>CM053585.1:145171198-145220957 GCA_028646515.1 Pseudochirops corinnae
TCCCAGATAAGCACAAAATATACACAAGATGAAAATAAATTCATTTAATGGTAATATAATGTTAACTCGATGTAGAGTGTTGTATTAAGTTCTGGGGACCACCTTTTTATATGTACGTTTTTAAACTAGAGAATGTCCAGAAAAAGGCAAGCAATATTGTAAAAGTTTCAATAGAGTACATGCTATATGAGAATTGGAGAAAATGACTAGAAATGTTTAGCCTAGAAAAGAAAAGGTCAGGGCCATGATGGAGGGGGCAGAAGGCATGATGGGGTAAAGAAGGCAAACAATAACTATTTTAGTAAAATTTAACTTTTTTGTTTCCTTCTCTAGGATAAGACTAGTAGTGATTAATTGGTGTAGGTATCAGATATAGGCCTTGATAAAAGGTAAAACTTTCTGATAAGTAAAGCAATTCAAAAGCATAGTAAATTGGTTTTCTTAGTATTGCTGGATCTTTCTTGCTTGAGGTCTTCAGGCAAAGACTGGATGCCCACTTTTCAAGTGTATGGTAGCAGCAATTCTTTAGGGAGTATGGGTTTGCCTAAATGAATGCTGAGGTCACTTCCAGCTCTGGGATTTTGTCATTCTATATCAGTGTGACATAGCAACATAATACTCAATATACTACATTAGAATATATTCAGTATTCATCTGTTTGGAAATCCCCTTCTATCCAGATCATAATTCTTCCACGTATTAGAATTCTGTGTAACATCTGTCCATGTCCTCCCATAAGTTTGCCCTACAGGCTCTACCCAACATTTAGGTTAGCCTTCTGGGAGATGATTTTCTCCTCCTCAGCAATCCATGAAACAATGAACAATGAAAAATGACCTTAGGTCTTGTGTGGCATCCTTCTACTTCTGCAGTAGCAATAGCAGAGTGGTAGGAAAGAAGACAGAGAGTGCTACTAATCTTAAATTTAACACCATTGAGCATTAATACAGAATTTGTCTAATACTTGTTTTTATTAGTTCAAGAAATGTCAGTTCATGGAAACTTTATAAAACAAACTGCTACTCTAATTCACTGATTTACCTGAAATTGTCCTTCTTATAGATTTAATAATTGAGGGAAAATACTTCTATGATGAGCTGCTAAAATATTCCTGGCCTATCAAGCCCCTATTAAGCTAGTTATACTATTCCTTCCTTATTGTTTAATGCACACATTAAAATTACTACTCTTTACATGAAAAAAAAAGAAGAAAGCAGAAAAATATAACAACTTTTTAGCAGCAAAGCAAGAAATTCATGGAGAGAATCCCTATTGGGAACTAATAGTCGAAACAATATCTTGCTACAGTTTATATATTTGATGCTATAATGCTTTTATCAAGCAAACCTATTGAAGGAATAAATGAAATTTCTAGTCTAATGAATTATTTCTTTTTTCCTCCTCTCCATTTACTTTTGATGATAATTTAGTTTAATAACTATGGAGTAAGTCTGACTTTAATTTCACTGCAACATGCTGTGATTCAAAGGCTAAAATATAGTCTCCTGAGACTTTTTCACTAACTACTCTAGATCAAAGGAACAATGTGTTTTTATGACCTTCTATAACCTGTGTGTGAGAACTTCTAAGTTCAAAGAGAGAAAAGAAAAATTTAGATGAATCCTAAGACTGAAAAAGCAATGAAGCAATGATATATATGTAATTGAGGTTGTTTTATACTAAAACTGGATTTCTGAATTGTCATGTTCTTTTTGAATCCTATTAATTCTTAGTTCTACTTCAAAGAGCTACTTGTCTTTCCATAAATATACTGATTTCTTACCCCCTTTGATATTATGTTTGAAATGGGCTTGTAACAAAAATTTAGGTCCCATCATTATTTGCATAAAGGTCCAGGGGACCTGAAGCCCTATAATTTTTAATATCACAGGAAAAGGATACAAAAGTATTTGTTATCAGTAATAGAAAACTTTAAGCTTATTGAGCAATTTCAGCCTGATTTTTTAACCTTCCATAGGTTGACCCTAATTTATTGACACTCATCACTCTCTTGAAAAATAGTAGTAACTGACAATTCTATACATTTCTCTTTCTACCATCTAGTGGCTGCACCATAAATTTATGTGACCATAATTACGATCATGTATCTGGATGGATCTCAGAGATCAACCTCTCTTGTTTTACAGATGAGGAAAATTGAGTCCTACTGAGGTTAAATGATTTGCCCAAGTTCACATATGTAATATCAGAGGTCAAATTTGAACTCGATTTAGTGCTGTTGCCCAAAACCTGTTCCCATGGTGTTTATTGTTGTTCAGCTTTCATTCTTAATGAGCACCAATGACATCACAAGAGTGATGTCTTGACTTGCAAGTGAGTTGGATCTAAGTAAGGGAGAGCTGAGCAAAGTTATGAGCATTACTCTTTCCTTCAGAGTCATCAGAGCCCAGGGGCAAGACAAGAGTCAAGACAACTGGTGATGGCCTAGCTCCTTCCCTTACAGATATGCCAGAAAGTATAGTAATGAACCATAATATAGGCTATCTTCAGAACAGTAACACTTACTCTGAAAAAAATAATTACATGAGAAAAATTCTAAGCAAGCACTAAGTGCAGCTCCATAGTAGGGCAAATGTAAAGGAAGACATTTCTATATTCTAGTATGAAAACTTTGAAAACTGTACCCTATTAGATTTGAAAATTACAACCCACTCTTACTAGATCTTGTGTTGTTTCCTAGTAAAGACTATGAGTTTAACAGATGAGATGTGACTTACAACAAAGCAAATAGTCATATGCCATAAATTAAAATAGTGTCCATGTATAATAAGGAGTAATATTAAAAATAGTGCCCTTTATTGTACCTGCCTGCATGGTACACCCTGGGTGACTGCCTATCTGCATACTCTTCTCCTGGTCTTGCACACACAAGAATTCTGAGACAACCAAAAGATACTAGACAATCAGTTACCTGTATTTCAAAGCTGTAGCCATGCCTGAAATTTGAGAGCTAGGATAATTCAGAAACCAAAGACTGACTACTCTCCCCCCCACGCGTGCACGTGCACACACACACACACACACACACACACACACACACACACACACACACACACACACCCCACCCCAACCTGCCAACTGGTGGTTCTGACTATCCTCAAATATTTTGCTAGGGAATTGGTACCATGTTGTATTCATGCTATGGGGCTATGGGAGTGGAAGAATCTGGCTTTTCCAAACATAACTTCTGTTGTTCAGTGATTATTCCATTCTTGCCCTAACATGTCAGTGTGTCTTTCTCTCTGGATCATCACCTTAGACACTGATCCAGGAAAAATAAAATAAGTCTATAGAACTGTAGTAGGAATCTCATTGGTCTCTGTTTCTGTGGCTAACAGGAAAGAATGGGGTGAAAGAAGTACAGGTCTGGCAGCTGGACTCAGTTGATCAATTTACTGTGATAGAAGCTGCTATTGGAAATGTTCACCAGTACAATCTGAATAGTATTTTCCTGAGAGCCTGGATGTCAGAAACTGCCAAAATATCAGGAAGCCTCTTCCTTGTACACCAATTATCAGAAGGAAAAGTTGCCAACTCTGCATCATAGTGTGAGGAATTCCAGTTCAGAAAATACTGGAGGAAAAATGCAGAGCTTATTATTGCTTTTGTGGCTAAGACAAAATTATTTTATGCTAATTTAAAACTTCTAAAATTCTGTCACTTATTTAAAAAAAAAAACTTTAAAAGATGCAAAGAGGTTTGTAGGGTTCCGTAGATAGAGTATTAAGTTTGCAGTCAGGGAGACCGGGGCTCAGATCTTGCTACTTTACACTACTATGCGATGATGGAATCACTTAATGTTTCTGAAACTCAGTTTTCTCAGTGGTTAAATGATGTCAGTAGTCCTTAACTTTTTCACAGCTGTTATTCACCACATATACTATATGCAAAGCTTTATGTGTCAACTATTATTTTGATCAGGAATTTCTATAAAATTTTTACAAATAAAATGTGAAAACTGATTATTAATCTCTTTCTGGAAGTGTTTGACCATGAAATACAATAGGTACAAATTTGTCAGGAATAATCATTTACTACTATTATCAGTTAAAACCCCAAATAAACTCTCAGTATGGTAACACATTTTTCAAGGCAAAGGGGCACAATAGTTTATTTAAAATTAGTTTTCCTTAATGTAGCCATCTCATCCTCAGTTCTCAATATTTTGCCTTCATCCTAAAATAAGGAAATTCATGACTTTTTTTATATGACTAAATTGATTGTTAGTCTGTAGCAATCAGAAGTAAAATGAAGAGTAGAATCATGGGAAATGAAGATGAAGAAGAACAAGGAACATTATACTAAAGCTGATGTTATGCTGTTGTCTCTAATAAATTAAAATATTTTAGAGACCTTTTACTAAGCTTTTTTTTCAAAAAAGCAAAATTTATACTTACAGAGATGAAGAGGGAGAGAAGTGGAGGTATGACAGCAGCAGGGTAACTGAGGGTACAGTGCAGTATAATAAAATTTAATTTTACCCAGATTATTCTTTTGTTCAGATCTTTTTCAAGCAAACTGTTATCTCATAATTTCTCACCCAATGTGTAACAGAAAGCTCATTTTTGAACCCCTGTTTTAAAAAAAAATTATATATATTCTTATTAAATCTCATCTGATTAGAATTGGTTTAAGGTTGTTGCCTGACAAAATCTTTTTGGATCCTACATCATTCAAAATGTTAGTGGTCCTGGATATTTAATAAATATGACTGTTTATGTCCTCATGCAAATCCTTAATAAAAATTTTTAAGCAGGACAAGGTCAAGCATAGATCTCTGAAGTATTCCATTGTATACCTTGTGACAGATTAATTTGAAACAATTAATGGCAAACCTTTGAGTTCAGAGTTCAACCTGTTCATGTAGTTTTCTAGCTCACATTTCTCCACATTGTCCCCAAGCATAGTATGATATTTTTATCAAATATTTTGGTAAAATCTTGGTAAAATATGTTTATAGCACTCCTTGATCTACCAGTTTGGCATTTAAATATATAGATATATAGAGAAAATCTATTATTTTATCCTTGCCAGGAACTTCCTTAATCAAAAGCAGATTGCAAGCAGTCATTGAACTGATAGAAAAAGACATAGTGGCATCCCTGTGACAAGCAGATATTATATTACTTGCCAAGAGTATGTAGCTACCAAGTGTCAAAGGCAGGATTTGAATGCTACTCTTCCTGATTCTAAAGCCCAAAATTCTGTCCATTATGCCACTCTCTTTCCAGTTTAATAATGCTTTTAAAAAATACATCTAATTTTGCATAACCTGTACTTGATGAAACAAGTGGTGTCTTTTTATGATCACTTCTTCATTTTCTAGATGTAATTAACCATCTGTTTAAATGATATGTTCTACAATTTTGCCAGCAATCCAAGTCAAAGTGAAATGTCATTCATAAACTCCCTCTCTTCCCTTTTTTAAAATAGTTTTATCCATATCAAATTCTGAAGTTCTTTTCCCACCCTCTATGATATTTTGAAATATCAGTGACAGCAACTCAATCATCCTGCCTAGCTGATCTTTTAGAAATTGAGGATATAGTTCATTTGCACAAGATGGAATAAAGTTCTCAGAAGTAGTCTGCTGGGTGTCATCTTGTTGTCTCCTTACTTTGACCTTCAGAGTCAAATCCCTATTGGCCATATTGTTCTATGTTTTCCTACACAAATGTTACTAGTGACAGAAAAAAAAAAATTTTAAATGCACAGGAATTGAGCAGCTCTGTTCTTGTTGTTGTTTGTCAGTGAATTACTATTGCACATACTTCAAGCAGCAGTTTTCTTTTAATTTTCCTTAATAATATACCTAAAAAGTCCTTTATTTATTGTCCTCACCTTCCTCACATTTAGTTTTAGCACTCTTAGAACTTTTCTTACAAGACTGTGACTCACATTGATTTTCTGCCACTATCCCTGCTTCAATCTTCTATATGTAACAAAAAAAAAAAAAAAAAAAATCTAAGTTGTCCAAGTATAGTGTCACAAATCTTTAGACCCTGCCACTGGGGAGGCTAAGGTTTTTAGTATCTCTTAACTTGGAGAGGTTGAGTTACAATAGAAATAAATTCCAAATACATGTTTGTGCTAAATCTGGTACCAATATGGTAAGTAAGCCCCTGGGAGCAGAGGGCCATCAGTCTATATATATTTTTAATTTATTTTTATGTGATAAAACAAGCATTTCCATAAGTAGCAAGTTGTACATAATAGCCTATATTTGAAACTGCTGTTCACATTCTAATTCTTCATACTCTCTTTTCTCTCTAAATTTTTCCTTATACTGTGGTTCTCCTTCTACCTATTTGACTATTGCTTCTTTCTCTCTTTTGCTGGATCTTCATCCATATCATGCCTAAAAACTAAATCCTAAAGCTATCCTGAGAACCTGCTCCTCTTTTCTTTTTATATTATCTCACTTCACTATCATGGTGTCAGTTACCTATGCTGATCATTTCTAGGTCATATATCCATCAGCCCTTTTCTCTCCCCTAAACTGCAACTCTGCATGTTCATCTGACCACAGAATGTTCAATAGGCATCTCAAACTCAGCTTATCTAAAATTGAATTCATTATATATTTCCCTCCCTAAAAAAAACCCCCTTATTTCCCAATTCTCTGTTAATCTTAAAGTTACCATAATCATTGTAGTCACCAAATTCATAATCTGCTTTATCCTTCACTCTCCACTCTTACTCCATAAATTTACTCCTCTGTTACTGTGTCTGTCTCTATGAATGAAACACCTTTATTTACCTAGTGAGGTGCATAAAGAAAGAGGTCCACTGATGAGATAGAATTAAAACGAACCCTGATTCTTATTAATATTAGCAGAACATCATGCAAAGTATGACAAGATGCTAAGATATATTAAAAATTCTCAGAAATATTTCCTTCCAATACACTGGCCTGGGAAAAAGGCAAAACTAAAATGTAAGTAGCCAAAGACTAGTTAAAAACATGAAACAAAATACTTGACAAAGGAATTTTTTTTTAATTATAGTTTTGCCAGACTCTCTATCTTTATCTTCAAAATCTTTCTCAGCATGTCTTCCTGTACCTTAGTGTTATTTCTAGTGAAGATTATTTTGTAAGTTTTAAAACTTCTATTTTTCAATAATCCCCTTTGTGTTCTTGAAACTAGTTTGCATTTTACAACCAACTTCTGAAATAATGAAACTTTTATCAAGATAACTCTGAATAATTAACAGCAGCAGACTTGGAGGTACATGCTCCATCCCACCATTAAAGTTAAAAGTGAATAAACACTGAATTAAAAATAAATAGAAAGTAGTAGAAGTAGAATAAAATAAAATTTGAGGGTTATGCTCTGTGAAAGATGGAGTCATCAAGAATCATAAGATAGATTCTCTAAAACATTATAATGTCTTTTCCGCCAATTCAAGTCAGTTGGCATTTTAAATTTATATATGTATGTATGTATATATACATATGTGTGTACATACACATGCATACACACACAGAGAGAGAATTCTATAGTATAATATCTAATAAGAAAGGAGACATTGTGTGTAGTAGATAGTTGGTTACAACAACATATCTAAGTCTAGGTTTATAAAAATGACAGGGGAAATATTAGTCATTATTCAGATCTGGGATTTCTACACTGAATCTAAATAAAATCTATTTTCAATATATAAATCAAGAGAACATAGATACCAAATTTAGATGAGACATGATTCCCATACTAATGGAACTTATGGTCTTGTAGGCTATTTCAGAGTTTCTGAAAAACTATATTTACTTACTAATTGTTAGTTTAATTTCATAACTTTTCATTCTGCCATGTGAATACATTGTTATATTTTTTCTTGCTGTATATGAGTATAGACCAGAGAATGCAAACTTTTTAAATATTTGATGCTGATGACTCGCCAGGAGTCTGGGATTTAATGTGTCTATCTAAAAAAGGGACTGTCTATTCCCCTTCTTGAGATTGTCTGGCCCAACCCCTTTTCTTTTATTTCTCTTTCATTCCAAGCATAAACTCCTTTTGGGATTTGAGGGGAAAAGTCTTTCAAGTTGTAACTGTAGGCTGTATTAGAAGCTTTGGTGTGAAAATATTTCATTTCTTGTGGCTTTTTTTTCCTTGTTAGAATTTCCAATAAAGAAGTTTCCCAAGATTTGTTCACTGCTATAAATCAGTCGTTTTTCATCCTAGTGAATAAAGGTCAATGAACTGGATTTACATAATTTGAGATTTCAGTTCAATATAAGAAGAAACTTTTGTCACTAAAAAGTTATAAAATAATGATGAAATTGACCAAAAGAAAATATCAATATCAATAGCAGATCATTTAAGGATAATTGAGAATGGTTCCTCACTAATCATAGATTCACTTTACCATAAGATGTAGTATATGGAGGAGGCAAAAAGGTGTAATATGTCTAAAGAAAATATGTCTAAAGAAAACCATACCTAGCTAAGAGAGGTTGTTCCATTTGTCTTCTATACTGAAGACTGTATAGTAAGTAAAATGTATTAATTAACATTTATTAAAATGCCAAATATATCTTTGCATCTGAACTCTGGCCCTGCCATTTAATACATCAGAAATCACAACCCATGTAATTGTGTTAGGACTCACTTAAAGTGCTAACTCAAGTAATTGTTATAAGTGATTCTAAATCCAAAATACATTCTAAAGAATCTTCTGTCATTCACTTACTTATATTCAAAACATTTGCATTCCTAAATGTACTTTCATTTCTAAAAGTAGTATATTCCATCATCTGATTTCTCTCATGTTGCGTTAAACTATCGTGCAATTAAATATATTGGCACATTTGCATAAACTTACAATTCTATCTGCCATATTAATGATAACAAAATAGTCTCTTCCTCTCTTTTTTACTGGTAAGGACATTAAATTGAAGTGATAGAATGTTATGAATACTTTTAAGATATGGCTGCATTGTTACAGTTTTAGTGGGAACATATGCAACAAAATTCTAATTGCTGAAATGGAGCTCATTTGAAAGTACAACTTGATCCTTTTGCCCAACTTTTTTTTAGGACACTACATTTTTTTTTTGTAAGCACTATCACCATAAGCAGTTAAGTAACCCAAGAGTTAATTCAGAATTTCCTCCCAAGAAATTGCACTGCCTCTTCCCTTTACAGTGATAGATACATAACGTTATCAAAGAGGACAAAACACATTATCCTTGCCACAAAAGAACTGGCATGTCATTAAACTGCTCCTCATCGGCTAATTTGGGAACTGATTGAATAAATGCTGCAAAAATCTTTTCAACCTCAAAGGAAAGAAAGTTAATTCAATGGCTGCTATTGATGGACCCATGGTTAATTGAAATAGGCAATAATGACCAGGTGTAGCACTATGTGGATTCTACTGGGATGACAAACAACTCTTATTGTCACTTCTATGCTACGCCAATCTCTTCTTCTCTAAGTCCTTTTCAACTCTGCTCAGTATACAGATTGTTTTTTAATGACTTTTCAGCTTTTTGCCTGTTCCAGAGTAAGTATTTATTCACTCATTTGCAAGTTTTCAAAATATAGTAGGAAACCAGATTGAGTTTGAAGTGCTTTTCACATGCTGGCTTTTAATGCTTTGGAGAAGGATGAGAGAATTTAAAGGAAATAAGTCTTTTTAAGAATCTAGTCACACGTGGCATTTGTCTTTTGGGGACTAAAACCTCACAATCCTGGTTTCTCCCTCTCACCTACTGTAGTTGAAAAACATTTGTTTCAACTGATTTTACTTGGCTTTGCTAACAGATAATGCTACTTGGTTCTAGAAAGATGTTAGTACTTTTTTACATTTAAATATTAATTAAAATGTGTCCCTAACACGTGTGACTCCATTATTCATCCCTACAAAACACAAGGACAACTGGAACACTTTAGGTGAAGTAGATTTTCTAACTTTTAATTAGAAATAAATGTAACAATACTGTATAAAGCCTGGGAAGAGTTAAATAACTTTTAGTGACACTTTTGTCTTGGGTGATCATTTCCTTTCTCTTTATTCCTCAATATAATCACATGCCAAGTTACCTGAGTTGAGGGAGGTTTGTAGACTAAATAGTACTCCCACACCCTTTTCTTCCAAGATAATAGTTAAAGGACAGGTCTGACTTCTTGGGCCCAAGCTACCAGGTTGTCTTAGAGACAACTAGACTGTGTAATAAAGCACTGGATCTCAAATCAGGAAGATCTGAATTCAAATCTGGCCTCAGATACTAACTAGCTAGGTGATCTTGGGGAAGTCCCTTAATAGCCATCTGCCTCAGTATCCTTATCTGTAAAATTAGGATGATAATAGCACCTACCTCTCTGGGTTGTTGAAAGAATCAAATGAGATAACTGTGTGTGTGTGTGTGTGTGTGTGTCAATTGGAGTCAAATGACTCCCATAAGGTCACACACCTAGTAAGAGTCAAGCGTCTGAGGCCAAATTTAAACTCAGGTCCTAGGACTGGTGCTCTATCCACTGTACCACCTAGCTGCCCCAAGATAACATTTGTAAAGCATTTTGCAAATATTAAGACGGCATACAAATATTGTTATTAGTAGTATCATTGGGAACCTCATTGAAGAATTCACATTGGAGACAACATTTCCTAGACTTCTGCAAGAAACAATACTTTAAATAACAGGCCCAACACGTCTTAATCAAATAGTGCTAATAGATTGATTTGTTAATATTAATTATTATTTGTTATTATTATTATTATTTTATCTCCACACTAGCTCTATGAGATAGGCAGGACAGGGTATTATTATTTCCCTTTTACAGATTGACAAAATAAGATTTTAAGAGGTTAAGTAATTTGCCCAAATTGAAAGTTAGTAACAGGTAGAATAATGACTAGAGTCTAAATCTTGTGCCTCCTGTTAGTCCTATGTTCTTTCCACTATTTAATGCTTTTTCCCTTTTCAGTGTCACAATTTATAAATTTAAGACTCCAAGTCTCACACGTCAATAAATTCTTTACAGGGCAATATGGCTGTTTTCAGAGTATTATTTGGCTATTTCTAGCCCTTGGACTGTATTGTATTCTCTAGATGATTTTTTATCCACTTACAGTCATTTTTGCCCTTATGCCTCTACTCGTATATCATAGTTCCTGTCAGATTGCCTACTGGCTGCTATATGTTACCCTCTTATTTATGGTTCATATTGTCCCACCTCCCTTTTGTTAGCAGGAGAATATCCTTGACATGGCTTCAACTTATAATTCATGATGACGCCTAAATCATATCCCTTCCAGCTTATACCTGATATCTCTTTTACTTCTATATTTATTATCTCCCTATGTTGTTCATCTTTGTTCCAAACTATGATATACCATGCCTACCAAATTTGTCCTAATATGTCGCTTGTGAAGGACCTGCCTAGACAACACACATAATTTCAACTCCCTCTCTATATGACCACTTGAATTCAATTGACCTTGCAATGACAGGCTATTTAGCAATTCTGTACACAATGACATTAAATCTTTGAGTTATTGTACCTTTGTTGTTAAGTTGTTTTTCAGTTGTGTCTGACTCTTTGTGATCCCATTTGGGGTATTCTTGGCAAAAATACTGGTATGGTTTGCCATTTTCTTCTCAGTTCATTTTACAGATGTGGAAACTGAGGCAAATGGGATTGAGTGACTTGCCCAGTATCATACAGCTAGGAAATATCTGAGGCCAGATTTGATCTCAGGAAGATAAGTCTTCATGACTCCAGACCCGACACTCTAGTGTTATACCTGTCTTGGTCAAAGAAAAAATAAATAGTAAGTCCTTTCATTTCCTTTCCTTTAACTTAGTCTTTTATCCCAATTAATTCTCATTTAGTTTGACTTCTTTTGGTCTACTTGAGGTCAAGCTTTCTACAAGCATATAGTTTTCAGCCAATTAGACTACATTGCTTAATATAATGCTAATTATAATTCTTCATGCTGACAACAAATTTCTAAGTGTCATATTGGGTAGAGGGTTAGAGGTGGTATTCAACTATCTGTCACATAATGGAGTGCTAAATTAGAATTAGGAAAACCTGTATTCAAATCCCAGCCTTACACTTATTATCTGTATTATAACAAATGTGTGACTAAATGTCTTTAAAACTCAGCTTCCTTATGTATAGAAGAATAATTTATATAGTACCAACCTCACAGGACAATTGTGAGGCTCCAATGAGATAATGTGCATAAAGGCTTTAAAAACATTAAAGAATTATACAAATATCAGATATTGTTGTTCTTATTGTCAAAAATGAATAAGAATATTGTCTTTAGTGCCATTTCCATTTCTTCATATGGTTCATTGGGACTGATATCTTCAATTATAATTAACATAGTTGGTTCTACTGACATTGAGGACAAAAATTATTTGTCACAGAAATGCTGGCATATTTGTTCCACATTTTGTCTGTTTTTTGACTTTCTTCCAGTAATAGTACTTAAAACTCTTGGAATGATCTGGTTTACTTGAGTCTTACACCAAACTTTTTTTTCTTGTTTCCTCCTTCACTTCTCTTAAATATTTTAAAAGGTGATACCATTTAGAATCTTCTACCATCTTCTTATATAACATTATTCAAATTAGTTCATTATTTAGCCTTGATTGCCATGTCTCTCTGCTGAGCAAGTCTCATATATTTGTTGGTTGAAACAGTTTCTGGGCTCTTTCTGGCCTCTTTATTGTGGCAATTGTTTTTAAGCTACTAATAGGAAATAGTCATAATTAGAATCAATTACTTTTTTCTTTACCCATTTTCTGTTTGTCAGAACCAATATTTTTTTGTTTTGTTTTGGATAGATGAGTTTGGAGCTGTTAAAACCACATGCTGTGTTTTTCATATTTTTATTCTTTCCTTTCATTTGGTATTGATTTTGACTTTTGCTTTAACTAGTCTGTGATCTAACTATATATATCAGCATTCAGTTGTTCCCTGTCTGTTAAGATATAATCATTTTTGGTATGATTTTACTGCTTATGATTTTCAACACTTTCCAATTCCTTTTTATAGAAAGTATTCATGATAAACAGGTATTGGGGTTTTAAGTCGTCTAAAAAGTTTTTAGCTTCCTTTATTTCTCAATCCTGAAATATGAAAGCATGATAAGCATATTATTTAAAAATTAGGAAACAGTTACTTTGTACATCTGTTATTTAACTTCAATTAAGTAATTAACAAATCATTAGTACCCATTTAAACACTACAGCTGTAATATTGTATTAGCGTTCTAAAGCCAACTTAACATTCTGACCTAATGCTCAGTTTCTTTGCATATAAGAATATCACATTATACAGACAGTCAATTAGGAATAAGCGCAGCATTGTATTGTTATAGTTGGCTTGATAATACCCTCTACTTAATCACTACATTGTTTTGTGTCATATACAAAACTGAATAGTAAATCTTGCTGGGTTGTGTTGCAGATTATTCATGTTTTCCCTGATCCAAGGATCAAAATGATTATGGCAATTTAAAGTGCACTTATCAATATCTGGGTTTCTTCATGAAAATATTCCTGTAGATGTCCCTGTAGAAGATTAATGACTCAGTGAATATAACATTCCAAAAGGAACTGTATTGGGAAGCTAGGTGATGTAGTGGATAAAATACACTTGCAATCATGAAAAAATGAGCTCAAATTCTACCTGTCACTAAACAACTCTGTAATCTGAGGCAAGGCACAACCACTGCCTTCCTCAGTTTCTTCATCTATAAATGGAGTTAATGATAGCACCTTTCCCCCAGGTTATTATGAAGATTGAATGAAATAACATATATAACATACTTAGCACTGTGTGTGGCACATAGTAGATATTTAATAAATGCTTCCTCTCTCCCTTCCTTCCCTACCTCTTTTCCTTCTCCCTTTTTCTCCTTCCCTCCTTCCTTCTACCTTTTCCTATCACAAAAGTTAGGTCAAAGTGTCAGAGGGTATGAGGGAATGCTCCAGAGATCTCTGCCTTATCCTGCCCTATACAATATTTTTATCAATAACTTATTATCTGTATTATAACAAATGCGTGACTAAATGTCTTTGAAACTCAGCTTCCTGAGTTTCAGGCAGACTTATTAAAATTGCAAATGAAAAAACTGGGTTTGAGGATGAACACACAGGATAACAGAATCCAGATCCAAAAGATGTTGAAGATTAGATTATTGGGCTTAATCTAATTAGAGTATGAATTTCTTGAGAGGAGGAAATGTATATTCTAGTCTTTTGTAGTTCACAATGCACTTTGCTTGGTAGAATTTGCTTGGTAGAATTTATGCTGTTCCACTACACA
The DNA here is from genome assembly GCA_028646515.1 of Pseudochirops corinnae. NCBI lineage: Eukaryota > Metazoa > Chordata > Mammalia > Diprotodontia > Pseudocheiridae > Pseudochirops > Pseudochirops corinnae. Next base: position 145,185,514 of record CM053585.1, read on the forward strand.
ACATGATCCAAAGGAACTTCTATGGACTTTTTTTCTATGAGTTTTTCTTGGCAAAAATGCTGGAGTGGCTTGTTATTTCCTTCTCCAGTGGATCACCATTCTTTGTCAGAGCTTTCCACTATGACCTGTCCATCTTCTGAGACCCTGCAGGGCATAGCTCACAGTTTCAGTGAGCTATGCAAGTCCCTGGAATAGCTAGGTGGTGCAACGGATAGAACATTGGGCCCATAGTCAGGAAGACCTGAATTCAAATATGACCTCAGACACTTCCTAGCTGTGTGCTCCCAGATAAATCACTTAACCCTTTTTTGCCTCAGTTTTCTCATCTTTAAAGTGAACTGGAGAAGGAAATGGCAAACCAGTCCAGTATCTTTGCCAAGGACATCTAAAAATGGGGTTATAAATAATTGGACACCACTGAACAACAAATATACAAGCCTCTTTACTACAAGGCAATGATCCAGGCTTAATAGGCAAATGGGAGTTGAATAACTTGCTCAAGGTCACATAGCTAGTGAGTATCTGAAGCTCGATTTGAACTCAGGTCTTCCTGTTTCCAGGACCAGAACTCTATCCACCTTGCCACCTAGCTGCCCCAGGAACTTTGCTTGTCCTTAAGTTGAAAGTTGAATATGTTTGTTTACTTGTTTTAGTATAGACAAAATATACCTCTTCCCTAAAATGTCAAAAACATTTTATTTGAGAGAATGCAGTGAATATTTTCATTAGTCTTTCTTAAAGAAAGAAAACAATAGTTCATTTCAGCTGAACTTTAGAAATGTTCCATTAAGAGTGAATTTCCTTAGGGACACCTTGTTTTCCCCAACTCAAGGCAATTCATCTGTTATATTTAAAGCCTATCATGAAGAAAGGTGGGGATGTTGCCTACAATCAAAACCCGAAAATAAGGTTTATAAGTTCGTTACTTTGAAATAACTTCTCCTGTCTAATATGGGGTTAACATTATTATAATTTTTTAAAAAAAATCATAGTTAGGAACTATTGAATTATTATGAGACTATAGCCAAATACTCTCTTTCTGAGAAGTTGTTGGGGTTTTTGGTTTGTTTTTGTTTTTTTTTAACCAAAAATCTATCATAAAAACCCCAAAAATGCAATTTATAAAATTAAAGATTGATTTAGTTCTTTATTTTTTCAAAAGCTACAAATTCTTAGCTTCTCTAAAAGAAGAAGGTAAAAGATCTATTTTTTGGGGGGTAGGAAACCCTCAAGTCTCACCTGCCCATTAAATCAAAAAGACAAGTGTCTTAGAAATCATCATTTGGAGTAATAGAGACTTTCCCATTAAAGACACTTTAAGAAGTATGAATGCTACTACTACCACCACCACCACCACCATCACCACTACTGCATTAAATTAAGAAGAGTTCTGTGATGGCAATACAAAGATAGAAGGTTTGATTAGCTAAATTACAATTGACATTTTAATCTCAACGTGACACTGAGAATGATAACGTCTGTAAAGTTCATGTGTACCTTCTTGCCTTTTGTTAATGGTGTGAATATTCCTTAACTTACTTTCCTGGGTAATTTCCTTGCTCATGTTTTTCACGGTCAGCCCTAGCAATCTTTTTTTTTTTTTTTTTTTTTTTTTTTTTTTAAGGCTAGCACACCACAAGGGCCAGTGACAATTCTCAGAAGTGTACTTCATTTGATAGAGAGAGGAAGCAAACACTGGTTTAGTTGTAGCAAAGGGAACAAAGCTTTAAACTTTCAAGCATTTGTATTGCTCTCTCAGGACATCTTTTAATTAAAATAAATTAGAGAAACTCTTCAAGAGCTGGATTTTAGTTAGCTTTGAAGTGTTGTGGTTAAAGTCATAAAATGGCAAACTACTGATGGCCGTATTACTGAGGGCTAAACATTGTATAAATAGCTAGTGAATTCCAGCCGGTGTTAAGTCTGTATTTCTCCCCTTAACAAGGCAGGTGGCAAATCTATTTTGTTCAATATATTCCCTGTTGAGCAAAAAAAAAAAAAAAGATCTCACATCAATTTCAGATGAATAAACCAGATGCCAGTAAATTATGCCATCAGTGTTAATTGGTCTGAGAAATATAAAATACGATAGTATTATGATTCAATGGACAATTTTACTTGCCTCAAACTGGGGAAATCTCAGCATTATTTCCTTTAATTGAAAATATAGAAAAAATAAAGTAGAATAGTGCAATGAATGGAAATGGTGCTGTGAAGTATTAGCAATCTGACAGGAATTTTTATATGTAGATTTGGCAAGTTTATAAGAAGCTTCTATCTCATATACTTTTACAATTTACAATATAGGTTGCCTCAATCCAAATTTTGTTCCTCTTTTCAAATGACATTATTATGAATTCTCCATTCCTCTTTCCATGTGAAGAGCTATATAGATACAAGAACATGCAACTATATAAAAGAGCTATGGTCTCAGCAACATAGGGAACTTCCTTAATCAATAGATATCACAACTTATCTGTAACTCAATATGAGACATAGGAAATTGTCAAAATTGGGTGATTTTCAATCAAACTAGTTTTTTAGTTACTACATGCCAAGCACTGAGCTAAGCCTATAAATGTAAATAAAAGCAAAAAGAAATACAGGCACTGTCCTTAAGTAGCTTATATTCTAATGGGGCTAGATGAATACATGAAATGAAGTTTTAAAGGGAGAGAGGAATACAGATGCTAGGGCCCTGTGACAAAACAGAGTCAGAAGTACAACCAATAGGATCATGAAGACAGGCTAACCTGGTTCCATTGCCAAAACTGAGCCACTTAACAGTGGGAGAAGACAGGTGTCTAGGAGGGATATTTGGAGCTAAAAGATAGCCAAATCATCGTGATGAAGTCCAGAGACCCTGAATCATAGCCAGGAGGGGATGACACATTCCAAAACCTATTTATTACTTAGAAGATGAGTCACAGGGAATTGCCTTCTGCACTTATAAGTTAAATGATTTACCTAGGAAACTGTAACTGGTAAGTGTCAGATTTAGAATTTATGTCTTTTGGCTTCCAGGCTAAACGCTATATCCATCATTTTATGTTGCCTATATACAGGACACAGGGGGGCTGGAGCAGGGAAGGGAATAAGTATTTGTATAATGTCTACTCTGCGCCAAGTACTGTGCTAAGTACTGTTTAACAAATAGAACCCCATTAGATTCTCACAACAACCTTACAAGTTATATGCTGCTATTATCCCCATTTTATGATTGAGGAACTGAGGCAAGCAATAGTTAAGTGACTTGCCCAGGATCAAAAAAGTTAGTGAATGTCTGAAGCCAAATTTGAACTCAAGTGTTACAACACTCTTCATTAGCATCAAAAGACCTGAGTTCAATTCCTGTGTTATCTTCTTTAGTCCATCAGTGGTTCTCAACCATCCTAATGCTGTGACCCTTTAATACTCGTAGGTGGGCATATCTGCATGTGGGCGGACCCACCTGGAGACGGATAGAGGAGTGCAGTGTCTTGGTTCCTAAGACCATCGGAAATATGTGTTTTCCAATGATCTTAGGCAACCCCTGTGACCCCTGTGAAAGGGTCGTTTATCCCCCCAAGGGGTCACGACCCACAGGTTGAGAAACACTGCCATAATCTCTCTGGCTTTAGTTACCTCAACTATAAAATATTGGAAATAACCTCAAAAGGTTTGTTATAGCTCTAAATCTATGATTGTATAACATATTATTATTAACATAACTAATATAAATAGCAACTATGCTAATAAATGCTAAATTTTTATAGTATTTTACCATCCATAATGGACTTCCACATTCATTATTTCATTTAATTCTCTCCAAAACACTGTGAAGTAGGCAAGGCAGATTTATTCTTGTTTTACCTCATCTTCCTAGATAATCATCCCAATATAGGTTTTCTTGAAACTATTCTTTCTTGATTTTCCTCATTCCTCTATAATTGTTTCTTCTCAGACTTTTGCTGGACCTTCATAAATGTCAGGCTTATTAGTTGCAAGCCCCCAACTGTATCCTTGGTTTCCTTTTCTTTTCTCTCTACGTTATGTTATGGTGATTGAATCACTTCCTGTGTGTTCATTTATCATTGAGGGATTACAGATCTATATATTTAACTCTGGACATCTCTCCAGAGCTCTAGGATAGGAAAGACTTTCCTATATTTTTTTGGAGGGTACTACAATCCATCCTCCCAGTCACTTAGGTTCCCAACTTTGGTGTCATTCTTGACTCCTCATTTTCATTCATTCGATATGTCCCATAGGTTTTCAAATCTACACAACATTTCTCTCTTTATATAGTCAGCATCCTAGTTTAGGCCCATGATGGGACTATGTCAATAGCCTTTTAATAAGTCTCATAAGTCTTTTTTTCTTTGATTGTAATTGATTCTCTATTCCATTTTGTGAAGATCAAATGTCATTCTCTTTAGTTATCTTTCTTTCCGCTTTCCCCCAATTATTGAAAGAGCTTAAAGTATGGAGGTGAGAGAAATGATTATTCCTCTCATATAAATAATCAATTATTAAATTAGAACCAGGATTTTTTTTAGAAGCTTGTAAATTGTTTAGGCTGTGAAGAGCATTGTTCGTGCATGAGATTACCCAAATCCCCAGGGGGTACATGTGTTCTGCTCCTGGGTGGGAGACCCCACCCAACTAGAGAACCTTATAAACAATTTAATCTAAAGTGAATTACAGCCCATTTTGTTCCACTCTGCCATGTCTGAGCAGAGGTGGACCCCCTTTTATCTAGATTGCCTTAGCCAGGGTAGTCTATATGAGGTCAATCTCTTTATCTCTTTGAGGGATTTGAGTCACTGGCCACCAGACCCTCAATAGAATAGGTCCACCTTTTATTATAATATTCACTGTTCTCATTAATTGTTAACTAAGTAGAGTCAGTTGCCACACTCAGGAACACCTACTCTCCCAAAGGCAAATAAGTGCTGAGTGGGTTCCAATGTGGGCTTTTGGCATTCAAGAATGTCACTGACCCCTTTTATTAATTATTGCTAGCATGATTAATAAAATGATTAATTACCCAGAAACTATCTTGAAATGCTTAAATGCTGAAGTGGAATATAATTAGCTTATAAGAAGTTAAACATTGAAGTAGTGATCTAGATCTGACCCCCACCCCCAACACCTACATACATTTCATCTTTCCCTTCATGGCAATAAAGGTACTTTGTATATATGTAAGGCATAATAATAAACTAACAGAGGCAGCTAGATGACATGGTAGATGGAGCCCTGAGCCTGATGTCAGGAAGACCTAAGTTCAAATCTAGTCTCAGACACTTAATAGCTGTGTGACCCTGACCCATATTTACTTTAATCCACTGGAGAAGGAAATTGCAAACTAGTGTCTTTGACAAGAAAGCACCACAGGCAGAATTGACATGCTATGGTCCACAGGTCACAAAGAACTGGACATAACTGAATAACTGAATAACAACAGATAAAATTAATAATCCTTATGCGGTGTCAATTGGAGCAATATATTAGATTACACATTATATACATTAGATTGAATGCTTATAAAATGTGATCTTGATATTGACTGAAAAATTATTCTACATTAACGTCTGTAAGTAATTTTTTCCAAATAGAACAAAAGCTGCTTGAGGATAGGGACTATTTGGTTTTTGTCTTTGGTTAGCTGACTTCTGACAAAGTATTTGGCACATAGTGGATAGAGGCTTAATGAATTCTTACTGAGTGGAATTAAATTGAATTTTCAATGTCAACTAAAAAAGGCTGATTATTTCCAGTTTATCCTCTTTTATAACTTCTGTGTACATAGTTGTTTGCATATTGTCTCCCTCTTTAGACTATGAGCTCCTAGAAGGCAAAAACTGCCTTTTGTCCTTAGAATAATGCCAGACACATAGCTTAATGATTAACTGGCTGTTTTATTACAATCTAGTTTCCTTTTTTCCTCTTATACAACCTGGATTCAATCTACTACATACTTCTATTCCTTCCATAATAATTAGAAGTTGGTCAATTTACTTATTTTTGTGTTTTAATTTATGAATTATACAATGGCATTTAGACAAGTATCCGTGAAAATGAGCTGATTTTTGATTCATTTCTCTTGATAGAAAAAATATGTTTTTTTTAAAATTTCATGAGAGTGGAGGTTTTAAATATTAAATGTGATGCTCTCTCAGTTACTGAAGAACAAGTATTTACTGCTTCTTTTCCCCCTTCCTGGTGACTTTTCCTCCCTCTTTGCTATCATTGTCACTACAAAAAAACAGCGACAACAATAATAAAGTAGAGATCTAGCAATAATATCCATAGAGGAACCAAATATTATAAAACAGAAAAAGGGGAGGGAATTTAAAATTCACATTCAAAATCATCAGTGTTACTCTTGAAGTAATTTGGGAGATGGGAAGTTTAGTATACATGGTTAAAATTAGTGTGAGGACATCTTCATGAGACTTTGAATATTGATTATTCATGCTTTCTGATTTCTTTCTTAAAACATTTAGCAGGAAGTGAACTGTAGCTATATTCCAAATTAGGCAAAAATTAAACCAGGAACTCTTATTATGAGGAAGAGACTACTTCAAAACTACTTCAAAACTTAATGCTATTTTTGTATTAAGCCTATATAATTCACTGTTTATTGGTTACTCCTCTTCCTTAAAACTCACTAGTAACAACTAAGAAGTATATTGTTTCATTTGTTTGTTTTTAATCTATCATGAGAATCATTTTAGATTCCTATTATTTACTGGCCTGAGTAAATCTCCATTAAAAAAAAACTTTCTGGAATTTAGCACCTAATCCTTATTTGATGTCTTAGCATGTATTTCTTCACTATTAAATTAATACCTGATATACTTACCTGCAACTTTTTACATAATTCTGAACCATTTCTGTTATTTTTTTAAATGAATCATTGAAACTCAGAGATAACTATCATCCTGATGTAGAGGTCAGGGAACCATAAAATGTTGAGGTATAGGATTAGGGGTGCCCTAGACCCCAAAATACCAACATGCCGGGGTCCTGCCAAATGAATTCGACTCAAGTTTGCCTTAATGGGTGGACTCTTAAAGAGCCTCAGTATCTCTGAAGCTTGTACTGGACAAGCAGGCCAGAATCATCTGACACAGAATGAGTCTGCACTAGATTATTCTCCAGCCTTCTCTAGGAGGCAAGATGGAGCTTATATACAGAAAGGTTGTAGGAGGAATCTAGGGGTAGTCTAGAGGAGGAGTTTGGGGGGGGTCTTCAGGAGGAGTCAAATGAGGTCAGACTCCAGTGATACGAGATTAACGATGGGAAGTGGCTGGAGCTACCTGGAGATAAGACAATGGAGAGCTAGGCTAGTTTGAGGGTGTATAGATATTTTGGGAAGATCGAGGGTGGGGGCTAGCTGGACAAAGGAGGGCTAAACTAGTAACAGAAATTTGGGCTGAGCCAAGATGAAAGGTTTATGGCTTCAGGCAAGTGCCTCATCAAAGAGGAAGATTCAGTCACAGTTCAAGGGGGTTCCCAGAGCCTTCATCTCATCAATCTCATTGTTCAAGGTAGTTACATATTATGCTTATTGATCATCATAGAAATCTAAGTATTTCACCATATTTGCTCCAGAAGTTTATGTACTGAAAGAACTTAAGGGAGAGTTTGACAATTTTTAACAGTATAAGGGGGCAGCTATGTGGCTCAGTGAATAGAGCACCAGTTCTGAAGTCAGGGGGACCGGAGTTCAAATCAGCCTCAGACACTTGACACTTAACTAGCTGTGTGACCTTGGGCAAGTCACATAACCCCAATTGCCATGCCTTTCCCACTTAAAAAGCAACAAACAAACAACAACAACAAAACCAAGACAATAAAAGGTATGAATTCCTCAAGAATGCTATCTACGAATAGATCTTTGTATATGGCATGAAAGAAGTCACTTAAGGCTTCTCTTTCTCTCTCTTTCTTCCTCTCTCCCTCTCTCCCTCCCTCCTTCCCCTCTCCTCCCCTCCCTTGTCCCCTTCCCTTCTCTCCCTATTCCTTTCTTTCTCCTCTTTGACTCCCTCCCTCTCTCCTTCCTTCTCTCTTCTTCTTTCCCTTTCCCTCTCTCTCTTCATTTTCTAGCTCATTGCTCCCTTTCTCTCTCTGTTTCTCTCTTTCAGTCTGTTTCTCTCTTGATCCTCCTTCTCCTCTCCTCCCCTCTCTCATAGCCATCAACAAGCACAGACCTTTCAATATATGTGTTGTAACTATTTGACATTGCTTTAGATAGTAGAATCCTGCTGGATAGGGGCAAAGTTGAATCCTTCTCAGGCTTTTGCTATTTTCAGAGTGGGTGGGGGGGAAGCAGCATTTTAGTATTTGCACCACTGTGGGCAGTGGTTTAGGCCTAGAGTAACTGCTCTGTCCTGCCTAAACTCTTTGTCTTGAGATTTAGGCCACCGCACTCTATGACAACAATTACTTTGAGTTTTAACTTGGACTAACATAACAGCCCTCAGATCTGTGTAGTCCTTTTCACTACTTTACAGAGTTCATATCTGATTAAATTCCTTCCACAATTCCAATAGTTTAGAACTCTCAAGTTGAAAATTCCTAACATTCATATAGATGTCTGGATAACTATTCTTTTCAAAATGTATGTTGATTTCTAATTATCTGCCCCTGACCCTCACCCCAGTTATAGTTGAGGTAAAAAAAAAAAACTAATTAATTAATATTTTTAAAAGATCAGGTTACCAGAAACATTTAGGGAAAACAAGTGAGTAGAATGTTATAGTTTCTGTTATAGAAGGCAGAAGAAGAACCTTTTTTCTCACTTCTTTTAAGTGCTTGGAGCTGGGTATAATGAGTTGTTTTAGCCTAAACCTTCTACTCTGAAAGACCTATAGGGGTCCAATGACCCCACTGTCCTCCATGGCTCCAGTCCTCTTCTGCTTATTCCTTTCATTCACGCTTTTCAGTTTTTTTTTTTCCTTTCAGTTTCTCTTTTTCTTTATTTATTTTAATTAGCACATTGAAGGAACATAATTTAGAATCTTGAGTCCACAATAAATAGGGGAGTCAAAAGGAAATGGGGACATGGAGAAGGTAAGCCTTTGAGAGGTCTGTTTGGGGATTACCTTAATTTAGATGCCAATTAAAGTTATATGAGCAAAAGAACTGCCTGAGTGGGTGAGTATAGAGGAAGAAAATCATAGGGACTCAGGATTAAGCCTTCAGGGATGCCACGTTAATGGACCTAAGTAAAAATAACGGTAAGCAAAGCAAGCAAAGGATAAGCAGTTAGAGGGGCATAAGGAGAATGGGAAGAGCAAGGTATACATGAAATAAGGTAACTTATCCAAATGAGTTTCCCAAATAGTATGCTTTTGTGTCTGTCCATTCTCTGTTGTATAGTAGCAGCTGTTTGGGTTATATAAATTGTATAATTGACTAATTATTATGATCTAGATTTTGTTTCCCTGTATACCTTAGTATTTTAAAACCAAAATATATAAATCCCTTTTCAACACTAAGAACTGTTAAATTTTGAAAACAACCCTACACTAATATTAGCACTCCTTTTTATCTACTTTCTAAACATATTCATGAGCTCCTAAAATATAAAACAGATTTTTAAAAACCCAGCCATATATTCAATATTTATGGCCTACAATATTTGCATCAAACTGGTGAGATATGTGTATGTGTGTGTATCTGCATCTATATAGATACAGATATCCTATTTCTTTTTAAGCAGGAGCGAATGTTCCTTGATGCATTCATTCTTTTAGTTCATTCTTCTTTAAAAGAAAAAAAAAGAAAGATTGAAAAGCTTCTTTGACCATCTGTCCTCTCACTGATGACATGACAGCTGTTATCTGTTATTACCATCACTTGACAATTTTGACATAGCCATTCATTCTGGACAGCCTCTTCTTCGAGAATTAACTTCTGGGATAAAATCCATTCTTTAGGAATTTAACATTTACGGGTCACTTAAGAACTTCCCATCTCTCAAACTTCACTGTTACTATACTCCTGTAGTACTATTTCAGGCTGCCCCATGACCCTTAGTTCTGGGGGGAAATCCTATTCTCTCTCTCCAAAGCTATCTATTTATACCAGAAGCCTGAGGTAAATTCCAGTAACAACTAATTGTTTGTGCAAGTAATTCAGAAGAAAAATCTATCCCTTTCTCCTTATTATGAGGAGAGAGGCATTTGTGATGAGTCAAAAAGCTCCTGAGTGATTACAATATCCAAAGCTAAAAACATTAGGGTCCAAGGACTCAGTCATCATCACTGTTATACATTTCTACCTGAAGTCTGTGTCTAAACCTTGGTCTTTTATTAAATAGCTGTACATTTCCCCATAGAGAGTTTTCTGTCTGCAGAACTGATTTACCAGGCACTATAGAGTTCCAATTGTAGTTACAAATTTTCAACCAAGTGAAAAAGACAAATTGAGACAATTTGCTTTCATATGTTTCAAAATAGCAGCAAAAGATAAAGACAAGATAGCAAATCTAACACACTGTTATTTATATGTTAGGCCTATTTGGCAAAACTGCATGCCTCTTATAGATACTCTGCCCAGCCATAGGAAAACATGAAACACTTAGATGGCATTAAGAGAGGTACACTAACACCCATGGAGGCTCAAACAATGGTTACTTGGCCTTCATAGGCTGGTGCTCTATTCTCAGACAAAAAAAAGGGGGGTGGGGTGTCTCAGAGAGAAGTTCCTAAGATTGAGGAAGACTGGGAAAAGCATTTTTCAGGAGGTGAAATTTTGTTAAGTTTTGAAGGAAGCCAGGGAAATGAGCAGAGGACTGAGAGTGTTCTAGTCATAGGAGACAGCCACAGAAAATGTTTGGGGTCAGAAGATCAAGCTTCTTGTGTATGGAACAGAAAAAAGATCAATGTCACTAGATTGAAGAGCACATGGAAGGGAGTATGGCATAAGATCAGTAAGGCCAATGAGAGGAAGATTGTAAAGAGCTTAAAAACCAAACAAAGAATTTTGTATTTGATCCTGGGGATAATGGGAAGCCACCGGAGATTTTTTTGACTAAGGAGGTTAATTTGTATGGTCAGACCTATGTTTTAGGAAGATGAATTTGTAGGAATGATTGGAGTGGATAGAAGGTTGAGGCAGGGAAATTAACCACTAAGCTACTGCAGTACTCTAGAGGTGAAGGACTGAGGGCTTCCACCAGAGTGATGGTAATGTCAGAGAAGGAAAAGGGAATATATATGAGAGATGTTATGAAGACTGAATCTACAGACCTTTGCAACAAAATACATATGGGATGGGGATTGCAGGGGGTGAGAGAGTGAGGACTTAAGGAAGACATCTAGATTGCAAGCCTGAGTGACTGAGAGAAGAGTGGTACTCCCAATAATAGTAGGGTATTTAAGAAGAAGAAAGGGATTTGGGAAAAATTATAATGTCATTTTAGGATATGTTTAACATCTTTGGGTTTTCCAGTTCAAGGTGTCCATAGCAGTTAGAGATGAGAGATTACAGGAAAGGAGAGAGCTTGGGACTGAACAAGTAGATTTGAAAGTCATTTGCATAGAGATAATAATTTAAATCAGAGGAGCTGATGAGATCACCAAGTAAAATAGCACAGACAGAGAAGAGAAAAGGGCCCATGACAGAGTCTTAGATTCCCCATAGCTTCTGTCTATCATTTGGAGAAATATCTAACAAAGAAGACTGAGAGGGAGTAGTTAGGTAGGAAAAGACTCAAAAGAGAGTAGTATCACACACACACACACACACACACACACACACACACACACACACACACACACACACACACCCCACCACCTAGAGAGAATAGTTTCAAAAAGACTGCAATCAATAGTATCAAAAGCTGTAGAGAGGTTTAGGGATAGTATCGAAAAAAAGGCCATTGGTTTGACAATTAAGGGATCATTGGTAATTTAGGAGGGGTTAATTTCTGCATGAGCAGGTTATGTGTTATGAGAGGGCATTCTCTACAAGGTCAGTTAACTAAATTTAGCACTTTTAGCATATAGGAACATAGTATGTTCTTTAAAAAATTTTGTTGAATGGTAGTCAATGAATTTTTTAAAAATAGTTAAAGAGATCTAAGAAGGATAGATCAAGATATTTATAAATCATTTAGCATAATAACTGAAGCATAGTGGACACTTAGTAAATGCTTGTTTCCTGGGGCCCACTCCAAAGCAAAGTAGAAAGGGTTCAGATTATTGTTCACATACCAAAGGGGAAGAAGTTTCAGTTATTACTTCAACTCCAGACTCCAAGCCTAAGTTAAGTCTTCTGACATCCTGTGACAATGACTCAAATGCAACACTTTGAATAGTTTCCTGGGCTACAAATGACTATGAAACACATTTCTTCCTAGGTGAACATAGGTCACAGTTTCTAATCTCCCAGTGTGTTTAATTAAGAGAAATGACTTTATTGTTACCTATGCTAATTATTATCAAAGGAAAATATGACTAAAAATTCTCAAATAACTTATCTACCATTTCTTCATAGTCTTTTTTTAATAAAAAAAAATTTAGTGTTTTATTTTTCCCCAGTTACATGTAAAAACAATTTTTAATATTGGTTTTTAAAATTTTGAGTTCCACTCCATTCCTAACTCCACAACCCAACCCCACCCCACTGAGGAGTCAAACAATTCAATATAGGTAATATATGTGTAATCATGCAAAACATTTCCATGACAGTCGCATTGTAAAAGAAAAGATAGACCAAAAAAAAAAAAAAAACCCCAAAACCCCAAGAAAAATAAAGTAAAAAGTGTGCTTCAATCTGTGTCCAGAAAACATCAGTTCTTTCTTGGAGGATGGATAGCATTTTTCATCATAAGTCCTTCAGAATTGTCTTAGATCATTGTATTGCTGAGAATAGTTAAGTCATTCACAGCTGATCATCTTACAATTTTGCTATTGCTTTATATATAGTACATTCCATTTTGCATGGGCTCATATAAGTCTTTCCATGTTTTTTTTTTCCCAGATAGCATCCCGCTCATCATTTTTTATAGCACAATTGTATTCCATCATAATTACTTGGCACAATTTGTTCAGCCATTCCCCAATTGATGGGTCTCACCTCGATTTCCAATTCTTTGCTACCAGAAAAGAGTTATCATAAATATGTTTGTACATATAGGTCCTCTTCCTTTTAGTTTTTAACCTCTTTTCAGATACAAACTGAGTAGTAGTATTGCTTGGTCAAAGGTTGTGTATGGCCTTATAGCCCTTTCGGCATAATTTCAACTTATTCTACAGAATAGTTGAATCATTCACAACTCTACCAACAGTGCATTAATGTCTCATTTTCCCACATCCCCTCCAGCATTAGTAATTTTCCTTTTCCAATTAGCCAATCTAATAGGTATTAGGCAGTAGTTCTGAATTATTTTAATTTGCATTTCTCCAATCAATAGTGAGTTAGAACATTTTTTTCATACAGCCGTAGATAGCTTTGATACTTCATCTGAAAAATATTCATATCTTTTGATCATTTATCAGTTGGAGAATGGCTCTCATTCTTATAAATTTGACTCAGTTTTCCATATGTTTGAGAAATGAGGCCTTAACAGAGAAACTTGCTTCAAAATTTTTTTCAGTTACTATTGCTAAATGTATTTCACTCCATCCTATTCTCCCCCCACCTCCATTTATTCTATTTTTTTTTCCTGAATTTTTGTGCCTCTTTTTCCATTTGGCCCATTCTTCTTTTTAAGGCATTCTTCAACTCATTGGGTTTTTGGACTTCTTTTACCATTTGGCCTAATCTGTTTTTTAAGGTATTGTTTTCTTCAATATTTTTGTGTGTGTGTCTCCTTCACCAAGCTATTGACTTGTGTTTCATGACTCTCTTGCATAACCCTCATTTCTCTTCCCAATTTTTTCTCTGCCTCTCTTATTTGATTTTCAAAATCTTTTTTGAGTTTTTCCATGACCTGAGATCAATTCATATTTTTCTTGAAGGCTTTGGATTTAGGGGCTTTGACTTTGTTGTCTCTTTCTAAGTTGCCACCACTTTCTATGTGTGTAACTTTCTATGGTGAGAGTTGTTTTTTTTTGTTTTAGTTTGGTTTTTTGGTTTGGTTTTTTTTTTCCACTTGCTCATTTGTCCAGTCAATTACTTGACTTTTAACTCTTTGTTAAAGTAGGGCTCTGCTTCCAAGGTGGAAGATGCATTCTCCCAAGCTTCAGAGGTTTTGTACAGTTTTTTTTCAGAGATACTTCTAGGGACCTATAAGAGTTCAGTTCTTCCAAGGTGGTATACTCTAAGAAAAAGGTGTTTACTATTCTCTTGGCCTGTGCTCTGGTCTATGAGTGTTCTTTTCTGCCCTGGAACAGTGAGGAAAAACTCCTTCTCCATTGTGGTCACAAGTTCTGGTGTGTTAGTGTTCCTCTTCATTCTGGGACTGCTACCCAGGATGGAGTCCCTGATCTGAGTATGGGCAAAGCAACAGATTCCTGCCTCAGTGCTAGCAAACAGACCCCTGTATTCTCCTTCTGACCAGTTGTTCAACTCCCTTACTGTCTGTGGGCTGAGAGCTCTGGAAGCTGCTGCTGCTGCTACTAATTTTGTGACTACCAAGGCCTCCTCCCAGTTTGCTGGGACTGTGAATGTGCTGGTAGATTCTGTAGTGGACTGTGCTCTACTCTCACCCAGGTACAACAAATCTTTCCTGCTGACCTTCCAAATTGTCTTTGGTGTCTCTTGGCTGAGAAGTCTGGAAACTACCACTGCTATCACTGATTTAGTCATCCCGAAGCTTGTTTTGGGTTTGCTGGGGCCTGGTCTGCACTTTCGTGGCATGTACTAGACTGTGTTCCTCTCTCACCGATGTGCAAGAGACCTTTCCTGCAAACTTTCTAAGTTTTCTTGGATTGGAAAAATTGTTTTACTCTGTCTTTTTGTGGGTTTTACTACTCTAGAATTTGTTCAGAGGCATTATTTAAAGGTATTTGGAGGGGTTTGGGGGAGAGTTCAGGCACTTCCCTGCCTTTACTCCGCCATCTTGGCTCTACCTCAATTCATAGTCATTTAAGTACATAAGATATCTTTGTATCCTCTGTAAAGTAATCCATGTTAAAAACAACAATAACAACACAAAAAACTAAGGATGTATTCTAGAGAAATACAAGCTTAATATGCAAGAATAATTGTGTCAGTTGGAAAAAAATTGATTATAGACTGAATTAATAATAACCAAAATGAAAGAAGCTATAATCCCACTATAGAAATGCCATTTCATATTTACTGTTCCAAGTTCTGGAGCCATTTAAATTTTCAGAAGGATATTGACAAACTGGGGCTCATCCAGAAGAGAGTGAGAAGATCAGAAATAATCTCCATGAAGATCACATCAAAGATTTAGATATAGCCTAAGGAAAAGACTTATGAGAAACAGGATTATTATGTCAGAAGAAATATAATTTAGGCCTGATGTAAGGAAAGACTTCCTAATAATTAGACCTATCCAAAAGAGATATGGCCTTACCCATCAGGAGCTAGTGAATTCTCTCTTTCTTTCTGGAACTCTTCAAAGGAAAATTGTATGACCACTGGTCATGTATGTTGAAGAGAAGACCCTTCTTTGTTCTTGTATAAAATTTTGTGACATTCTTTCCAAGTCTGATTCTGTTATTATGTAAGTAATAGAATTGTATAATTTGAGACTTGTGGGATTTTAAAATTATTATTATTTTTTGTTTAATTTGTTTATTTTTAGTTTTCAACATTCATTTCTACAAAATTTTGAGTTACAAATTTTCTCCCTATTTTTCCCTACCCCCCACCCCAAAATAGCAATCCTACTGAATACCCCTTACCCCAATCTGTTCTCTCTTATATCCTCCCCCCATATTCCCTCTTACTTTCTAGTAGGGCAACATGCATTTCTATATCCCAGTACCTATATGTCTTATTCCCCAGTTGCATGTAAAAAAAAAAAAAACAATAATAATATATATATATTTTTAACATTTGATTTTAAAACTTTGATTTCCAGATTCTTTCCCTTCTTCCCTCATCACCTACTGGGAGGAAAAGTGATTCAATATAGGTTATACATGTGTAGTTACACAAAACATTTTCATAATAGATACATTGTGAAAGAATAACTATATTTTCCTCCATCCTATCCCACCCCACACTTATTCTATTTTTTTTTTTTGCTTTTTGGAAGGCAATTGGGGTTAAGTGACTTGCCCAAGGTCACATGGCTAGTAGGTGTTAAGTGTCTGAGGGTGGATTTGAACTCAGGTCCTCCTGACTCCAGGGCCGGTGCTCTATTCACTGCTCCACCTAGCCACCCCAACTTATTCTATTTTCTACTTTGACCCTGACCCTTTTCAAAAATGTACGCTTCTAACTACCCTCCCCCCCAACTTGCCCTCCCCTCCATCATCCCCTTCTCCCCTACTCTCCTATAGGGCAAGATACCCAATTGAGCATGTATGTTATTCCCTCCCTAAGCCAAATTCAATGAGAGTAAGGTTGACCCATTCTTCTTTGCCTTCCTGTTCTTCCCCTCCATTGTAACAGTTTTCTCTTGTCTCTTTTGTTTGAGGTAATTTACCCTATTCTATCTCTCCCTATCTCTTCTCATTATCTTCCACTCTCACCTCTTAATTTTATTTTTTAGCTATCAATCTTTCCTATTCAACTGATCCTGTGCCCTCTATGTATATATGTACACATATATATACATACTCACATATATGTATTTATATACACATTTCCCCTCCTATATAAATGTATGTATGTATGTATACATATATACACACACACACATGCACACACACACATACACACATATATTCCCTTCAACTGTCCTCATGCTGAGAAAAGTCTCATGAGTTACAATTATCATTTTACCATGTAGGAATATAAATACTTCAATTTTAATAAGTTGCTTATGATTTCTTTTCCCTATTTACCTTCTCATGCTTTTCTTGCTTCTTATATTTGAATGCCAAATTTTCTATTCAGTTCTGGTTTTTTCATCAAAAATGCTTGGAAGTCCTCCACCTCATTGAATGACCATATTTTCCCCTGAAACATTATACTCAGTTTTGCTGGTAGGTGATTTTTGGTTTTAATCCTAGCTCCTTTGAACTCTGGAATATCATATTGCAAGCCCTTCAAATCCCTTAATATACAACTGCTAGTCCTTGTGTTATCCTGATTGTGTTTCCACAATACTTAAATTATTTCGTCCTGGCTCCTTGTAATATTTTCCCCTTGACCTGGGAACTCTGGAATTTGGTCATAATATTCCTAGGAGTTTTCTTTTGGGAATCTTTTTCAAGAGGTGATTGGTGAATTCTTTCAATTTCTGTTTTATCCTCTGGTTCTAAAATATGAAGGCAATTTTCCTTGAGAATTTCTTGAAAGGTGGCATCTAGGCACTGGCAAACTGGTGCTTCTCACCCCAGGACCACTGCCCAAGAAAACAACCCAGATCCAAGCAGGTCAAAGCAAGAGCAATTACCCTGTGAATGGTTGTTTGGTCCCCCTATGATCTGTAGGCCAGAAGCTCCTGAGGCAGCCCAGCCTCTGCCACATCTCACCCTGGGGGCCAGGGCTGGACCATGTCCTTCCTTTCCGACAGAGTTCCCCACTGACCTTTTACTTTCTTTTTGGCATTTATGGGTTGAAAAGTCTGGAAACCACCACAGCTGCTGGGGATTCACTCTCCTGAAGTCTGCTATGGTTGCTGCTGCCTCCCTAGGGCCAAAACTGCACAACTCCCAGGGGACTGTGTTCAGCTCACAGCATGCTTCAATGAACCCTCCCTGTCTGCCTGCCAGGCTGCCTTCAGTGAGAGATTTGTTTCTGTCATCACTTTGTGGATTCTGTAGCTCTAAAATTTGTTTAGAGTAATATTTTATAGGTATTTGAGGTGGTTGTGGCGGGAGATCACAGAATTTCCTGTTTCTACTCTACCATCTTGACTCCACCCCTATCAAATTATAAGGGATTTTAAAGACAATCTAGTCTAGTTTCCCCATTTTAGAGTTGAAAAAACTAACACCAAGAGGTTAAAGATCTTGCCTAAGGTTACTCAATTTGTTAATAACAGAGCAGAGATTAGAAGTGAGTTCTCCTGGCTCCCATTCTAGTGTTCCTGCCATTGTTTGAGGCTGCCTAAGATATGATAGAATTCAATTTAGTATTTTCTTATAATCCTGTCATCACATATAGACTTTCTTTTCCTGATAGGAATTGTCCGACTGCCTAGGTTCATTTTTTCAGACTTCAGCAAAATATATATAAAAGTCAATCTCCATTTGATACCGTCTTAGTAATTGAGTTTGTGGTTTATACTCTATAGAAGACACAGATTTTATTGGTGACAGAGATGCATAATCAAGATAGGAATGATGAACAGGAATCCAGGCACCAACCACTTCAATTACTCTTCCTTCTTATCATTGTCATCAGCTTTGTTCTATAAAATTGCAATAGCCTTTTAATTGGTCTCTTTACTTCAAGTCTTTCACCACTCTTATCTATTTCCATATGGAAGCCAAATTGATATTACTAAACATATGTCATTCCCCTGCTCAATAAACTTCAATTGCTCCCTGTTGCCCATGAGATCGAATAAAAACTCCTCCTTTTGGTATCTAAAACACCTGAGAAGATGGCTTCAGATTGCTTTTCTGGGCTCCTTATACTAAATTAATCCCTTTCTCCTACACTATATTCCAGTCAAACTGGTTTACTTGTCCTTGGTACACAGTATTCTAATTCCCATCTGTTCAAAACTTGGTACAAACTGTTCCCATCTCTTCCCCCACAATGTTCTTCCTCCTTATTCTCCTCCATGTCTTAGCAGCACAGGTTCCCTTCAAAGCTCAGGTCAAGTGCCATAACCTCTACAAGACATTTCCTGCTTTCAACAGCTTGCACTGTTACCAAAATTACTTTTATTTGCTCTTCAGGTTTTATATTTACTTATGTGTGTGGAATTTTGTTTTATTTTGTTTTTCTCTTACAGATACAATATAAGCTCCTTGAAGGGTAGAGATAGTCATGTTGGGTTTTGAGGGTTTTTTGGTTTGGTCTTATTTTGTCTACTTTTTGGCTTTCTATTTCTCCTTAATATATAGACAGTGGCTATGGAATGATATGTTCATTTGTATGTCATTTAGGGAGCATCCAGGGCTCTGAGTGAAAGGAAGCTTCATGACCCCAACTCACCCCTTCTTTTTCTTAGGTGAGTTTGTTGGTCGAGGCCTGAAACGCATTCTGCCAGTAAAAACCTCAGATTTCAAACCTGAAGTTAAAACAATCCAAAAAAACTGCATATATTTCTCATTTGGAATGAGAGAGAAACTACTTTACATCTTGATTATTTACTAAATTATAATGCTTCAATTTATGTAAAATAGTATCCAGAGGGAAATCTGGGGTGTTACACTGAACTGATGAATTATTTTTTCAAAACAAATGAAAAGTATTAATTCTATGCTTCAATTACCATAATTCCATAACCTTTTCTCTTACATATTGCACTTTGGTCTTACATAAATACTACACAGATCATTAGCTTTTGTTTCTGTAAGCTCGTTATAATTTGTAATGCAATATGATAAAATAAATTACAATTATCATGTTGTTGTATTTCTTCTTGCAAGAAAGAAAATTACCCAGCTTTAATTGTAGTAACAACTATACCTTTAATTAAACCACCTAGAAAACCTCAGTAACTATATTTTCTTAGGTTTTCATTTGACATTAATATTGTCTTAATTGCTGTTAAGTTCTCTTGGTAAATTGCCATTTTATATTCTTTCTCACAGTTTGTTTTTCACATGAGCTAAGTCTGAACAATTCAGAACAAATTTAAATTTAATTCAGAACAAAATTAAAACCCATAGAAATGCAGGTATTGGTAAGGTTTAGGGGTGCTGGAACCCTGAAAAAACAACACATGGGTCCTGCCTGAATGAATTTGACCCAAGCCTTCTTTCAGTCATGGAAAAACAAGGTTTATTAAAGATCTGCCACTTGGACAGACTTTTAAGGAATCAGAACATTTGAATTGCTAATGCAATTGGACCAGGTGGAATCTGAGCACCTTAATGGAAACAAAATGGATCTTATATACAGAAAGACTGCAGGAGGGATCTAGGAGTGGCCAAGTAGTCTGGAGTTACTGGAGAGGGATCTAGGGAGGATCTTGATGGGAGCGGCCAGTGGGCTGGGTTGGCTGAAGATCAGACACCTAGACCAAGAGAATGGGGCCTAGATAGGATGAAGGGTAGGAAGTAGCCTGAGATAATACACAATGAAGGGCTGGGCTAGGTTAGAGGTATCAGAGAATTGAGAGGTTAGGCATTGACAATGAAAGGTCAGTTGATAGAATTATAGCCTCAGGAGAATGCCAGAGACTTTATCAAGTAGGGAAATTCAAGGAGAATTCAAGGGAGTTTCCAGAGCCTGTATACCCCATCAGTATCATCAGACTCAGGTCTTTGAAGATTCTCTGGGTCTCGACAACTTCATGTTGAATATAAAAGTACTGAAAATGCCTGATCCATTGCTATTCCTTGTGGGTTTATCTCCCATGTTATCTCTTTTGTCCACAGCATGCACAGTGGTGATCTACAGTGCTAGAATAGTGTCAGTATTCTAATATGGGAATTTTATACAGTAGCACTGACTCTTTAGGGGAATAGAGGAAGAGAAAAATGCATTCTGAAGCAAAGGCTTTTGACTAAATCATATCTCATATGATCAACTCTTTCTGTATTTGTATATTCATCTTACTTTTAGAAAGGGATTGAAAAATTCTAAAAGATTTAAAATAAAGGACAGTAGCGGGGGGAAAGGAGAGAAAAAGAAAAATTTGAATAGTGTTCTTATTCATCTTGTCATAGTATGGGAATATAACAAGTTTCAAATTTTTGCTTTGGTGATTAATAGATGATTTTCTTTTTTTTTCTTTTTCTTTTGCTTTTGCTTTTTGGAGGGGAGAAGGCAGGGCATTTGGGGTTAAGTGACTTGCCCAAGGTCACACAGCTAGTAAGTGTTAAGTGTCTGAGTCCAGATTTGAACTCAGGTCCTCCTTATTCCAGGGCTTATGCTCTATTCACTGTACCACCTAGCCACCCCGACAGATGATTTTCATAGATTGCTGTGACCAAACTAGTGGTTTGTCCTCCAGTGTTTAGACTTTGAGCTCTAAGCTTGGTTGACCCATGTTTATCAGCCACATTGTCATAAGGGTTACTGAAAACCTTTCCTGCTTGAAAGAATCTGCCAGCATATTTGACAATTCCATGTTACTTCCAAGACATGATGAGGCATTGGAGTAGGACTGTAGTCAAGTATTAATAAGGTGATTCCACGTATATTTTCTGAATGGTTCTTAGGAAGTCACCTTTCTAAATAGCTGATGATATAGAATGATGTGCCCCTAAATCTTACCTTTTCAAGACTAAACACCCCTTGTATGTAAGTCACATCACGGAAAGTAATTTTAGAAATATATTTTATTAATATAAAAAATGCCTATAATCAGATTTATTGATTACATATGATATATTTTATCACAGAAATATTTTACTTAGAATTTGGGCACATAAATCACAAATAACCAATGTGCAAATAAGGCAATAGCATGAGTTGCCCTTTACAGATATTTCAGTCTTGATTGACTAGTTAACTGATCACAAATTTACCTCTGTCTCCTGACATACATTATTCACTACATAAAGAATAAGGATTAAGTCTTACATGCCTTCATATTCCCTATAACCTTGTACATTATGTACAAAGTGAATCTAGGATTTCATCGGTGTGGGTATCCCCTCCAATCATGCATATTGCGGTCCATCTGTTATTGCCTTTCTGGTGCACTTCTTGCCCTTGTGTGCCCATGAGTTCATCACAAGAGGTTCAAAAAAGCTTTAGGAATTCCTCAGTTTCTTTTGATATTTAAAGGATAGCAATGGAACAGGTGAGATGTCTTTCATTTGGTCTTTCAAATTGGTCTTTCAAATTGACCAACCCATTTTTCTTTTCTATTTCTTTGGTGAGGTTCTTAGAAACCATGCCACCTCACCCCATGCCCACCTAGTTACTTGTTTGTTATGTATTAAAATCTATTCATATCCACTATGTGAGTCTCTTTGACCCTATATTTCTTCATATACTATAGCATTTGATGACTTAAAGCAGTACAATTAACAAAAGAATATTGTTATATACACGTGTTTGTATGTATATGCATATGTGTGTGTATATATGTATAGATACATATGTGCATGTGCATGCATATATATACATTTGTACAGACATGTGTGTGTATATAATACCTAACATATACAAAAACAATCCAGGAAAGTAGGTTAGGATATTTTAATATATAATGGCCATCACTAATAGTTGTTTAGCTTTATTTTGTTCTGTTCAAATATTTATTCTCCTCATTGAAATAACTTATCTCAGGTGGCAAAATAAAACATCATTGATTTAGTGATTTCTATTTTTTATTTTAGGGATAGATAAATAAATATCTTTGGTGTGGTTTTTTGTGTGTGTATATGTATATGTATGTATGCATATATACACACATATTCATATATGTATATATAAGCATATGCATGCATACACGCTATTTTATGTGTCTTTGTGTGTATACTTATTTAAATTCTGCAGCATTTCCAAAGCTTCTTGCATACTCGGCAACTCTCAAAATATCCAATAAACACAGCAATTATTGAGGAAATTGTTCTGTAGCAAAACACTGGGGCCAGTTGATTGAATTACTTTCGTTTAGATTGATCTGTCTATAAGAATGTCACCCAAAGAGATTAAATCTGCTTTATGTGAAAAGCACCTGTACATACATCACCATCTTGTGTTCTTTCTGTTGTCATTTGAAATGGCTGGATGGTAATAGGAAAGGTGCTTTATCATTATCTCCAGCACCTGGGAAATAGTCTGGTTTGGTTTCTATCTAAGTAAATTATTAGATGCATTTTAGCATTTGTGAACTTGATAATAGTATTTTGTGAGTATTCATTACCAGTGCGGTTTAATATCAATACACACACACACACACAATTGACTTAAGTGAATGGTTTCTGATATTGGCTTCAGGATATAATTTTGAACCATTAAAGTTGTGAATTCCACTTTTACTAGTGAGTCAGCAATGTCTTTAATGTGTACTTAAAGAAGATAATTAAGGACCAGGGAGCCTCTTGATTATAATGCTTGCAAAATTTTATTCTAATGAACAACTGTTATTCCAATCTACTCATTGGTAAAATAAAAAACTAATTGCTTTTTCTCATCTGGAATGTTTCTGAGTATAAAAGGACTACTAGACAATACTAATGTGATGAATGCTGCTCTGCTTCTCCAGAAGAGTAAAAGATACTCTGAACTTAGAAGTTTTCTTTTTGGAAATGTACATATCATTTTTGATCCAGATGGCACAGATTTATCCGTCCAATTGAATTACTGAAAACTGAATAGTGCAGAAAGGATTTTACAAGATTAAAATCTCAAAAAGTGAAAGTTCGGGGAAAATAAGAAAATGTTCAACTTGAAAAAAAATAAATTTACATGAATGACTGTTGAAAAAGTGTACCAAAAGTGAAAGGATATGAACAATGTTAAAAAGAAGTATTATCGAGTGCTAAAAGCTATCTGGAATATTGATCCAAATCACTAATAATAAAAACATAAATGAAAATCAAAATAACTCTGAGGTCTTACTTCATACACAGTAAATTGGCAAAAGCAATAAAGATGAGGATAGTCAATAATGGAGGGGTATTGCAAAGACGGGAACAGTAACACAATTTTGATGGAGTTTTAAATTGGTCCATGCAGTCTAGTGCGTAATTTAGATTTATGTTTAAAAAATAAACTAAAATGTCCTCACTTTCTGACCCATACATCCTATTGTTAGACATGCTCTAAGGAAGTTATGAATAGAAGGATCTTGAAGGCTGTTGTGGAGAGAGAGAGAAAAAGAGAGAGACTGTTGATTAGGTAATAGCCAAACAAACTGTAGTACAGGAATGGAATGGAATGTTACTATAGGATAAGAATAAATTAATATGATAAGAACAAAAAAGTTTTGGGAGAAGGACGAGCTTGTATGAACTAATACAGAGTGGAGTAAGCAGAGTCAGGAAAATGATATGCACAATGAATATACAAATGTAAATAGATTAAGCAACAATAAAAACCACAACTGAATGCTAAACAACTATAATGGTCAAGATAAGATGCAGAGATGCATCTATGCAGAAGTGTAGGACTGTGGATATGGAATACTGAGTATTCTATCGGACATATATTGTGTCATCTGGTTTTTCTGAACTGTTTCCCTTAAATCTTTGTTTCTTTATTAGACAGCCTGTCATTGTATTTGACAAAACTTTCAGGAATTCTCACCTGTAGTTCACCCACACATAAACTGTTTCCCAGTACATGGGACATTCCATATGCAGTCCCTCACCTCTCAAAAAAAAAAAAAAAAAGATGAAGGAAGGAGGAACACTTTGTCATCTCATCTCCTGAGCTAACCTTGATATTATAATTGCAAAATATGTTTTCATTTTATTGGTCTCTTTCTCATGAATGTTTTGAGTTTTCCTTTGTTGAATGCTTCCCCAGGAATTAGTATTTATCCTTATTTTAGTTTTTTTTTTTTCAGATAACTTCAAAAAGTCATCAGTTCTATATATGTGTATATGCTTTTTAAATGGGAACTCTTTATATGACATATTTTAAATATAGGAAAAGCAAGTGAAAATGTGATATATATTTTTTCACCTGTTCTTCCTATATTTAAAAATGGCATAAGACATCTATAACTTTAAAAGAATTCCCACTGCTATTGTCCATCTTTCACTTTTGCTGAAACTTTATTTTTGCATTAACATAATTGCTTCCATGGAAAGCTTGCATGGCTCTTTAATATTGATTTTACTTCTACTCTTCAGTAAGACTGGTGAAAAATGAAGAAATATTGCTTTAAGATATATAAAATCTAAGAAAATTCATGATAAAGTAACTATCTTATTTCATTCTAATTAATATTTTTTCTATTACAGGGTATCATTATGATTTGCAGCTGTGCTGCTATTTTTATATAATGAATCCTTTAAAAATCAGTAGTGAAATGCCTCCTAAGCTGCTCAGAGAATTGACATTTGATTATTCTGTCATGTTCATAGAAGTTGTAAGTTACCTGGAGCCAATGTGTTCCCAAGTCTTTTTTTAGCAAAACTCTACCCAGACCAGAAATGAATTTGCTATCATGTGAGAGACAGAATGATGCAATGATCAGATGCAAGACTTGGAATCAGGTCAACTTGGGTTTGACTTTTGCCTCAGATACTTAGAAGTCTCATGATAATTGACAAGCTATTAAAACTCAAAATTTCCTCATTTGTAGAATATATCTGATAAATTGATGCTTTACCTTATAAGACTGTTATAAGGATCACATGAGATAATGTATGTATATACGTATGTATCTTTACAGGATATACCAAAAATCTTAGCACAGTTGTAAGCTGTTAAAGTATACAACTGCTTTAAGACTTTTGGAGATATGCATGTGTGTGTGTATGCATGCATATTCATATTATATACACACATAGGGTATATGGGGTGTTCAGGAAGGACGATCAACTCGGGTTTGAGGGTTTGCTGAGATCTTTTCAGGACTTCTCATCAACTTTTTGAATCTTCCTTCACCCAACTCTCACCTTGGCTCCAAGAAGCTGTAGTACATGGAGCTTCCACACCCTGTTAAAGACCATCTTGGCAGACATGCTAAACCAGGTTGAGGGTAAGTTACAGGCCTCAAACTCATTGGTAATTTTTAGGGGTGTCTACTCCAAGCATATGAAAATTTCCCACATCAGAATGGGGGGATGAGAATAATTTGTTCTAACTGCCATGAAGGCAGCCTAAGCAGGTACTGTGCTTAGAGTTTGGTCAGACATCAAAGATGCCAAGGTCATCTCCTGCATCCCAGATGTAGTGCCAATGCAATATTCACAGCACCCACGATCACTATAAATATACCTGCATGGTGCTCAATTGCAAAATATAATAGACTCTCCATACAGAAGACAGAAGCAAAATATTTATTCAGACACCAGAAAACTAAATCCCAACACCAGGAAACTGAATCCATTATAGCAACACAGAAGTTAATGTACCACAATGTAGCAGAGAAGCATGCCATCCTTTAGCCTTCCCACAAACCAATATTTGACAAATATTTGCTCACAAGATGATCTGTCTCCCTCTAAAATAAACTCTCCTCCTAACTGTCTAGCAGGCTCTGACTCCCAGCTTCCTGTGGGTTCTACTCCACTTTTCAGCAAACTCCTCCCACTGCAGATTCCATGTGACTACATTCAGCCTATTAGGGGTCAGAGCATATTTTCAAAGCAGGGAACGTTTTCAAATTCTCTTAGGCTTATTAAAGGGCAGGGAAGATCTTCAAATTCCCATTATAATTAAACTGGACCATCACCAGTCATCCTGTATTTTTTCTTGCCACTGGACTTTGATGACTCTAGAAGGGAGAGCAATGCTGATGACTTTGTACAACTCTGCTTCACTTAAATCTTACTCACTCACAAATCGAGACTTCATCCCACAATGTCATTGGTCCTCTTTTAAATGAAAGAGAAACAACAGTATATACACACATGCACATGGGTAGAAATAGACACACATAGAAATATATGTGGAGATGGTTTATGGATGCATGTATGTGTGTCTTTATAAATCTATGGCTATATATAGACACACATGTATTCATATATAGACCTACATATGTACTTTATACATACATACATGTTTCTTTCTAAATGTGTGTGCATTTAAATTTGATGGTGCTCCATAAATGTAAGTTGTCATTATTTCTTTGATAACCATTATTGCTTGGTGAAATGAGGGGAAGAGACACTAATTTAGCAAATATTATGTTTGGAAGAAAATCTTTTTTTTTTTTTTTTTGCAGGGGGGAAGGCAGGGCAATTGGGGTTAAGTGGCTTTTCCAAGGTCACACAACTAGTAAGTATTAAGTGTCTGAGGCCAGGTTTGAACTCAGGTCCGCCTGACTCCAGAGCTGGTGCTCTGTTCACTATGCCACCTAGCCACCACTGGAATAATAAAGTTATACAGGCATTACTTTTCATTTAGAAAAAACACTTTTAGAAATATTTAGTTATCATTTTACTGTCAAGTATATGTTATTGAGCAATAGTGAAGCATACAAAATGTATATTGACAAGTCATTTGTGTTTGCATGTAGTGATGCCCATGAGTACACCAGAAAGGTGCCAACTGAATTATCATTGGTCTTCTCCTTCTCTGTCCCCTGCTATTCAGAGCAATTAAAGATACCCACCTGGATTACCCAACTAAGCATGTCTGATAATGACATCATAAACTAAGTCTTGCAGTATATAGTAAAAGTGACTGATATTTTTTAAAAATCATACAAAATATAATTATGAAGGTAGCTTGTATATTAATGAAGCTATTAATTGATGTAAGCAAATAAATACTGAAAAAGTAACTTTCATTTTAGAGGTATGAAGTTAAGAAGCATGGTAAGCTGGATAGGCGCAATCATGTACTATTCTTAGTCAAGAACCTTTGGACTTTTAGGTGTGTTGGCATAGACTGAGCAGGTTCTTCAATAACCATGATCCCAGACTTGTTGTCTTGCATATGACCACACTATTTATTTTAGCCTACTTTGTATTTTTTAAGATTCTAATTCTGTCATTGACCCTATTAAATACTGTCCTTCTCCCCACCACCCATATTCATGTCATCAACTAAATTGACCAGTATGTGATCCATGCCTTTGTCTAAGTCACTAATAAAAATGTCAGAAAATAAGATCCAAGATAAAGGTCCCTTTCCCCAACTTTCTATTTTGTAATTGTGTTCATATACTTCCTGGGTTTGTCTTTGCAGGTAGACTCCCCAATATTTTGTAATGTTGACAGTAACTTTAAATGGAATTTTTCTTTCTATCTCTTGCTATTGGACTTTGTTAGTAATATGTAGAAATGCCAGTGAATTACGTGGGCTTATTTTCTATCCTGCACCTTTGCTAAAGTTTTTTATTATTTCAGGTAGTTTCCTTGATTATAACTTCCTTATATGTGCCCTTTCCTCCTTAGAATGTAAGCTCTTTATTATCTGTAGTAGGGAAAAGCTAGAAACCTTCCCAATAAGATCAGGTGTGAAACAAGGATGCACATTATCACCACTATTATTCAATATCGTACTAGAAAGGTTAGCTTTAGCAATAAGAAAAAGAAATTGAAGGTATTAGAATAAGCAATGAGGAAACAAAACTATCACTCTTTGAAGACAATATAATGGTATACTTAGAGAATCCTAGACAATCAACCAAAACACCACTTAAAATAATGAAAAATTTTAGCAAAGTCACAAAATATAAAATAAAGCCACATAAATGATTAATATTTCTTTATGTTACCAACAAAGTTCAGCAACAAGAGATAGGAAGAGAAATTCCATTTAAAATAACTGTAGATAATATAAAATATTTGGGAGTCTACATGCTAAGACAACCCCAGGAAATGTATGAACACAATTACAAAACACTTTTCACACAAATAAAGCCAGATCTATAAAATTGGAAAATTATCAGTTGCTCACAGGTAGACCAAGCTTATATAGAACAAAAATGACCATCCTATGTAAATCAATTTATTTATTCAGTGGCATACCAATCAAATTACCAAAAAAATTTATTTTATAAAACTAGAAAAAATAATAATAAAATTCATCTAAAAGAACAGAAAGTCAAGAATATCAAAGGAATTTATAAAAAAAAAAAAAGCAAAGGAAGGTGACCTAACCATATCAAATCTAAAACAGCAATCATCAAAACTATTTGATACTAGCTAAGAAATAGAGTGGTAGATCAGTGGAACAGGTTAGGTACCCAAGGCACAATAGTAAATGATTATACTAATCTGTTGTTTGATAAAATCAAAGACCCCAGCTTCTGGGATAAGAACTCACTATTTGACAGAGACTGCTGGGAAAACTGGAAATTAGTATGGCAGAAACTGGACATAGACCAATATCTCTCACCATATACCAAGATAAGGTCAAAATGAGTACATGATTTAAACATAAAGGGTGATACCATAAACAAATTAGGAGAGCAAGGGATAGTTTGCCTATCATATCTATGGAGAAAGAAAGAATTTATGACCAAACAAGAGATAGAGAACATTATGAAATGCAAAGTGGATAATTTTGATAACATTATATTAAAAAAGATTTTGCACAAACAAAACCAATGCAAGAAAGATTAGAAGGAAAGCAAAAAGCTGGGAAAGAATTTTTGCAGCCAGCATTTCTGATAAAGGCCTCATTTCTTAAATAGAGAAATGATTCAAATTTATAACAATCCAAGTCATTTCCCAATTGATAAATGATCAAAGAATATGAAAAGATAATTTTCAGATGAAGAAATTAAAGCTATTTGTAGTCATGAAAAAAATGCTCTAAATCACTATTAGTTAGAGAAATGCAAATAAAACAGCTCTGAGGTACCACCTTGCACCTATCAGATATGACTGAACAGGAATATGACTGAAAAAGAAAATGATAAATGTTTGAGAAGATGTGGGAAAATTGGAATACTAACGCACTGTTGGTAGAGTTGTGAACTGATCCAACCATACTGGAGAGCAAATTGGAACTATCCTAAAGGTCAATAAAACCGTGCATACCCTTTGATTCAGCAATACCACTACTAGGTGTATATTGCTTATTCTTTTTTTTTCCTTTTCCTTCCTTCCTTTCTTCTCTTCCTCCTCCTCCTCTTCCTCCTTCTCTTTTTCATCCCCTCTTCTCTCTCTCTGTATCTCCCTCTTTTCTTCCCTCCCTCTCTTTTTCTCTTCCCCCCCATCTCATCAGACTCCAAAGTCTTTTCTTTTTTGAGTTTTGGTCCTATATTACCTACTACCTGATAGATACTATACCTAGGTGTGCTACAAGCATCTCAGACTTAATATGTCTAAAATATAACACATTATTTCCACCATCTTCCTGACCTACACCTCTCTCTAACTTCCCTAATTCTGTTCAGGACACTAACACACTTCTAGGTAGCCAAAGTCATGAACTTACACTTGTTTTTGACTCCTTACTCTCTCTCACCTCTCAGTTCAATCAGTTGTCAAGTCTTATGTTACCTCCATATCTTTCACATTTATTCCTCATCTCCACTCATATCACTATCTCTCTATTAGAACATTTCAATTGCCTTTAACCTAAACCCTCTGAAGATTATTTTCATAGTTCTTCCTATCTCTCCCTTCTTCAGTGCATCCAACTCTATTTAACTATAGAATTGATATTCCTAATGTGAAGTTATAACTGTGTTACCCTCTTTAGAAGCTTTATATTACTCTGTTGAATATAGGATAAAATACAAACTCTTTTTGGCATTTAGCATCCTTCATCTTATGGGTCCATTCTGTGTTTCTAGATTTATTTCCTATTAGTCTCTCAACACCCTCTATACACCAGGCAAACTGTTCTATTTGCTGTTCATCATATATAATATTCTATTTCCATTTGGGGCAAGTGACTTAAATTCACTGAAGGCAGACAGATAGATGTTCTCTCAGCCCTTTATCCATCTTGGATTTTAACTCCCTGCTATTTCTATCCCTATCAGCATGATAAGTATTCTCCCTAGTAGGAAAACAAAAGACAGACAAAACAAATGTTGAACAATTCTACTGCCTTTCTGTCTTTCATTATCCACTGCCATATGATTCACACATACTATCATACTCTACTTAGTAGCTAATCATGCTACCATAGTAAATGGCATGAATTAGTGCTAGACTTGGAATCAAAAGACTTGGGTTGAAATTCTGGTCCTTTCCTTTTGTGAGGAGTCAAAAGATCTGGGTTTGAAACCTATTCTACTGCTTGTGTGACCTAGGCAAATCACTTGATGTTTCTAACCCTCAGTTTCTTCATCTGTACCACAAGCAGGAACAGATTTAAATTTCCCTCCAGCTCTAACTTTATAATGCTATATTCTAAATTACTCTCTAAATCTATGATCATCCTATTCATCATAAGTAGTGGTCCTATTTTTTCTTTGACCCACTGTGTCATATAGATAGATATACATATATATGGGTATATGTATATATACACATACACACATGTATGTGTCCTTTTGCATTCATTGGAAGCTTAAGTTCATTTAGAGATTTAATATATCTGACATTTGAGAGGAAGATAATACATTGCATTTATTTTCAATTGTCCTCAATTTTGTCTTCTTTATGTGTCTTCAAAAAAAAAATAGTGGAATGATGAGTTCCCAGTGTAGTCATATCATTCTCCTTAGATAGTTCTCTGTTTTGTTGTAATTTCATTCCAGGTAGCCTCTGAAATGACTTACCAACACAGATTGTAACTTTCACCTCTTCTGATGTCTGAATGTGAAGTAGTATGCTATAGTGGATATGAGCTAGTCTTGGAATTAAGAAGACCTGAATCCAGATCCTGTTTCATATAGCTACTGACTGTGAATGAAATGACTTAAATTCCTCAGTGCTAGACAACTCTCTTAAGATTATAAACTGCCTGTTGATGTATATTATCCCCACAAGAACTCCCTAGTCTTGTGTAATCACCTGTCTTGTTCTTATTCCTACTTCCTGAATACAATGAGATAAATTAAATGATCTTATTGAGATTCCTTCTGGCTTCAGGGAAGCTCTTTTTAGTTCAGTCAAGTCTGTGTCAGGTTAGATTGGGGACAGATTAAACTTTAACATAACTACAAAAATATGATAAATCAATACTGTTATTTCATATATCACATCAAAGCAGGTTCCCAATGTTTTGTTATGAGCAAGATTATGAGTATTTTTAATAGTAAAGTTCAATTTATTCCATTTTTATGGGAAATTGTCATGAAATTTTCATCATCTTTGTCTCATGAAACCAACTTTTGATATAGTGCAAGTCTGGATACATTAGGGTTACCAACTCAGTTTCTGTTCCTTTTTTTCTACTAGTTCTCACTTCTTTATTACTGCTGCCCTCCTTAGGAGACCATGAAGATTATCTTTTTCATTTCCCTTAGATATCTTCCTGCCTGAATCTATCTCTTTATAGTCATTCCCTCTAGCATTCTGAGAGTTTGGGTGCCCCAGTGGTGGCCTTTAATCTTACAAATTAACAAAAATGTGAAAAGCAGATATTTTTAGGTAATGAAAGTCTGTGAGTTGACATGGCTCTACTTGCCTACCCTAGAAACATTTGGAGAAAAAATAAAAACAAGCTCAACTCTCATCAGTGTTAAAGTATCTGGAATGAAAAATTTCCTTTTCAAGTTGTTTTCATTGAGTGTGAAAGAGCACTACATGTTTTTCAAAGGTTTCTTCTTCTCTCTCTCTCTTTCTACCAAACTGAGTATCTTAGCCTAAGAGGAAGAGTTTGTTTTTTTTAAAATCACTTGCAGCAGTAAAGGTAAGCCACCTGGATCCAGGTTCAAAGAATATCGATGGATGCTCCAGGGAACAAAAGGAAGATTCAGAACAGGGAAAAAGTTGACCTGAAAACTGTAGAATTACAGTTTTTTTTTAATCCTTTGACTCAAAGCTTCCATAGACAAAAGTTTTCATAGGTAACATGAAATTATCTGAGTCAAATATTCTCATTCCTAATGAATAGTTACAATGAAACATTTCATCAACACTTTCATTCAATAAGCATTTATTAAGCATCTACTGTGTTCCTGACATCATGCTAGTTGCTAGGTATACAAAGACCAAAATGAAGTGGCTCTTGCTTTTGAAGTGCTTTGGGAGTTGGGGAGAGGGTTGGGGGAAATTGGACACAAAAAAGTAACAGAAATAGGTACAAAGAAATATAAGCAGTTTTTACAGGGAGGATACTGGAAATCAGAAAGATCAGAATAGGACTCATAAGAGAGGGTACCTGAGGTAAACCTTGATAGAAACTAGGGATTCTAAAAGATAGAGGTAAGAAGGGACTATATTCCAGTCATAGGGGGCAGCCTGTACAAAAGCATGGAAGTGGGAGTGTGGATGTCACTTGTGGGGGTTAGCATTTAGGTTAATGTGTGTGTGTATATGTGTGTGTGCATGTGTTATATGAGTTATATACATATGAACATGTATTTATATGTGTATATATATTTGTGAATCTATCTCTTTATGTATGTATGTGTGTGTTTGTGTGTGTGTATATATATATATGAGATATAGATTCACAAATACATACAAGTTTCTTTCCCCTAGTAGAATGTGAGATACTTAAAGGTCAATCCAAATCCTATCTATGCCACCAAACTATCTCCCCTTGGATTTTGGACTTTTAGTACTTTATCCTACCATGAAAGTCTCCATATTCTGGTCTCCTCCAGAGCTGCTCATCTCCCTGCTTATATTCTGATAGTCTTCTGAAAGAGATTTTAGATGCCAGAACTTAAAGGTCAAGTGACTATTTAAATTGTCTGAGATGCCCAGGTTGGTTGCCACAGGGGATGGAAACACCCTTAGTATCTGAGACAGCAGGAGAACAGTAGAGAAAAATAATTCTATTGCCTTTATTAACTGCAGTGTTTGAAATTGTTCAGAGCTTGTTTCTGACTACAATCAAAAATCAAATGCACCATAGGAATACATAAATGTCTCCTGGGAGGAAAATTCAAGGAAACCTTTCAAGCTCCTGGTGAGCTAAGGACTTGGCTGAAATGAGAACTCCACCTCACCCCTAAAAACCCTGTGGAGGACCAGGTCTAGAGATTGAAATGTTCCAGGGAGTCCTTATGTTATGGGCCTGTGATTTACTGTTGTTTATAGTAGCCAGCCCACAGTAGGGACTTAATAAGGCATCAGTACTCATTAAACTCACCAAATGATTTCCCTCTCCTGTTCCCCCTTTCTGTTTACCCCACCTTTGTTTCCAATTATCTGCCAGGTTTGTACTTTAGAGGATTCAGGAAAGGTATGCTTAAAATTTAATGCACAGGGAGCCACAATGATTGCGTCAATTAGTTTTGCTTAACTATATTTCTTTGTTATAAAGGAAGGTTCAATGGCGGAGGGTATATAAGGAAGGTTCAATGGGAAAGGGTTATATAAGGAAATGATTGTCATTAAAAAAAACTTTTAAAAACAGATAAATCTTATTTAAAAGTTTATAAAGATTTTTATGGACAAAAATGAATATTCTTTTCTGTAGTTTGCTATTAAGTTGTGAAAATAGTGACAGCTTCACATTATAATAAACATGAGAAATTCTTTCTAAAATGTCTAGAGAAGGACAAAAACACAATTTAAAAGTTTCTTAAATGACACAAGAAAAAATAAAAGAAACTAGACAATTACTGTTATTATTCTGTACATTGAACTTAACAACATAGGAGTACTCTCTTTTGATGGACTATATTTGGCTATAGATTTTAATCCATTTAAATTTAATATATAATATTTAACATATAAATTCCCTCAAGCTGTTTTACTGTCTCCCTTGTTTATTTCCCAACTCAAGAGTTATTTAAAGAATTTAAAAAGGAGGGAGCAAGGTACCTGAATTTATTAAATGTATGATGTTATCATTATAACAAGTAAATTCTGTACAGTAACTTGACCTATAAGCTCCTTTTCTTTAAATGTGGGTTTTCATAGGATCATAAATTTAGAACAGCAAGGGACCTCAGAGGCTTTTTAATTTAATTCCTTCATTTTACAGGTGAGGAAATTGAAGACTGGGGAATTTAAATAACTCACTCAAGGTTAGTAGTAAGTGGCAAGGGTAGCATTTCATCAAAATTTCATTTTGTGAATTTTTATAATATAGATATAAACACCGTAGATCACTTATATAGTTATATCAACCTGTAATATTGTATATAATATGATGTTTAGAGCATATTTGATTTGAAAGTACCTAATGTTGAGGAACCTTTATAATAAGATAGTATTCTTTCAACCCATATTAAGCAGCATGGAGTAATGGAAAGAGTATTTGATTGGGAGTCAAAGACCTTGGTTTCAAACCTGACCTTTGCACTTCTAATTTGCCTGACTTTAGGCAAGTCACTACACCTCTCTTGGTCTCAGAATCCTCATATTTAAAATGAGGGTGGGGATGCAGGGCAGGAGGGGGCAGAAGATACCCTTCTAGAACTCTTCAAGCCTAAATTGACAATCCCATGAGATGACATGACATCACAGCTATTCAGCTTCAGGGAAACAAGAAATTTGAGCACAGTTTAATACCTTATTCCTCAGAGTTCCCCAAGGTTTGAAGAATATCAATAAAATAAGTACAACTCCTTTCTTTGGAAAGACTGAAAAGGATATAATAATAATATAGTAATTGAGAGCTGG
>CM053585.1:145221457-145273920 GCA_028646515.1 Pseudochirops corinnae
GTAGCCACTTTAGCAAAGGGCCTAGGGGCAGGGAAGATCTTCAGATTCCCATAACAAACTGTCTAAACAAAATAATAGATACTTAATCACCAGACCAGGGAGCACTCAGAGTCTCATCAGGCAAAATAACAAAGAAACATTCTTCCAATGAGTGAGCCCCAAAATAAAATATCAACCTCTCAGTATATATATTTTTCAACTAGTAGGCTCAGAGCCAGAAGGCATCACAACTCACATGACTCAGTGCCTAGCTGGCCCAGTGTCAACAGGCGTGAAAGTCTTCCTGCAAGCAAGCCTCCCCCAAGCAAGTTGCCCCTTAAGTAAGCTTCTCCTTAGGCAAGTTCCTCCCCCAAAATAAATCTCCCTGAATCACCTGATGGGTTTTATGTGACTCAGAATAGCGAACTGAGCTGAAGTTCAAAGCAGCAAGACCTCCATGATTGAAATACCTGTGTAACTTTAGACCTGGGACCACAGCCCATACTCCAAGGGAAAAAGGAGTAAATGTGGTCACACAGGCCTATTAAGGGATAGGGAAGATCTTATATTCCAGAGTTCTAAAGTAACTAGGGGATAAACATTCTGGGCCTCAATTTTCTCCTTTGTGAAATAAAGAGGCTGGAATAAATAATCTTAAAATCCCTTTCAGCTCTACATTTTTTATCCTATGCTAGAAGTCAGGGCACAAAAATATCTTTATATGTAACTTTTTAACATCTTTATCATAAAGAGATTTTACATCTTTAGCATAATAGGCATGAGAAGCAGCTTGGTATTACTTTAGAAAAAGACAATCTCAGAGTCAGAAAGACCTGAATGAATTCAAATTAAGCCTCTGAATAGCTATATGACCTTGGAAAAGTCCTTTAATCTTTCAATATCACTTTCAATTGTCCCAGACAGCTCTTTAAAACTGTAAATTATAGAATATTTCCCGATTTGCATTAGTAGAGGGAGTTTTCTCATGAAGACTTCCTGATATTATTGGAACCACAGACCTGGGAACACACACACACACACACACACATAGAAAAAATTTAGTAATCAACAAGACAGAATCAGAAGATCTACTTCAAGTTTCCACAACTAGTTTATAGCTTAGGACTAATAACAATGACAATACTAATGTTTATGACCATTTTTTTTAAACAAAGGGGAGCATTCAAGTGCAGGGTATATATGGTAAGTATGTGTGTAGAGATGTCCAGATATGACTATATATCAATACAAAAGGTGTCTAAAAAACCAAACCTTACTTTAATTTAAAATAGTTGACATTTATATAGTACTTTAAATTTGCTAAACTCATATATATATATATATCATATAAATACACACATATATATTGCCTCATTTGATCCTTAACGACTTTATAAAGGATTAAATTCCTCTAATCTCCTTTAAAAAGAAGGAAACTGAGTCTCAGAGATGTCAAGTGATTTAATAGTTAGGATTTATATAGTGTTTACTATGTACCAAGCACTACACTAAGGACTTCACAAATACTATCTCATTTTATCCTCAAAAGAACCCTGGAAGGTAGGAGCTGTTATTTTTCCAATTTTACAAATGAGGAAGTTAAGGCAGAGAGAAATCAAGTGACTTTTACAAGACCATATAGCTGTATGTAAATTTCTGAGGCTCATTTTTAATGTAGGTCTTCCTGATTACTACACTATCCGTCACACCACCTAGGTGCCTAGACTTGTCCATCAGTGCTAATTCAACTATTTAGTATTTTATGTGAGATGTGAATTCAGGTCTGTCCAGATCCTACATTCAACACTCTTTACATGGTCTTAAACTATGAAAATGGTTCATGATTTTTTTTCTAATAGGATCAGTCTCTTTATAGAGTTCTTTATAGATATTGAGAGAGAAAATTTCTTACGAAGTTAAAGCTTAAAAATAAGTTTATCCCACGTAAGGCAGAATATTTTCCTTTTTTTTTTTTTAATTGATGGAAGCTAAAGAAGTCAGTTTAAGTTTGATGTTAGGA
Organism: Pseudochirops corinnae; assembly: GCA_028646515.1. Classification (NCBI taxonomy): domain Eukaryota; kingdom Metazoa; phylum Chordata; class Mammalia; order Diprotodontia; family Pseudocheiridae; genus Pseudochirops; species Pseudochirops corinnae. The sequence goes on from CM053585.1 coordinate 145,223,457, forward strand.
AAATCTTATTAACCAATAAAGTTGTCCAAAGGTGGGATGGCTTTCCTTGAGAGTTAGTAGGTTTACATTTCTCAGAGTTCTCCAAGGAAAGGCTGGATAACCATTTGTCAAATGTGTTTATGATGGAACTCCATTACTTTATAGATTATAGTAGTTGGCCCCCAAAGTCCCTTTCAACTCTGAAATTCTTTGATTTTCTGATTTTCTTTTTTGCTCATCCCCTTGCAATGTGAACTAGTATAACTACAAAAAAGGTGTTATGTAGCTATAATATCATATAGTATAAAGGTAGAGATCACCTTGGAGATCATCTGATCCAAAGCTCTCATTTTATGGATGGGGTAATTGAGGTTCGTAGAAGAGAAATGATTAGCTTAAGATCACAGAGGCCATGAAACAGTAGAGATAAGTCCTCTGAAGAAAAATTCAGTATTTTTTTTATATTTTGGCAACTCAATGCTAAAGGCACCTTAACTCTCTCTATAAATGTCACCATTATTATCATAAAGAGTACATGAAACCCATTGAGCAGGAATGTACTTAGTAAGATGAAGGTATATAGCCATTTTGATCTAATGGGAGATAGCATGACATAAAGATTCATGGGATTAGACGACCTGAGTTCAAATTCCACCTTTGACATTTGTTAATTACATAACATTGGGCAAATTACTTAACCTAAATAGGCCTTAGTTTCTTCATCTGTAAAACTAGGGGTTGGGTCTCTCACCTCTAGACTCTATGATCCTACTTTGAATGGAACTGGATGTGTACATTCATTAATCTCTGGTAGTCTATTTCTCTGCAACAAAACTTGCTGGTTTGGGGATGTCATGAGTTAGTTGTTTCTTCCATAAAGACAGAGCTTTAGTCACATGAATTCCTTCCTTCTTCAGGCTATTCATTCAGGTACATAAGGTATAGTAACACAAAGGAGATATGGGTATAATTAACACAAACGAGAACACAATGAGCACCAAAAGATAGAAAGTAATTTCTATGGGAATCCAGGAAACAAAAAAAAAGCTACTCTCACTTTTGTGAAAAGAGATTCAGGGAAGAGTCTCCTGCACGGAGCTCTTTAAATTGGCCAGAGTTTTAACAGGTAGAAGTAGGAATGAGAGTGTTTCAGGTGGCAAGAATGTTCCAAGAAAATGTAGGGAGGCAGGAAAATATAGCGCTTCATTGAAGAAAGAGAGGATATTCCAGTTTCACTGGAGCATACAATACATGAAAGAAACTTAGAGAAATAAGGGTGAAATTATAGGCTTCTGGTTGGCCTTGAATGATAGTTTCTTAAGCCAGAGTGTCTGCAAGAGCCACTTTAGAGTACTTGTAGCCCCACAAACCATATGTTACACAGCATATTTGTTGTCTCATTGTTCCACCACAGGCAAGAGGAAAAGAATTAAGAAATCTTTGTGAAGGGAAGTGAAGATTTAAATAGTATTGTTTCAAGGTTCTCAGATTCTATCAGGTTTTGCCAAATTGTAAAGGCTTCTAGAAATGCCTGGCATTAACCAGTATAGTCTGTTGTCTATGCACTACCTAAGTTTGGAAAGGCTCATCATTAGAAGTTTGGCTGTTGAGTGATTTTTTTTTTTTTTAATGCAAGTCATGAATATTATCTACTACAGAATAAAAGAATTATTGTTTAAGGGGAGTGAGTATGTACACTGATATAATAACAGATATTTTCAAACACTGAAGCATGAAGAAACGAATATAAACCTGGGATTTGAGTAGGTGGTAGGAAGCCATGAAGGTATTTGACAAGAGTAATGATGTCAGAATAATACATTTGGAAGATTAATTTAAACATGAATTTGAGGGCAGTGAGACTGGATGCAGAGAGATGAATCCACATGAGAAGTAACAAGGGTCTAAAACAATGGTATTTTGCTTAGGAAGTTAGGAACACTGACTATGGGCTTAGAGGACCTGTTTTAAATCCCACTTCTGATATTTACTACTTGTGTGATCTTGGCCAGTTCCCTTAACCTCCCTCTTCCTCACTTTCCTCATCTGTAAAATGAGGGGGCTGGATCAGATAACTACTGAGGTCCCTTCCAGCTCTAGAGCTCTGATCTTAAGGTCCTGGATGTGAGAGACAATATAGTAAAGGAAAAAAAAAATTCAAAGGGTCAGTGACTGATTATAGGGAAAGGGAAGAGTCAGTGTTAACTGGGAAGTTCTGAGCCTAAGTAACTCAGAAGAACAATTAGTATAATGCTTTATATTTCACAAATGCAAAATGTTATTGATATTCCCCCTATAATAGGAGGTTGTGATGAGGGATGTAAGTGAATAATGTATTTCTAAGATGTTTGTTTTTATTTTGTTTTGTTTTCTGAATGTGGTCTGTTTGAATTCCAGAAATGTTGATGACATTTTAAAATGTTTTTATGTTTTATTTGGTTATATAAATAATTCCTTTTTTCATATTTGTATTTTAAATATTTTTCTCTTCAAATTTTCTTTCTTCCCAAGCTCTTTCATTTTCTCTTGCATTTTGTTTTTTGATCACATAAGTCACTCAAAGAAATAGCATTAAGGTGGTTTTTTTATGACCTAAACACATATTTATAGGTATTGTACGTAGTTTATACTTTTAAAATACTTTGTTTTTTGGAGGGGGGAAGGCAAGGCAATTGGGGTTAAGTGAAGTCACTTAAGTGCCTAGTAAGTGTTAAGTGTCTGAGGCTGGATATGAGCTCAGGTCCTCCTGACTCCAGAGTCTGTGCTCTATTCACTGCACTGCCTAGCCATCCCTGTAAAATACATTTTAAAATATTTTGAATAAACTCTATATATAACATTTGAATTCAAAATGTATAATATATTCACAATGTTTCTCGTTTTTTTCACCTCTATTCCACTTTTGTTGGCACTCCCAACAGCTACCCAAATTCAGATTTACAGATCTTCTTGCCTAATCTATTGTGTTATAATATACAAAATTCATTAAAAACAAGTATACTCAAGCCAAATAAACTCCTATCAACCATGTTTTATATATATGCATACACATATATGTTGAATTCATGTTTGTTTTTCTTTTGATGCAGATATATAGACATATGCCTAAATCTACATTCCACATCTATCTACTCTCTATCTGGAGAGTTTTCTTTTTTAAATAACTGATATCTCTGACATTTTGAATAGTTGTTATATTTGCTTCACTTTTTGTTTGCTTGTTTTCCCAGCATCATTATTAGGTACTCTTTATAGGTTCTGTTACTCACATTCCCTTTAGGCTCCAAGGATCTTCTTGTCACTGAGTTCTGAACAGAGCAACAAACACATTTTTGTAGTAGTGGACTTGAAGGCAACGTAACAGAGACAGACTTCACTTTATGTTTGCCTTGACCGATACTGCCTTGCAGTGAGGTTAATATATTACAACCAGATCGAGAAACAAAGCAGAAAGTTGTTAATTGTCCAAGTCAATGCCTAAGCCCCTATCACATTAATTCCACTAGTAATTAATTTGCTTTTCATGGCCATGTCATTTAGCAAATTTGCAAAACCCTGTGAAGTGCTTAGAGTTTGGTCAAACATTAAAGATGCCAAGGTGATCCATTGCATCCTGGGCCATTGCCAGCCATCCTGACTTTTGTCTTGCCACTAGACTCCAATGACTCTGGAAGAGAGGGAAGCTGACAAATTTGTACAACTCTGCTGCCTCTCTTAAATCTGCTTCACTCAGGAGTCAAGATGTCACCCTGTGGTGATGTCATTGGTCCTCTTCTAAAAGGAAAGAGAAACAACAACACATGATTGATTAATTGACCATCTAAGAATGGGCATAATACCAAAGCTCTATCCTGGTCCTTCTTGTTTAACTATTCCCACCTACCTCACTTCTCACCTCACTCCTATAAAACAATTTTTCACTTCCCATTTGAGAGATTGGGCTGAAAGAAGGAGGTGGAAAGTGCCTTGTGGTGGCACAGATGAAAATGACTGCTTTGGAATAGATGGAAGATGTCCAGCCTACTCCCAATCAACCTTTCCTCAGGAAACATGCTGTGCCTTAGCTGTTGTCTGAGGGTGGGGGTATACATGTAGATACATTAGTAATCAAAGTTTGTGTAATTTCTTCACCTTAGGCATTTTGTCTGATGTTGCAGATGGTATCCCTTCCAACTTGTAAGGAGTTATGAATTTAGTGGCTTTATTTGCAATCAAAACATTCCACAAAAGTAAGAATATTTAGGGTAGAGAGTATTTCATGTTTGTCATATTATTCCCAACTGCTAGCTAATGTCAGCTACTTTATAATGCTTGTAAATGATTGATTAGGTGTATGGAGTGTTCAAGGACTAGTACATCTGATGTCAGGACTTGCCAAGATCTTTTCAGAGCTGCTCTACCACCTTTGGTTTCCACAAGGCACTCAGCTCTCCCTTGTAGCTCCAAGAAGCTGTAGAATGAAAAGAGGCCACACCCTATAAACCCTCTCAGCAGATGGGCTAAACCAGTAACCAAGAGGTCCTTAAATCTGTTGGCAAGTTAGAGGAGTGCCTGCCTCAAGTATGTGAAGACTTCCCCCAGCAGAATGAGCAGATGAGAACAATTTGTTCCAACATCTACGAAGGAGGCTAAAGCAGGCACTGTATAGTGCTTAGAGCTTGGTCAAATATTGAAGATGCCAAGGTCATCCATTGCATCCTAGACCATTGCCAGTCATCCTGACTTTTTCCTTGCTACTGGACTCTAATGACTCTGGAAGAGAGTGAAGGTGACAAATTTGTGCAACTCTGTTGCCTCCCTTAAATCTACTTCACTCAGGAGTCAAGATGTCACCCTGTGGTGATGTCATTGGTGCTCTTCTGAAAGGAAAGAAAAACAACACATGATTGATTAATTGACCATCTAAGAGTAGGCATAATACCAAAACCCTATCCTTGATCCTTCTTTTCTAACTGCTCCCACCTAGCTCACTTCTCACTTCACCCCTTTAAAACAGTGCAGAAGGAGATGTATTTGGTGACCCAACTAATAAGCATTGAGATAAGATTAGAAGTATAAAGGGACATATTTTTTTTCCTATAGCATTACAATTATGAAAACTTCCTCATCCATCCTTCCTTACCAATTTGAGGAAGCAAAGTAATTAAAAATTAGATTCTTGAGTCTGGTTAGTCCACTATAATGCAAATAAACTTGACCTCACCCCCACTTTATCCAGAGGGAGAATGAAAAAGGTGGGGCAGAAGATTTAAGTACTAATTCTGAGATAACAGCTTTGTGAGGGTCAAAGGAAGGGACAATAATGGAAGATCAAGAATGAAGTCTAAAGAAAAAGCTAAGACTACCTCCACAAAGAGGTAGCACACTGGGATAGAAGGTGACCTAAATGTGCCATCAGAGGCCATGAGTTCAAAGCTCATCTCAACCATTTGACGCAGTGTTTCAGGTTAGTACTTTGGATTTTAGTTTTCTCTTGTGTAAAATGAAGGAATCAATCTGAAAACTTTTAAGAGTCTAATTAAAACCCAAGTACCCAAGTTGTTTTTTTTTAACTCCATTTTCCTATATTCAAGTATTTATCAAATATATCCTTGCATTGGAGAGAAGAGGAATCTCTAACAGTTAGTTATATGTAAAAGAACATTCCACTTTCACTGTAACAGTATTCAAGCACTTCAATAGATAGGGACTTTTTTACCTCCCTTCTAAAATGTCATCATAAATGTATTGCTCATCTTTTTTATTAATTATTAGAATGTGTTTGATTGTGGTAACTTAATTAGTATTTTCACATGCTCCAGAAGATGTCTATTCATTTTACACACAGCATGTTCTGTACATGCTGATGGTCTTTAATAATTTCTCTAAAACTCATACAGTGTAATTAGAACATACAATGGAGAGGAAGTCTCTGCTTCAATGTCTGAAGTATCTGAACTTTAGACTTTCCAGGTTCACTCAGAGAACCAGAACTGGCCATTCAGATTCAGTCCCCTGAAGATACCCACAGTATAAAATCTCAAACACCATCAAACATTTTTTTTCTTGGAGTAGAATGTAAATAGGTTGCCCAGGAAGGGGAAGAAAGAATTCCTTAAATCCTTCTTATTTCCTCATGGGATGTGAGTCCCTTGACAAGGGAGATAGAAGAGAAATTTAGGAGGGCTGTACCAATTTCCTTCTTGGCCTACCCCCTACAATAAACTGACAAGCTTGTTGAGAAATAGGGGAAACATCATTTAAGTCAGTTGACCAATATACAGGTGTTGAGATTAATCCCAAAGAACTGTGTTCTGATTCCTTGGGGTCTATTTGATGGCTTTTTCTTATTTCTACTGTCATTTCCATTCATTTAGTGATTTTGATATAGTAGATTCTTAATAAGTATTGGCTGAAATTAATTCATTGGTTAAAGTTAGTCACTCTATAAATATGTGTGGTAAGTACTTGCCTTATGAACAATTAAGTGCAAGGCTCTGGAGAAGATAGAAATAAGATACCATCATGAAACTTCCAGTACAATAGGTCAGGAAGAATAGATTCCATCTACAAAGAATATAATACTATACCATAAATTTACAAGCAGTGTAATGGAGAATAGTATGTGAAAAGGGCTTAAAATTTACAAAGCGCTTTGCATAGTGTAAAGAAAAAACCACTTTAGATTCCCTTGTGTTCTCTGACCTCATATTATTTACTTTCATTCAATACACCTCTTTTGTGTTAGAGCAGTCAGCCATATAGAAAGTCTCTTGAGTGTCTTCAAGGAAGGGAGGTAAATTGAAGGAATCCTAAAGGACATATGGTTAAGAACAAATGGCAAATCAATCAACCAGTAAACATTTATTAAGTGCCCACTATGCTCTAGAGATGCAAAAAGACACAAAAGATCAGAGATAATTTAACTGAGGGAAGGTACTGGAATTAAAAAGGGGTTGGGGAAGCTTCCTATAGAAATTTTGATTTTAGTTCTGACTTAAGTAGAGACTACTAGGTTATCTTCCCTGATATTCACCATTGGCAAAGATCCAATTGTCCTTTGATACCTAGATTGAAAGAGCTAGAAGGCACCTTAAAAGTAAATGAGACCTCTTATTTTGCACAAAAGGAAATTGATACTCAGGAGAAGATATGGGCCCAAGGGCATACAAGTGGGTAGTGTTAGGCCTAAAGTCTTGGTATCCTAACTACTAATCCATGGTTTTCCAGTACATCTCATTATCTCCACAACAACAACACACCCCAAAAACTTTGAAGCCTAGAAAAAGGATGAAATAGAATAGAAGGCAGTGGGGTACAAACTTGAGAGATCTAATTTTAGACTCAATGAGAAGAAAAACTTTCTATTAAGAAAGAAAATGGGCTGCCTCTAGACATAGTGAGTTCTACAAGACTGGATTGAAACTTTCAATCAAACATTTTTTAAGTAATTGTTGAAGCATGTTGTAGAGGGATTTCCTGGCTTAGGTATGGTTTGATTTAGTCAGACTTTGAAGTTCCTTCCAGCTATAAGATGCTGTGATTTTGTCATCATAAACTTGTGGAGGTGACAGTTGGAAGGAACCTCAGGGATTATATAAAATAAAAACTAAAAGATCGTCTCCAAGAAAACAAAGCAGTGACAAATACTTGTTTTCCTCATCAGTAGGACCATATCAAAATGGAAACAAACAGGATTCATAAAAACAATCTGAAGAATACTAGGAAGACAACTCCACCCAAATAAATACATCTTTTATACCAAGAGATTTTAACCACGGGTCTGTAAAATGATTATTGTTGCTGTTGTTATGCTAATTATGGTTCAATATAATTGGTTTCTTTTGTAAACCCTTGTATTTTATTTTATTCATTAAAAAAAAATTCTGACAAGGAATCTGGAAGTTTTACCAGACTTACTAAGAGGATCCATGACACACAAATTGTTAAGAGCCCCATCTTTAAAGTATGGTCCATAACCTTGACCAAATTGTCTCATGCCTTTGGGCTAACAGAATCTTTTTTTAAAAAGTGTAACAGGTGATGTGGAATAGATGCACAGGTGGTGTATGTCCCTGATGGTTTTACAGCAATAGCTATCCACACCTGCTTAATTTCCCTGCAAGGAACAGAAAATAATGCAGGTACTTTATCAATTACTTAAATAGCAAGGGAGTGTGGAACACAATTTAGGCCCCTGGTGGTATGACCCTGAAGCCACCAGCTAAGTGGCTTCATTAGATGGTATGCAGTGAATATTCACTGATGTGCTGTCATTTCCCCTCATTCAGGCAGCACTAGTAATACCAGATGGGATTGTAGTCACAACCACCTGCTGCCCCCTCACTTCCTCTTCATGGAAGAAATGTCAGGGATTGGTGGACTGAATGACTGTTAAGGAGAAATCCATGTTAATAGTCAAATAGTCAAATAGTCAAAGGGCAGGACTGTGTTGCGTGCCCCCTCTCTACAAAATTTCACTCTACTTTGTGACCTTTATATAGCATCAGCCCTTGAGATCATGGGCAGTTGTTATTAGGCGTGAAGTTTGAATACTTTTAGGAAGGAAGTTCCTTTTTCTGCTTGTTATTCCTCCCTTGAATGTAGGTAACTGAATGTTGGATAAGAAAGGACTAAAAAGAAATAAATTTCCCCTCATATGGAGAAACTCTAGTTCCAAATGAACTCTGGGATCTGCCAAAAGGAGAAATCATCCCCTTAACTGTCAAGTGAAAAACCAAATTGTCCTATATACGAATTCCTACTTGGTTCCCTATAGCACATATGGTTATCTAAGTGAAAATCTAGACATAAAATTTCTTCTGGCTCCCTACAGCACAAACATGCACTCATAATTTTTAATAACGGACTTCTCCAAAGGGTATGTATATCCAAGTGCAGCTCTGAAATCTTTCAGTAATAGGACAAGAAGATTTAGTTCAAAAAGAGAGCAAACAAATTTAGATGAGTCTTGAAAACATGTTGGGCTTAATCTAGAAATGGATTAATTACTCAGAAGTTATTAGAATCAGTTCTTGACATTGGATGAGGTCCCTACTGCAACTAAGAATTACATGCCCAGGCCCAGGGGACTGGGGAGGTTCACTCTCTCTTTATTAAGGGATCACTCTTCTCTGGACTCATGCACACAAGTAACCACATAAAACAAGGGTCAGATTTGTTTTCATACACTTTTTGGCTCATTACAAACCCACTTTTGTGCCCTGAGAAAAAATTATTTAAATCTCTGATTTGGCTGCTGTCTATAGTATCTCCAAAGGGAGAGAGAAGGAAAGAATTCAATGTACAATATGAATCAGATATGGCAAATTTACTTATTTCCTACACATAAAAGAAAATCTTAATGTGAAACTCTCAGAAGTACTCATTGACAAACTTAAAACCAGCAATAAGAAATAACTGCAATATCAGGATGTTGAGACAAACATTATAACTTGAAGCAATTTGTAGCTGCTAATAAGCATTGTTTTGTCTCCTCAACTCTGAATTGTTCAAACAACTCCTATATCTATATCTTTGGTCAAGTAAGACTAGGCCTTGATCTCCTTCCCCTGTTGATAATATCCTTTCTGATATAGAAACTTCCCATGTCATCAGTCAATTCTAACTAAGAACTCATCATTTCTAAATTTCCCAGAAACACAAGGTGATTTCCAAGACTGGACATGTCTATTTCAGGATTCTTCTTTAGTCAACTATAATTAGCAAATGATACATAAAGTAGAAATGACAATTTCATCCCAAAGCCCAAAATCAACTCATCTAGTGGAGCAACTGCTCTAACTACAACATGGGACCATTTCCCATGTAGCTAAGGGAAGTTTTCCCTTCCCCCTTCCTATTCCCTCATGTGGAATTCTATGTCATGTGCAATGTTAAACAAAAAAGAAAAAAAAATCTTTTTAAAGTCCACTGAGACATAAACTCCTTTTCTTCACTGGTCAATAAAACATGACTTTATTTTTCCCAAAGAGTCAAGCACTGAGCTAATGGTCAGAAATGAATTAGTTCTATATATGCTTTGCTATTCATATATTTATTAATTTGAATAAGAATATTAAAATGTGTTATATAACAAATCTCTGGGTATAGGACTGTCACCTTTGTATTTGTAATCCCCAAAGCCTAACGTATAGTAGGTACTTCATAAATTCTTCTCAGTTCATTATTATACCATTTTTACCAATGAGAAACTTGTGGCTTGTGGTTTAAACCTGTGTTGTGGTTTAAACCCAGGGATGCCATAAAGTTGTTGAAGTTTAAACCCAGGGACCTCAAAACCTATTGTGGTTTCATGATGTGTTGTGGTGGAACTGTCTCCAAGAATTCAGTCAGACCACCTCTAATCCAAGTATAGGCATTTATTGAGATTGACACCTTTCAGGAAGGGGGCTACCTTCAAAGAGGAACCAGCAGCTTCAGAGAAAGCAAAATGGATTTTTATAGGGTAAACATGCTATTACATAACAGAAATCATGACTATTAAAAAAGGCAGGAGGTGTTTGTTAAGGGATTAGGTAATGGAGGAATGGTCCAATCTACAGTTCAGTGGTTAAACATTCGGGTCATTCTGCCCTCCAGCTGGCTAGCTATTGTGGTCCTGTCTTGGGCTAGATAGATGATGTGATTGTGATTGAATACAATAACACACCTGTTTCTGTGGGAATGGGTCTGGAGGCAGTGACTAGGTAGAGGCAGTAACTAGCTTCCTATCACATGGATACACCTGCTGTTTCTGTGGGAACTAAGAGTTCAGGGACACACTTGTGGTTCCATTGAGCAATGAGGCATAAACAAGAAGTTAGGACATGGGGGGAGAGGGAGAGGATAGACAGGTACAGTGGGCCTCTAATGACATTAGAACATTGGGGCTAGGGGCAGCTTTACTGGGATTCCATCACATGGAGGTTGTAATATGTCCATAGTCACATAGATGCTAGTGACAGGCCTTGACCTAGGATAGGATAGGATAGGATAGGATAGGATAGGATAGGATAGGATAGGATAGGATAGGATAGGATAGTTGGTTGTTGTCCTTCATTCTTGAAGAGGAACAAAATGACATCACTATTTTCGAGTCAAGTTACAGCACTTCTGACTGGGGTTGATCAGACCAATATGAGCTCAGAATGTTCTACCAGAAGTTGGGCACAGATAGTCCATGTTAACATTTGGGGTGGATTCTCTCAAAGTATGAATCTTGAGTTTCTTTTGAGCTACTTCAATTCTGCTTTGCCCATAGAGCACGGCACCTTCTCTGGATAAGGACAGACCATGCTGAGTGGTCCTGTGCCAGTGTCTCTCATGTCATACAACCAATTCCAAAGTTCTTGTGTGACATGGGAGACACAATAGAATTAATGGAATGGCATGTATTAAGCATATATTAAGTGTGACTATGGTCTAGGCACTAAGCCAAGCACTGGGAATACAAATACAAGAAAACAAGGAGGCCTCTACTGTGAGGAGCATTATATTAAAATAAGGGAGGACAAAAATATGAAGGTTTGGAAAGGAAAACAATGGTAAAAGAGAGGAAAAGTGGTCAAGAGAGTTGAGCTTAAACTGGCAGTGAAATAAGCAACATGGCTAAGTCCCCTCAAGAAATGATGATCTTCACCTTTCAGGAGAGTGGGTCTTGCGGCACATTTGTTCCAGGGCAGACTCTATAGGGAAGTAGAGCTGTCTAGAGCACTGCTTCTTAAGCTGTGGGTTATAAGCCCATATAGGGGGTAGGGAGATGGTTGAACAACTGAATATAGGAGTCACAAAAAAATTTGCAGCAGTAAAAGGTTTCTGAATGTGCAAGTGATGAGGTATAGGGTTAGGAGTGCTCAAGATCCCAAAATATCAACACACTGGGGCCTGCGGAATGAATTGAACTCGTCTTCTCTCAGCCAAAGAAAAGCAAAGTTTATTAAAGGTTCACCATAATAGATAGACTCTTAAGGAGCCTGTGACACTTGCATTGGACAAGTGGGCCAGAATCATCTGACACAGAGTGAATCTGTGCTACATCATTCTCAGCCTTTCTCCTTTCATGGAGGCAAGATGGGGTCTGATAAGTTGTGTGGGAATCTAGGGGTGGTCTAGAGGAGGAGTTTGGGGCAGTCTTCAGGAGGAATCAATGAGGTAAGACTCCAGTAGTGAGTGATTAAGGGTGGAAAGTTGCTGGAGGCTACCTGGAGACTGGCAGACAATGGTGAGCTAGGCCAGTTCAAGGGTATAACAGATTTGGGTATGGATATTTTGGGAGGATCAAGGGTGGGAAGTTGCTGGACAAAGGAGGGCTAAGCTAGCAACAAAGGTTTGGGCAGAGCCACAATGAAAGGCTTACGGCATCAGAGAAATGCCTGAAGTGGAAAGATTCAAGGAGAGCTCAGGGGAATTCCCAGAGCCTGTATGTACCTCTTCACAAAGATCAAAAATGAATTCAATGTCAAACACATAATAAATCCGAGGTGTTTCTGGCAGTGCTTCCCTACATTGTATCATGCAACTTCTCTTCAGCCTTGGTTCTGAGCACATAGCCTATGCAGTTTTTGTGGAGGGGCATTGCATATTAGATACACCATAGGGGTAGATAATACTATAGAATGAAGAGGCCTTGGGCATTGAAGGAAGTTCCAGCATTAGTGAAAAAGGAAAATTCTGAGAGACAGTTTTCTAGATAACCATAATCAATTTTTTAATTAGGCTAACCAACAATCAATGCATTGATGGTTAATGGTTTCTCTCAGTAACCAAAGATGCCAAAGGAGACCCTGAAATATCTTAAACACTTTCCGAAAGACAATGTCCCTGACAGGCAAAAAACCAACTTTGCTTGGTGGACATTTAATGGCCGGTTGGCTAAAAGTCTTCAGCTCCTCCTGCTGAGAAGTGGCTTGATTGTGAGACTCAGCAGCTTCCAGCAAATCTGGGCAGTGAAGTCATTTCCATCTGTACCCGCTGGCTGGTTTTCTCCTTCTTGAGCACATTTACCCTAAACTCTAATGAAGGAGATCAGGGGTTACCTTCCCCTCGAGTAAGGGCTCATCCAGACTTGATTCTATTTATACTATAAAGAGAAATTTGGTCTCCTAGTTGGGTGGGGTCCCATTCAGAACTGACAAGCACGTTCCTTGAGGAGTAGGAGCAATCTCATCAATCAGCCATGCCCTTCAGAGACTGACTGATCTTAACAGGAGATGGGTCTTCACAGAAAATAGAAGAGTAAAGGGTGAATCCCAATTAATAATTAGTTATTAATATAATAATATAATATTAATTTATCTCATTACATTGAAGTAAACTAATTATTTTGAAGTCCAGAAGGTCAAGAGCAGGATGAAGAAGGGAATGAAAGCAGGGAATGGAATTTTGTGTTCCATCCTTGCCTTCAATGTAAAATGACGTGTGTACATTGACTTACTTAAAAATGAATTTAGAACATTAATATTCTGGCAGTTTTCATCAATACTCTTTACTTCTGAAACCCTAACTTCCTTCAACTTCTAAGAATAGCTGACATTGGTGAATTGATGACCAAAGACATTACGTCTGTAAATCATGCTATTTAAAAGAGATTAACATATGACCACAGAAGGCAGATTCCAAGTTCTTATGCTTGAAGAATATAAAAGCTTAAGAAGGTTATTATTCCCCTGGTAAATGGTTTTTCAACAGTATATATTTAGTTGACATTTGTTCCTAAGTGATGCAGATTTTTAGTTTTATCAACACTTAGGTATAATAATCCTTCGTGTTTTCCTTCTTGCCTGGAATATAATAATCTATATATGAAAGCTATATTCATTTCTTTATTTGCTAAATGTCCCAATTAGCATATTCTTGGCAGTGTATAGGTTTAAAAGTAAGAAACTACCTGCTAAAAAGATATAATTAGCCTCATCTGTTTCTCCGGTAGACTTCTTCCAAGGAAAGAGGTCAGCGCTGTCATATAGAGCTTGCCATCTTCCCCCAGTAGATCTGTCCTTACAAACAGGGTTTGCATTTAGGAGGTTAATGAGCAGTTTCCCAAGTATAGATCACCCAGTGTTATTACCACAACAGAGTTACAATAAAGCCAGGCCTGTAAACATTCCTCAGGGGATTTCAAATGCCAATGGCCCATTGGATCTTCTCTCTTCTTACCCTAATTATCTATCTCAGCTGATTCAGATTGAATAGCCAAATTAATGTTTGCCTAGCATCAAAACAAAACAAAATGAAAACAAAACACAACTCCAGAGAAAATGGGAGGCACTTACTATTCATCTTGAATAGTAAGTGCCTCCCATTTCATTCTCTTCTTTCATTCCACCTCTCTACTACCTCCTACTAAGATCTCACCACAGAATATGTTTTGTAGGAAATTCAGTCCACAGCCCTAGTTCATCAGATTAATGATTGCCTATCCCAGAACATCATGTCAGAAAAGACTCAACCTTCACTTCACCTCCCTTCTCTCCTACCCCCTCATGCACAATCTCTTCTACAACAGTCTCCAGCCCTCACCTTCTTTCTGAAGTTATGAATTATGATTAGATATACCCTGCCATCGTTTCTTAATGGGACATTATAGATTTACTTTCTTAGTCCCATTCACAATCCCTTTAATTTTTTGTAGCCAACCATCCTTTCTGCCACTCCTCTCCTCCCCATGTGTGTCCTTTCCATATCTGAATGTAGGCTCCTTGAAGGCAGGAACTCTCTTTGCTTTTGTGTTTGTATCCCCAGCTCTTAGCACAATGCTTGCTAATAATTATTTCATTCATTTATTCAATTGGAAGAATACTTTCCAGTTTCATAAGAGAGGGGATTCACTGCATACTAGGAAAACATGATCTTGACTATTGAATGCACAAACCTTTGCCAAGCTTGTATAATTGTGTTCTCTGAACTGTCTCCCTGCCCTCGATGACCTTCCTCCTCAGACTATACATATCACTTTGTTTTGCTCCTTTCTAAGGAATACATCCTGTAATATAATATCTTATAATCTAATTATAAAACTTGTTAATGTATTATTTAATCCTCCCATTATTACTGTGACATAGACAACATAGATAAACAGGGAAATAGGAAATTTAGAGAAAGAGAGAAAGTAACAAGAGAGGATGGAAGGAGAAAAAAAGAAAGAGAAAAAAGTTAAATTAACAAGTGGTATAGTGAGACATAAAATCCTGAACTTGACTGCCCCAGGCTTTTCTCATGAGACTCAGATGTAGTCTAATATTCTTCAAGTTTTGTTTCCCAATTTTAAAACATTTTTCACTTGCTAACTGTGACCATTCCTCCAGACAATTGTGAGTTAAACCTGAAGCATGCTCTTCTAAACTCAAGGCGGGATTTTATTATTGTTAATAAAACCCCAGAGTTATGTCTTTACTCTATTTGACTACACTGAATAATTCAGGTTTTGAAAACAGTTAATCTGGAAGTAAAACAATTCATTTAATAGATGCTGTCAAAACAAAGCTTCCATCTTGAACATTGAAAGGATGAAAAACAAATGAGAATATAAAGTATAGTTTATTTGTACAGTTTAAAGCAGTTAAGCCATAGCCTAGATAAAAGTTATTATCACAAGTATACAGAGAACACCCAATGACAATGATTGACTTAAGAATTTGAACATTACTAGCTCTCTTTGTAAGCATTTTTTGTTTTGTTTTGGTGTCAATATCCTATGTCTGTTTGCATGAAATCACAACTTTCTTCATACAATTCTACGTAAAGAATTTATAATTTGTCCCTGTCTTAGGTATCTTTTGGTAGGATAACTTGCTTTATTCTAACAGATAGAGCCCAATTAAAAAAAAAAAAGGATTAGCATTGCATGGGATGAAAAACTCCATTTAAAATTTAATCAAGAACATGGAGATTTCTTAGGACAAAAACAGGAAATTTTTATTCTCTTCCCCCAGGAGAAGAGGGAAGTCCTCTCATGACAGATCAGGGAAATGAGGCATGTTACAAAAGACAGAACAAGAATTTATACTCTAATGCAGTCAAGCCCCCTCCTCACCCCCCCACCCCCCCCCACCTGTCCCTTCTCCCATTGGCTGAGAGACGGGTTCAAGTCTTGACACAAAAATCCTTCCCAATGGCAAATAACAGGGAAGCCCACCACTATTCCTCAGTGGCTGGGAGTCAGGCTTACAAAGAACAAGGAAATAGGGGATAGCCAATTCAAATGTACCTATCCTCATTGGGCAAACTCCAGAGTTAAGAAGGGAGGTGCTAAGAACTTGATGTTGATTGACAGCAAGGGAAAGGGGGAAGGGTCCTGAAGCAAGAAAGGGGGAAGGAAAAAGTTGGCCAGCAAGGTTGGAGGTCAAAAACTCCTTAAAGGGCCTAATGTTGATGTGACAGTAGTAAAGAAAGGGGAGGCAAGAAGGGGGAAGGGGAAAGCCTGACAGTCAAAACTGACACCAAATTCTAGAATATATTCTGAGAAATTTTCAAGTTTTCACTCCCCAGACAGCATTGAAAGTGTTAAGTCATATCAGAATTTGAAAAAGTAATGTTTAATTTTCCTGTCAACGAGTACCTCAGCAAAGTCTCTTTTAATTAAGTTTCCTCCGCCAAGGACAGAGTTGTAAGGATCCAAGCTACTGGAACTCTCTAATGTACTTTAAAGCTTTCATAAAAGAAATTGCTGCCCACAAGTCCAATAATCTATATTTTTATTTGTGTGAATTGAATGCTTTGATTCCCTCCCCATCAACTGGGAAACAGAACAGTAGAAATTGGAAACTATTTTCCCTAAAATTCCTTTATTTTCATTGACTCATTTAGTTCCATATTTCAATCTGAGAACTGATTGGGATTGTGACTACACTGAAGATAGAGTTTGAGAATCTCTCTCTCTCTCTCTCCCTCTCTCTCTCTCTGAAATAACTATTGGCAAAGGTGAGCTATACTATTACCTACCTCAGACTTTTCAATTAATGTCCCCTTTGAGTTTTCCTTAAATGTAAAATGTCTGAATTTATTGTTATGAAGATTGGAACTTTATGTTCTTTCATTTGAACTATATTCATTAAATCCTTTAGTTAGGTGAAGAGGTACGTTTTCTAAATGTTGCCAAATAGTTTAGCAGAGTATATTTATCATACCATTTGCAGCTCTGAAGCAATTAGACAAGTAACAGTAATTATCATTGACCAGAATTATTTTATTTTTAAATTAATTTCTTGTGGGTGAAAGCTATTTTTGTCCCCTTGTGTTTGTTTTGTAGGAACTTCAACATGGACCCTAGTTTTCCAAGTTAATGATTGCCTAACCCAGAACATTTTTCCCCCTAAAATTTTAGTTTCATTTTCTTACTGTAATAAACTGGATTAACTAAGCAGGGAAGAGAATAATTTATTTTAATTTTTGGTCCAGATTTGTAATTTCATCAGTGGTTGTAACTACCCTCCTTCAAAAGTCATTTGTCTTTAGTCCCACAGTGTGTGTCAGTGACAGGAATATAAAATGGAACTGTGGAAAGTCCTTAGTATTTGAAATCAGAAGATAATTAAAATCTTGACCATGGCATATTGTTACCTGTGTTACATTGAACACATACATCTCTTTACCTCTCTGGCCCTCAATTGTCCATTTGTAAAACAAGGGGGTTGGACTAGATGACCTCTAAGATTCCTTCCAGCTCTATATTCATGACCTCATGAATCCCAGTCTCTCTGATTTCCAGCTTTCTCAATCTAGTAAACTATATTCTCTAGTTTGGTGCCTATGGTGGGAGGGGGGTGAGTGGGGGGGACTCCCTTTGAACCATTTTGACCACTAGTGTAGCATTCTCTCTGGTCTACTCTCTTCCACCATAACTCAGCACTCATGGTTTTGTAGAGTAGGGTCCCTAGGGAGGTCACTCTCCTCATAGTTTTAAATGAAAGTTCATGAGTCTCCATGGGTGAACTTACTTTTAAATAAGTCAATAGACAAAGTTTGCTCAAAGAAAAAAGTTTTTTTTAAGAAGATGTAGTAAGAACATAAGCTACAAGGCAGGAGATACCGATGTGGGGAATATTGGTGGCCTGGACAGCTCATACTACTAGCACCACAATGTTGCAATGTCTTTGCTCTGTGGAGTACTCATGCTGTTCCAAAATATCTGCTGGGTGAATTGCTCAGCAAGGATCCCTGGGTCTGTTCCTCTCTGAAGCTCAACTCTAGACTACAAGTGTTATTTCTCCCCTGTTAACTCTTTTTTTCTGCAGCTAGAGGTTGCGTTGCTTGAAGCTATTTCCTGCCTGGAATACTTCTCCTCTCTGTCTCTGTTCCCACAGAAAGTGTGTGTGTGTCTTTGCTTCCTATGTGATTCATCTCAGCTACACCTCAAACTCTCTCAACCTGACTCTTGAACTGTCTTCAGCCGGATATTGTCTCCTGCTGGTTTGGTAGCTCTGCTTCAATGCAACATGGCTGATGGGTGTGGGAGAAAGAGAAATACCTTCTCCCCTATACCTTCTAGTGGAGGCATAGGAATCACACATCACAAAGTTGTTTCCTGACTTAACTATTTGTTTGCTATTGCCTGGAATGACTACAGAATTAGCAAGCTGGTTTTAACAGTGACCAGGCAATAGTAATTATCCCTTCACATTCAATTAATTGAATTTCTCACACTTTACAAAGGGATTCAGACTATATATATATATATATATATATACACATTTTTTTTACACTTAGTTTGAGATGTCTTTATCTGCCTCAGTTTTTCTGATTATATGGAGTGGGGTTGAAAAGGAACCAAATCATTCCCCCAAACACCACATATATCATTAGGATATATCACAATTTTGGTAAATTGCATGAAAAACCAAGACCAAAAACAAAACCATTAGCATGCTTGTAAAAGCAGATATGCCTGTAAAAGTAATTTAGGTGTCAATCTAATGAAAATGCATCCTCATCATTTACACTTTTTTTTTTTAATGTTTAATCACTGGTATTTAATAAGCAATAATTACCTAATGTATTAGCTGTTTTAAAAATTATAAACTGACTTTAAATATCAAAAATATAATGCTATTTTGCTTAATAAGGAACATCAATTTCTCAGTCAAACTTATTCAGTTGTAGCATGTTTAAGAAGGTTTTGTTTTCCTTTTTCCATTGCCGATTTCAATGCCCTGAAAATTGTAGGCGGTTAATAAAATGTTTCTTGAATAGGCATTTTAAAATATACCATGATTGGTACACTAACACACACATACACACACACACACACATCACCTTCAAGAAGGGAGGAGGGCAAAGGAGTGAAAAGAGCAACAAAGCAAGGAGCTGCTGTTGCAAGTCGCTTCTAAAGAACGCAACAGCTTCTCCCTCCTCAGAGGCTGCCTGGAGGCACCTCATAAAAAGGAGAAGTGCTTGGGTCTCAGGGCTGCTGTTCTTAGCCCTTGATATTGTGGCTTTAAAGCTGATTGCTTTGGAGGAAGGGGAAAAGGAAGGAGGGAGAGGAGAGGAGAGGACAGGGGAAAGAGAGAGAGAGAGAGAGAGAGAGAGAGAGAGAGAGAGAGAGAGAGAGAGGTGACCTCATTGTGGCAGAGCAAGAGAAGTCTGGTTACCTGGGGGGCCTTCCATGTGTGTCAGTGTTATTTTTCCTTCTGCAGTGTGTGTGCCCTAGGGAAAGTAAGTCCTCTTCCTCCTTGACACTTTTAATACCCCTCCTTCTAAATGTTCTTTCCTCCTGTGGATTTTTTTGATGAGAGGAGGAGATACGAAAGGGTGACAATTCTCTCTGCTGGTTCTCCTTTTACCTATTTATACTGTACCATCAGTCTCCTCTGCTGGTTTGTCATAGTTCTTTTGCTTCCTAAGTGTGGGTTATTTCCTAGACACAGTATAAATCTGCCACTTTGAACCTCCAAACTTGTTTAACAGTTTTGTTCTCTAGGTCTCAACAGAACAAATTTAATTTTAAACTAGCATGTGGTAGTCCTTAAAAGGTCCTTAATATACAGTGATCTCCCCACACCCTCAGATCTCCACTTACCCAGGTTACTTTCTTACCTTTGTAACCATCTCCAGTTTCTATAACCAGTCCTCTTATGATAGAAAGTTACAGACCTTTGTGATTCTGAATGATAATTAAAAATAATAATAGCTAATATTTATAATATGTTCCAGGCACTCTGCTGCTAAGTGCTTCACAGTTTTTAACTCATCTGATCTTCATAACTAATCTGGGAGGTGGGTTCTATCATTATCCCTATTTTATAGTTAAGGAAACGGGCAGAGAATAAGTGGCTTCCCCAGAGTTGTACAATTATTAAGAGTCTGAAGACAACTTTGAACTCAAGTTTCCTTACTCAAGGCCCAGGCCTTCTATCCACAAATACCCTCACCTAGACACTTTACAGCATGTTAAAGTTGTTCCTAGAATGTGATGCCTAGAATTCAACATAATACATCTAGTACTATTGCCTCCCTACTTCTGTTACATTATGCCTCAATTGCATTAGCTTTTTTGACTAACATATCATATTGTGATAGCAATTTTATAGAAAAAAATCTTGTGGCTATAGTGGATTGTAGGCATTCAATGAATACATATCTATCAGATTAATCATCAAAAAATTTGGATTAGTTACTGACCAGACCAATTGTGTCACTGCTCTGGTAAGGCCTCTATCCAGTACTCTGTTGCTTGTTTGGGGAATTGGTACATTAACACTACATCAGTAGTGTTTCCAGTACATCTGGGAAGTGTATTTTCCTAGCCTCTAGTTAGATTGCCTAAATGCCTGTGTTATTGATCTTTGAAACAAAAGTGAAAAATAATGTAAAACACTCAATTATTAACATAGTAAAACATCATTTTAATGATCATTCAACTGAAATTGGTGCAAGTTTAGTTGAAAAAACAATGAAAAAATTTTTGTAAATGAATTCTTTAACTTGCTTTAAACAACTATATATAGTTCTATGCCCAGAGTTTTTCATAGTCCTATTAAAAAAAAAAAAACACGTTAATATCTTAGTATGTAGAAAATAGGGAGAAATACAACAATCTCAAAATTTCTGCCAAAATTTTATTATTGCTTAGAATTGGGTTGTTTTATTTGTTCTACTAAGACTCACTTTGATCCAAGATGGGAGTCAGTATTCCAGCTTATGACTGTATTATTTCTACATTTACTACTTAAAAATGCAAAGCATTATGGAAGACATATCTAGTCACTTGTCTATGTCTCTATCTACCTAGCTCACAGATCTACTAAACATATTTGATTAGAAAAAAAAAAAACCACCAATATTCTTGAGAGAATATTGCCTTATTCACCTTCATTTGTCCATTTCTGGAAATGATTCCCTAATATACTTATTTTTGCCTAGACTTTTATCTCCAAATTCCTCCCTAAATTCTTTGCCAGTATTAAACTTCTATGGTCCCTGCACTAACTTCCTCATGTCATACACCCCCACACCAGTCTCCAAACTAAGTTATCTTTACAGCTTTCCCTATTTCTGTTAATGGCACCACTATTCCCTTAGTTACCTAAATTCAAAACCTTGGTCATCTTTGATTTATTCCTCATGCTCATTATACCCACAGTAGTTTAAATCTAAGTGTCTCTTGCATTATATCCCTTTCTATTCCACTTCCACCACTATCTTAGCTCTGACCTTTACCTCTTGCCTAAACATTGCCATAACTTCCTACAAAGTATTTCTATCTCCCTACACATATAGACTTAATTTTCATAAAGCTCAGTTCTGGTCATATCTGAAGCAATATCATATACTGCTATCATAGCCCTTTGGGCAAAAATTAAGACTAGCTGTTTTGAAAGCAAAGTTCCCTGAGAATTGTATCTCTTCCTAATTTGGGAATAGAGGACATTAACATAAGATTAGGATTTTTAAGTTTTCTGCTACATAGGAGTTTTTAAAAAGATCCCCTTTGCAAGAATAGAGAGGGACACAGGATGAAGCAAAGACAATGATTCCCTTTGGCCATGTGGAACATCAGTAAGACCATGGCAGCAGTGGTGGGGACTTTGGTCGCTTCTCTTCCCAAATGTATGACTTCTGGGAGACTTGAGAGTCAGAATCTGAAGGAGAAAGCAGCAAGGTATAAGACTACATTTTTAATCCAAGTAATTAAAGCGATTATAGGGTTTAGGGGGAAAAAAATCAGAGGAACTAATGGTCCTTATCTGCTTTCTCTGTCGCATTTTCAAAATTTTAAAGTACTATATAATATGACTTGTTATATCATCCTACTAGAAAATGATCTTTCCATGATTTCTCTAACTGAATAAATGCCAAATTTTCTGATAGAATTCAAGGCCCTCTATCTTCTGGTCCAAACTATCATTCTTCTACTTCAATACATGTTCTTTGTTCCTGATGGTTAGATTTCACATCACTTCCTGAACATTCTTTGAGCTTTTGCATCTCAAAACCTTTGCTTTGATGCTCCCTCTGCCTGGATAGCTGTCTGCCAAATCTCATTTTTTAAAAGTCCGTCTTAGCCTTTTCAAAATGAACTCAAATATAATCTCCTTCATGAAGCTTCCTCTGCTAACTCCAACTAGATGACCTTGTTTTGTTCCCTTAATCTGCATAGAATTCTTATCCTTATGGTTCTTATCATGTTCTGACTATGAAATTGTGAGGTTTTTTGGGGGGAGGCATATTTATGCTGTTTGAATGCTTATAACTCCTTAAAGACAAAGGCTACATGTTACTCGTCTTAATATCTTCCACTTGCATTTCATCAGTCAATAAATAGTTCTTGAACTAACTTTTGTCTTTTTTATCCCTTGTGCCCAGCATAATTTCTGGCATATAGCAGGGATTTACTAAATGCTTCTTGATTGAATAAAGTATATATTTAATAGATTCATGTTTATGTAGTAATTTGAATAATCATATTTCAAAGAGGGATATTAGCTGTGGGGTTCTGATTGGGGAAAAGCTGTAATACACAGTAAGAAGTGAAAGCCATAAACCTAAATTCTGTGAAAGGTGAAAGACTGGACATGGTGACATGTAAAAAATAATAATTTAGACACTGAGTCATAACTTAGATACTGTGGCCAATGAAATTCATAACATGGACACAGTTGACACGTTTATAACTCACACATGATCAATACATAAATCTGTTTGGGCAAAATGCCCAAGTTCAGAAATGAGTTTATTACTAAGCAGAAATCTAAAATATCCATCAATCAATAGTGATGCACTCTATGGCTCCACCTCCCTTTCTTTGATTTCTATAATTATCATTGGACTTTCTTGGGGTCTTTGTGGGGAACCACTGAATCATCTGGCAGTCACCCCAAATTGCCCCTGTTTATAAGTATTTATAATGATTGATTAAACTCTTATATTCAATCTGGAGCCTCTTGACCTCTTCCTTTGGTACCAAACTCACCCCACAGTTATGGTGGAGATACAGGGTTCCCCAGCTAGTGTAATTCAGGACCATATATTAACATAGGCTAGTCCAAAGATCACTGACTTTGGAGTCCAAATACTTGGGCATGAATTCTGGATATGCTCTATCGTTTATGTTCATGGATAAGCCATACCCTTTCTCCGCACATGGGTTCAAATCAAGGCATGACTATTCACTACTTACTATACGACTTTGAGCAAGATATTTCCCTCTCTAGGTCTCAGTCTCATAATTTGTAAAATGAAAGATATGGTCACTTAAGCTCTTTTATCTCAAATCTCTGTGATCTATGAAATGCTCTAAGTTTAATGTGCTAATGTTTAAAAGTTGCAAATGATACAAGGGGAAATATTCAATTACCACTGAATTAGATTGCATTTTAACTTTTGCTAATTCTTGAAGATAATTTAGTTGTCTTCTTGAATGTCCTTTAATAGTTCAAGTGTTGAAACAAATTCATAGCTCTTGGCAGGAATTTGTGTGTGATGATAAAGATCTATTTAGCTTCATGTTTGAATATCAGTATCATGGTCATTTATGTTTTCTCTCTTTTGATTTCAAAATATCTTGCACAGATGGCAGCTGGTATGACTATTGGCCAATGTCCTCTAATTAAATATTTCTGCTCAAACTTGAATATCAGAGAATCAGACAGAAGGGACAGCAACAGATTGTCCTGGAGATAGAGAACAGTGGCTGCTGTGGTGTCCAAAGAAGTTAAGAGAAGTTTTGTGGCTGAGAGGATGATTACTGTTGGCAACATTTGGGACTACCTTGAGGGCTAAGATATTATGTGCAAGGAGTCCAGGAAGAATATTGTGCTAAAAAAGTAAACACTGCCAGTTTAGAGATTTAAAGGATGGATTGGAAAGTCAAGGCCAAAGAGAAAAGTAGAAGCAGTAGAATTTGGCCATGCAGTTTCCTTCTGAGAATTTGTGTTAGGCTATCTTTTTTTTAGTATAATTGCAAGAAAATGTTAAAATTCTTTAATATTATACTCTATGGAAAGGAGAATAGTCAGCCCTGGCAGTAAAGAATGAGACTGAGTAAGAGATACAATGGGTCTGACACATTTCCTTTTCTCCTGAAAGGAAAATTATACCATTCTGCTTTGGGAAGGTAGACAGACTCTATCTCATTACTAATCCGGTCTTCTTTAGGGAAATAAAGAATCAATAATTTCCTAATCTAGGCACTTTAGGTGACTATCACCAGGATACCTGCCCTAGAGAAGAACACGCGGGTAATGAAAGTGTAAAATAATTGAGTTGGTAGTTGTAATTAAATCAAGTGCCAACTGCTTTTCAATATGAGGTCAAAATACCCTGCCCTGCTCCTGCTGCAAAGTAATTATTTTTACAGGAGTCAACTGAGATCATCAAACCTAATGTAGCAACTTAATGTTGATATTTTCTAAATTACACATCGGCAAATATGTGTGCACACAAATGCTCACAAGAAATGAAATGTGGCAAAGTGAATGGAGGAATGACCTTGGAGTCTGGAAGACCTGAGTTCTAGTCCCTCCACTAAAGCTTACTGGACAAGTCACTTAACCTTTCGTTTACCCAGGCAACTCTTTAACATTATAATTTACAGAGCATTTGCCAGTCAGTGTTAACAGCAAAAATTCCTTAATAGGCCTTCTCTCTATAGTAGTGATTATTCAGTTGATTTTGTTTTGTTTTTGTTTTAGTCATGTCTTACTCTTTGTGATCCCATTTGGGGTTTCCTTGGCAGAGATACTGAAGTGGTTTGCCATTCCCTTCTCCAGCTCAATTTATAGATGAGACTGAGGCAAATGGGGTCAAGTGACTTGGCCAAGGTCACAAAGCTAGTAAATATGTGTGGCAAGATTTGAACTCAGGAAGATGAGTCTTTTTGAGTCCAGGCTCAGCACTCTATCCACTGCACCACCTAGCTGCCCTTCTCTATACTAATGAAATTATAGGTCTAATAAAGGGGGAAAAAAAGATAGTAGAGAAGGAAAGGAAAAGAAAGGAGAAGAGAGGAGAGGAAAGGAAGGAAGGGAAGAAAAAAGGAAAACACATAAACACATTGTAAGTAAGGAGAATTTTGTTATCCTTTCTAGAGTTTAGTTTCTCAGGATCTATGCCATGGCAATGCCTGGTTTCCAAATGTTAGATAATAACTCCCAGAATAGCCCCCAGGATTCTTAGAATCATAGTGATAGACAGTCCTACTGAGGCTGTGCCATGAGATATGGGGTAATATAATGTGATATTTACTATGCCTGCACAGAATGGTGATGTTGCTTTTAAAGTAAACCTATGAGCTTAATGTTGGCAAGAAGCCTTCTTTGTCTTTGCCCTAGAAAGCAAATGGGCGCTGGTCAGTGAGTGGGGAAACCATGGGAAATCCATAGAGGAATCAAATAGGGGAACCCCTAGGAGAACCCCTTTGGGATTTGGGTGATGCATAGAGGATTACAGGTACCTACCTCAGCCAGCCCCCATTGAGCCTTGAGGGGATTTAGGGCAGTGCACAAGCTGGAATGCTGTGCCTGTCTCAATTGACCCCACTGAAGATGTTGGTATAGTTGTCTCCCCTTCCACTGGCCCCTGTGAGAAGAGCTGTTAGGGAATGCTGTAGGAGTTGGTGCTCCCATTATCAGCAACCGTCTTGAGAAGATAAGACTAGACTAAAGTGAGATTATTAATCTCTCTGAAGCTGTCTTCCTTTCCTTCCTGTCTGACCAGATCAAGAGTGAACCTGTTAGAGGCTGGAGTATAAAAACTCCAGTGCCTCCCATGTGTTATCTGTGGAATACACACTCACATTTATATACATAACATGCAATTAATAAAGCAAAAAATACCAGCATATTTGTGACTAAAAAGATAAAATAGAAGTGGGAAACTACTGCATTTTGATTGATTCAATTTAATTTTCACTCTCGTTTTTCAAAATTATGCAAAGATAGTCATTAGCACACATGACTACAAACATGTTGACACAAATGAACAATTTCTGAAAAATGTTCTTGATTTATATGTCTAAATTCACAGATGCATAATACCAATATCTGTTTAAAGAGGATACATACCATCAAGAACCCTTATATGACACTATAATGGGCATGCTATGTATTAAATGGATTCTGAGCTGCTTGCCTTTAATTATTAGTGGCCTTGAGTTGGAATACTGCAATTCAGTGAAAAAGCTGTATAACTCCCTGTACCATATTTGCTATTGTAACTCTCCATTCCATTCCCCTGAAATCTTCCCTGCGTTTATGCTAGTTTTGAGTGGGAGAGACACAACATATTTTGTACTTCATATTGTTACTGGAGGCTTGATTGGGTTGTTAGAAGCAGTTGGCCTGATCAGAACAGTTGAGGCAAAAATAAGGCTATTGAAATGAAAGTTCTTTAAATGTATCATTAATTGTTATTATTGTTTATAAATGCTCCAAACAACCTTAGATGTCAAGACTATATAGATGTTCTGGTTCTCTTTTAATAGTGGAGATCAGTAACAATTTATCCCTGTAATCATTCTTTCAGTCACCTTATCATCTAAAGTTATTGATGGAATCCTAATAAAGCTGCCCCCAGCCCTAAAATTCTAACTTCATTATAGACCCTCATTGTACCTACCTAGACCCCCACCCCCAGGCCCTGACAATGTCTTAACTTTATATATGCCTCACTGCTCAATGGAACAACAGGTGTGTCCCTGAACTCTTAGTTCCCCCAGAAACAGCAGGTGTGTCCATATGATGGGAACCCAGCCACTGCCTCTACCCAGTCACTGTCCCCAAACCCACTCCCACAGAAACAGGTGTATTCTTGTATTCAATCACAATTACATCATCCATCTAGCCCAAGACAGGACCACAATACCTGACTATCCATCTTGACCAGACAGGACCACTATAGCCATCCAATTGGAGGGCAGCATGACCAGAATGTTTAACCACCGAACCATAGATTGGACCTCTCCTCCATTACCTAATCCCTTAACAATCTCCCCCTACCTTTTAAATATTAATCATATTCCTCTATTCTATGTACATTTTGATTATGTAATTGCATCTTTACCCTATAAAAATCCATTTTGCTTTTTCTGAAGCTGCTGGTTCCTCTTGGAACATAGCCCACTTCATGAGAGGCGTCAATCTCAATAAATGCCTCTACTTAGATTAGAGGTGGTCTGACTCTGAATTCTTTGAGACAGCTCCACCACAACATATGAAGCCACAACAGTTTTTTGGTGTCCCTGGGTTTAAAATGCAATAGTAATTTTGGGGGTCTTAGACTATGATTTCTAGCATGGAAACTCTCCAGCAAATCATCTGCAATTTATAATCTTCAGCAATTACCTGGGACACTGAGACATTAAGTGGCTTTTCCATAATCATACCACTAGACTGTTCAAAAGCAGCCTTTGAAAGCAGCTTTTCCTGATTCCAAGGTTTGTTCTTTATCCGCTATACCACACTGTCATTTTTCTAAAATAACAGTAGAAGACTATCTCATATAGGTTCATGGTCCTGGAGTTGGAAGGGACCTCAGAGATTTCCTTGTCTAATCCATTCATCTGTCAGGTGAGGTTACTGATAACTTTTTCAAGATTACATGGGGAGTAAGTCATAGGGCTACAATACAAAACAAGGTTCCTTGACTCTAGAGTATCGCTCAGTGAGAAACTTATTATAACTTTGTTTTCAAGCACACACTAATTCTAAGTATATATTTATGTTCAATTCAATTACTCAACATGCGTGCTCTTACATTGTAAGAATGATACCAGAACAAGATGAACAGAGTTACTTACCTTACTCTCCCTCAACAGAATTGTTGATAACTGCCCCTCTTTTAAATTCCCTTTGCATATCATGATGTTTTTAATTAGTCCTTAAAAGCCTCTGAGATACACATGCTTTGAATATGATATGAGTGAAAGAAAAAAAGAATCACCTTGATGAATAGTAACATTAGCAAGAGCTTGAGGATCTATATAGACAACCCTATAGGTATTTGCATCAGGACAATTTCATAACAATTTTATACCAATTCTTAGTTCCCCACCCCCAACTACTACTACTACTAAGTACCATAACCCTAATGCTACCATTACTATTACCACCATGACTAAAACTACTACTGTTGCTGCTGCTATTACAATAAATAATCATATTTACTTAGCACTTTAAATTTTACAAAGCATTTTACAAATATTATCTTGTTTTAGCCTTACAACAACCCTTTGAGGTAGCAATATTATTATTCCCATTTTAACAGATCAGAAAACTGGCAGAGATTAAGTGACTTCCCTAGGGAAATACACAGCTAATAAGAAGCTAAAAATCAGATTTGAACTTCTCTCTTCCCTTTGTCTCCCCTGCTCTCTCCTCCCCTTTCCTCTTCTCCACATCTCTCCCCTCTTTTCTTTCTTTCTTCCTCCCTTCTCTTCCCCTTCCCTCTTTTCCCTTCCTCTGCTCTCTACTTCCCTTTCCCCACCTCCTCTTCTCTCCTTTCTTCTCCTCTCCTCTCACTTGTTGCTTGCTTGCTTGAATAATGACAGTACCTATCATCAGTTTTGCAAGATCCAGGAACTGACTCAGTCCTTACTTACCAGAACTTACCAGGCTGGCAGGATTTCTGAAACTGATAACTTACCAAACAACAGGGCCATATTAGCAATGGTAAATTTGACTTTATTTTGCAGATATTAGCAAAAGAAACTGCCCCTTAGCATATCCTTGGTGAAGGGAACATTCACCGTACCTAAAAGAGAGAATTTCATCTTCAGTTTTCCAACAATTATTTATTAAGTACTTGAAGATACAAGGATGAATAAGATATGGTCCAGCCCTTCAGGTGTTTGCAGTGAGTGATATAAACACAAAATGCTTCGTGACTTCAGACAAGGGAGAGGTCATTCCAAAATGGGGTGACCAGCAAATGCAGCATGGAAATGGTAGGTTCTGAGCTGAGTTTTGAAGGACAGATAGCAGCATTTTCATAAGCTTAGTTGTTTTTACAGACTCTAAGAGGTGGAAGAGAATTAAATGGTCATCTAGTCCAGAATTTTATTTTTACCAATGAGGAAATGGGAGGGATAAAAGATTCCAGGTAGGGTAAGTGCTGAGAAAATGAAAGGTATATCCTTGGGGGATGGCAAATAGCTAGGTAGTATGGGAGGCAGAGAGTGTACTTGGAACAAAGAAACTTCACATGTGTTCTCACATACTTACCAGTTGTATGACCCAAGCAATTCATTTCACCTCGAAGCCTCAGTTTCCAAATCTATAAAATGGAGATTCTAATAATACGTTGCATAAGGGGACTACATGCCTGGACCCCAAGCCTCAGCAAGTGAAGAAGATATTTGAAGCTTTGAAAAAAGGAATATCTCTGTGCCCAGCAGGCAGAGCTTGTTTACTTTTCTGGCTGTCACAAAGACACAAGAAGAAACTCCAGACTGGAAGAGCTCTATGAAGGCTACTGTATCCAGCTCCAAACAGGCAGCAGGCCTTTGCTCTCCCTCCTTTGTCAAAGGTTTCTTGGGAGAGCATGGTTGAGTGGTACTGAAACCTCTAGGAATGCACTGAGATCATGTGCTTAATTGAAGGGACCCTGGAAGTGCACCTGGGGGAATTTCACATCAAGATAAAAGGGCTTGTGGGGTATGCATGGCTCTGTCCAGTTGACCAATACAAGGTAGTCATCTAAGTGGGTTGACAGGTATAAGCTTAAAGGGAAGCTTGAAACTAATGACAGCCAGAACTGGGATGAGGAAGGGAAGGTATTCATCCCCACCCTTCATAAGCACTTTGAAATTAAGGTCATGGAGCTTCCAGGCCTGTCCACACTGCTGATTCAGACAGTGACCTATGAACCTCAGGATTCTTCACTGCTTGGCCCTGGACCATCGCTGTGGATATCAGAGAATTGGGGACTATTAAGCTACAGCTGGACATTGCCTGGTAAATAGAATCCCAGGGCTAAAATCTTACTGCATGGCCTTCCTCAGACCCCAAGATGCCAGACTTAAAGAAAAGGATTCTGAAAGTTTTCAGTCTTGTGCCTCCAGTGGGGTTTGGTGGCTCCCCTCTGTGGGCCTTCACACATAGTAGTACTAACTGCATTCTACTCTAGTGAGAGACAACTTTTGATATGAATGGCCTCATTGATGTGGGCGGATGGATGGCACCTGCTTTGCTTTGGGCAGAAGAACACAGGATTCCAGCATTGGCTGATTGTCCCCAAACTTCATCTGCTCTAGTGGAAAGACTGTGGGATTGTTCCACGCTGGGCAGGGGGCAAGAACTTGCAGGAAAGGAATGAAAGGATGAAAAATCTCTTCTATTCTCTTGGCCCTCCTGTGCGTTTTAGGCGTTTGTTCACAATTCCTATGACAAGGCAAAGATTAGTCCAGACCTGATCCAATCTAATAAAACAAACAAACAAAAACCAAACCAAACCAACAAAACTAACCAACAAACAAAAGCCTCCCCAGTGTCTCTGCCAAGATAAGCTCATAAACGGGGTCAGGAAGAGTTGGTCACGACTGAAACAACTCAACAACCCCTCTCAGAGTTCGAAATAACAAAGTGTTCTGAAAAATCTTTAAAGCATCTCATAAATTCAAGTTAGTATTATTAAATAAGTTTGTCCGGAGCAAAAGCTTCTGGAGGGGAGGAAAGACGAGCTTTGAAACAACAATGATAGCACTAGCTACTTTGCATCTGCTGCCCTGCGTTGTTACAATTCCAGACTCCCCCGAGCTAGACGCCCCTCCCAGGTTATGCTCATCACCTCTAACCACATCACCAAGCTGCTTAACTCAAGCCTTGATTGACTGCACCTCCCTCAGCCTCTTCGCCTTTTTGATTGGAGGACTGGTAGGTGACGTACAAACTCCTCCCAGTGCCTTCCTACAGGGAGGGAGAAATTAGATTCAATTCACTGCGCTCCGCACCTGTTTCTCTATCTGCTTTCGACTCCAAGGAACAAACTTCACCCCCACCCTTACGACCCCCACCACCCTCCCTTTGCCTTTCTGTTTCCTCCTAACCTTGCTGAGGTATGAGACGCCTTCATTTTAGCAATTGTATCCCCAGTGTTTAGCACAGTGCCCGGCATGGCATAGGGGCCCAATAAATGTTTATTTGACTTACTGGATTAATACTTTAATGTTTGAAAAGTAAAAAAAATATATACTCATTTAATCCTTGTGACAGTCCTGGGGAAGGGGTGCAGATATTATTATCCCCATTTTACAGATGGGAAAATTGAGGCTGGATGTTTAAGTGACTTGCCCAGGATCACACAGCTAATAAGGGCCTAGAATTTAGTTCAAAATCTGGGCCATTAATGACAGGTATGAAATAAATAATTAAAGATTTTGTAAACTTGAGAATATAAGTTCTTTTTATGGATCTCCCACATTCAGAACAGTTTGCAAAGTAACATGGAATTATTTATTATTTATTTATGGAAATTAATTAAATTAAATATTATAATTAAATTAAATATAATAAATTAAATATTTATGGAAATATTTATTATTAATGTCCTATAGACTGTTTGAAAGACAGCATACTTTATGAGGAAGCTAATTAATGACTGGACGTTTTTAGGCTCTTAATGAAAGTAACCAAATTGGAATGATTCCTTGCCCACTTGAAGTTTCTTAGATCGATTTTTTTCTAGAGAGAGAAAATAAAAATTTTTCCCCTTCTACCCCTTTGCAGGTTTGTTTGTTATTGAGTAGGTTCAGTCATGAGCTTCAGGCAAAATGGTAAAGTATGAAGTAATAGATCAACATTTATTAAGTGTTTACTCTCCACCAGTAAATAAATAAATGAGCAAATATTTATTAAGGGCATCTTACTTGCCAGGCACTGTGGTAATAATAATAGTTAGCATTTATATAGCATTTATCATGTTAGGTACTGTGCTGTTTTACAATTTCTGTTTCATTTGATCCTCACAACAACCCTGGGAGTTAGGTGCTATTCTTATACCCATTTTACAGAAGAGGAAACTGAGGCACACAGGAGTTAAATAATTTGCACAGAGTCACGCAGCTAATAAGTGTCCAAGTTCAGATTTTAATTCAGGTCTTCCTGACTCCAGGCCCAGCTCTCTATCCATTGCATTACCTAGTTGCTAGACCTGGGATATACGAAAACATAAATAAAAGGGTCACTGTCTTCAAGGAGTTAACTAATTCTATAGGAGAAGACAACATGTATTTCAAATATTACATATATGCACATGTATGTTGTTTAGTCATTCTATAATGTCTAACTCAGCATGGCCCCTCTGGACCATATTGTCCATGAGGTTTTCTTGGCAAAGATACTGAAATTGTTTATCATTTCTTTCCCCGGTGGATTAAGATAAACAGAGGTTAAACGACTTGCCCAGGGTCACACTTCTACTAAGTGTCTGGAGTCTTATTTGAATTCAAGTCTTTATGACTCCAAGTTCACCAAGTTCACTGGCATCTTTCCTTACCCCGTCTTGCTCTTCCTGATTGGTACCCTATGCTGTCCTGAATTGCTAAGATCTTTTCTTTACCGTATGCTCATGAAAATTATCTTTAGCCATCCCAAGAATCATAGAATGTTAGAGCAAGAAGAGACTTAAAGAAGCAGTAGGTTCAACCCTAAATCTGAAGTTGGAAACCCGGGTTCAGCTCCTACCTCTGATCCATACTATCTATAGCACTTCGAGCAAGACATTTGTACCTCCTTTGACCTTAGATTTCTCATCTTTATAATGGTAGGGTGGCATTATATGGAAGCCAGCTTTAGATCTAAGGTCCTAGGAATTGAATGATATCATCGTATGGAGGAGGAAAGAGAGACATGGAATACTCTCCCCCCCCCATCTCTGCTCTCTTGCTTTCCTGGTTTCCTTTAAAAAGTCCTAAATAAAGTCCTAAAACAAATGTTCTGCAAGAAGCCTTTCCCAGACTTTTTAAATTTTAGTGTCTCTGAGCTTTTAATCACTTCTTATTTTTCCTGTGTATCGCTTGTTTGTACATATTGGTTAGCTTGTTTTCTCACCCTTTTAGGTTTTGAGCTCCTTGAGCGCCAAAATTATCTTTTGCCTCTTTTTGAACCATGAGTGCTTAACACAGTGTCTGGTGCATAGTAGGCATTTAATAAATGTTTAGAGGCAGACTGACTGCTTGCTCAAGGTCACAGAATATGCTGAAGATCACATGGTTAAAATGTGAATGATCCAAGATTAGAACCCAGATCTTACTTAAAGACACCCCATTACACGTAAGTTTTGGGCTCTCATATCAGTTGGTGGCTAAACTTTCTGGCTCTCAGGGACTGAACTCTATGCTGTGAGGATCATGTTACAATTCCTCAAGCCAGACACTCCCATCTCCTTCATCTAGGTCCTTAAGTGCAGCCCTTTGACTGAATCCACATTTCACAGAGAGCCCCATGTGGCCTGGAGACCATAGGTTCCCCACCCCTGATATAGACCTTTGCACTCCCTTTCCCTCATGGCTGAGTTGTTTCCCTGGCTTCTTTCAAGATTCTGTTCAAATATTATATTATTCTGTTCCAATATTCTGTTCAAATCCCACTGGCTGCAGAAAACTTTCTGCTTCCCCCAGTTGCTAATGCCTTTCCCCTTCAGATTATCCTTATATGCTCTGTAAATATTTTTTTTTAATATGTCTAGATATTTAAATATTGTCTCCATTAAAATGTGTAATCTTTTTCTGCTTTTTGGAGGGAGAAAGGTAGGGTTATTGGGGTTAAGTGACTTGCCCAAAGTCACCCAGCTAGTTTTGTGTTAAGTGTCTGAGGGTGGATTTGAACTCAGGTCCTCCTCACTCCAGGGCCGGTGCTGTATTCACTGCACCACCTAGCTGCCCCCTAAAATGTGTAGTCTTTGAAAGTAAGGACTTTACATTTTCTTTTCTTTGTACCTTCTGGGTTACCATTGTGCCTGGTACATAATAAACAATTCATAAATGCTTGCTAATGACTAATAAAAAAAGAATAATGGAATAAGTACCCCATCCTTTATTCTTATATGTCATTGTTCTTGTTCAGTTGTTTCAGACTCTTCCTATTCCATTTAGCATTTTCTTGGCAGAGATACTAGAATGATTTCCTATTTCCTTCTCCAGCTCATTTTTACAGATGAGGTACTGAGGCAAACAGAGTTAAGTGACTTACATAGGGTCACATGGCTAGTGTCTGAGGCCACATTTGAGCTCAGAAGGCCCAATGACTCATCCACTGGCCCACCTAGCTGCTGTTTATTCTTGTAACTTTCCATGATAATTTTCCCTTCACCATTTCATCCACTAGTTTTTCTGAGGGTAGAAATATAGAACCAGGCTAAAGATTAGGACAGTGTGCTTTAGATTCAGAAAAGTTAAGTTGTGAGCAGTTTAGAATTTTGTAGCTGCCTCAAATGACAGCTTTCCTCCACTGACATAACCAGCAAGCCTCAGTCATATGCTAGAAAGAGCCCTGAATATAGTCAGAGGACGGGGGTTCAATTCCCAACTCTGTCACTTACTGTCTTCTAAAGTTGGGTAAATCACTTTATCATCTTTGGCTTCTATTTCCTCATCTGCTTCCATCTCCCTCCCCCCTTTCCCCACTCCCTCCCTCCCCCCCACGAGATATTGGCCCCCATCACTTTCCTGTAAGAAGCTGTCCCTGTATTGATCATCCAGTGAAACACACTAAAAAGTGAGCTGCAATGAAATTAGGCCTATAAAAATTCCAAATGCCAGCAGCCCATTAATTTGATCTTCTCTATTCTTATTCTAATTGTTTGTCTCAGGTACTCCTGATTGAATAGCAAATTAATGTATGCCCAGAATTAAAATAAAAAAAAATCCAGTAGAAAATGAGAGGAATTTACTGTCCATTTGATGACTAGAAATCCTCACCTCTGCTTCTCCTCATTCCTTCCTCTATCCACCTCTGAACAAAAACCTCCATTCTTCTGCCTTTCTATTCTAGCCCCAACCTCACTGCGAAGCATGCCATTGTTGCTGAATGGAGGGTATATATCTACTCTCCTCTGACCTCAGTACTTTCTTAATAACTTTTTGAACCAAAGTCTACTCCCTGGTTGCTAATTTTCTAGGTGTATTGATTTTCCAAATAGAATAGGAGAATGGGAAAAGTCTTTGCTTTTGTATTCAAATTACAATTCTTAGTACAGTGATTAGTACATGGTAAATATTTATATAGATATATATTTATATAGATATATTTATATATCTATATAAACTTTAAATACCTATAAAAACATGTATGCACATACATGTATATGTGTATAAATCTCAAGAGCCACATATTTTACCAGATAGCCAGTGTTCTATGACTGAACACAAATGTCTGGGTGTGTGTGTTTTACATGCATATACACACACAATGCATACATATATATGTGCATATGTGCATACACATACATGTCTATGTATGTGTATATGTGGATAGATGTGTATGTCTGTTATATACATGTCTATGCATACCTACATCCATGCACATACATCTATGCACATATACAGAGATGTTTGTACCCTGCTTATGATTTCATTGGGTAGGGAACTCCTGCAAAGGAAGTTCCTTCTAAGAATACATATCACCATCTGCTCAGCAATTTATAGAGTTACCTGAGGGATTCAAAATTAAATGATTCTCAAAGGTCACACAATATATGTCAAAGGTGGGATTTAAAGTCACGTTTTCCTGACACTGGGGTAGGTTCTCTATCTATATCATTCCAAGATACATTAGTTTTCTGGGATTGTCTGCCTACCTGGCATGAGCCATTTAGCAAATTCTTCTGGTTATCATGGGAAAGATACAGAATATTGTATAAGATACAGAATTCTATACCAAATATTTTAAAAAATGAGGCTACTACAGAATTACAGTAAACTGTGCCATTATGGAGAAGTTGCCAGGTCATCATAGAAAGACAACCTTCTTTGAGAGGTAGGCCTAAGATTAAATTGAATATTTGACTTGTCCAAGGTCACACAGCATTGTCATTATTAGGTCTCAGTAATAGTCATTGGCCTATTATTTTAACTGTTGACTAGAATGTTTTGTTCTCTTGCTTAGAGATTTCTCTCCTGAGAATCATCCCTTTATCTACCAGACCATTAACTTTTCTCATTTCTTAACAACAATAATTAAAATGATTTAGATTAATAATAAAAACTTTTAAATTGCTGGCTTTAGAAAGTGTTTTAGTCCATATTTATGCTTGAACAAAAAGGAATAAAGAACTTATAGAAGGTGAAGGAAAATGATTGGGTTTCAGATATTGTTCAGCGCCAAATGTACCATTTATTTGGCATTTGAAATGCCCTGTTTCTGCTTTGTACAACCAAGAGCTAATCCTTCTGGGTTTTAAGTCCTGATAACTATATTCAGAAATATTCTAGTCTGGCTGATGTCTGCAGTATCTTTATTTTTGCTTGAAATAGGTTTAATATAAATCAAAACATCTAGACAGGTTTTTTTGTTTGTTTGTGTGATTATGAGTGTATTTTTTCACTGATGTGCTATATTCAGCCTTCAGTTATTCACCTACACAGGTGAGATGATAGTTTCCTTTCCAAAAACCATTTGATTTTAATCATGTCTCTTGAGACTGCCAACAAAGGTTTCCATGTTACTCTTTTAATTAATATGGCACTCAGTAATGACCCATAGACTACAGAAACAACCCTTAATGTGAGCTATAATCATAATCCAACTATATATACTTCAATGCTTCAAATGTACATTAATGCTCCAGGAGATTCAGAATCACATCAGTACACGTATTCTCATGAAGATGCAAGTATCTCATCCTATCCTTACCCAACCAGTTCTGAGTAGCTCTCATAATACCCTTCTACAAATTCATGGTTGGGATCTGTGGGGCCTACCCAACAACCCATTTTCTTTTAACCTTGCAAGGATACCAAAATGGAGCATACAGGCTGATGATCAGCTGGCTTTTCATTTTTCAACAGTCATACATTTGTTAGCATCCTTTATGCTACTGTTTAATTCCTTGTTCCTAATATGCTTCCTCAAGGCCACTCTATGCGTCTCCATGACTGTTGGGTTAATAGCCAACTGCAATCCAGTTATTTCAGGATTTTTTAACTAACTATTCACTCCTTCCAAGAATCCCCCCTCTTTGTCCCAGGAAGAAAAAAACCTAATGTTAAAAAAGATGGACCTTTGTTTCAGGGGGAATTTTAGGGTCATTGGAAGAACTGTACAGTTTTCCAAAGGCAGTAAAGCCTTTCCACCCTTTTATTTGAGAGCGCATCTCATTGTCAAAACCAGTTTGACATGAGGGTATGTGTGCCTGAGAGGAGCTAAACCATGAGGTTGTGCAGCACTCAGGAACCTCCAGTCTATGTATTCATTCTCTATTTTCTACCCTTCTCTGAGAACTGATACTATCAATGACTTTGGATAGGGTGTGTTAATAGAATATGCTATTATTCTCATCATCTTTGTGAGTTCCCAGACTAAAACTCCCTTCTCTGGCCACTACTTTCCTATGGAGTGTATGTATGTTTCCTTGTTTCAGTCATGTCCAACTCTGGGTGACTTCTTTTTTTTTGCGGGGGGGAAGGGTCTTGGTAGAGATATTGGAGTGGTTTTCCATTTCCTTCTTCAGCTCATTTTACAGATGAGGAAACTGAGGCAAACAGAGTTAAGTGACTTGCTCAGAGTCACATGGTAAGTATCTGAGGTCACATTTGAACTCAGGTCTTCTTGACTTCAGACCTGGAGCTCTATCCACTGTGCCACCTAGGTATCCAAATTCTAATAGTCTCCCTCAAATAGCTCCTTGAGGGCAGGGAGTATATTGTTTTTGTACTTATATTCCCTATGCTTAGTTTCATAATTGGTACAGAGCAGCACTAAATAAATAGATTCTTGTATTCATTTCCATTTAAGTCCCAAAATGATTAACTGAGGGTTGAGCTGTATAAGGTTTTCTGTCTGACTACATATCAGATTCTAGATAAGTCTTCATTCACATTTAGTTGTATTTTGCCCTGTGTAGCCAGTCACACCAAATTCTTTTGAGTGATTATACATCTTACTTAGGAGGCTTTGTAGCTTTCCAGGACTTTAATGTAGTCCGTACAATGTTTCACACACATTCTCAGTTTTGCTCTTGCTCTTGCTCTTGCTGTTGCTGTCTCTATCTGTCTCTGTCTGTCTCTATTTCTCTCTGTTTCTCTCTCTCTCTCTCTCTCTCTCTCTCTCTCTCTCCCCCCCTCCCCCCCTTCCCCCTCCCTCACACCACCTCACCATCTACAAGAAATTTGGGCTCAAGTTCATTAAGGTTGTGCCGGCAACATACAAACTCTCACCATGCTGGCAAGGCTATATAACAACAGGGTGTGCCTGAATTCTCTGAACAAACCTATTACAATAGGTGATAGGGAGGGTCCTCATCAATACTGTTCTGTGTGACAAATTTTTATCCATAGCAACCCTGTGTTGTTCCCGTTCAGACTTGCATGTCCCACTTCTATTTCTGCACTGATTTCAGCTGCAGGTTAACACAGTTTAATGAATGATCCCTCCTATAATGTCCCTTTGATTTAACATATTAATCTAGGAAAGTAGCATGGCAAGAGGGAAGTCTGCTGAATCTAGTCAGAGAACCTGAGTTCCAGTCTCAGCTCTGACACTGTCTGTATTACCTTGGACAATTGACTTGACCTCTCAGTACCTCTGTTTCTTCACTTATAAAATGAAGGGGTTGGCCTGGATGATTTCTGTGGTCTCTTCTAGCTCTAGTGTATGATCTTGAGCCTCGGTCCACATTTTTAAGATCTGGTTATACACAAAGAAGTGAACCAGTAAAGAATAAGAATCCTTATTCTCATAGTCCTGACCCTAATGCTCTCTGAAAATCCATATCATGATATACTACATCAGGAGTGTTTATCCCCACCTTTAGGCCTAAGATCATAGATTTAAAGCTGGAATGGGGTGGAGAGATCATTTAATCTGACCCTGGCTCTTTAAAAGTGAGGAAACTTTGGCCCAGATAGATGACTAGACTTGGCTGTGGATACATAGCTTCTGAATGGCAGAAATGAGATTTCAGCTAGAGCCCTCTGATGTCATGTCCAGCATTCTTTCCACTTCATCAGGGAGCAAGGATATTGAGGAGGGGCTGATAAAATTCATTAACTCTAAACAGCTACTACCCAAAGTGGTACTGTTCTTTGGCAGGAATCTGAGTAAATTGTGACTTGCAATATAAATTGAGCTGTAAATTGCTAGGTTGTAGCCAGGACCAACCTGGTGAGTAGGTAGATAATGCCTTCTGGTGAGATTAGAGGAAGACAGGCAGGCTTCCTCCCACTAGCTGGCACTAGGCTTGATATTTTACATCCTTTGGGTTCTTAAGCCTTTTGGTATTTTAGAGCCGCATATTAAAAAGAACCTAACCCTGGGGATTATAATACCTTAAATAATCATCAGTCTGTATCTCCCTGGAAAGATTATCGTTGACAAGTAAACGAAAGAAAGGCTCACTTAGAATGGATAGTGAAATGGGGGTGAGAAAGAATAAAAAGGGGGCCTACTGTGTGCTCAGATTATATTGCAAGTCACATCTTCTGTATAATTCAAGCAAGGACAGGTTGTTGGAAATGCCAGCTGGGGAAAAGCAAAAACACAATTGATGCCAAACATCTGATGTCAAAAGAAGTTTATTAGGGTGAAATCCAAAGGAATTGATCACTTCTGGCCAGAAGGGGATTCCACCCTCATTGTGGAAGGAGGAGTCTGGGATATAAAAGCCAAGCAAGTTTTATACATTAGTTTGGTATAGACACTCCCTTCAGAGGATTGATTGGTTTTGTTCTCTTCTGGATACACCTTCCCAATTATCATATATTATTACTAATGAGGCTGTAATTCTGTTAAATAATATACATAATACATGAGGTTCATTAAGCAAGCTCAGTAATAATCCTGGAATACTGACCCCTCACCGGTTTAACCTAGATGCGTCCTTATCTGGGCCTGAGTGTCCCAAGGCCTCTGTCTGCTTTCTAAGTGGTCAAACCTACCTGCTGTTGCCAACTTCTTTTTATTTTACTTTAATGTTGTCTAGGTGTTCTATGGGAACTGGGAATCCGACTTCTTCCCAAGGCTACTGTATGGTATGCTAACCTTATTCTTATCAGTAGCCTTCTTTCAGCAATTTTTGTAGTCCTGTGGAAACTTAACCCTTTTGCTACTTCTCACAGATCCCCTTGGCTGCAGCCTGGTGTGGTAGTGGTAGAGCCCTGGTTTTGAATCCCATCTCTTAAGACTTGCTAAGTGTGACTCTGGGCAAATTATATAATCTCTCTGAGACTCAGTTCCCTCCTATGTAATTCAAGAAAATACTTGTATGATATCATGGAGAACTGTGGTTTGGAAGCGGTTTATAAATCTTAAAGCTATTTTTTTCACAAGCTATCATTTTGCCTGCTCCTTGGGGAAGAGGATCACATAGTTAATACTTACCTAAGGCAAAATATAAATCCAGGTCTGCCTGACTCTAAGACCAACATCCTATCCACAGTACCATGCTACCTGTACAAGCTTTAGCATGAGAAGATTCCTGCGTATTACCAATAGTAACTTGCCTGCAAGAAGTTTGGGGAATACGTAACTAAAAAAGGGTGTGGACTGATCACCTGACAAAAGTCAGGAATTAAAAATTGATAGTTCAAGTCTTCCAAAGTAACTATGAAATGTTAATGAAAGAGAGGGAGAGACAGAGAGAGAGAGAGAAAGGGAGGGAACTCTTAACATATGGCTAAGATAATCTATGGAAAATTTTCTTGAGGATATAAACAAGAATCACAGAAGATTCTGCCCCACAGAAAGAAATCTGTCATCTTATCTTTTTATTTATCTACCTATCTATAGTGTATATGTTTATATATACC
Organism: Pseudochirops corinnae; assembly: GCA_028646515.1. Lineage (NCBI taxonomy): Eukaryota > Metazoa > Chordata > Mammalia > Diprotodontia > Pseudocheiridae > Pseudochirops > Pseudochirops corinnae. The sequence continues at coordinate 145,264,807 of CM053585.1, forward strand.
CACCTATAACAAAATATTGAGGAAAAATGTAAAATGATAGAATATGTAAAATAAAAGTCATTAAGATCGTAGTAGTAAGTACCAGAGGTAGTATCTGAATCCAGGTCCACTGATCCCTAATTTGGAGACTAGAGACCCCTCTCTAAAGTAAAATGGACAAAAATAAATGAAAAAGAACCTAAGTATGGATGTCTCTCTTATTCTCTTATTTTTAAAACAAAAAGTGGTGTTCTATTATCCATCACTATTTAGCTCAGCTGGCTGGAGCAGCAAGTTAATGAGACTGAGGTCATAGATTCTCTTTCTTCATAGAGCCATTGCCTTTGTTCTATTCCATGGCCTTAACCTCTACTCCCAAGCCCAATAAAAAATATTTTATAAATTAGTGCCATTGGTTAAGAAGGCTGAGCAGAAGATGTGGCTCTATCAATCCAAATTTATTCCCTATTGCTAAAAGAAAGCAGGTCAAAGCTGATGCTCATGGATGGTAGGTCAATAGTGTTATCATTATTTTAAGGAAAGAGAGTTTTAAAATTATTTAAAAGGTAGGAATGAATAATTTACTGACCTTAATTATAAATCACACAAAATGTATGTATATGTTCTAGTCCCCACCAATAACAACCATACTGAAAATGATTATTCCAGTGTTTCAATTATTTAGAAGATACACAAATTGAACTACAAGGAATGTGTGCAGCTACTTGTTGTTTTAAACAGATTTTTCCCCATAAATTCTCTTATGGCTTTGTTTCTATACCTGGCACCAGAAATTAACTAGTTGAGTTTCCTGATGGTTGAGGGAATGGAGATGTGGTTATATTTTTCATAAGATGAAAGAATGAGAACTTCTGTCACTAAGGCTGATGTCTATCCTATGGTATAGCACTGTATTCCCCTAGAGATGACCACTTTCCAGACAGTAGAGTCTTACTGGATCAGGCATCAAAGAAGTTTGTTTCTGGAGACAAGGTAGAGATGTTTACTATTGGCCTCATTGTTATTTCTTTCCCCACTCTGACAGCAGAAAAGGAGCGTTTTTATCTGTGGAAAAGCTTAGATAGAAAGTTAGAGTTGGTTGGAGTAAAATGCTTATTGGGGCTGAAGGGGTAAATGGATAAGGGGGTGAAGAAGACATGTAGGGATTTGCTTATTTATTCTAGTCGGGCCTCTGCTTCCTTCCCCAGTTTTCTGTTGTTGGTCAATTACTGGAGGAAGTTAGGGAAAGCCAACACAAGGACGCAGAGTAATTACTGCTTTATGCAAGTGACTATGTGCATGACTGAGTTTACCCTTTATTTTTAAACTGATCAAAACTACTTTAGGAAACACAAATTGAAATTGATTGCATCCTTCATAAAAAATAAATGAAGTCTCAGATTTTCAGACACAAAAGATCCCTAAAATGAGACTTCAGATGTCTAGTGTCACAGATGAGGAAATTAAACATTAAATACGTAGAAGTTGTTGTGACTTCCTTTACCAACCACTAGAAAGATACAAAGGTTAGGTAAGGCAGTGTCCCATCTCATGAAGCTTAAGTCTAACATAGAGATAAGATACCAAAATAGCTATAAGTCATATTATTATATGATTAATGCATCAAAACACTGTTGAACTTTACTCGGGAGATAATAGAGTATCATTTAATATTTTTGAATAGACTGATGAGAAAAGACTAGAAAGTTTTGCTGCTAAGTAAGCTCAGAGAATGTAAGTGATTTGATTCAAAGCATATGAGAATTGGTTGAAGGAATTAGAGGTGTTTAATCTGGAGAAGAAAAAGATAGGGGTAGGGGAGAAGTGTTGAAGCATAATAGTTGTCTTGAGTTATTTGAAGGGCTATCGTGAGATTTTAGACTTATTCTATTTGGCCCCAAAGAAACTAACTAAGACCAGTGGGGTGAAACTTGCAAAATAGCAAGTTAAATTTGATGAAAAAAATGAAAAAATTAAAAACAAAAACTTCTGGACTTAATTAGAGCTGCCTAAAAGTGTCATGGGCAACCTTCAGTGGCCAATGAAGAGGGATAAGTTGGGGGGATTTCTATTGAAATCCTTTCTAGGCTCGTCATCCAAAAAGAATTACTGGACTTGGCTGTCCTTGGCAGAGTTACAAGAGTTTATTGTTACACAGGGGCAGAAGGAGTAAGGAGACCTGCAAGCTGACAGGGCTTCAAGGGGAAAGGGGGGGTGTCAGAGAAAGCCTGCAAAGTGTGACACTCTTCAGTGGGCAGATAGCCTGCAAAGACCAGTGTTTAGAAATGCAGTTTTTAAAGATACAAAACTGTCAGTCATAGGTTCATTAGTCTAATTAGGTATGCAGAAGTGGAGTTAGGGAAGGACTGGGGAGGAGCCAAGAAGTGAGTAATACTTAAAGAAACATGCACTCTTCACATCAACTGCGCATGCGTTTTGCCCATAACTCACTGGGAGAAACTGCAGGGTGCAAGGAGCAGGAAGTGTGGTTTTTGCCTTGAAATGTCATAAAGTCAACCAGCGGTCAGATTTGAGGTCAAATTCCTTTGAGAAGTACCTCATCCAGTTTGCAAATGAATGAGTCTTGTTTTGGCCGGCTACTAGAACAAAAGGAGGTAGTGCCTTTAAAAGATTCTTGTTATCATAGCTATAGAGTTAATGATTTCAGAGGAAATACCTCTAGGCTGGGGGCAGGGAAGGCATAGAGTTAATGCTTTGTGGCTGGGGGCAGGGGAGAGACAGAGTTAATGTTTTACAGCTGGGGAGGAAGAGTGACTTTTACAACTTGATTGCGCAGGTCAATGTCACAAACCAATATCACATACCTAGGTGCCTGAACACAAATGAGATTTTTATAGACTGAAGTTACAACAATGTTAGTTATAACATCACCCCAAAATATTCAGAGGCACCTCTTCAGCCACCATTTGCTGTTTGTCAATTACATTATAGTAGAAATAGCTTTCAGTTTGGGGTTTGAATTGATAGACACCAAAGTCCCTTCCAATTCCAAATTCTGTGATTTTATGACTGGTCCACAGAGTTGGGATTAGAACTCAAGATTCTTTACTCCCAACACAGTGTTTTATCTCCTCTACCATACTCTTCTTGTTACATGAGTAGAAGACAAGGATAGAAGGTCACCTCTCAAGGCCAGAGGGGTACAAATATGGAGCAGAAGCTAAAATGTTCTCCAGTGGTAAAATCTACAAGATAAAGAAAGAATTTTTTAGGAAGAAGAATCAGGAAGCATTTTTGGATGGGTCCATGTTTTATGATCTCCTAACCTGGCTCTGCAACTACTTAAAAATAATTCTCTGGTAGTAGGAAGAACAAAGTTTGATACCAGGCAAGAGTGTGAAGAGGGGCTCTAATGACCTTTCATCATTCTATTTTACATACTGCTCCAACTGATGCTGACCCTCAGTGGTCTATTGCCCTCAAATTCCCCATTCTCTCTTCTACCCCTGTATACTTTTGGGCCCTAGTCACCTTTGAGGGGAAAAACAAAACAAAAGAAAAAAAAAAGTCAACAAAGAAGGAATAACTTTCAGAAAATGAAAAAGTGGATCTTACTAAATCAAACTAAATTCTAAACTCTGACCTTAAACTACAACTTAAACTCTACAACTAAGTACAAAAATATTGTCTATAACTACTTAAAATGAGCAGAACCCATTACCTAATAGCATGGATTTATAAAAGCCACCCTATACCAACCTAAATCAATTGTTTCTTGCTAGAATTTATATATATATGGGCTATAATTATCCTACAGCTTAGTAAGGAAACAAAGTCCAATCAAGATGAACATTGACCAAAGTATCAGAACCAATCTAAGACATTGAGGAAAAGGGGTAATGAACTTTTTGTATAATAATATGAAATGACAGGAAAAACAAGTGAAAGCTTCATAACAATAGTGATATTAAATGATGCTAGAAAAGTAAAGATTATATGTTGGTTCTGAATAATGTACGATTCACTTAACTAGTGAGAGCTATGTCCATGCGGTGGGTAAATCATTATAACTAAGAAGTGTAGTTTATTTGAAATATAGAGACCTGAGTTATTGAGAATATTACTTAATACAAAAACCAAGATTGGTACTAAAAAAGAAATATTTTTTAAAACATTCTGAGGAGAAAAATGATATAATTAGGTCTATTAATGAAATAATTGGATACTTTAAAAATAGGTGTGTTACTTAGTTGAAGCACTGTTAATGCAGCAGCAGCAACAACAAACAAAACCCAGTAATAGCATGTGTGCTTCCTAGTAAATGCAAAGATGAAAAGGACTGAGGCCATGAAACATACTTTTCATAATTTTTTGGGTCAATAATGAGAAAATTTGTAATGTAGATTAGCAAATTCATATTAATGATAATGATTATGATAAATTACTGATTGTTAAAGAGAATAATAAAACAATGAGGAAGAGCTTGTTAAAGAATAAAACAAAATTAAAAATGTTTTCAAAATAAGATTAGTAAGGGAAAATATTGAAAAGTGAAGTTGTTATATTTGCTGAGAATGGAATCTTTCTTCCCCAAAGCTATGCTAGGTTCAAGGTTTTCTTGTTGTTGTTGTTTTTGTCTCAACAACAGTAACTAGAGGACATACTATTTAAAAATAACTGAGTTTTAATTAAATAGCAGAGCAAAATAAGTGACAAGAGAAATCCATTTCATGTATATGAGAGTATAGTCTCCCAAAGGCTGCCATACCACTTGCCAGAGAAAAAACACATATAGTGAACATCAATAAGCAAGAGATACATGTAGAGCTGATACATGCAAAGGGAATGTTTATGGCCAGGATGTTGTGCATAGGAGAAGAATTAAACAGAAGAAAATGAGAGAGAGAGAGACAGACAGACAGACAGACAGACACTGAGAGTGAGAGAGCATGCAGCAAGCATGCACATGTAATCAGGGTAATCCATACTCCTATGACTGCCACCTCTGTTGATGCACTTCTCGTGAACTCTTTTTTCAAAATTTTCTACCTTATGCAGCATTGCAGCTCAGAGAAGTATCTCAACCAATCTCTTTCAGTATACCTAGAGCTATACCCTATATATACATTGTCATAGGGCTACCATTCAAGAAAATGATTCTTAGGTAGGGGTAGAATTATGTTGATTACCAACTTTAATGTAAGTGTTTCACCACCACCACCAACACTACCACCACCACCACCATCATCATCTTCATTATTTCAACTAGCATTAATAATTAGCATTTATAACTTTAAATTTTACATAGCAATTTACAAACATTAGTTGATTTTATCCTTATAACCCTAAGACGTAGATAACTATTACTTCCATTTTACAGATTAGAAAATCGAGGCAGAGGTTAAGTGTCTTGCCAAGAGTCATGCATCTAAAATGTCTGATGCCACATTTGAACACAAATCTTCCTGGCTCCAAATTCAATTTTCTATCTACTCGGTCACTCAGTTGCATGATCTTATCTGGAGAGCAAGTTTCGAAAGGGAGAAAGCTTTATTAACCACTGAGTTAAAGTGTGTATGTGTGTGTAATTAGGTGGATGGAGATAGGGAAAAATATTTTTATATTTTAAAAGATCTTTTGTTTCATTGGTAGGGTTCTCCCTTCACTATAGAGTACACTTCCTCTTCTCCTTAACAGACAGTTTTATGAGTCTTTGTAACTGAACCAAATCATCAATTGGCAGCCAGCCTTTTGGCAATGAGCCTCTTCACACTTAGCTAGGCTTATACTAGGATAATACTCTCAGGGCCTGCAGTTAAACCTTTTTCTCTCACCTACTCTAGACTTTATGGTCATGATGGGACCTTTGGAGGTAGATTTTAGTGGAGGGATAGAGAAAAGATAGAGAATGGAAGGACATAGAAAACAAGCCCAAAGTCGACAATATAAGTGTGCCTAAAGCAGGTGCTATCCAAAATTAGAGATTAGAGTGGAATCTGTTAGAACGTATTCCTTTTCCTGACAGAGAAAACTCCATTTGAGAAAAATCGAGGTTGCTTTAGCTTTGTGGAAGCAGATACCTATTTGGGGAGTTGTACAATCTATTTCCTCTTTAGACTCTCATAAATGAAACCTATATATTTAGATACTATTTATACTATCTGAAGGGATCCAAGTATATTCTCTGTGATTTGGCCACTGTGTGGTCTGTTTCTTTGTGATGCTTTCTTTGAATTTTATATTCTTTATAATTTTCCTTTGATTTTTCTTTTCCCAAATTAGTGCATCTGACTCATTTCTCCTGAGTAGTCTTAAGGTAAAATTATTTCAGTGTGGGAAAGAAGGCAGACAGTGAGAAACATACACTAGCACATATCTTTTAAAGTTCTAAATATTTGTTATTTTGCAAAGATCCTGGGCATGTAGATAGCATGGTGGACAGACCTTGGAGTCAGAAAGATTCATCTTCCTCAGTTCACATCCATTCTCATGCAATTAATAGCTATGTGACTCTGGCAAAGTCATTTAATCCTACTTCCCTTAGTTTCTCATCTGTAAAAATGATCTGGAGAAGGAAATGGCAAACCATTCTACTATCTTTGCTGAGAAAACCTGAAATAGAGTGATGAAGAGCTAGACATGACTGATAATGCCTCAACAACAACAAATACCAAAGAAGCAATCAGTAGAGGGAACAGCATGAGCAAATGCATTAAGATTAAAAAACAAAACCAGTATATTTTCAAAATGCAAGTAAAAGTCTCATCTTTCAGAAGTAAATAGGGTATGGATAGAAGTAATATGGGATAAGGCCAAAAAGATAGGGTGGTACCATAGTAGAAAGCCATAAATACCAAGAAAGAAAAGGCTTGAACTTCATTTATTATATAATAAAATTTTGGGGCAATACAGTGACCAAATTCATCACTATTTGACACAAATAGTGCCTACGTCACTATTTGACAAAAATTACTGGAAAGCTAGAAAGCAATTTGGCAGAAACTAGATATATACCAACATCGTACACTAAGATAAGCTCGAAATAGGTGCATGATTTAGACATAGAGGGTGATACATAAGCAAATTTGGGATGCATGGAAAATTTTACCTGTCAGATCTATGCATAAGGGAAGAGTTGATGGCCAAACAAGAGTTAGAAAGGATGACAAGGAGTAAAATGGATAATTTTAATTATGTTAAATTAAAAAGAGTTTACATAAAAAAATACCAATGCAGCCAAGATCAGGAGACAAATAACTTGAAATCAAATACTGCTCTGCTACGTACTATTTATAGGACCTTGAGCCAAGTTCCTTCTTTTCTCTGGACCTCAATCTCATTATGGCATTTTGGAAGTTAACTAAACGGACTTTTCTTACTATAACATTTTAGTGTGGGCATTGTCAAACCATATCCTCTGGGCAAAATCCATCTGATAGTTTATTTTTGTGTGTCTCATGAGCTTTTTATTTGTAGGCTATATAAAACGTCAGTGGCCAGATCTGGTCTGTGGCCTATGGTTTGCTGACCCCTCTTCTAGTGTATTGTATTCTAAATATTTGCTTGTAAATCGGTCATTGGAAACTTGGTATATACTTTGTCATAGAAACAGTCGTTACAGGTGGTTAGGGTCTCAAGTCAGTCTGTATTCATCTAAAGCAGTCTAATAATGCTGTAGAAATTAGCCATTGTGTATAACATCATTTTTTGGGGAAGAGGCATTCAGATTTTCAATTTGAAAGGCCAGAAAAAGTCTCATCTCATTACAGCCCCCATCATATTACTACTTGCTACTACTATTTACTAATAGTAAATACAATTTGCCAGAAGTACTACTACTGCTACTACTACTCTGACCACTACAATCACCAGGAATATCACTCCTACCACTACTCTTATTGCCATAACCACCACCAGCATCATGGCAACTGCTACTGCTACATCTTCTTCCTTTTTCCTCTTCCCTCTTAGCCCCCTTTGTCACTGATAATGCTGGGAACTAGAGTAGTTAAGAAAAAAAGGTGTTATCTGGGGTCATCAGTGGAAGAATCAGTGGTAGTTAGATTTTCTCCTTTCCCTTATTTCCTTCTAGTTATCACCAATTCACTCACCATATAGATTCTATTATCTCTTCTTGATATTGCTACTGGACTTTGACATGGGGAGTTAACTGGAGACTAGGGCCAGAGGAAGAGAATGTATATGATTCCAGTGTGAAGAAGAGAAAAGAAGGGAACTAACATCTTTTTGTATGTAAGCCAAGCTTATAGGTCAGGGATTGACTATTCGAACATCTTAGGTATGGCTCATACCATTCTTTGAAAGTTTTGTGTACTGATAACATTCTTGCAAGAATTACGGTCACCGACAAAGAGATTTTTAGACAATGAACCCATGCTCTCAGGATAATCCTGCAATTATTTTAGTGAAATTAAAGTTTGTGTAATGGGCTGTGCCAGGTAGACAATATGTTTTCGATGAGCAGCTCCTGATATTATTGTTATATTATGTCTCTAAAATTAAGTCTTGCAGCTTGATAGACTTATGTTTATTATTTGGAAAACTTTACATTACATTTAGTTGTACTTGCATCATTAGCCTCTTGTGATTGATTTCATTGGCAAGTGATTACTATCCTTGAACTGGGCTACAGTGCAGATTGAATGTTGTTTTATGATGTGTTTGCACAGAAGAACCTGTGACTGTGTGAGTGTGTATTTGTATTTATTTCCAGGTCTTATGCTTCTACTGACAGCCTTATTTTATGTCTTTCAGTGAAAAAAGCAATTGAGCTGAAATCAAGAGGAGTCAAGATGCTGCCCAACAAGGACAATAACCATAAAAACTCTGTCTGTAAGTCCTACTTTTTTTCTTCATGCAAATAAATACTTTTGTTAAAAGAGAGGGGATAAAGAGAATGCAACGGTTAAGGAGGAAAAACTACATGCCATCATTCCCATTTTGTTTTTTCTTAATTTTCCAATTATAAATGTATTTTTTTTAAACTTTTTTTCTTTTTATTTACTTATTTATTTTTTTTTAAATTTTTTTTATTTACTCATTTACTTTTAATTTACAAGATTCAGTTCCACAATCACTTGAGTTTCAGATTTTCTCCCCTCCCTTCCCCCCCCAATGGTGGCGTGCAATCATGTATAGGATCTGCAAATACTT
>CM053585.1:145274420-145331460 GCA_028646515.1 Pseudochirops corinnae
TAGTTAGATCTGACTTTATTTGTGTGAAAAGTGTTTTGTAGTTGTGTTCATAAAGGTATTGGGTTTGTTTTGGCAGGTAGATTCCCAAATATTTTATAATGTCTACAGTAACTTTAAATGGGGTTTCTCTTATGATCTCTTGCTGTATAAATGTATTTTTTAAGAAAAGAAGGAGCACTAGCTTCACATAACAGACAAAGCAGGTAAACAAAAATTTTCTCTTACCTTGATACATCTGTTGTTCCTTTTATTATTTCTCTCATTTAAAAAGCTAATCCGAGTGTCATGGTCTTCCTTTAGACACAGATAATATAGGACATCTGCTTCTTTGACTGACATGCAGCCTTACTCAGGTAGTCTGCAAACTTCAGTTTTAAAGTACCAGCTAGGCTGTAGTGCCTAATTCACCTTAGCATTATAGGGGTTTACAAGGCTTAAAGAATGAATAGATTTACATCATCAAAAACAAAGAAATTTGCATGAGAAACCCCTAAGAACAGTTGTATTAGAGAAAGGGAGAAGCTACCTCTCTCTTATCTAGTATAGTCTCTGTCACTTATACTCCACATTGAATAAGTACAATAGCTATATCTCTTTTTTGGAACTATAATTTTGTCATAATTTTTAATTACATGACTGTCATCACATTACTCAGCCTATTGTTCTTCTCCTCAAAGAAGTATGCTAACAACAACCTTTCATATTTTTTTTTTGCCTATTGTTGGTGTTCTGTTTAAGTTTCTCCTGATAGAGCCCCTATAATCCCTTTCCTTTGTTGCTTATTGCCTGTTATCTCAGTCCAGTAATCTTAGACAAAAGCCTTCCCTCATAGACAAGGACAGGACTGATAATAGAGCTCTTTTTTGAGGAGACTCAGAGACTTTCTTCCCCAAACCCCTGCATTCAAATCTGTTGCATTGCACAAAAAATCCTTGCTCAGTGTTTTCTTTGTGAATTAAAACTTTCATACCTCTTACTTCCCCATCTATACTTAGCAATTGGAAGCACTACATTTTTTAGCCTTGAATTCCCTTGAGACCCCACATCTTTGAGATGTTTTCCTCTTCTCATTCTCCTGTAGCTTCCTGGAATCCCAAAATTTGGGGTCTGGTATCATCCAGTTTCACATACTTTTTCATGATCTTTCACAGACCGCTGTCAGAAGCTCAGTCACATCTGAGTGTTCTTTTGGTTCATTAAGGATCTGTTTGTTTGGGCCTGATGACTATGCCACTTGACTATCACCTTCCTTATATAATGTGTCCATTTCATGTTAGCCACTTTTATTCAGCCTTTCTCAATTCCAAGAACAATTTTCCTTGGAAGAGTAAACAAAATTAAAATAAAAGTTGAATAGTTCAGCATTCTCATGATCATTTGTTATCATGTACCCCAAGCTATGTTCCTTCCTTTTTACGGTCTATTTCTAAATACATTGGTCTATTTAAGCTTTTCTCAAAGTGGTTACCAGTGGTTTCTTACCTGTGAAACCCTTATTTCTTAAAATTCTCCATAGCATTTGATTCTATTGACCTTGACCCTTCCTGTCTACTTTCTCTTTTGACTTTCACGACACTTGTCCTGATTATCTTTCTTCTGATCTCACCCCTCCACATTCACCACTTTACTGGATCATCATCTGTTTCTCACCTCCTAAGCATGGCCATAGCCTCCAAGGATGGGTTTATAGTCTCTCTTCCCTTTTTAATCTTTATCTTTTCAGATTCATTCTCCTCTTTATAATCTCACGGATACCATTCTAATTGAGAGGCCCATCATTTCTCACCTGGATATATTGCCAAATATTGCCAAAATAATTTACTTAAGCATACTATTGGCATGTAACTTCTCTATTTAAAAAGCATCTCTGATTCCAGATATTTAAGGTATGTCATGTAAGATATTTAAGGGTCATTAAAGAATCTAAATTCAGTCTATATTTATAGCCTTATTTCATATTACCTCTCTTGATACACTCTAAATTCCAGCCACATTTAATTACTTGCTCTTCTCCAAGCTTAATATTACATCTCTAACACCTTCACAGAAGTGCTCTGCCCCCCCTTGCATGGGATGAACTATGTCCTCATTTATTTATTCCTTGTGTCACTTCAAGGCTGAGCTAAGGTGTGCCCTGCTTATGAATCCTCTCCTCTCCTCCCTAGTTTTTAGTGTTTTCTTCCCTAGCAAATTACTTTCTGTTTACTTATTTGTATTCAACACCTCCACCCCACAGGAGAATGGAAGCAGAGATTGTGTTTCCCATAGTAGCTAGCACATAGTAGATACTTTTAAATATTGGTTGAATTGGTAAATATCAGTTCAGGGATATGTGATGATTCCGGATCGGGTTGAGGGAAGAAGAGAGAAGAGGATGCTTACTCATCCGAAAAATGAATAAGTTTGACTAGCTGACCTCTGGAGTTCCTTCCAGCTCTAACTCTAGGATGCTGTTATCAGTAGCACTTACCTCATAGGATTGTTGTGAAAATGGAGTGTGAATGCATTAAAATGCTTTGACAACTTTAAAATGCTATATAAATACCAATTTCTGTTATTAACGCTAGGAAAACAATTTCCAGTTGACCTTTTACTTGGGGCACTATTGACCCAATCACCTGAAGCATTATGGACATGTTAATTCTACATTCATTTTTGATTCTGTTGCTGTTTCTTAGCAACACAATCCACTAAACATGCAGACACACACACACACACAGACACACACACGCACACGATTTGCCTTTGGCTTGTACCCAAGTAATTGGACCAGTAGCTTTTCTTACTGAATCTTAAGCCTTCTAAGTGGTTATTGGTAGTTCTATGGGATCTCATTTAATATTTAAATAGTGGTTATCACCAGGTAAATAAAACCCAGATATTATTTAATTATATGCTGAACCAGAGCTCCTAAAATCACTATATTCAGTTGCTGAAAAAAGAAGAGATCTGTTGAATAAATTGTTATTTTTATAAAGGTTACTTGGAATATAGTTAACTAGTATTAGTGAGTTGCCCCCTAGCCCCCTACCCCAAGTTAACTTGCAGTGTGTATAAACTCTATTCACAAAGAAAAACCGTTAAGCAAAATTGACTGGCAAAGCAAATCAATGCAAACAACATTATGGGTACAAATAGTCCTACAGCTCTTTTTGAAAAAGACCAAATTTTAGATCCTAGGGAAAGGAGGGGGCAAGTATTCATCTAGTACCTCGGACCAAAATTGACCATTACATTTAATTGGAGCAGTTGCCTTTTAGTGGTTTCATTTAAATCATTGCAGTCACTGTGCAAATTGTTTTCCTGGTTCTGCTTTCTTTGCACTGTTTCAGTCTATGCTAGGTTTATTACGCCTCTCTGAATTCTTCATAATCATCATTTCTTATGGTGCAATAACAGTCCATTATGTTCATGTGCTATCATTTGTTCAGCTGTCCTCTATTTTATGGGCACCCAGTTTGTTTCTGGGTTTGTTTTGTTTTTATTTTTCCTAATATAAAAAAAACTTTCTGTGATTGTTTTGTATATAGATGGGTCCTTTCTTTCTCTCTTTGATCTCCTTGGGGTATATAGGACCAGTAGCGGAATTACTAGATAGTTGAGTGACCATTCTTACATAGTTAAAAAAGTTTTTTCTGAAATGACTGAACTAATTCACAGCTCTATTGAAATCATATCAGTTTCTATGTCTTCCACAAACTCTTCAGCGCCAATTATTTCTGGTTTCATATATGTTTGTATTTATTTCTTATCTCTGCTATGAAATTGCATCTCAGCACTACTACTATTCTCATTCTCTTCCTGCTGAACCTAAGGTCTAATAAGGAAGTTTTACTTTTAACTTTACTTGGATTCCAGCTTCCACCTCACTTCTTGGCCCCCATTTCCAAACCATGCCATGATATTTTCACATTCTCCCGTATTCCTCCACTCCTTTCCTGCTTGCCTTTAGGTATTTTTGTCCCCCATTTGAATGTATGGTTTTTGAGGGTGAAGATTATCTTGAATTTTGGTAGTTGTATCCCTAGCACTTGGGACAGGTCTTGTAATATAATAAGTGCATAATTAATGCTTTAATATTTATTCATTCATAGTGGAGACAGGGCTAGTCGTAGAGTCAGGAAGACCTAGGTTCAAATCTTGCCTCTGAGGCATAGAATGTATGAATATGGGCAAGTCCTTTAGTCTCTCTATGTTCCAGGCACAGCTCTAAGGAAATAAGTTATGAATGGGCCGTTGATCTCTATAAGTTGAGGGATTTTCCATACACAGAAAGAATTACAGTACTGGATACCTCTTTCTCCTGTTTAAAAAAGTAAAGATCTGTCAAATTTATCAATTTTCTAGGTTTGGAGTGAAAATTCAGAAATTTTTTATTTGGTAGTTCTATAAATATTAGTGATTTGCAGCATTTGGTGAAAGTCTTTTTTACTAATCTTTTGGGAACTGTCTCTTGGTCCTACATCATAGGATCAAACACTTGCAGCAGAAAGGAATTTGAGAGCCCATCTAGAAGAACTCTGTCATTTTATAGGGGGATTTTTTCAGTCATTTCAGTTGTATTTGCGGTTTACTTGACAAAGATACTGGAGTGGTTTGCCATTTCCTTCTCTACATCATTTTACAGATAAGGAAACTGAGGCTAACAGGGTTAAATGACTCATCCAGGGTCACACTGCTAGTAAGTGTCTGAGGCCAGATTAATATTCAGGGAGATGAGTCTTCCTAATGTCAGGCCTTGCTCCTGTTACTATGCCACCAATTGCCTTGAGGGATTTACCTAAGATTTACCCAGTATTTCATAGGTAGCAAGTCTAAGAAGATCAATGCAGACGCAAGTCCTTGGTATTTTCACTGTACCATAATGTATCATTTATTAATGTAAATTCCTTGAATATCTTGTTAAGCCAACTATGAGAGAAATTTATTCCCTCACAGCAAAGGGTATCAAGGGTATTGTTGCTTATATTTTTACTGTATGATTTGCTTGAACTATAGTAATAGAAGGCTATTGATAACATTGTTATAAGATAGGCATTTTTATTTCTCTCTGTGCTGGATTTCTGGTATCAAGTGCTCTAGAGTTTATGATAGAGCAGATTTTGGCAGCAGGGGGAAAAATAATGGCCCCATTAACTTCTAACAGTTGTGTAAAGCTTTAATAAGACATGCAGGATAATTATCCAATCTACTTTTTTTCCCCCTTATTATAAAACGGAGTAATGTGAAGTTGTACAATTGTTACAGATCCGTGCTTTCTCAAAACAGATCCACCCCTGTACAGTAGAAATATGCTAGATTGTATAAATTGCTTCATAAATCAGGTTAGTAAATTATGCTTGCAGTTGCTAAATAGGCCTTTGTCACTGCAGGAGCTAAAATATCTTGTAAAATGCTATGCAAAAAGCTTGCTGTGAAGAGACTGACTGTCTAAATATATTTGGGAAGAAAAGCATCACTTGTAATGAGCAAACTGAGGTGGTTCATCACTTTTTTTTAAAACAGCATTTGCATATATAATTTCTAAAATAACAAGAAGAAAGGGTCTATGAAAAATGTAAAACAAGTGTAATCTGATTGAATTATAGATAGTTAGATTGAATTGTAATCCAGCTAGGAAGTGGAATTACTCTTTAGATGGTTTTGGTATACGATTATATAGCAGAATTGATTCTCCAAAGCGAACATCTCATATTGTAAACTAAATGGAAAATGAATTGTGTTCAATCCAAAAGCAGTGCTCAGCAACCTATAGAATCATGCTTGAATTTTCAATGGCTTCATAAAACTGTTTATTTACAACACTGAGTTTTTAAATTCTCAGGCTATATTTTTAGTATTTCTTAAATTAAGTATAGCAGACAACCAAAAATGCAACACACACAGTTCATGTATACATATCGTGTGTATATATATATATATATATATAAATGGTAAGAACATTTGAAGAATAAATGCATGTTATTTTAGATTAATAAAGAATCATAAAAATCACTAACAAATTACAGTAAATTCACAGTTTTATAGGTCATTTCATTATACAACTATAAAATACACTTCTTTTATTTAAAGAAAATTTTTCTGTTAGATAAGACCACTCCCCACTCCACCCAAACCCAGAATAAGTTGAGAAAACTAAGGATTGTTACGCTCAAAAATGTACAATTCTTAGTGTATTATTTATGATAATTCCACAGACTTTATCACCTAGAAACATATGGGTAAAGGAGAGAAGGTATAAACCTCAAGAAATTATTAATATGAATTGAGTTGGCAAATTAATTATGAAAGAAATAAAAAGGAGGAAATTTGTAATTATAAATATAGGAATGTAGGAAGTTGCTTTAGTTTTTTTTCCCAGGGCAAGGTTGTCTGCATCCCCTTCCCCACCACCTTAGTATTATAGACTCTCTCTTTACTTCCATCAGCTCGAACTCCAACTTGTCTGTATTTCCTCCCAAAGCCCAGCCCCAACACATGCATACACATTGTTAGGTGCCAGTAACTAGATTCCAGTTCCATTTAAACTCTTAATGTCAATTGTATTTCACAAAGGGGATATTAACTTCAAACATAAAGTAAGAATAAACACATACACATTTTATCCAAACATCTTGGGGTTATATTATTGTATTACCTTATATTATATTACCTGAGTCTCTGGGAAGAGTAGGCTCAGAATTTAGCTTAGTTTCTACAAATGAGTGAGTGGTCCCACCACCTTCACAGTTGGAAGTGATTTGTCTGCTGGGTGAATCCATATCTCACCCATTATTGGGCTGAGGTATTAGAGGTCGATCCTTGCTCCTTGAGGCATTAATGCTCCACTGACTCAACAACCCAGACTCTGGACTTGAAATACCAGAGTGCCTTTCTGACCTTTTGAACTCACAAAGTCAAAGGCTTTCATGTCCATCACCTGAAAGAGAAAAGAATAAATGCAGAACCCAAAGACTGAGGCCCTTTTACAGAACCGTATGGTGTCACAGGAGAGAAGGTCCCGTGACTTTCCCCCTTATAGCCTTGTTTCTCACCAGGATCAGTGGGAGGCACCAAATGAGACAAAGAGACTGACTGAAGTTGATAAATCTTTTAAAATCCCTCTATAGGGTCCATACACGGACACATTCCATGCCGAAAAGACCCTGTCTCCAGATAGCAGTCAAAATATGTAACTCTAGGTGAGGGTCTCTTTTCTCTTAACTTAGTATTTGATGGACTTTAAAGTCTTTGAATCAGTATGAGATTTCTCTGAGTTATACATTTTATAAGTGGGGAGGTTTTTTTCCTACATTTTCTTGGGAGTTGTGAAAGTTTGTTGAAACTATTAGAAATCCCAATCTTGCTAAAGACACAGATATTCTAAGTACTATTAGATAAAGTTATAGTCAGTTTTGAGAGGCTTAATATTGCCAAAGATAAAGTATTGTAATGAACCAACCCTGAGAGAATGTAGTGTTTTCTTTTTCCAGATAATGGTAAGCAATAAAGTTATTTCTTACTAAATAAAGTGCAATTGTGTTTGCAAAAAAAAAAATAAATAAAATAAAATAAAATCCCCCTATAGCCAATCAAAGAACTTCCTCTTTAACACGTTTAGCTAACTGGAACCAGTTGCAGAATGCGAAAAAGTCTCTCCAGTATACTTCCATTCCATCATTTTAACTCTCCCATAGGCAAGCTCCCTGGCCTCCTCCAGGTAGAATGATGCCATATGAGTCATGCTGCAAAAACACAAGACACTCATTAGAGATATATGAAGCAAGAGGCAAGGGGTATGATTGTCCTAGAAATAACCCGAGATACCATAGTTATGATAAAATAGCTTTTAGGGAATATCACAGAGATTCTTTAGAAATGCTTATGCTGAGAGTTTCAGAGATTGCTTTTGTAGGCATGCATGCAATTCTCTTTAAGTGGAGGTCCTCCTAAGATACAGCTGGAAAGAAAGGTTCAAATAGGAAAATAGGTGTTTTTTTTTTTTTAAATAAATAGACTAAACAAGAACTAGAATGGATTCTGATTTGGGGAGAAAGAAAGATTTAGGTATTGACTAGGGTGCAGAAAAGTATATTTAACCAGTACTGACAATCCATGGAAGGTATTAATATCTATGCCCAAAAAAGAGTATTATTTAATGTAGTCAAACCATCTCATTTAATCTAATTAATGTGTTAGTTACAAGTGGTAGATAACATTGACAATTCCGTACGTAAAAGTATAAAGCATAACTGATAATAAAAATGGAACTTTGGGGAAGTTAAGGAATAGTTATGTAATTAAGTTCTTTCGAACCAGTCATTTGAACTAAAACATAATTTGAAAAAAAAAGTATTATGATCACTGTGTACAAATTCTGATGTCCATATTAATAGATAAGCTAGGATTCAGTTGAATACAATTAATTGCTCCATGTTTACATTTAATTTATGAATACAGTTTTACCTAATGGGCTGAAAGAAAAAAAAAAAGACAAAAATAACTATGTAAGTGGTGCTGGTGATTCCACTCAGTGAGTGTATTCTCTCAAGTTAGCATAAAATGGGAGATGTTATTAAACTCGTTGGTGGACTATCAGTGAGAAGTATGTCAGTAGAAGCACACTTCTAGAAGTGTCGGCTCTCATGATTACCCATACAAGCCTGAGTAGAAATAGCAGTCACCCTCAGGGACTCTTTCTAGTGGTATTACCTATCATCTTGAAGGCCTCCTGCTATGTTTCCTGTGACTTCCATGTGTCCTCTCTTAAGTGAAATGTCAAAAAGGAATATAGTCACTAGGCTAATCACTCTCTCAGATATCTACACCTTGATGTCAAATCCTTAAGGAGTCTCCTTCCTCCTTATTTCTCACTTTTACTATTAGCTAAGTTTTTAACTATTTTTCTTTTCTTTTGAGTAGATAGATCATTTTTTCTCTGAAGAGTATTTTATCTTGGTGTAGTGAAAAATAAAATTTATATTGTTTCTATAGTACTGTCGCAGCTCAGTATGATTACTAATACAGGCTTCTTTCTCTCAAAGAGACTCTGCCCTTCTTTTTAGCTACAAATGTTTAAAGGTACTATACTTCATGGGTAATTTAAGGAAATCTCCAGAGTAAATTTGACTATATCTATTTTGGCCATTTGAGCTGATTTTGGAACATATTCTCCAAGTAAGATATAACTCCGCTACATATAATACCATAATAGGATCCATCTGGGCCAGACATGCTAGAGAGGTCTTTGCCACAATCATTGGGAATTTTGGCCTTATTTAAGTGTTTATAGCATATGGCAAGAGAGGTAGCACTCTGTAATACATAGAAAGCAGACCTTGGATTCAGAAGACCTTGGTTTAAGGGCCCCACCACTACCATATACTGACTTTATGACACGGGTAAAGTATTTAACTTCTCAGGGCCCCAGGAAGTCTCTAAGAATATAGACTAAAAAGCAAAAGGTGCTCGTCTCCGTTGGTAGATTGAGTTTCTTGACAATCCTATGTGGATAAAATCACAAGTCAGACTAAAAATAATAATAATAATAATGATAATAATAATAATGTAAATAATTATGATATGAACAGAAAATACCAAGGATGTGGAAATATTTTTTTAACATGGAGCTGATATGTGTATTATCTACATTGCATATAAATAAAAGAATTGAGTCATTAGACTGCAGTGTGCATATGATATTATTAATAAGTCACTCCAAATGATGTCCATAGTAGTTGGAGTCAACTAAAATTTTGTGATTCTTTTTCTTCATAGGTGTTTAGCTGAATGATATTAATCTGTAAATCAGCAATCATTCCCAGTGACCGTCTTTCTCATTTAAAATCTAGCTTATGTCAGATAATAAGCACTAAAGTCATGTTATGTAGTGGAAAGAGTTCTGAGGTTGGAATTAGTGAAACAAGCACTCCTTTGTCAGAGGACATGGATTGTCTCTGATGATTACTATTGATAGGAGTTTGGGCAAGTCTCTTAATCTTCCTCTGAGCCTCATTTTCCTCATCTATAAAGTAAAGAAGTTGGGTTAGATGCCCTCTGGGGTGAGGTCTCTTTGAACTTTAAATATCTGATCCTATGATTTTATGACCTTGGATAAGTCAGTCTCCCTGGGCCTTAGTTTCTTCATTTGCAAAATGAGTGCATTGGTCAAGATAGCCTACAACATTCCTTCCATCTAGACCCAAGATCCTCTAATTCAGATCATAACACTTGATACTTAAGAGGCATGTGAACATGGGTGAGTCCTGTAACTCCTCTGTGGTTGAGTCAGATTATAAAGACAAAAAAGTGTTGATGAATTTTATATCACTGTAGGGAACACTCATCCAGTTGAAACCACAGAGACTAAAGGATCTATTTTTACACTTTCTTCTAAGTAGTGATACATTATAGAAACAAAGAATCTCAGAAGTACAAAGAATCTCAGGAGCTATCTAGTTCAAACCACACCTGAAGAAGAATCCCTTCTACGATATACCAATTAGGTAATTATCCAGTCTTTGCTTTAAAAATTGCTGGTAGAAATGAATCCACTAAATCTCTAGGCAGTCCATTCAACTTTTGAACAATTCTAATTATTAGAAAGTTTTTCTTTCTTCTTATAATAAGCCTACATTTTCATTTTTGTAACTTCCACCTATTACTCCTAATTATTCCTTCTGATACTAAACAGAAAAAATGTAATCCCTCTTGGATGTAACAGTTCTTCAAATAGGGAAGTTAAATATCATAGCTTTAAAACATGACTTGTTAGGAGTCTGTTTATAGAGACATGTATAGCCCTGGTGGGGGTGAGGGTGTACTGTAAGCACCATAGTGAGAACCAAGCAATCTGATTTCTAATTCTATCATGTACAAACAGTTATTCTCTACTTCAGTCTTAGCATTCCCAATTCCTTCAACCAATGCTCATATTTCATGTTCATATTCCCTGCACTTATCTTATAGGTGCCTACTAAATTTATGTTGGATTTGATATAGCAGGATCACAAAACCCTTTACTAACCTAGTTACCCACTTTTGGTTGCTTATCAGTGTCCTCTCTTCAGCATGACATCCAGAAAAGCATATAGTATTCCAGATGGGGGAACTTTATCTGATCTTCTCTATAGTTCTTGAGTTTGACTTTTAGTGAAACTGTATAGCTTCATATATGAGACTGTTTTAACCTGGAGATATAGACTTAGTTTACTTATCTGTAAAATGGGATTAGGTTAATTTGATTCATAAAGGATTTGTAATGTTTACTTAATTTAACCATCAAATTCATCCACTAATTTCACTAATCAGTTTAAATGAATTAGCATGCTAATTGGATTAAATGTGATAATTATACCAAATGATTACATTTATTTGATATACTACTTAAACTGTCATATCCCATGAGGTCTCTCCAATAAAGAGAGAGCAGGTAGAGAGAAACATAAAGAGATATGTGATTGAGAAAAGCATTTTTATATATGTGAAAATATATGACAAGTGGAGGAGATTAAGATGAACAAATTGAATAATTGATAAAATGTTTTGCAAGTGCCAAGTACATTATAGAAGTGCAGAACATTTAAGTATTACAGGAAGATTTAAAGGGAGCTCTAATTTACTTATTTGATAACTGCCTATTTCATAGTTTGAAATCAGTTTGAAAAGCGTGTTGAAAACTGTAAAACGTGAGACATATCAACAGTACAAAATTTTTTCAGTGATTAGGAAAGCCATGGATTTACATGTAAACTCAAGCTGAATTAGATGTAGAAATGTATTGTTTCCTCCAAACAAAATGCCTTCTGGCTCCCTTTATCGGATATAGGTGGTGATTCTTTCACAAGTCACTAATTATTCCTTTACTGTTGTAATGAAGGTTTGGTTTATACGCAGACCCCAAGAGCTTACTAAGATGGCACCTTTGTGTGGATAATGCTTGAGAATTGCTTCTGGGAGAATCCTGATTTCTGTAAGGGAAGTGCCTTAGAGAGACTGTGGGAGACCTACACACTCCATAACTAGTATCACTTGGCTAACCACGTTTTGAAGAAGAGGCTTTCCCACTGACTTCAGAGACCTTCAAAAAGTCTCATTAGCTTCAGTTATGGTAACTATGCCTCATTCATTTTGGTGGAATTTTGGTAACTCCTTCATTCAAGGAACTGAATGAAAGGAGCAGATTATTTTATCTTTGCAGTTTTGAAAGGTTTTGAGCAAGTTTTTGAACAAAGTTCTGAACAAGGCAGAGGAAGCTAGGAGTCAGAGCCTGACCTGGGTTTCTCATCCAGCATAGTACTGATATCCTTGGTCTTAAGGAACATTTGTAGGGGTGGCTTTTGGGACTCCAGCCACGCAGAAATGTTCATCCAACAGTTCTGCCCTTCCTTATGTGAACTTGGTGGGACCAATTCTATGTAGACATTGAAAGCAGTTATGAGTTTAATTCCTCCCACCTCCCAGACCTACTTATGTCTCTGAGATGTTGAAGGAAATCTTTGTATTTTATTCTAGCTATATCTTTGAAGTAAATATTCCTTTGTAAAAGCTACCTGATATTAAATGGTTAAATGGAACCGAGGGTTGCTAGTCATGGGATCCTTAAGAAGAGGGAATACAGACAGCAAAGGTTCAAGTTGATGGCAAAGATACCTGCAGTCTAGTTCTAATAAGCCTTGCTCTGAGAGAATGAGGTCAGAATCAACCATGTTACAATGGTAAAGAAAGTTAAACTTGCACTTTTATGGATAGTTTAAAAAAATGACTTATGTAATAGTCATTTTCTTGAAATGCTACCTTTAGAGTTTGTGATTTCAGATACTCCAGAGAAGTTTCTATTTTAAAGTCTCCTAGAGGTTTCATTGTCAAGTGAAGAGTCCTATTGTAAATGGATAAAAATCCCTAATTTGTCTGTTAAAAATGAATGAATGAAAAAAAAAGATTTATCAAGTACTTATTGTGTGTAAAACATGATGCTGAACAGTGGGGGCTATAAATAGCAAAGCAAGATAGTTTTTGTTCTCAAGGGGCTTACATTCTGATAAATGTTATATAAAACAATGCATACAGGAAATTTCATCAGAATGACAGAAAGGCCCCATGGTCTTTAAGGTAAAGTGACAAAGTCAATAGTAATGGGTTATCCTTAATGTTATTTTAATTGATAAAACCATATTTATGTCTGATCTTGAATATAAATCTGTTGTTTATACATTGAGTTCACTTAAAACAGGGCCAAATTGTAATCTATAATGCAACTCTCAGCCAGCTAGTCATCACAGATTGGTTAAGTAGTTTACTGTGTGCCAGAAATTATGCTTCACTGCTAGGTATAAAAAGAAAGGTAAAAATAAAGTCCCTGATTTCAGGGAGCTCATATTCTAATTGGGGAGACAACATGCAAAAAACTATGAAAAAGCCAGATAGATATAGCATACACGTGTAGTAATGTCATAGGGAAGACACTAACTGTGTGTGGGCTGGCAGGTACCTCCTTTAGAAAGTGTAATTTGAGCTCAGTCTTGAAGGTAGTTGGGGAAGCCAGGAGGCAGAGCCAAGGGAGGGTCAACTCAGGTCAGTTATCAGAATGTAATCTCCCTGAGAGAAGGAACTTTCTTTTTAAACTTGCTTTGTATTTCCAAAGTTAGCAAAGCACCTCATACTTGTTTGGACTTTAATAATTGCTTGTTCATTGAGCCATCCCTTTTCTACAATTTTCAAACTTCACTTTCGAAATTCACTTAATTCGAATGCAATAAATGAAGAAAAAATTTAAAATAAACCTTACTAGGACATATAAATTACACTACTTGGTCACCTCTATCTTCGCCTCTCAATATCATCTCCTTGAGTAAAGAAACTATTTTTACCTTTCTTTGCATCTGCTAGCATTTAGCACAATACCCAGCAGATTTTATTGTTTGGTCATTCCAGTTATGTCCAACTCTTTGTGATCCCATTTGTAGTATTCTTGGCAAAGATACTGTAATGCTTTGCCATTTTCTTATACAGCTCACTTTATACATGAAGAAACTCAGGCAAACGGGTTTCGTGACTTGCCCCAGGTCACCCAGCACCTGATGTGAACTCAGGAAAATGAGCGTTCCTTACTCTAGGCCTGCCACTCTTATCTCCTATACCACCTAACTGCCCTACCAAGCTGATTGAACATAATTAATGGTTACTTGCTTTCTTATTTGCTTAATGTATGATAAACATCCAAAGGACTTCTATAAGGAAAAAAAAAGTTCCTTAGATTGCAAGATTATTAACTTCAGTATTCTACAGGCAGTTATTCCTCAGGCAGCTTCATTTTTAGGCCATTCTTTTGACAATGAAGCAAAAATTACAACAATTTCTAAAACCAGAGGGTCAAATGGCTTTTATTAATTTAAACGCCTTTGAACAAGTGACAATAAAATACTAACTCCTGATATTCTTACAAATATAAATTACTTTTCATTCCTTGGCATTTGCAACCTAAATTTAAGCCTAATAAAGTAAGGACTTGGAATACATTTTTAGGCTATAGTGATAGTTATACTCTTATTTTTAGTCTAAATTGGTATTCATTTCAAATTCATAGGAACAGAGATCTAATTCTGGAATGGACCTCAGAGGCCTTCTAATCCAACCCTCTCATTTTACAGGTGATAAAAATGAGAACCATAGAGGTTAAGTAACTCTTTCAAGATCATATAAATAGTAAGTGACCAAATTTGATTGGCCAGTTATTTTTTACAAACTTTCTTCTCAAATCATCGCCACACATTTCTCATTGCTTTCCACATGAAATACTTTAACTTTGTCTAATGCTTGATATATTTAAAAGTCCTTTCACATAGGTTATTTAATTAGAGCCTCACAATAAACCTGTTTGGTTATGTGGACAATTTTTCTTTTCTTTATTTTACAGATGAGAAAATTAGTTTGTAGAGAAGTTGGGAGGGGCAGCATTGTGTTGTAGAAAGCACATTGACTTTCAAGTTAGAAGCCCTGGGTTTGAATCCTGGATCCACTTATAACCTGCATGATTTATTCTCTCTGAAATCCAGTTCTGTTATCTGTAAGAAGTAACATTTAGACAGTATTATTTCTGCCCTCTTTTTACTCCAAATTAATAATCCCATTTCTTGTTGTGAGTCTCACACAGTGGTGTGTTCATAAATGTTTCACAAATGTCTCTCCAGAAAAAAAAGATTTGCTCCTTATCCACTTTTAAATTTGATCTACTTTTTGAAAATTTGTCCATTATTAGACAGTCAACAAAATAATAAATCAAATTCTGATCAGTAGTATTTACTGATTTCTAAGGTGAAAAAGGTCACATTGAAAATTTAGTGAGAGGAGAGAGAGGGAAGAGATAGAAGAGAGAGAAAAAAGGGAGAGACAGAGACAGAGAAGAGAAAGAGAGAAAAAAGAGAAAGAAGAAAGAGAAGAAAGGGTAGAGCGAGAAGAGAAAGTGAGAAGAGAGATGGAAAGAGATTGAGATTGAGTCTAGGCAAGTGAATTAGTATGAGCTAGGTTTTGCTTACACTGTGAATTCGGTTGCCAAACTCTTATTGATCGGTTTTAAATGGTAAAGTCTTACTAAGATGAAATGTAACTTATTGGAAATATAAAACTGGGAAGCTGAACAAATCACTTCACCTCTGGGCCTCAGTTTCCTCATTTGAAGAAATAAGAGAATGGGGCAAGGTGATCCCTGAGGCCTCCTCCAGATCTAAATGTATAACACTAAGTTAATGGAGTTTTACTTTATCTCCATAGAGTGAACATAGATTTTTTTTTTTTTCTTACAAGTATGTACTGAAAATGAATGGGCAGAAATTGTCAATTTAACAATGTCCTAATAGAAATTTGCTAGCCTAGAGATTTTCTATAATATGATTCATCCTCATTAGTCAGGATAGGGTACTAGAAAGAAAAACAGGATATTTTCCACTGACTAACTGTGACCTTCAACAAATCAGTTCACCTTTCTATGATGAGTTTTTTTTAAAAACCTATAAAATGTGAAAGTCAGAAGAGATGACCTCTGAGCTTTTTCCTAGTTCTTGACAATTCTATGGCCTTCTTGTTCTTGTCCATCCATGATTGTGTACTGTGCAGTTTATTATTGGAAGTTCTAATGAGCAGATCTTATCATATTACTCCAAAATATCCAAAAACTTTTTTTGGCTACTCTGTACATACTGAGTAGAATACAAAATATTTAGTTTGGGGAAAAAAGAGCTCTCTGCAGTCTAGCTCCAGATTACTTTTTTAGCCTTATTTCATATTCCACATATTCCACATTGCAACAAGACTGGACAATTAGCTACTTTGTGATCCTGTCTGGCATTCTTCTGCCTCTGTACTTGTGTAGGACAGCTCTCTCCATGTCTGAAATCAATTCTTCTGATATGTCTGCCTTTCAAAGTCTTTTCCTTCTTTCAAATCCTAGGTCAGGTTTTATCTCTTCCATGAAGCCTCCTCAGGTCTGAACAGCTAGAGTTCTCCCTGAATCACCCATCCTTCTCCCATTGAGGTTTCTGGTGGTACACTTAATGCTTTGTAACATAATTATTACTTACAGTTATCCCTTCTACATTGTGACTTCCCCCATTGTGGTTTTGATATATCATGGGATGGCATAAGAAATTAAATGGGAAATTTTGAGGAGTTTTTCAGAAGCCACAGACAACATGCAAAGGTCAGCAGATGGCATAGAAAATGTTTAGAATTTCAGAAATTAATAAAATATATGTATAATATTTTTAATTAATATTGGCCACATATAACCTATGACCAGATACTAACCCAAATTTTACAGTAAGATACTGTAAGCACCCAAGAAAAGAAAAAATCAGGCTTCTCTGGCATAAAGGAAGGGCCAAAAAATTTTACATGGATTTTCCAGATGGTGGGGATGCTGAATCCCTAACCCCTGCAATATTGGAAGGATAACTGTACTTCTAAACCATAAGTTTCTCAAGAGCCGCTTCCATCTCTATATTTCTACTCTTTCACAGAGTTTTCCACACAGAGTGAATATTTAATCATTATTCAGGAACCCAAAAGGCATTATTATACCTTTGTTTTCCTTCTAGGACAGTTGGGCAAAATGGATTCCAAGGACGCTGCCTGTGTGACCATGGGCAAGTCATTTAACTTCATTAGGCCTCAGTTATCTCTTAGCTAAAATGAGGAAGTTGGATTAGGACCTGTAAGACCCCTGCTAGCTTGAAATCTAATGTCCTATCATCCTTTGATTGCAATATAGTGAGACTTGAATGTATTTTATTTCTCAACATAGAGTTAGAAAGAAATCATGTACCAATAATCTCATCAGACAAGGTGAGAAAAATAAAACTCCAAGTCGAAATCCAAATAGGAGTATTAGGTAGCCATGAAACTGCTCACATTCTGAGGATTTTAAACAGAAATTGTTTGTTGTCCACAAAGTACAAGAGCACCGACTTTATTGATTTGCTCTTAACCTTAATGATTCCAATGTGTGTACAGGAGTATAAGCTGATTAAATTCTAGTTCTCTAGTAAAAGGTCATGCTCTTCTTTCCCATGAAGCAGCAGGGACTCTGATTTTTCCTTTTTTTATTTTTTATTTCTTTTCCCCAAAAATGGAGCTTTGCAATGTAATCATACCTCACTTCAATTCTATAAAGATCCAAGATTTCAACTCTCTGGGTACTCCCTCCTTGGCAGGAAGGAGAGGATTGAAGGGTGTGGATTACCTCTTTAGTATATCCATGGAGTTTCAGCCCAAATGCCAATTAAAAGTGTCAGTCTGGCCAATAGAAAGCAGCCTGAGGTTATCTGACCTTGCTCTGAAGTGAGGAAGGTGAGAGGTTGGGGGAAAGGGCCCCTCCATCATCTGTCCTCAAAATAATGCAAGAGGTAAAAGAAAAAAAAAAAAAA
Source organism: Pseudochirops corinnae (assembly GCA_028646515.1). Lineage (NCBI taxonomy): Eukaryota > Metazoa > Chordata > Mammalia > Diprotodontia > Pseudocheiridae > Pseudochirops > Pseudochirops corinnae. The sequence continues at coordinate 145,292,318 of CM053585.1, forward strand.
GGAAAAGAGGCAAAAAATTAGACTTGAAATAAGGGAAAACTTCCTAACAATTTGTATTATCTAAAAGTAGAACAACTTGGCTTGGGAGATAATGGGTTCTTTCTTATTAGAGATTTGTAGGTAAAGGCTAGAGGATCACTTATGGGAATAGACTGTAGGAAGGATTCTTTTACATGTGTGGGTTGGATTAGATGGATTCTGAACTTCTTTCCAACTCTGAAATTTGACCATGCTGTGAACCTCTCTGAGACTCAGTTTCCGCATCTATAAAACTGAGGTAGTATTTATTGCAGCTACTTCAGTGATTTATTGTGAGGTTAAAATGAGATAATCAATTTAAAGTATTTTGCCAACTTTTAAGTGCTGTGTAAATGTCACCTTTTATATCTGGCTCCTCTTTTGGATTTTTTTCTTTAAAAATTATGGATTCTCTCTACTGCTAATCTTCCCATATTTTGGCACTCTTTATAATATCTAGCATGGTATATCTGTCTAAATATTTTTCTCTTTTCCCCTCTTTTCAGTTTAATATCCCATTGATCATCTTTGAAAGATACTGAATAAACATATTTGCTAGTCCTTAGCAGGAAGCGGTCATGAAACATAACATGATTGGTGAGTGGGAATTAACATTAGCTGTTTAGGGAATGTTAATAAAATATTCTGATTATTGGTGTTACATGCAAATTTCTAATTTTCATAATGTTGGCATATAAGAAAAAGCATTCAAAGCCAACACTATAATAAATATTTTTTAACCTTTCTATGATGATTCAGAAAACTTTTTAGGATCTTATAGTACTTGAAAGCTCTTATAATAGATATTAATTCTCACTTAATACTAGATGTACAGAAGTACCCATTAACAAAGACAGAGTCAGTAAAACACCTAAAATCTGAGTTCTTACTAGGTAAGTTTTTCATTTTTATTCCCTGAGAACTTGAAAAAAAAAAACCAACAAAACTTTGTGCAGACAAAAATTTATTATAAATATCCAGTGTCAAATGTATGGACTGATTATATACAGGTTAAAAATACCTCACTTCTAACTATTGTACAATATGAAAGTATTTGCAGATCCTATACATGATTGCATGCCACCATGGGGGGGGCGAGGAGGGAGGGGAGAAAAATCTGAAACTCAAGGGATTGTGGAACTAATCTTGTAAACTAAAAGTAAATAAACAAGTCATTCAAAAAAAAAATGAGACATAAAAAAAATTACCTCACTTCTAAACTTTTATAAATAAGTTTCCTGTGTCCTCTAAGTCACATAGGTTAGATTCTCTTAGTTGAAAATTTAGTTCTGTATCAGTTATGTGTATACATATATGGCAGATTCTTTGTGAATTTTTTTTTTTTAATTTGTGAATTCTTTATGAAAATGGCAAATAGTCTGGTTAAAGAAAGTCTTTTTACTTTGTGTTCTAGAGGGTAAGGACTGAATTCAACAGCCTTTCTTCAATCTTATTATTCCTTTGCTGTAGCCAAAGTGACTGGCTTCTATAAAAGAATGGAAATATGTATCCCATTGAACAAATGTTTGATTCTTGCCTCCTTGAGAATCTGGTAGCTAATTGCCATGCTTGGTCATAGCTGTGATAGAGTGGAGTTAAGGTTTGTACAAAGGAATATAAGAATTATCACATATGCAAATATGACTACTCCGCAGTTCAGTCAGTATAATATTTTGTTGCTAAAAGGAAATGTACATTTCAGAGATCCTGGCTTATTTCTTTTAAAACCCATTTCAAACACTTTATTCTCCAGGGTGCCTTCTGTGGCCCACTACTTAGTAATGACCTTTCTCATCAGACTTCAATGAGGACTAATTTGTGTACTGCTTCAATACACTTAGCATTCATGATAGTTACCTATTATGTTATTTGTTTGTTTCTTATATATCCAATAATTTTTAAGTTCCATGAGGGCAGAGATTCTTGTCTTATCCAAATTTTGTGCTTTCTCTAGCACATTGGTTCGCATATAGTACATTCTTCATGAATGTTTGCTGAATGAATCAATGTTAAGTAGGTATAACTAAGCTTATCTTACTAAGTCATTTATTGCTATGTCATTCACTAATTTCTTTAAATTCTTTGGTAATCGGGGTGGCTAGGTGGCACAGTGAATAGAGCCCTGGCCCTGGAGTCAGGAGGACCTGAGTTCAAATGTGGCCTCAGACATTTAACACAATAGCCATGTGGCCTTAGGCAAGTCACTTAACCCCAACTGCCCTCCCCCCCAAAAAAAGTAAATTCTTTGGTAATCCATTTATATTTTTTCCCTATAATTATCATTGAAGAATGACCTCCATAAATACACTGAAACCTTAGTGAATTATCATTCTTTTAATTTGCCCTGAACTTCATGTGTTCACGTCAGCAAGGTTGCTTCCACCCAGTCATTTTAGATTTGGTAAATAAGTTACCTTACCCACAATACTTGTGATTTTATTTTATACACTTGGATCACGTTAGCTGCTTTGCCTAAAGTAGCACTTTGGGCTGATGTTAGAATCTTATGATTCAGAATTGTAAGGTTCTTAGAGATCATTTGCATCTCTGTCTTTTCATTTTGAATATGGGAAAACCAAAGACTAGAGAAGGGAAGTGACCTATCCAATGACTTTAGAAAGTAGTCTTTGAGAGGACTCAAAAATTTCCTGGGTTCTGTATTAGAGACTAGCCCTTTATAGAATCAGTTGAGAATTTTATTCTCACCATGTATCACCTTGTATAGAAGGAGTCTGGCATTTTTCTGACCACTTGCATAAGATCATGATTAGCAAATGCATTTTTTGTCCTTGAAGATTTACTGGCCAGTTAAGATAATACACCCCCATATAAAATTCCTAGAAAATAACTGAAAAAGAGATGATATAATTGGCAAGTAGTGAAAGGATAATTTGTTCTGCTTTGTTGGTAGGGGATTTTTTTTCTTGAAAGGAATTAATTGAAATTCAACTTTAAAAAATGTGTACCTTGTTCAGTGACAAATTAGTCAGAGTAGTCTGTCAGCACCTCAGAGCAAAGGTTTAGGTCAATAAATCATGCTAATATATTGAATTAGTTGAAGGCACAACAAATTTTTTTAATGATGACAAATGCAAACTTTTCAACAAGAAACAAATTATAGAAATATGGAATGATTTAGGACTATCCTATACTCTATCATGGATTTAGTATCAGGGAAGATCAATAAAAGCCATAGCTTAACAGTCAAAGTACAGCATGAACAAACCTCCCGATAAATGTAAACAAGCATAGAAGTATCATATTTATGAGTAATTGAAGTTGAAAGACCTGTTGTCTGATCTGAAGTACACTAGGAAGCCCTTATGTCCTGCCTCTTAATCTGCCCTTATCAAGGTCCTATAGTGCCTGAAATTATCCTTGCTCATTCTTTTGGTTTAAGAATGAATGGTCTTCTACCTGAGATCACCTTTTAAAAATATCTATCTGTAATTCTGCCTGTCCATTTGTCTTTGCATTTATCTTTACCTATCCATACTTTGATGGTTCAGTACTTTGAAGATCTCTAATTTTTGTTAGTTTAGGTACTACCTCAAAGAATAAATATCACAACCTCTCTATAATTTAGTAGATGGGTTTTGAGAGCTGTTGTAGTCCCAGAATTCATCTCTCTGTGGCCACCCAGATGATGTACCTTTACAAATACAGGAAGTCAGTTTTTCAACAAATAGATGCATAGTCCCTTACTGGGCTCATACTTGAAGTTTTTTTTTTTTTTTTCCCCTAACTAGCAAATGTAAAGAACCAGGAGTTGATATCAAGTTTTTCTTAACTTAAGTCAGTGCCACTCGCCACTCTTCTAAGTTATCTACTTCATGATTTTCCCCAGGCCTGGAATGTTTCTCTCTATATGTAGCAGTGATCAGAACTTTATTCCAATATATAATAGGAAAACATTAGGCCTTGCCTCATCCCCAAATTAAATGATCTGTAAAGAATTTGAAAATGTTTTAGAGAAAAGTATTGAAAATAATTTAGAGGTAGTAGATTTTTAGAGGAGGGAGGCATTTAGAATTTCTAATTCAAATCCATTATTTTACAGAGGTCCAGAAAAATTTAGGACCAGAGATGTGAAATGATTTGTCAATATCATGCATCTATATTTTGGCAGAGTTGTAATTAGGATCTAGCTATACTAATTCGTACTTTGGTACTGTTTCCATTATAACACATTGTCTCCCTAAAATTCAAAGGTTAAAGGAGTTAAGGCCCATATATTTTGATGGAGATAAAACACATGAGGTATGTAAAAATGACACATGCTTCAGATGGTAAAAAGTTTATGCTTTATTTCTAGTAGGGAAAACAAAGGATTTATTACAAGAGGGAATTAGTATGAAATAGATACACTGGATACAAAGTAGGAGAATCTCAGTTAAGCTGCCTCAGTGTACCCAGACTTCTAGACTTATGCTAAAGAAAACTTGGTTTCTAATTCTGCCTCAGACACTTATTACTCTCTAGGGCAATTCCTTCATTGTTTAATCTCTCTCTGACTGTTTCTTGCCTTATAAAACAAGAGGTTTGGATTTGATGCTCTCTGTGGTCCATTTTAGTTCCAAGTACATTATTCTCTCACCTTGGATGGAATCTCAGTTCTGCTACTTACTACCCTGTTTCTTTTGCAAGTTACTTAACATTTGTAGGACTCGATTTTCTCATTAGTGAAATTAAAAAGTTGGACTAGATGGTGTCTAAATTCCCTTATAGCTTAAAATCTGCTATAATTTAGATTGCATTAGATAAAACTTGAAAGATCCTAATTCTTACCAAGAAGGAATATGCCATTGTCTTTGGAGATTTTCAAGAATAGTCCAGAGACCTATTTTTCTCAGTAGGATAATTAAGTAATAGGACTAACTTGAAAGTAGATGTTTGGCAGGGCTTACGAATGAGTAGAATGGGTGGCCACCAAAACAATATGATTTCAAGCATACCAGGAAGAAGGTATTCTCTCTCTTATACACACACACACACACACACACACACACACACACACTCCAAACAACAACTAAATGTCTCCTTTTTGCTTGTTTTAGCACCTGAAGTTCCATGATTATGTGAAATCATGGGATCCAGACTTGGGTAGGACCTTAAAGGTCATCTAATTCAGTATTCCTATTTTGAGAAGGAAAATGGGGTTCAGAGAAGTAAAATAACTTGAAGGATCTCTGTGCTTCAAGCATATATGTATGTATGCACATAGGTGTGTATTTATGCATAGATGTACATATGTAAATAATATATGTATATATGTATGTAATATATCTACAAATTGATCCATGTTCTTTCTCCACTAACTTGTTTAGCAGCTCACCATCAGACGTAGTCCTAGTCAGTCAGTCAACATATGTTTATTAAATATCTACTATATGACAGGGCTGTGCTAAATGCTGGGGACACAAAAAGAGGCATAAGACAGTTCCTGTCCTTGAGGAGCTTGCAGTCTAAAGGGGAAAACAACAGGCAAACAGGTAAGTATAAACTATAAACAATGTAAATAGGAAATAAAACAGGGAAGACATTAAAATTAAGAAAGGTTGGGACAGGCTTCCTGCATGTAATGATAAGGGAATTTGAAGATTTTCCTTGCCCCTTAATGGCCTCAAGTGGAACTCAACAGGAGGGGCTTGATTGGGGGGAGGCTTGTTTTTCAGGAAGGTCCACACCTTTTGTTACTTTGTAATTAGGCAGTGGGTTATGAAAGTTGTGATGTCCCCTGACCCTGAAGAAGGGGGATATATACTCGGAGGTGCAGTTTTGCTTTGGGGCTCATTTATGGGAAGAGTTATGTGATTTGGCCAGATGAGACTCTGGGTTACTATCGAGCCCCCTGGCTTTGAAAACCCAGATGTTGGTGTTTCTCTCTCTGGTAACTATGTGTATATGTAATGGACAGACAGCTAGAAGCCCTGTCTGTTGAATTGTTTTATTTTCTCTGTATTTTTTGTCTCTTTGTAATTTCTGTTTGTATTTTATAAAGTTCAGGGTGCTGATTTTTTTCCCCCTCTACTAAGTGAATTTATATAGATATAGATAGATAGATAGATATAGATATAAATAAATAGACAGATAGAAAGATAGACAGACAGACAGACAGACAGATAGATAGATAGATAGATAGATAGATAGATATGTTTAATAAAAGATTGTTGACCCCTTTAAAGTTACTTTCCTTCAGTAAAGCAGATCAAAGAACCTGTGCTAGCAGACATTCTGGGTATGCTTGGGTGCTTGCTGTTATTCTGTAGAAGATGGGATTTCATTTAGGACTTCAAGGAAGCCAGGGAAGCCATTAGGAAGAGATGAGGGAGAACATTCCAGGAAAGAAAGACAACCAGAGAAAATTCCCTAAAATAGAGAGTTGGAATGTCTTGTTTGTGAAATAACATGGAGGCCAATATAGTTAGATTGAATTACAGGAAGTAACACATAAGGAAGTCAGTCAGGGAGTAAGATAGAAGAAAACTGAAAAGTTAGGAGGAAGTTAGCTTTTGAAGTTCTTTAAATTCCAACTAGGGAATTTTGTATTTTATTTTTTAGGTGATATAGCATGCCACTGGAGTTTACTGATTAGGTAGGTGTTATGGTCTGGTCTGTACTTTAGGAAAATCGCTATGACTCAATGGAGAACAGATTGGAGTATCTAGATGTTAGAGGCAGACAGATCCACCAGCAGGCTATTGCAGAATTCCAGGTGTAAGATGGTGAAGGCCTATACCTTAGGGTAGTAGCAGTGTCAAAGGAAAGAAGGGGGAGTATTAAAGAGATGGTGCAAAGGTGAAATGGACAGGCTTTAGCAGTATATTGGAAAGAGAAAGTGATAGATAATGAGGAGTTGTGGAGGACAACTAGATTGTGAGCCTGAGGGGCCTGGGAAGATGGTGTTGCCTTCCACAATAACAGAGAAAGCTTAATAAGGTCAGATGAAGGTTAGATAAAGTGATTTGAAGAGGTGTTTAACCCTGTTGAAATAAAGGCCATTTGCTGAAAGTAACTTAACTGTTATTCATACTTTGTTAACTCTTCCTTCCAATCCTTCAAAGTCTCTGGAAGGAGGAGCTTTAACAGCCTGCTACGGGGAAATTGTGGTTCATGGCTGTTTGAGCACTATCAGTAAAAGATCTCCTCCATCCATTATTTTCTGATTTCTGTCTTCAAAAGGGAAATTATGTGAATCAATACAGCATATTTGCTATAGACAATATATACTGAATGACAGCATATATAGGAATATAAATGATATTTCTTAAACCATTTGAATTTTAAATAAATAAAAATTAAGCTTTTATTTATATGAACAGTTCTCGCACACTTGTTTTTCAAGTTTGAACTAAAGATCTCTTCTAGCTCTAAAATCTTCTGAGTCTTGGTTAGGCTCTGTGTTCATATTCTTAAACTGTACTAGAAATGAAAAAGAAAGTCTGCTATTGGTAGAAACTTGAGGAAAAAAAAAAAGAAAGTTAAAAACCTTTCTGATGTGGTGGATAGGAAGAAACATGAAAAATCTGGTCTGGAGTTTTTATAGACAAATTTTAAGTGATGGAAAAATGGTTCTATTTGTCAAAATGTTTTTGGTAAAGCACTGAGAAATATTTTTCATGTAGATTTGATACATTTGGTAGATAACTTACTGGACACTATTGATTGTTTTATAATATTTTACATCAACTCTATTTTTGATTTTCATTCTCTGGCACCTTAATATACCAATCACTTTTAACGGCCACTCCACAGACTCTTAGGACACTTTTGAGTTACTGACTTCATTACTTCTGTGTTGACCAAATGGGGGGTCACAGAAGTGATCCCCCAATTACATTTTATTTTGTTAAAAATAAAAATAATAGACTAAGCAAATCTAATTGGAACAGATAATTTCATCTACATTGATCAGTAATAAGAAAACAAAATTCCTAATCAAATAGAAACTGCATTATGAGGCTTGTTTATGCCTTAGGTAATATGCCTCCTCAAATGTCACATAATAATCAGTCAAAAAGGAGTTTTTCAAGGTAAATAAGGCTTAGAAATAAATATATATTTGTAGGAGAGGAATCCTTTCAAAATTTGTAGACTTCCCTGGGGGACACTGAAGCAAGGGAGCAGCCTAGGGGAAATGCATTTCTTTTTTTTTGGTAGACTTCTTGTCATGTAAATTCTGCCTGAGTAACTCAGAATACATATCCTAATGATAAACTCCTAACTATTTTGTTACTGACTTTGGTGAAAAGGGTTTTTTTTAATAGGCCAGGCAGGAATTTGAAGGTATGGTCCTGCATTCTAGAATGTTAACTTTAATATCTTAATGAAGAATTCATGTGAAACAGCCTGACAACATCAATTCATGGCACTGTTGCTGATGCCCTCTGGCACTTACTGATGGAAGAGAAATGAAAGGCCTTTATTCTGGAAGGTAGATGAGAACAGTAGAAGGGCAAGCAAAAAGGAGAACAGAGACACTAAGCAGCTCATGGCAACAACAAGTAGGAGAAGGAGATGGTGCCAATAGCAAACATCTGATTATTGACAAATATAAGGAGCCTTCATATATAAAATGCTGCTTTGAAAGAATGCTGGATTCAGGGTCTGAGGACATGGGTTCCAATCTTGACTCTTGACCTGTATAGCTTTGAACATTCTGATCTTCGATTTCCCCGTGTGTGAAACTAGGCAATTCGACTAGAAAACCTTGAAGGTCCCTTTAGGTCTAAATCTATGATTTCATTAGAGTCATAGGAGTCAAATTAGTGAGGAGATTAAAGGATAATACTAGAGAATGGATCGCTGTGGCTATACTTCAGCTATGACGATCCTAATGACAGTGATGTGGCTGTTTGTTGATTTCCTACTAATAGAAAATCTCCTTTGAATTGTTTTATTTATATTTCTAGGAATCATTGGTCTGACTTCCTGGCCAGGTCCTCTTTGGGACCAAGGTTTGATTCTCAAAAGAGCTGGCTAGGATTAAAACTCAGCATTTGAAAATGGAATACAATCCTTTTTTCATTAAAAAATTCCTGGCCCTTTGGAAGTGACTACTTGCTGTCTTAGACTTATATAACCAGCCTTTGCAAATTATCTTCCAAAAAAGTTATAAAGGCCTTGAGAGAAAATTGAGCAGTCACTTCTATGTTCATAATTAGGCTTCGTGTTTTTACAAGTCTTGTCCCCTAGTAGGCTCAGAAAGCTGCCTGATAGCTAGGTTTCAGCAAGGCACAAATGATTGAACCAGTGCCCAGAAGGGCCATAAAATAATAAGTTTACTTAATTGTAAGACTATAGTTGTTGAATACAGAACAATGATACATGTGGATATTTCTGCGATTTATACTAGTTCTTGCTCATTGAGCTCCAAGACCCTTCCTTGTCTCTCTTTTTCTTTTTAGATACAGTGCTCTAGTTACCAAGTCCCCTACACTGAGTAATTTTATTCATCTGAAAGGGTAAGGGTAAAATAATTTACCATGTCACCATGGCAAAGCCTTTCATTATGCATAAAAGAAAGAAATCTTTATGACTTAGCTACATGATTGGGGTAGGGGGTTCTGTTGATCATTATCCTATGTTGTCTAGATACATCCTGTTTCAAAATTCTGTCCAAACTACAGCCTACAGGAAATACCCTATTGGAATCTAGCTATTCCCTCAGACCTCCTTTCTCCTTTGTAATATAAATGGATATAGCCTTAGCTTATTGGTTAAAGAAGCCCTTTCTTGTGAAAACTAAGACTCAGTGAACCTAAATAACTCTTGGTTAGTGGCAGAATTTGGATTGGAAAATGGGAAGAGCACTGGATGTGTTGTGGCAAAATGGCTGAGTAAAATGTCCTATCTAAGCTATGTTTCTTTCCATCACTTCAAAACAGCAAGAACTGTGCCACACAAGGTAAAAGAATAACAAGAGCCAACAAAGAAAGGCTGCAAAAAGAATCTATAACAGGGAAAATATCACAGAAAAACAATAGCAGCAGATAGGCTAACAATGGAGATTAAATTGCCTAACAGAAGTCCAGATATAATCAATACATTCAGTAGAGTAAAAGTGATAGAGAAACATCGAAAGAGGAAGAAATTAGTGAATTAAGGAAAATTAAAAGAAAATTAGTGAAACTCCAGTAGAGAACTTCAGAAATAATTAATTAAACATAGTATGTTCCAGAAGTTTTTAGAAATTCATAGAGGAATTAAAGGAAAGAAAAATTAAGAGTTCACAAAGAAGTCAGAAAGACCAGCAGAGGACCAGACCCTCACCACCTTAATCCTAGATTACTACAGTAGCTACCAATAGGTTCTTTGACTGTTTTCTTTCCTATCTTATCTATCTTGTGCATTGCAGGAAGACTAATTTTCAAATAGGGCCTTTATTTAAATAGTGCATTAATTATCCTGATTAAATATTCAAATATTCTGAGTTCTGTAATCTCATTAATTTGTATAAAAATGATCTTTCGTGGTTCCGTACAGTAAGTGGTTCCTTACAGAAGCTTACAGTATTTTATACACAAGTTTAACACAAAAGAATTATGCCATTTACAAATACATTAATCTAAAATAAGGAAATCACGATGCACTCATGAAGTGAAACCAGCAAATAAGCAAGTTGGACTTGAAGCCAGGAAAAACTGAGTTTGAATCCTGCCTCAGACCATTCCTTCCTGTGTGAGTCTCCCAGTATGTTAGTTTCCACCTCTCTAAAGGGGGATATCACCTACCTCATAAGGTTGTTGTGAAAATCAAATATGAAAAAGTGATCCGTAAACCTTAATAGCACTATCATGCTGTTATTATGATAATCATTATCACAACTGTAGTTGTCCTTATCACAGGATTATTGTTGTCATGATGACAATGTACATTTATATAGAATTTTAAGATTTCCCACTTGCTTTACATTATATTATTTGATTTTATACTTACACGGTGTCTCTGAAGTCTTGAACCATTGTATTTTAAAACTTCACAAAAACTTTTGGGACACTTTGTGTTTTCCTTTTAGAAAGTCAATTTCTAGCCTCAGTGTAGTTCAACTAAGAAATGCTGATTAAAAGTTTGTTGAATTGAATTTTTCCACTTCTTTTTTGTTACTGAATTTCTGCAGTCTCCCCTGCCTCCAGGCGTATGTAACACCTTTGCTTGATACCTCACTTAGTAGTCCCAAATGAGGTCACAAAGAATTGGACACAACTGAAAATGACTAGAAATCACCTTGTCTTATTTCCTGTTGTTTCAGGTAGATTAGTCTTGTCTAATCAAATAAACTTGTTATCTCTATCATATGTCTGATACATAGTAAGTTTTGTCAATTTTATTTCTGCAGTATCTGTCCCATACATGCACTCAATCAGCCATCTCTCAGTTGATCTTTAGGATTCATTCATGTCTTCCCTCTCTTCCCCCTCTCCTCCTTCTCTTTCCTCTCTCCTTTCCCCTATTCTCTCCTCTCTCCTGTCAGTTTCTCTCTCCTCTCTAGAGATAGCACTAGGGTAGTGGCAAATTTGGCCAGTACAGAAATCATCAAGTCAGATAGAGCACCATGTTCCCATCACTGAGTGGTTTTATTTATCTGAGAGGGTAAGAGTAAAGGACTACCAGATATCTCAGGAGGGCCCTTATCACTTCTCATCTGGATTATTTTAATAGTTTTTCTATCTTTCTGGCTTTCAGTCTCCTCCTCTCTCAATGCATTCTCCCTAAGCATAGCTATCAAAATGGTCTTCCTGAAGCACAGATCTGACTTTGCCACTCTCCTGATATGAACATTTTTCATCATCTTTTTGTTGTCTCACAGTAACATACTAAGTCCTAGGGCAACTCCTCTCATTTAAGGCCCTACAGAGGGCCTCTAGGCACCTAAGGTACTTTTTAGGCACATGAAATTTCACCCAAAATGTCTTAATTGCTTTCTCCTGTCTAGCAGTCCATGTACTTCCTCTGTACATTTGCCCAAGCTGTCTCCCAAGCTTAAAACACAGGATTAGAACCCCATGTCTTAGGACCCTTAACTTTTTTTTTTTTTTTTATCATAGCTCAGGGTCCACATCTTTTAGGAAGTTTTTTCCCACTGAACTTCAAGTCATTAGTGCTTTCTCCTTCCTCAAATTATTGTTCATTTATTTACCTGTTTGTATAATGCATCATCCTTGTGTAGAGTTTAAGCTCTTTCATGTTAGAAGCTTTGTTCTTTTTTGTCTTTGAATCTCCCCTCAGTACTGAACATTGTATCAGACATGCCTTAAGTACGTACTCAATAAATATTGACTTGAGCTAACTTTTTCTGCATCTACAATAGCTAAGTTCATTGTGGTTATTCATTAGGTACCTAATGATATCAGAACAACATCCAAAACCAATATATTTTCTTGTTCAACCTCTTCAGTTGTGTCTGCCTCTTCATGGCCCATTTGGGGTTTTCTTGGCAAAGATACTAGAGTGATTTGCCATTTGTTTCTCCAAAATATCGTATGAGCTAGCTGTATCTATGAGCATTTTAAATCACTTCTTCTACTTTCAGATAGAAAAAAAAAATATGACCATTTCAGGAGGTGTAGTTAAAAATATGGTCTTCCTTATAGGTACCATTTCTTTGTACTTCATATTTATTTGACTACCTTTCTCTAAGGAACCATAAGCTTTACTTTGTTTTGGGACAAAGTTCTTTTTATGCTGACTAGCTTGACTCCCTAGTTTGGTAACAAATTGGGAATTTAACATGTTTACCCATATCCTTCATTGGAATGTTATGGGAATTAATGAAATAGAGTTTTAAATTGTTTTGAGCTTGTCTAATGAACCTGTAATATTAATATAAAGTAGCGTTATTCCTTCCTTATCCACTTTACCCAATCAACATTGATATAGCTTCCACAGCAGGAACTCCCAGATGGTTCATTTCATATTTCAATCTTATTTGCCAGAAAGGCAAAATAATTTACTTTTCCCCATGGGGTGATTGGTTAAGGAAACTAGTGCTCGGCCTGGTCTAATTCAAACACTTTTTTAAACCTTTTTTTAAAGGGGGGAACAGTGGAAGGAGTTCCAAACCAAGCAAAAAATAGAACAAAAGAGTGAATCAAATTACCTGTGTCCTCAGTAACATAATTTTCTCGTGACTGTGGGAGGCTAACTAGAGTGGAGAGCCAAGAAGCATCCTTTCCTAACAATGATGCATAATTTATTGACAAGAAATGTGATCATCACTCTAATTTAGTAATTTTTATTATCAATTTCTTAAACTTTATGAACAAATATGCATAATTGTATCATACTAAATCTCCCTGCTGTGCCACAGTATATGATTTTGCTCCTTAGCACCAATTTCCTGGATCCACAACAAATTACAATTTTAAGGATTTATTGTGCTAGTTATGTAAATTGTATTAAAATCACCAGAGCAGCATTAGAAAATTAGAGCTAATTTCAAGTATATTCAAACAATCCCCTATTATATCCATAGAATGTATTATAGAAAGTTAGGTCGTTGGGGTTTTTTTTGGGGTGTGTGTGTGTGTGTGTGTGTGTGTGTGTGTGTGTGTGTGTGTGTGTTTTAAAGGTGAATGGCTTCTAAGCTTAGCTCATCTCTTTTAAATAAGGTAAATAATGCATGCAGTATATATTGCATGATGTTTAATAGTTGAAACAAAGAGTAAATGGACTCGGAGTGTTTGAGTGTGGACAAAATATTCCAGTTCTCTAAAGTGCTGAATTCTAATTTTGCATAAGGGATTCACAGAGGTAAAATATTGTAATTCAAATTATGATATATCTTTAAGACCTATAATAAACTACTTTTTCATTAAAGTTTTCAGGAAAAAAAATCAGTTTCAAGGAAACTTTACAGAAGACATTTATATGGATAATGTATAGATATTCAAACAAAGTTTATTGTACAGCGAACATATACACACATATAAATAGATGTAGAAAACATTTGATTATGAGTTAATAAATTCCTTTACATCTTACTTTTCAATATATTTATTACTAAAATACTTTGGGATATGCAGATAGAGATGTATTGGTCCACTATTTTAATACTACTTTTACAATTTTTATAAAGTTATTTTTGTTTCATTACTTGCTCTAGATAAGAAATTTATCATGTTTTTACCAGTAATATGTCTACTCACTTATTTAGACCTGTCCTTGGAATATAAAGACAGTCTCCTGTCAGGACTGTTCTAAAAACCTTCTCACTTTAGTTAAAATCCACAAAAATGCTCTTCTGGTCTGTTTTACAAAATCCTAGGATCAATCCCACTCTAAGACAGGGCATGCGAATAGGATTTTGAAGAAGTTCTGAAATCTTTCACAGCTATATTTATGCAACTGGTTTCATAAATGTCAGTGTTTTTTTTCCTAGGCACTAGATCAATGACTGTGTCTAATAACATTATTGAAGAATGAATGAACTCCCATCCCAGTAAAATTCCATAATCCAATTCCAAAATAATTTTGAAACTTTTGCATTAATATCCTCCAAAAATCTTGTTAGTGCATTCTAACATGTATTTCCTCCTATTAACCAATCAAATCTGTTTGTTTTAATTTGCTGATCCCTCATCAGCTCATGTTGGAATCCTTTGTTTTTCCCCATTTTCTTGAGTAACACGCTGTTTTAAGCTATATTATGGAATTTTGGTTAATGTTTAGAGGTCTTAACATAGTTTAAAAAAATTAGTGGGCAATTCAATTTAAAAAAAATTAGAGAATGAAAACAACACTCATTTTTTCCCCCTTTTTAATAGAATTAGTTTAAAGGTGATATGATTGAAATGGACTCTTCCAAGTCCATTTTTAGAGGTTTAAAAAATCCATTAGCATTCAACTCGGATTTTTCCATTCATGTTAACTTAAGACCTTTAAAGGTATTTAAAAGATCTCTATGCATGTTCCTTTTTGACTCAGGGGAAATTTTCACATCTTGGTGTTGTATATAGTGAAAAGGAGTTTAAATTAATATTTAGAGTATAAATTCTGTTAAAGTATAACCATTATTATACCAAATGTTTTATACATGACTTAAGAAAGCTCATAAAAGTTCTAGTTCCTCTTTGGTGTGCTCATTAATGACTGTCTCAGGTTCCTCTTGAATTTAATTCTATCTTAATGAAAATTAGAAGATCTAAGCTATAGAGCAGAGGTTTTTAAGCTCTTTGGTCTCATTATATGTTTTAAAACATATTGAGGATCCCTTCCAAAGAACTTTTGTTTATGTGAATTTAATTTTTCTCTAATGTATTAGAAATTAAAATATCTCAGTATTATTTTGACCTCAGAGACACATTGAAAGGGTCTCATAGACCCAAGGGATCTTCAGATGATACTTTGAGAATGATTGTAAGGGAATGACACTCATATACACCTGCCCAAGTGTTTCTCTGGCTTAGCATTCTTTCAATTCTTTCAACAGGAATCTCATTCTGATGAAGAGATATTGCTTCTGTTAAAACATTTTCACCATTGAACCATTTCTTGAAATTTATTTTTATAAAAAGATGCTAAGAAGAAAGCCATGATGATCTCCAATAAGTCAAATCTTTCCCTTCCTTTTGCCCACAGAAAACTTTCTTTCTTTGTGTGTCAGTAGTATTGGCCCTAGTGAAAACAAGAAGTGGAGTTAGACATGATTGTTCATGTATAACCTGTATCAGATTGCTTGCTATCTTGTGGAGGGGGAAGGGAGGGAGCAAGAAAAATCTGGAACTCAAAATCATTTTAAAAATGAATATTGAAAACTACTTTTACATGTAATTGTAAAAAATAAAATACTACTAAGTGGGGGGAAAAGCGGAATTAGAGGCAATGTGGTACAGTGGAAACCTCACAGAAGCTGGAGTCTTGAAGAACATGGAATAAGTCTTAGCTTTGTTACTGGCTACCTCTAGGAAATTGGTCAAATCATTTAATCTCTCAGAGAATCAGTCCTTTTGCCTGTAAAATGGAGGTAAAAGTTCTTATATAGCCCAGAACTACTATGGGAATTAAATGAAATAATATAGGTCACGCACTTTGTAACCAATAAAGTTCTACATAAATATGTAATTATTGTCATTGTCCCTTATATCCCCCTACACTGCTACTTCCAGAAAATCTTTATGCTATTCCAGAATTTTTCACTTCTAGTAAGCTCTCAGCCTACTAGGTAGGTCCTTATACCATCCCAAAGATACCATGATTGAGATAGCTCCCATAACTTTTTTTCCATTAACTGAACTTACCCATACTCTATTCTATCCTCTCAGTGCTTTATATTAATAGTTTGTGGAAAGGAGGTTCACTTTAGTACACAAAAGCAGTGATTTAGTTCACAGGGTAAGGAAAATCTTATATGGAGGTATCTCATCACCTAATATTCAAAATGAATATTTGAACTATTTACCAAATCTCTAGTTATATTTCTGGATGTAACTGTTGCATCACTGTGGTATAATCTATATGAGAATAAATGTGACTCAATTTTATGGGACTATATTGTTTAAAACGTGCTTCACGTACCTGATACGATAATCTTTTAGGGTAGGCAGGATAGGTATCATCATATCCTCTTTATAGATTCGATAACCCTCAGTTAACATGATTTTAAACTATAGAAAGATTGCTTGAAACAGCTGGGGAATTTTATCTTGAAGAGAACACAACCTAATTTGTATCATAACTATCTGCAAATATGTGAAAAGTGGTTTTGTGCAAGAAAGATTTAGTTTGTTTTATTTGACCTTAGAAAGTAGGGCTAGAAATGATGGGGTGGAAGGGGCAGAGAGGAAGATTTCTTCTCACTATAAGGAAAAACTGCCTAAAAAAAATAGAATACCCCGAAGTGGAATGGCCTGCATAGAGAAATAATAAGGTATTTTTTGTTAGAACTTCAAGAAAGGCATAATTGATCATTTGCCTGTCAGAAATATTGTGAAAGGAGAGTCCTGCTCAGTTGTGTATTGTATTAGAGAGCCTTGGAGATTCTTTCCAACCTAGAAATTGTGTCAAATTCAAAGAGGTAATTTACTTCAGGTCACTCAGTAAACAGCAGAACTAGTTCTAGGACCAAGGTTCTGTTTTCAAGTGTAGAGGTCTCCATCAAACACCCCACTATTTATAGTAACAAGAAAATGTTCTATTAATAATAAACTATGATTACAACAAGAATAGATACTACAAAAAAAAAATAAAGTCCAGAATCATATCAGCACAACAATATTTTGCCCATAAAATAAATGAATGATTTTAAATTATGGCTAATATCTAAGTTACCTTAAGAAGAACTGATATATGCTAAGGTGTAAATGTTTAGATCCTAGCACTTTTTTTAGAAGCCACATGGAAAAGATTAATTTATAGAAAGAAAGCTGAGACAAACAACAACTATAGAGCGGCAGAAATTGTGTTGCTATAATTACTTGACCTATTTAAATTTGTTGGTTCCCCATTTTTATTAAATATATATCACAGGGTATTCATGCTATTGATAGGCCTAAAGGCAGATTCTACCAAAATGAATCACATTTCCTTTTTAGTGACCAAATTTTAGGAAAAGAGCTATCTTTTTACATGAAGTTAAATCTCCTACTTTTCGTAAGAGCTTGAAGACAAAATCCTTTCATCACGTATCTCATAGTTTTCCTTTAGCCTGTGGCATGGAAGAGGAGTTATTTTGCTACAACTATGTCTTCCTGATTTCTTATCACCTTAGATTTGCTTGGGAGGCATTAATGCTATTTTCAGAGTCACAATAATTCCAAACTTGATTACTGATTGTTGCTTAGCTCAAACTCGTGGTTATTTTGAACAAATACAGGAATAATAGAATGTCATGCAAAATCATTGAAAAGATTTGTTGATCCTAGCTGCACAGCCTTTCTCTCATGTTTTCCTATCTCTCCACTTATACAAAACTACCCTAATTCATCCTCTGATCACCTCTTGACTGGACTGCTAAAAGAGCCTCCTAACTGGTTTTACTGCTGTGGTTTCTTCTAATACAGTTGCTATATTGATACTGATATCATTCATTCCTAAAACAAAGTTTTGACCATGTCACCATCCCCTCTCCACCAATTTCCAACACACATACACACATAAACTCACACACTCACGCTCAGAATTTTCAATGACTCTCTATATTTCTAGGATAAAATGCAGGGGCTTTATTCTAGCATTTGTAGTCCCCTACAATCTATCATCCACCTACATTTCCACTTTTGTTTCATGTTACTCCTTTCCCCTCACTTTGCTGTCAAAGTGGTCTGCCAACTATTCCCTCAGCATGCTTTTCCATCTCCATGCATTTTCATTACATTTACAGAATTTTTTTTGGTATATTCTGTATCCCTTGCATTTAATTTATCCATATCACAACCTTTCAGTGAAATGTAAACTCCTTGAGAGTGGAGATATTTTAAGTTTATTTTTTAATTCTCTGTGCCTAGTACAGTTTTGTGTATATATAGTAGGTGCTTATTGAATGTTTATTGAATGAATTGAATTCAATAGAATCATTAAATTGTAGAAATAAAAATAATCTGATATAATATATTAGTGATTCTTACATTATGGTCTGGGGACCTTCTTAGGGTATCTGTGAGTTTAAAACTATTATCATAATAACATTAAGACATTTTAATTTCTAGTATGGTAGACATTGATAGATTTAACTCACATAAACCAAAGCTCTTTGGAAGTATCCTTAATAATTTTTAAGAGTGCAAATTGGATCCTGAGACCTTAAAGTTCTGGGACTTCTGGCCCAGTCCAGTGTTAGTAAATTGTCAGATAAATCAAGACATCTGTTTAAACTGCTGTAAAATAAGTAAAAAATTTTCCGAACATTATAATAAGGGACATTTTCTTTATTAACTTTATAATAATGCAATGTTATAAAAGTTTCAGTTTACATAATGTCATTTTGAACAGAATGATTAAAAACTTGCATTGCTATTCCTATGAATATTAAAAAAAAGTTACAGAACTAAGTTATGAAATGTAAATAAGCCTGGTAGAGTAGAGTTAGCTAGCCTTTGAGTGAGGAAAATATGGGCTTAAGCCATATCTCTGCCATAATTATGTTGTGTGGCCCTAACAAGGACCTTCATCTCTTAGTGACCCCAGGGAAATATCTAAGGCTGCAAATTGCAGAGTAGATGTTGCCTTGGCCAAAAGTCACACAAGAGTTTCTCTGTATTGGTAGTACCTCCCTGTACTGATAGAATCACATATATAATAAAAAAATGTCCCCAACCTATGAACATTACTACTAAATTTTTTGCAACTTTTGTTATATAGAGTAACTAAGATTGAGGGCTTTCTTTGTCACCTCCTCTAGTTCCTGCATGAACCTAAGCTAGCTTCTCCTTTTCTTATAAATGATGAGCTTTTGAATTCCTTCTAGGTCTAAATCTTATAATATTGTGACATCATACATTTCTCTCCCTAATTTCCTATCTTTTTGAGGTCCGTGGGTGACATAGTATGAATTAAAAGGAAGCTCAGGTGCCATTTAATCCAACCCAAACATACTCATACTAACAACATACCCAACAAGAAGTCAGACAGTCTTTGAAGACCTCTGTTGAGAGTAGTAGGGACCCACTACCTTCTGAATCAGCCCGTCCAATTTTGTAGTAGCTCTAATAAGAAATATTTGCAGTTGAACTTTGACCTCTGCAACTAAAACCAATTGATTTTTTTCTTCCGTATGGCATCAGGCAACACAAATTTAATCTCAGTTCCATAGAATAGCCCTTCAAGTTAACAATCTACTATGTGCCAGACGTTATGCTAAACACTAGAGATAAAGTCTAATGTCTTCAACTATTTGAAGACAAATAACATGATCTCCCCTGCCCCTGGTATCTCTTCTTTGTGTTAGATATAGAGAGAATGGCAAGAAAGACAATATGGTATAGTGGAGAGCTGACCTTGTAATCCAGAGGATCTAGGTTCAGATTTTATATCTGACACCTAACGGCTATGTGACCCTGAAAAATCACTTAATTTCATAATGTCCTGGTCTCTTTTCTGTTACTGTAAGTTGTAGAGCAAGTCCTACTTGCATTAATGGATGACATTTCCTCACCTGTTAGCTTATAGATTGTTTAATCTATCTGTTTATCTGTCATTTTGTATACCCATATATGTGTATATATATATCACATTATATATGTATGCATTTGTGTATTTATATATCACTATATACATATATGAGAAAGAAGAGGAAGGGAGAAAGTATTTCTGCTGAGGCCTAACTTACAATTTTATTGGCATGGGGAAGACTGTCAGTAAAAACAGTTGTAGATAAATGCAATAAAACAAGGGGTAAGATCTTATCCTACCCCTTTAACAAGGAAGAATCAAAATACTTGACAAATAAGCACATATAAATATTTTCTTCTACATCCTATCCTATAGACAGATATAGTCTAAAATTTTGCTAACTTTGTCATAGTTTCCTTATTTCTACCTTTATTTACTCATTCAATACAAATTTTTGGTTCTCCTGAATTCACTTTGCCTTGGAGTATCTCATATGACTCTCTGAATATCTCTTTTTATATCATCTTTATTGTACTGAATCTATTCTATTATATGAATACTCAACAATAGCATTTAGTCAACAAACATTTATTAAGTGCCTGCTATGTGCCAAGACCTGTACCAAACTACAAAAAGAGGCAAAAGATAGTCCCAGTCTTAAGAACAAGCAAACAAATTTGTTAAAAAAAAAAAAAAAAAAAAAAGCTATATACAGTATAAATAGGAAGTAAATAATAGAAAGCTCTAGACTTAAGAAAGACTGGGAAAGACTTCCTGTAGAAGATGAGATCTACCTATGACTTCCCTGGTCTCCTTTAAGTTCTAAGTAGAAATCCTGTACTCTACAGGTAATATTTGAGCAGAGCCTTGAAAAATTAGCAATAATTAGGTAAACAAAGCTAATTGGGAACTGGTGTTGGCAGGTTGGATGAGGACTGATGAATAGGTCGTATTACATTCCAACCCTCTCATCCTTGGCTTTCTATTGATCACATGTTTAGCATTCTCTTATATTCAGTGAGCAACAGAGCATAACAGAGCTCATTAGAATGTGCTAATGCACTGTGCCCAGGGGGAAAAAAGAATAGATTCTTTCTCTCTTCCTCCCTTCCTTCCATCTGTCTTTTTTTCTCACAACCTTAAACACACTTCAGTCTGAAGCTCATAGATTGGACCACAACAGGTCCCTATGGAAGCTCCACTTCATGGCTGTATTTTGTGCCTTTCTGGCTTACAGGGAATGGCAGTGGTAACTGTTTCTCTTTGGAACAGCAATCCTGAGGGTCTTCCCCTCCCAGCTTGATTTTTTTTTTCTTTTTTACTAATTAAAGGAGCCATCCCTTGACTCACTTTTTAAAGAGGCCTATTCACTGAATGGGTATTACCTCACTCTAACTGAGTGCCTCAAAAGGCCTTAGCCCGAAAGGACCATGATCTTTCTTTGAATCCTGGGTTATCTCCAGTCCTCCTGATGAATATCTGGTGATTGGATCCAGATGGTCCTGGAGGAGAAAGTGAGGTTAGTCACCTTGGACATCCCTCCCTCACTCAAATCAAAGTCAACTGCAAGTCATATCATCTTCCCTGATGCCATGGACAACAACAAGTGTCTGAGAAGAGAAAGGGATATATTCTAAACATGTTAAGATGGTCAAATCATTAGACCTTGGCATGAGAGATAGTGAGTAGTCAAATCTGACTCCTAGATTGCATTCCTGAGGGACTTGGACAATGGTGTTGCTCTCTTTAATAATGGGGAAGGTAGGAGCTGAGAAGGGTTTTAGGGAAAGATAAGTTTGGTTTTGGACATAGTGAGTTTAAGATGTCTACTGAGATTGTAGGTGAGAAGAGACATTACAGTAGGGTAGAAAGACACTGATAAATGTTTAAGAACTGACTCAGTAATATGCATGACATACTTTTAAGTTTATATCTACTATATATTAATTATATTTAATCCATCATTTTCTTAATACTAGAGACAATAATAATAATAATAATGATAAATTATGCCCTTATTTGTAATTTTTTGATTTCTGAAGTGTAAATGCTAACATTGAAAATTCTACAATCTGCTTTCTCAAGCCAGCGTAAGTTGACACCATCACATACTTTACTCATCTATTTTTTAATTGTTGGGCTTGTTTTCTTTAACACTGAGCTCAGTTGCAACCTCTTCCATCCTTCCTGATACCCCTGCATTCCCTTCTCACCACTTTGGGAAAGTAATTTCTCCTCAAATTATTCATACTCCTTTCCCCTTACCTTTCCTTTGTACTTACCTTCACTTCCCTTTTTATTAATATATATGTACATGTCTTCTTCTTCCATAGATAATAACATTTTTGAGAGAAAGCCTTTTGTTGATTTTCACTTTTTTTTTGTACCTCCAGAATCAAGACAGGTGACTTGAATATAGTAGCCATTTTGTTTTATACTACTTTGATATACTTGTGTTGTAATATGATATATGTATACATCATATCTATATGATATCTAGATATATATGCCATATGATAAATATATATATATATATATATATATATAAAATAAATTATGATTTATAGTATTATATCCCAAGGATAGCAGAGTAATACAAAACAAAATGGCAACTTTGTTAAGCTGTTTGGCTTGACAGTAGGTGTACATATATACACACACATATACCAGTGTATATGTGTGTGTATTTATATATGTGTGTGAGAGATATCCTAGATAGACTATAAAATCCATGGAGAGGAGATCTTATCCGAAATTTGTTATCTTCTTAGAACCCAGCAATATCCACTGGACATTTTGGTACAAAATAATTATTTGTTGAATTAATTAAATAAGTCAATGGATCTGTACATTTAATCAGTGTTTTTATAAAACAATTTATTTGTAGTATAGAATGTAGTTCATTCAGACAGATATTTGACACAAAAATTATACTTAGAATGATATTTCTGCATATTAAGAAAGGGGCCCTCATACAAAACCAGATTATTTAATAGCAATAAGCTAGGATTACAACAATCGCTACCTAACTAGATATTATTTACCATATACCTCTGCAGGGTGACATTGACTTTTCACATCAGTGATCTAAGTTCAGATCATATTTCTTTGTGACAGCTGTAAGCTGTCATGGATGAAATGAAACTCAGTCAATCCCAGGCATAGGAACCAGTGTTGACTTTTTAAACCACTTCAGTCAGAATTGAAACTGTCATCCTCAAAACCTCAGGGAATAAGAATGAAAATAAATATATGGTTAAAGTTATCAAAGTTTACCATCACCAGACTTGTGTTAATGTCTACTGTTAAGTAATTTTCGAGATCATTATACTGTTCTCAGTAAAATATAGCAAGCTCTCTAATAAGATCATAGAGATGTAAAGCTGCACACAAGCAGCTTTCCAGAGGACTGCTGCCATGAACAGCTTTAAAGGTTCTGATTACATAGTATAGTGAACACTATTTATTCAGTAACCAATCAGAGCAAAACATTTACAAAAAATCAAAATACAGCATTCACAATATTATAATTTATCACAGAAAATCACAATATAGTATTCACAACAGATTATCATTTAAATGGCCACATAGTTTCCACCTTAGTGGCCACAAAGTTATGAACAAAGAACAATCATCTGGTATCCCTAAGGAGGTTTGCCTCCTTACTCAGTCATTCAGTCATCTCAAAGTACAGTAGTCAAAGTCTTCCACTCATGGGGCACACTAAGTTAACTCAATCAGTCACTTATTCAGCAATCAGTTACTAAGTATCATTAATCACTAAGTACAATCATTAGAAAATATACAGACCCTTCACCCCTAGGTCATTAGTAAATTTACAATTCCTCAGTCAGTATACAGTATCCATTTAAAGCCTTCTTTCAGATTGACTGGGGGTGGTCTCTCAGATTCGCTGGATCACCTTCCATGGTCTTAGCTCCTACCTGAATCCACCAAACAATCACCTGGATTCAGAGGCAGACAGCTCCCAGGTCCTTGTCCAGTTCTCCGTGCAGTTCCTGCTCTGCATTGGAGCTCACAGTGTCTAGTCCATCTCAAATCCTTCACGATTTCTGTGCCTGGGAATTCAAGGCTCCACCAAGCCACAACCAGGCAAAGACTTAGCACGCCAGTCATGTTTCCTCAGTCTTCTGCAGCTCATTCAAAAAATCAGAATCACCTTATCCAGCCTGAGGTGGGGGTGGGGGATCCTGAATTCCTGGGCTTCTGGGCTCATCTTCAGAAGAAGCCACCACAAGTTGTCAGGAAATTCAGCTTCTGCCACCAGATTCTTGTCCCAAGAAATTCTGACTGTCCCTTCCTGGGGCCTTTCCTTATATACACACGGCATTAGCTTCCTGTTTCAGAACCCCTTCCTGTTATGTCAAGAGACAGGAGTTCATACCTTGTTTCCCCAACAGAGGCTTGATCAAGTACTAAGTACCTACTACCTTTGCTTAACTTGAAACAAGGTGCTAAGGACCTGCTTACGTGCCAATACAAAAAGGGATCCTTAAAATCAAATTAATTACCATTACAAGACAAAAAAAATTAAAAATAATCCACAGTTATTTTCCTCTACCCACTGACCTATTGAAGACAGCTGGACTCCCCAAATATAGATGATTTAGGAAAGGAAAATCTTCTAGAATGACAAGAAACTTTCACTTTTTCCATCCCCTCGTGATGCTTAACTTCTATTACCATCAGTTCATTGAGATATTATTCCCCCTAAAATACTATTGATCATAGGATCATAAATCTACACCTGGAAGGGACTTTAGAGGTATCTAGTCTAGGGGCTTTATGTATAAATGAGAAATCTGAGACCAAGGAATTTAAGTGATTTGTCCAAGGGTCACACAAATAATGAGGGAGGCAGTAGCTCACAGATAGAGCATTGAGCCTGGAATGAGAATGACCTGAGTTCAAATTCAGCCTGAGACACTTCCTACCTGTGTGAATCTGGGTACATCACTTAATCTGATTGTTTGAAAAAAAAAATGGATTTACTGTATCTACTGCAGAAGGAAATGACAAAGAGTTCCAATATTTTTGCCAAGAAAACCCCAATTGAGGTCACAAAGAGTAGATCACAACTGAAATAACTGAATAACAAAATATACAAATATCAAGTATCATTTTCTTCTGATTTCAAAGTCAGCGTTCTTTTCATTGTTAGAATATATCAACAAAAACATAATCTAATGATTCATGAATGTCAAATAACAATTCACATTCATTTAGTGCTTTAATGCACACACTTAAGTGCTTTCCTCATAATAATCCCGTCAAATGTTCATCAAAATTATTCTGAACCCAATTTTACAGATGAAGAAATGAAGCTCTGTGGAGTAAACTGAGGTTCCCCAAGGTGCTGAGCAACCCTTGGATTTGAAACCAAGTCTCTCCTCTCTCTAAATCTAGTTTTCTTTCAATTATCTGTTTCCACAGAGTATGGTGTTAGAATATTAAAACACATAGATAAAACATAGTTTCTGCCCCCCCCCTGTAGTTTATAGTTTAGTAGAGGGATAAAACACAAACACCTATAACTATATTACAAAGTAATTTAAAATAAAACACTAGAAGGGAATGAAACAAAACGTTAGGTGAAGTCTGCCGGTCAAGGTTATTGACAACAGAAGTTCAAGGAAAGCATCCTAGAGAAGAGTTAGAGCTGAACTTTCAAGGATGGTGGGGAGTTCATTCAGTGGAGAAAGGGAAGAAGTGGTTTTCTGTGTAACATGCACCAGTTGCATGTTTCCTATTACAGTACATTTAAAGAAATAGGCAAACCTCTGAAACTGATTTAAATTATTAATTAAAATGTATTTTTATGGGTGAATATTTTTCCCCAGATTTGTTTTCCTATGGATTTTTAATGGCAACTTAAGAAAATTTTCAGGGCTCTATAGGATCTAACCAGAAAAATTTAGCGATTGGATGTAACGTATATCTAAACAAGTTATTTGTGAATTAAACTTATTAAAGAATTAATGTGATGTCTTATACAGGCAAAGGATTTCTTACTAAGCCAGTTCTTTGATTCCTTCCCAGTAGTAGTAATAGTTTTCCTTGAAGAATAGAGATACTCTAGTTTGATCTCATTTCTGAGTAATTGCACTTTTATATTTCATATGACGGGGTTTAGGATTGAGTCCATGAGCATGCAATAAGATAAAGCTATGTAGATCACAAAGAGATTGGAACTTCACTAGTGCCATGTTCTAACCAAAGGGCTCAATTTAAGATTATTTGCCTTTTCTGGAAAATTTTCTTAATTTTTTTATCTGTCAATTTTATAATTATAAATTTTAGTAAAATATGTATTAACAGATTTTATAATTTTATCATGACTGACAGTCATTTATGCTGTTCTGTGATATATCCCTTAATTGGCCTTAGTGATATGTAGTAGGATCACACTATGGAAATATTTTTTCATTTGATCAATATATGTCATAAGAAATTTTCAGTTTTATATTGCATCCTGGGGGGTATATAAGTATCACAATCATAGAAAAAGAAAGGATCAAAGCTTACAGTAATCTAATACATGGTAGAAATTAGGATGAGTGGGATAGTACTTTATAATCACATAACAAATTAATAATTCCACTGAAGGACAGAAGTAACAAATGTACTGTTGGCATCTCAGTCCACAAAGAATTTCTGGGAAGGTCATATAACATGACTGACAATAGATGGATTTTCTGCATTATACACTAGGTCATATAGGATAGCGTAAGATAATCTAGGTCATAGATCTAGGAGGAATACCTAATGGGAAGAGAATAAGATATGCAATTCTGGGATCTATATTCTTGTGTTGACTGACCATACATATATGAACATGATTTATTAAGGAAGTAATTTATTAAAGGAGGTTAAAGTGTTAATGAAAGTGTAACCTCCGTCAAAGTTCTAATTTGGTAAATTATAGGAATATGGAAGTGACCCTGGGGTTTCTGAAGGTTATGTTTGTTATGTTGGTAGAGCACAAGCCTTTAAAGCTGTTAAAACTTCCAGTATAGACCCAGCTCTAGACTGTTATTCAAGAGTAGCGTTGCTAAATTTCTATAAGTGCTTTGTCAGGAAACAGTTGACTGCCAGAAATTTTCATAGCAAGTCATGAAATCCTCTCCTTGCCCATGAAGGAATTATGATCTGTGTCAATGGAGAGAAGATACACACAGAGGGAGTTTTTTTTTTAATTTGAATTACTGATGAAGAGTCTTAGAAATTTGAAAAAAAAATATTAGAGACATGACTTTAAAACTCATTGGCCAAAGAATTTCACAGTTACATGTCAGGTCAGAGGTAGAGATTACCTGGGTACTCATTTGAATGGAATATCAATACAGTGAAATAGAAATTCAGAACTATATACTTCAGTCTGTGCTATGGCATTCCAAAAGAGACATAGAATGATATCTGGGTGACAGTATGGATAGTGCCCTGGCATGGAGTCAGGAAGATCTGAGTTCAAGGTACTTGGCCCTGGAAAAGTCTCAACCTCTGCCTCAATTTCCTCAACTGTGAATGTGGATCACCTTACCTCACAGGGCTGTTGTGAGCATCAAATGAAACATAATTTGGAAAGTACTTAGCACACTGCCTTACACATAGTAAGCACTTAATAAATCATTGTTTTCTCCCCTTTTTCTGATGGTAAATATTTTGAATATTTTCTTCCTTAATATTTATAGGTAAAATATACTTAGAAGCTTATCTTAAACACTACTTTCCAATGAAGATGATATTATTCTGTGTCTCCCAAGTGAAGAGGGATTTCTTTCTTTAAATACTGAATTCCTTTCTTATACCTTTCTTATTAATTTGGCTATCTATGCCAAATATCTTATTATATTATTAAATATTTATATTAAATATCTGACTCAACTACCACTTTCCCCATGAAGATAATCTTATTCACTTCTATGCAAGAAGTGATCTCTTATTTCTTTAAACTTTTGAGCTCTTTGATTCTACTTTTCTGATGAACTTGACTATAGCATTGCATTTTCTAATATGACAAGGAGAGTGGGGTGGGACTATATCAGATTTAGCAGGTGCTAGAACTAAGAAGGACTTGTGATGATTCCTGTAAAAAAGTGAGAGAAAGGGCAATTAAGAAGCTCCTGCTCAAATGTATGTTAAGAACACAGTACAAATCAGGCAAGGTCAAGAATTTGGCAGACAAGCTGAGAAGATTAGCATTTAAAGACTTGAGTGAGACAAGAGAATTATCTGAATTTGTTATACTTGTCAGTCTTATAGGCAACCCTGCGAGAGTTAAGTTTGATGGAGGACTAAAATCTACCCTCTCACCTTACCCAAAATCAGTTGGTGAAATCCCAAACCTACTACTTAACCATCTGTGGAATCCCTGCTCAGGTAAACAAAGTCAGGGCAAAATGATATTTTTGTATACATGTATGTCATCTCAACAACTATACCATAAGCTTCTATGAGGCCGAGGGGTCATATATTATTTATTTGTTTTTAATCTTCATCATTACCTAGAATCATACTTTGTACATAGTAAAATTTTAGCAAATTTTGTTTAAATTTGATCAAAGGACAGAGGTTATTCCAGTCTGTGTGCTTTTCTTATGTGAAGAAATTTGTGCTCTGAAATGGCATAAAGTAGGTTCTATCTGATCATCAAGTCACACAGAATAGAAGAAAAGAATATAATCTAATATATGAAGAATCACTATGTATTCTGAAGGGAAATGATCATCCTTTCTGTGTGAGAAGGAATAAAAGATAATGTATTCTGGTCTAGAGTATACCTAGGGGGATTAAACAATTATGATGAAAAATCTATAAATGATCAACCACTTAGTAGATGATTTGATGGCATATGCTACAATCAGATGTTGCTCAGTATGGTTAGTTTCTTCTGTGGTCATTTAGAAGGAACTGCTTTGGAGAAAAGTTGACAAAATATTTGTAGAGTATTTAACATTTGAATTTAACTCTTTGCATTCCAGAACTGAAGATGCAAAAGGTTTTTTTTGTACTTCTTGATGATGTTAATAATCTACAATAAAATGTCCTTGCAAATTAGCCTTTACATCTCTCATTCTTCCCCTTCTCCCTTTCCCTTCAAAATTTTGCCAGCCAGGATGTTAAAAAAAGAACAAAAATTTAACTGCCTCACAGGAAGTGTACAAAAATTAAAATAAAAACTTTTATACATTAAAGAATAATTAAAAGTTGCTCCTCTCCATGAACCTCTGAAACATCACATTGAGATACTACGTGGGACAGAGTCAGGATTTGTCAAAATAGAGAATGGAAATTCTTAATTCAAGAAGAGGTTTGCACTTCGGAGATGGAGAAGATGTACATTTGTTTGTTATATCTTTTGACAGTTTCTTCCACAGGCCAAACAAGAATACTTAAAATATAATTTTTGCAGAATAATAATGAATATAAAAAGTTCAAATGAGAGAATATATACATAGTTTTTTAGTGCACACCTTAAAATTTTATATGAATGCCAGGCACAATTTTCACATTTGCAATTTAAAAATATATATGATAGACTAGAAAATGTCTGCAAAATAAAAAAAAATGTAAATGAATATTACTGAATTCTATGCATTTTTCTGTGAAAGATGATAAAAATTGATCATTTGAAGGTAAATTTGACTATAATAATTCTATAAAATAATGTCAACTTTTTACAAAATTTTATTTTTTTATTTTATTTTATTTTTTTTAAGAATTAAGATTCTTTATTTTTTTGCTTTTGGGGTGGGGGAGGGCAATGGGGTTAAGTGACTTGCCCAAGGTCACACATCTAGTTTTTGTGTTGTGTCTGAGGCTGGTTTTGAACTCAGGTCCTCCTGACTCCAGGACGGGTGCTCTATTCACTGCACCACCCAGCCGCCCCTTTTTACAAAATTTTAAACAATTTTTATTTAAAGTTTTGACTTCCAAATTCTATCCCTCCCTTCTTCCCTTACCTCTCCAGTCCTGAGATGGTAAGCAGTCACTTATAGGTTATTCATGTGCAATTATGTATTCCATAATAGTCATTTTGCATAATAATACTTGAATAAAAGAAAAAAAGTGAAAATAGCGTGTTTCAGTCTGTATTCAATCAATATCAGTTCTTTCTCTGGTGGTGGATAATGTAGCTTCATCATTAGACCTTTGGGATTGTCTTGGATCATTGTACTGCTGAGAATAGCTAAATCATTCACAGTTCTTAATGATTCAGTATTGTTGTTAATGTGTACAATGTTCTCCTGGTTCTGCTCACTTCACTATGTATCAATTCATGTAAGCCTTTCCAGATTTTTCTGAAATCACCCTACTTGTCATTTCTTACAGAACAATAATATTCCATTGCAATCACATACCACAGCATGTTTATCTATTCTCCAAGTAATGAGCATCTCTTTGATTTATAATTCTTAGCCCCTACAAAGAGAAGTGCTATAAACATTTTTGTATAAATAAGTCCTTTTACATTTTTTTGGATGTCTTTGGGGTATAGACCTCGGAATGATAATGCTGGATCAAAGGGTATGCACAGTTTTATAGACATTTGGGCATAGTTACAAATTACTCTCTAGAATGGTGGGATCAGTTCACGACTCCACCAACAGTGCATTAGTGTCCCAGTTTTCCCACATCCTCTCTAACACGCATTTACCTTCTTTGTCAGGTTAGCCACTGATAGATGTGAGGTGGTACTTTAGAGTTGTTTTAATGTGTGTTTCTCTGATCAATAGTGATTTAGAGCATTTTTTTCATATGACCATGTCAACTTTTTTTATGGTGCAGTGGCAGAATTGAAATGTTATACAATTATATTTTTAAAGGTTATTTCTAAATATGTTTTTATTATAATACAATGACATTGAAGTAAAAAACAATTAAAATCTGAAGGCTAGACAGACAAAATAGCAGACAACAGGACTATAACATTGAAGAAAAAAAAGCTAGCCAGTTTCACTCAACATTTTTGCTCCTGAATGAATCCTCTTCTCAACCGACTAAAATCATGCTAAGTTAAAGAACTGATAAAGTACCTGATCATCAGTCATAAGCAACAGAAGAAATACCACTACAAATAATTTAAAAAATAATTATTTTGTCAAACAGTTTCTTTTTCTTTTCTTTTTTAGCCTCCAGTACCACAATACTCCAAGCAGGGGTGGGAAACCTGCAACCTCGAGGCCACATGTGGCCCTCTAGGCCCATAAGTGTGGCTTTTGACTGAACCTGAACTTTACAGAACAAATTCTTTGGGATTCAGCATTTGAGGACCTAAAGGGCCACATGTGATCATGAGGCCACAGGTTCTCCACCCTTGCTCCAAAGGATCTGTCAGGTGTGCTTTCCAATAATAAAGATTTCAAGCTATCCATGCTTGACTATCCTTTGCTGCTCTTGTCCATGATCTTTCAAAATTCTCCGCCAGGGGTCCATCTAGAATGCCTTCCTTGTGCTCCCCTTGCCTCTGATGGGAAACCTATGGTCTTTCAATCAGTTGTCCCTCACTTTTGCTATGTTGTAGGCTTCCATTTTTTTTTTTCTGGTCATACATTTTATTTCCCTCATATGATGCTTTACACCACTTCTCTTTTGTCTATAATTCTTCATTTGTAATGTACTACACTTATTCACACCCAAGAAGTGTCTCTCCATTGCCCTGTGGTAGAACTATTTTTACAAACATTAATGGACTCAGTGATTAACACTGATCCCACCCCCCTCCCAAAACAACTACACAAATCTGAGATTGGAGAGATCTGATTTTATAACAACTCCCATGGAAAAGGGATTTCAATTAACTCAAGTTGAATGTAGATAATAGTGTGATGTCACTGCTGAAAAAACAACCAAAAATATAAGCAGTCTTTGGCTTTGTATTTATTACTACTACTAGTAGTGTTGTTGCTATTATTATCATTAATAATAATGGCATATTTTATTTTAAAGTTTTTCAAATTGTTTCACTTATGTCATCTGAGCCTCTTGTGGTGGGGTAGGAACTACACTACCTAAAGAAACTGAGGCTCAGAGAGGTTAAGGGATTTTTCTTGGTTTACATTGCTTCTAAGCATCAGAAACAGGATTGAAATCCTTTCTTCTTGACTTCAAGTCAAGTACGCTATCACTATATCATGTCCCTACTGCAAATATATTTTGTAGAACAAGGGAAATAATAATAATTAATAAAAACAAATTTTAAAGACATATTATTTAAAGAATGGTTGAAGAAATTGGATGGTGGGGAGGAGCCCAGTAATCAACAGGCATTTATTAAGTTCCCAGGCTTAGGATATTAACCCAAATTAACTCAAAGAAAAGGCTCTGAAAAAAAATTGAGTACCTCTTTTAGGTACTTCTTAGTATGATGTTTAGTTCCCTGATAAACAGTGGTATACTTTGTACATTTCTACCTGGAAAGACATTAGAAATTGTATTTTTTTCTTTAGTAAATCCAGATCCAGGCCACTCTTTTGATCCTTTCTCATTTTTCTAGTGACATAGCATTCTTTTTCCCGATCTTTCTATCCAATGCAACTCTGTCTTATCTGCATTGATAATTTTCAAAAGCATCCATGGATGTAGACAAATAACATTTCCAAGATACACTGAAACTTCACTAAATTAAAAGTTAGTTAAGGATATTCTTTAAGATATTCCAGTGATTAAAATTTGTTTAATATAAAATTTCAAATAAATATGAGAAATAGAATGAGATAGAACTAACCTATGAGACCAGAAGATCTGAATTCAAGTCTGGTCTCTGGCATATTCTGGCTTTGTGAATCTGGGCAACTTATTTAAACTCTCATTGCCCAAAAGAAATCTCTCAGCCTATGAGTTGCAGAACAATTGCTGATTTATATTGGCAGAGAGAGAACCCTTACTTAGAATTTCCTACATCATTGAATTCACAATTGTGGACAAGAATTGAAAGAAGAAAGGAAAGAAGGAAGGATAGAAGGAAAGAAGGAAGGGAGGAAGGAAGGAAAGAAGAAAGGAAGGAAGGAAGAACAGAAAAATCCACATGTAGCATGAAGAAGGAAAAATGGTACTAGAGCTTAATAAACCAGAGACAGAAAGTTAATTTGTGATCTGGAGTAAAATAAGGCCTCTGACATCTATCTGCCTAATGTCTTAAATGCAAGAATTAAGGGGAAAAAAATATTAATAACCATTCTAATTCTCTCTCTCTTTTTTTTTTTGCTTTTTTAGAGGGGGGAAGTTAAGGAATTTGGGATTAAGTGACTTGCCCAAGGTCACATGGCTAGTACATGTTAAGTCTTGGAGGCTGGATTTGAACTCAGGTCCTCCTGACTCCAGGCGGTGCTCCATTAACTGTGCCACCTAGCCACCCCTCTTTATAATTCCTAAGTCTATATAATTTTATTATTGAATTTCACTCATCTAAATATTCCATTGATGCCTCACGGTGTTGTATAGATGAACCTGGGTTTTCAATGATTATTGACCTCTCTGAAGTTTTTGACACTGGTGATTACCGCTTCTGCTCAAATACTCCTTTCTTCTTAGGTTTTTATGACACTTTTCTCTCCTGAATAGCCTTCTACCTATTAAACCATTCTTTCTCAGTTTCCTTTGCTAGAACTTCATCAACATCACATCCACTAAACATAGATGGCCCAAAAGACTGTCCTGAATCTTCTTTTCCTCCCTCTATCCTATTTCACTTTGAAATTGATTGTGTGACATGGAAGACACTGGCACAGGACTGCTCAGCATGGCACACCCACATCAGAGAAGGTGCTGTGCTCTATGAGCAAAGCAGAATTGAAACAGCTCAGAAGAAACACAGGATGTGCAAATTTAGAGAATCCACTGCAAATGTTCATGCAAACTATTTGTGCCCAACCTGTGGTAGAACATTCTGAGCTTGTGTTGGCCTGATCAGTCATAGCCGGACACATTGAAACTTGATACTAGCATAATGACGTCATTTTGGTCCTCTTCAAGAATGAAGGACAACAACCAGTCAACCATTTCATTTGGTGATTTCATTGGCTCTCATGGATTCAGTTATCTCTATATTTATGATTTTTGTATCTACTTAACCAGTCCTATTCTCTCAGTTAACCTCTGGTATTACATCTCCAACTGCCTATTAGATATCTCAAACTGAATGACTCATAGATATCTTAAACTCAGCATTTCCACACCTGAACTCTTTATCCTTCCCCGAAATAGTCTCTTCTTCATGAATTACCCTGTTACTGTTGAGGTTACCATCATTCTCCCAGTCCCCCTACCTTGCAACCTAGATAACATCCTTTCTTCATTCTCTCTCACTACCCTTTATCCAAAATGTTGCCAAGGCCTATCGAATTTTATCTTTGTAACAGCTCTTGAACACACCTCCTTCTATCCTCTGACAATGTCATCACCTTAGTGCAGACCCTCCTTACCTCATATCTAGATTATTGCAGTAGTCTGATGGTTTGTCTTGTGGCAACAGTTCTCTCCACACTCCAGTCCATCATCTAATGAAATGTCAAACCAAGTTTCCTAAACTAGAAGTCTGACCATGTCACCTGTCATCAAAATCCACTGGCTCTCTGTTATCCAAAGGATCAACTATAAAATCCTCTTCTTGGCTTTTAAAACCCTTCATAACCTTTCCCCTACAACTTTTCAGTCTTATACCTCATGCCCTCCCATGCTCTGCAACTGAGGGACGTTGCCCTTCTTGCCGTTCCTTGAACAAGACACACCATCTCCAAACTGAGCATTTCCACTGACTATCCTCCATGCTTGAAATTCCCTCCCTTTTTATTTCTACCTCATGGTTTTTATGGCTTCCTTGAAGTTCTAGCTATAATCACTGCTTCATTAAGAAGTTTTTTTTTTCTTAATTTCCCCTTTATTCTGGTGCTTACCCTCTTTTGGTTATTTCTAATTTATCCTCTTTATACATACTTGTTTACATGTTGTCTCCCTCATTAGACTATAAGCAGCCTGAGAACAGGGACTATTGTTCAACTTTCTTTTTATCCCCAGTGCATGTTTATTGAATATAATAGAGACAAAGCCTTAAAACTACCAAACCAAAAAGATTTTTAGTATTAGCTAGTGATAAACTATATGTCTACAGCCTAAGTGCTGTTTTTTTTTTTATTAGCAAAAGGGTGGCAATGCCAAGATAAATAACCACTTAAATTCTCTGACCTTCAGTTTCTGAATTTGAAAAACAAAAATGATAATAACACCTACTTTCCAGAATGATTATATGGAAGATACAAATATGACATATTTTGTAAACCTTAAAGTGCTACTTAATTGCTAGTTATAATAGTTATTGTTGTCATTAAAATTGATTAAATGAATTGTACTTGTTAATCCAATCTGTATAGTTGCAGAGTGGTACATTTGGGTAAAAAGAGTCTGATAAAAGATTTAGGAATCCTGGGTTCTAGTCCTGACTTTATTACTAGCTTGATAAATATTCTTGGGTAAGTTCTTCCTCTCGCTGGGTTTCAGTTTCCTCACCTGGAAATAGTTTTGACTATATTATCTTTAGCATTCTTTGTAGTTCTGATATTAATTTTCATAATGAATATATTTTCTTGAAGTCCAAGTTGGTTTCCACTCTCTTAGGATTCTTTATTTTTCTGGAACTTTTATCAAGAATTAATATTATTACCTGAATGATGGTGAATTATAGGAGACGTGCATGAGTGAATTAAAAATAAAAGTACACAAATTATAAATTATAGCTACAAATGAACCATAATAACTGAAATAATTATAGTTTCCTTGATATAAAAATGTAACTACTTTTAATCTAGGCAACTTCTATTCTAAAATTTGAGATAGCAATTTCCAGTGGAGGGAAAAATACCCCTGTGCCCTGAATTAATGATTGTAATTAGCATTAGGTAATGTACTTGTTACAGTCAATTGGGACTAATACATACAGTGTGAATTATAGGACTAGTTAAGAAAATGTGCCTTTCTATCATTCTGGGTTAATAGAACTGAAAAAAATAAGTTCCAACCTTTAATTTGTTTTTGATCAAACAATGCTCACATAGCCTAATATAACTGTAGGGGAGATGTTCACTTTATGCAAAGGAACTGACAACATTACACATGTCTTTGAAAGGGCAGAATACAAAATAAACAAAATCTGGGCAATCATTTTGTCTTCAACATAGTCACCATTATAGCATTGTCTTTGTAAAATGATTTAGGCTACAGACTTTCAAAGTTAATCAGTAGTTTTTATTGAGCATCTCTTAGCTTCCAGACTTAATACTAGGAATAAATGAGTAAGGACATAGATTGTTTCTCATGTTATCTTTGTGTTCCTTCATTAGAGAAATTCTCAAGATTCATGGTAAAATTCTCTAAAGATCTAATCCCTGGTTGAAGTTCAGTTTCCTGCCAGTCTAATTTCTAGCTATAACTCGCCAAATTCCTACCTCCATAAAACTTCTTAAGCTAAAAACATGTAATTCCCTCTTTTCCTTCTCTCTTATGCTACTCCCTCTGCAGACCATAAAAACAGAAAAATGAAAAATATAAAAATATATGGAAAATCAGAGATGCATATAGGAAACCTGTAAGAGTAGAAACTCAAGAATAGAGGGGGGATAGCAACAGTAGTAGAAGATAGAAGATTAGATAGTAGAAACACCAGATAGTTTTTAAGAAGGATGATGATTTTGGAGAGATCAAAAGACTTTAGTTAAGGAAGCTAACAAGAAAAGGAGAAAGACATGAAATGTTTGGATGTTAGAGAAAACTAATTTTAGTTCTAGAGAAGGACATTTTCTCTCACAGGAATTTGTGTGAAGAGAATTATTAAGTGTGCTGCCCTGGTGTTATCAGTTCTTTCCCCTTGTGAAAATGAAGGGAAAAAGATCTCACTAACTTGGAACCCATTTTATTTTTGGCTAGCTTGTAGCCTGGTGAGCAGAGTTGGAGGAATTAAGTACAGCTGGGTTATGGGGAAGCTCTTTGGTGTTGAATGTGGCTGTTCCAGAAAGTAATCATTCTCTGCAGGGAGAAATGCTAGGCATTTAGGGAACATATGAAGGAGAAGGAAGAAGGGGCCAAGAGTCATGTAGTCTACTAGGTAAGTCAAGTCAGGATACAATACAATATTGTATTGTATTGTACAAATACAATAATATGCATCGTGAACTTAAGGAAAAATACTCTCTCATTTTTCACCGTGTCACTTATATTGCCTAGTGTGGTATCTTACACATTAAGTTTGGACACTTAAAAAAAATTTTTTGTTTGTTTGTTTTAAGTCACAGAATTACAAAGTTGAAGGAGAACTGACATACCATTTATTTAGTCCAATTCATTCCTGAATAAGAATCCCTTCTACGACTGTGTTGAATGGAAGTGAGTGAACTGGGCAGTTAGAAATTTGAGAGGGTATAGGAAAAAACTTAATATCTGAATTTAAATATTTGAACGGGTTATCATCTGGAAGAAGTGTGAGACATTTTCTTAGTCCCTCTATTAGGAAGAATGAGGACTTCTGGGAAGAAATTATAGGCAAATTTTAGCTCAATAGAATGACATGTATGACAACAAAGAAGGTGAAGACTTTCTGAGTAATTCCTGTTTAATTATGGAAATAGCTGCCTCATAAGAAATAAGTTCACTGTCCCTAGAAATGTTTGAGTACTTCCTTGAAAGGCAGTACAGCATGGTCAGTAAGATATTGCATCTCGAATTAGAAAGACTTGAACTTTTGTACTTAATAGCTATTGTGACTGGGTACATTATGGATGTTAACTTTCAATGTCCCAGGCAGCCTCCTAAGAGGAGATTTTAATAAGCTGATTTGCCTTCATGGAAGAAGCTTCCACACTTTGAGATTCCCTGCCCCATTGAAATCATAGGTCTCACAAATAAATGATAATTATTATCATGACCCTGTTGGGGCTGTTTTTGCATGAGATAGAAAGGTGAACAGATGATCCTTAAGGTTACATGCAATTATATGATTTTAAAGACAGGTCTTACACTTGGCAAATCTACCTAACTGTGTGGCCTAAGCTTTAATTTTAGCTTTGGTGTCTTGGATCATGAAACTAATTTCAAGACTTATTGCTCTTCCAGGAGCGATTGTTTGTTTGCTTTTCCTCCAGAATACATCAAACTGTTGTGATTAAGCAAACTTTTAACTATCTTTAGGCCTCAGCTTCCACCTTGGGATTAAACTAAGTGTTCTTTTGAGCTCTGATCTTCCATGGTCAGAGGTTTATTATTGTTCTTGTTTATAAGAAGATTAATTTGGAATCAGCTTATATATTGCAAAACAAATAGAAAATTACTATAATAATCCAAAGGAATAAGGTGTTAAGAAGGAATCCAAAAGAGAGAACTTGTTCTCTTTCTCCATAGGTACACTGGGGTCACACCTCAACCAGTATATGTGTGCTCATGTTCCACAATGCTGACTGAATAATTCTTGTGTTGGGGAAGGGAAAGGCATGTTTTAGTAGATATGTGCAAGCAGAGAAACAAAGGTTTTGGTAGAATCATAGGATAAACAAACAGAGGCGTGTAGCTAAAGATACAGCTCTTGAAGGGTGGGACTTTGAGTTAGTAATGTCAGAAAAGGAAGCCGAAGTCAACATTCAGGATAGCTTATCACAGAGCTAAGTGAGGTCAGAAGTTGTAAGTAATGTGGGGATCAAGAGTCTGACATGAAGTAAGCCTTGCATGGCAAGGAGGTAGATAAGCAGAATCCCATTTGGCCTAAATCCATTACTTAGGCATATAGCTTGTCCTCTACCATCCCTAATTTCCCTTCAACTAAAGAAACCTTATTGCTTTGTGTAATGCCAAGCAAAGGCAACTTCCAAGGTTTGGATTACCAGTATAGCAAACCCCCTTTATTCAGTGACAGATTAAGGCAAACATTCACAGAACAGAGAAAATCAAAATACAGTATAACTCATTCATTTAGCAAGTAAGTTCTCAATTCAATTGCAAAGCACAAAAAAGTCAAAGGTCTCCCACCCCTGGATCACAACTGAATTATAATACCATCCATTAACACCAAGCACTTTCTC
>CM053585.1:145331560-145368169 GCA_028646515.1 Pseudochirops corinnae
TAGCGTTCAATGCCCAAGGCATGTACTCAGCAATCCTGGTTCCTGGGGAGGCAAAGCCTAACAAAGCCACAACACACATTGCCAGTGTCCTCATCAAGTCACTTTCTGCTGGCAGAACAGTCCCAGAATCCCTGAAAACATCAGCAAGGCCCTCCTCCAGGATTTCTATAAACATACAATAAGAAAATCCTCCTTCAGGGCTTCTGAACCAACAGCAAGGTTCCAGGACCTCTACAACAGCAGTACTGTCCTTCACCAGCAGGTGAATCTGGCAAAATTACATCAAAACAGACAGACAAAATGCCGGCATCACAGCCATGCCCCCTCAGTTCTCGGCAGCTCTGGGTAGCAGTTCTCAAAAGTCTTGGGCAGCTCCAATGGGCCCTCAGCAGTCTTTCTCTCAGCAACCTTGGCTCCATGATACTGGATACAGCTCTCTGAAAAGTCCTTCTGGCCTTCTCTGCTCGGGCTTTCTTTCAGCTTGGACTTCTCTCTAAATCCACAGCTCCTCCCAGTTCAGTTCTCTCTCTTCACATCAACAAGTCCATCCCACAAGTGGGATTCACAAGCTCTGGGTTTTAACACTCAACCCAAAAACCAAGCCAATACAGGGACATCTCCAAATTCCATTACCATTATACTTTGTCTGCCATGTTCATTATTTCAGTCCTTCTATTTTCATTTTTCTTTCCTTGTTAAATTTCTGTTCATTCTAAAAAGCCTGACTCCCATACCTCTTCTTCAAGTTTCACAAAGAATTTTCTTTTACAACTTGTAATTGTACTTGTGTAATAAAGAAAGCCAAGCTTAATGAATCAAGTACCAGCCCTAGAGTTAGGAAAACTTGTAATCAAGTCTTGCTTCTGATGCACATTAACAGTGTGATCTTGGGTAAAGCACTTAACTTACCAGTACCCCCAGCAACTCACTAAAATTATCAAGTAGAAGGGAAATGACAGCCTGATTCAGCATATGGACTTTCTGTACCGAGATATCACCCAACCCTGAAGAAATCCCACATTATCTCCTCTACCCCTCACAAAAGGCATATTACATATTATAAGTATACATGTTGTGCTTTAGGGCATCTAGGTAGCACAGTGGATAGAGTACTGGGCCCAGAGTCAGAAAGATGAATCTTCCTGAATTTAAATCTGGCCTCTGACACTTACTGGCTGTATCACCTGGACAAATCACTTAACCTTGTTGCTTCAGTGTTCTCATCTGTAAAATGAGCTGGAGAAGGATATGGCAAACCACTTCAGTATCTTTGTCAAGAAAACTGCGAATG
This sequence comes from Pseudochirops corinnae, assembly GCA_028646515.1. Taxonomy (NCBI): domain Eukaryota; kingdom Metazoa; phylum Chordata; class Mammalia; order Diprotodontia; family Pseudocheiridae; genus Pseudochirops; species Pseudochirops corinnae. Next base: position 145,332,852 of record CM053585.1, read on the forward strand.
GATCACAGAGTCAGACATGACTGAAACAACTGAACAACAACAATATTGTCCTTTAACTGCCTTGATTAGTGCGCTAAACCTAGGGAACTTTATGAACTTAAAAAAATATTTTTGATAACTGTATCAATATAATTGGTTTTCTTTGTAATAATTTTCATACATTATTACATTAAAAATATTATTCTGAGGAATTCTTAGGTTTTGCCACATTTGTAAAGGTGTCTGTGACACACACACACACACACACACAACACACACGTGCACAAATGTTGAGAAGTATTGCCCTGAACGATTGGAAATTTCATGTGAAACAATACTTACAAGGTGTATGTCTTTCAGAACATAGCACAATATATGCTTTTTAAAATGTTTGTTGAATGAAGAAATACCAGCCAAGAGCAGGAAAGACACAAGAGTTCTTAAAGGATTGGGTGAGGAGAGACTGATAGGATTTATAGACTCATTATTTGTGAAAGAAGCAAGAGATTTTAGGTAAGCGGAAGAATCAACATTGAATTCTAAGTTTTCTATCTCAAGTGACCAAGAAAATGATAACTTTGACAGGAATCAAGTATATATAACAATCTAGAAGAGGAGTCAGTTGTAAGAGTAAATAATTTTGGTGGATGACATAAGTGTCTAGGGGACAATTAGACATAAATATAGGGATTAAATTTGTGATTTCCTTAATTTTTCCGACTATGTAGGTGATCAAATTCCTTCTACCAATGCAGGTTAGTGTCTTCTGGGCAACTTAAACTCTTGGGAAATTGCCTAGAAGGAGGGGTGGAGAATCTGTGGCCTCAAGGCCACAGTTGGCCCTCTAGATCCTCAAGTGCAGCCCTTTGAATCCAAATTTCACAGAACAAATCTGCTTAATAAAAGAATTTGTTCTGTAAAGCTTGAACTCATTGAAAAGGTCGCACTCAAAGACCTAGAAGGGCATTTGTGGCCTTGAGGCCACAGGTTTCCCATCCTGAGCACTGAGATAGTAAGTGACTTGTTCAGGATCACACAGCTAGTATATGTCAACATGGGACTTGACCTCATGTTTTCTTGGCTATGAATGAGGCAAGCTATCATCCACTATAACAAGATCTGTTTTGTTCTGTTGTCTCTGTTTGTCTGTCTCTCCCTACTCCCCACCCCTGCCCCATATTGGCATTATATAATTGGGCATCAGGAAAATAAATTGGGACTAGAAATAGTTATTTGAAAGCCATCTCTGTTAAGGCAAGAATTGAAGAGTGAACAATTCTCTGTAGCAGAGCCAAATGTGTATGTGTATTAATTTTTAATGGTTGAATCCTTAGTCACACAACATGACCTTAGAAAAGGTCACACTGATATGATATTAACATTCCTTTGCTAAAAAACCTCAGCTCTGCCAGTTCTTCTTCTCTTCAGAGTCAGATACATAGCCATCACATTCCTGCTTCTACTTGGAGATGAGAATTTCATACACCAAGACTGAAAGAATGAACCCCAAATCACCCAGCACTCAGGCTCCCCAGGGTTTTAATATTTTGGATAGTATGGCTCCATATATTTGTTTCTTTTACAGGGGAATAGGTGTCAGAGGATGATATATGATAATTGAGGGCATTAGGCCTTTGCTATTTTTTCCCCTGGCATTTAGAAAATCATACTGAAATGTGGCCAACCCAGTGAGGCATTAACGGATAACAGAAGTGGTACAATAAAGAGAAAAAGGATTCTAATGACTGCCATCCCACAGCAAACATTAGCTCGAGGACACTAAGGAAAAAGGAGATGGCCAGGTTGAAAGTACCATTTGAAAGAAATGTTAATGAGGTATGGGAGTGAGGCAAATTATGGCCCATTGACTACTATCTAGCACAGATTTAGGGTGTTATTTCCTTTTTAGTGATCTATATGCTACACTTTGTCATGGTCTTAAAGCAGGTCAGGACATTACATTGTGTTTGTGTGTATATATGTGTATACATGTAGGTCTACATACACAAATGTGTGTACCTGTACATACAGACATGCATACATCTATACAATGTACATATTTATTGTGTGCATATATATATATATATGTACACATATGTACACATATATACTGATGTGCTAAGATTTTTGGAACACCATGTACACATATATATGGTGTATATGTGCATATGTAATATATGGATATGTGTGTGTAGGCCTATAACTGAACTCTCAGTGTTTAAAATTGTTGTTTGTGGATTTTATTTAGTTTTATAGCTTAGGAAGATATCTTTTTATGATCATTCTCTTCCTTTAATTATTTTAAAACTATGTTTTACAAAGTTATTATAGTTTCATAGAATAACATTTCATGTACAATTTAGTGTGTGCAAGAGAATAAAGGGCTTATTTTGGAGACAATCATCAAACATTTATTAAGTACCTACTGTATTAGATAGGAATTCTGAAAAGTCAGTTTTAACTCCAAGCAATCTATGACACTAGAATTCCATAGATTCAGTTACTGAAAGAAAAAAAAAACACACATTAAAATGCTTTGTCTACATGAGGCAAGTTTATCCAAGCTCACTGAATTATTGATCCCAAGAGGTCTTTATCCAGCTCCATATTGATTTTCTGTGGAGGCTGTAACAAAATGGAGCAAGGCAGTTAACTCATTTGGGTGTTCTTGTAATTCTGATCTAATGATTCAGACTAAGTTTGTTAGCAGAAATGCCACGACATGGTAAAGCTGGTATCAGGGCCATAGTTTTACAATGTTAAACTGGAGTCATAGTATAGGGTAAATGGAAAGAAGACTCAAAATACTGGATTCTAGACCTGGCTCTATCAGATCCTTGGACAAATTAATAAACTCAGTTTCCTCAATTATAAAATGGGTAAGATTAAAAGAGAAAGATTTCATAAAGCAAGTTTGTCACATAAAAAAGACAGGGTAATTCATGAGGTAAGAATAAAGGGGGAAAATGGGCTGTTCAGCTAACACAGTGGGTCACAAGTGACTCATTGGAGACTATAGACTCAGTGGGATGAGACGATAGATGATTGAGACAAATATGAAAATAATGATTCTGGCATCTTATCATTGACAAACAGCTAGTATAATTAATGGAAGCCACCACACTTTCCTGAACCTTGATTTCCCTATCTGTAAAAACAACAACAACAGCAAAACAATAATGCTGGCATTGCCTGCTTCATAGTGCTAAGGGTATATAGCCATATAATCAGTATTCAATGGATTTATACTTGCACTATGACCAATGATAGTAGATTTGAATATGAAAAGAGCTTCCCTGCTAACTTCATAGGCCTGTGAAGATCAAACTAGATAACAGAATGTGGCAATTTTAGATGGTTTCTGTAGGAATTGATCGAAAAAAAAAATATGGAAATATGTTGACAAATATAAAAGAATACATGATTATAAGATATCCTTATTATCATTGATGGTGACACTAGAATTAGTGGTGGTAAATGTTTTCCTCATGGTAGTAAATATCCTACCACAATGCAAAAAACATGCTTAGGAAATGCACTGCCTTGATCACTTGGATTTTCTCTTTTGACATGGGCTGAAACGTTTCTAAACCACATTAGTTCATTTTCCTACATTAGCGAATATCGAATATTGAACATAATTTAAGTGTTGATGATTCTGCATCTTGTCATGCCTGTTAGTGATCACTGGAAACATCAACTTTCATTATATAAAGCTGTAGATGAAGAAATATTGAATGTGAAATAACAGGAGGCAATGACCTAGTGATTTTTCCCTTTAACATTTAAGTCCTTGCAATGTTTTTTCTATCCTTTTCTTTTCTTTGAAAAATGGCGTAAGTGTGTTTACATGTACATATATGTGTATGTGTATATATACATACTTATTTCTTATTTACTGAGTATCCTGATTAAGTGAAATTTTCTAGTATTTATATTGTATAAATATAGCCAATCACATGATTATGTATAATAGGTTAACTTTAGTTTTGAAAATGTAGAGTGCTTTTAATTACTCCAGCAATTTGAACTATGTATAGTTAGTTCAATATTAGCTTGTTATATCAGTTACTTCAATGGATCTGTCATGTCATAGGTATGAATTATTTCTCTAACAATACAGTTCAATACAATAAACATTTAAGTTCGTAGAAAGACAAAAAAACCAAAGATGTGTGTATATGTGTATGCACATATTACATATATATATGCACACATATAAATATGTGTACATATGTATTTCCACATATACATGGATGTGTGTGTATGTGTGTTTATAGCTATGCTCTACCCTCAAGGACTTTAGGCAGATTGCACTTTACCAGTCAATCATCATGTGTGACTGTGATGACTTTCCTTTAAACTTCTAAGAGAATCTCTCCAGTGTACTAGAGGTATTTCTCTGAGATTTTTTTCCAACATTTTTGGACATCTGTGTAACACTGGGACATCCTGGCCCACATGATTTTCCAGTCATATATCTCACAGATATCTTTTACTGCTTCCTATGTGCAAGTTCCTAATAACAATATGCCACAGGCTTCTTATACTCACATACATTTTCTCCTATTGCCCTTTGAGTTAGCAAAAATTTGATTTTTCTGATATTGTAGTGTCCCATGATTCATAGCTGTATATTATTTCTGGAAAAATATTAGTGTTGAAACAGAGGCTTTGGCAGCAGTGACCAGCTTGGGACCATTGAAAGTACTGCAGTGTTTTCCCAAAGCAATCCAAGCTGCTCTTTCTTCTTTTTAATTCTGGGTCCAATTCATTGTCCATAGCATTCCTGTCCTAGATATAGATACTAATAGACTAACCCAATAGACTGTTTGCGCAGCTGTTTATCTTTTTTTTTGGGGCAACAAACATTCTTCCTGCACTTGCTTTTTTTTTCCTATGTGAGTTAGTCAATCTGTTCTTGGCAGTGTGGTTAGAGTATTTTAATTACTGTACACCTAATTCCAGAAAAAGAGTAGCAAATTAAAAGGAATATCCTCATTCTTTTCTTGAAATCTAGAGAATAATGTTTTGCCACATTGACAGAAATTAAGGCCACTGTATTTAGGGTCTCATTTCTGTGTAATGTTGTCATTTGTGATAGGGAGTTTAGGTAAAAACCCTGAAGAAATGATCATTATTTCACTTAGAGAAGTGTTACTCTTGCAAGGTTAACTATTTGAATTTAACTGAGTATTGTACGTATTAGACACTTCTGCGTATCTTGCCTTTCATGATGGACTTACTTGGGAACAGAATACTTACATTTCACTTCTCTCTGTTGCAACTTAATGATCATCTTCCTTCCTTTCCCAGCCCCTTACCTTTCTTTTTTCCCCCTCCTTCTGGGGGAAAATGGAGAAAAGATTAAGAGAAGAAAGATGAAATTTTAGAACCGGTAGGGAAAGAAGAGAAAATTTACCCATATCCCTACATATTTTCACATCAGAAACAAGCTCAGAGAGTTAGTTATTTAATAGAGCTGAAAGGAATAGTGTCAAAGATAGGAGTTGAAACTAATTCTTGTGACTTCTAATCCAATAACATAGGAACACCATTTACCAGAGGCCAAAATACATGGATTTGTGTCTCAGATTGACTAGTCACTAGCTGTATAGCTGTGATGGAATCATTTAAAAATCTCAAATCATCACTTTTTTCATTTTTATGATGGAAATAATAACTATACCGCTTTCTTCACAAAACTGCTGTAAGGAATTCATTTTTTTAATTGTAAAAGAAATAGAAATATAAGCTATTATTACCAGTACTATGTTGCCACTAACAGGAAAGGTTACTAATTGATTAAATTAAAGCAATTCAGTATTTTACTTAAATATTAACATTAATGTTTTGAGATAATAATATTCTGTCTACTGTAGTACCAGTAAAACTCAAATAACATGCGTAATTCTGCCATTAGAAATATATTCCTTTAGATGAAAAAAAATCCTCTTTAGAAATAAGATAATTGGGAGATTTATAGCCTTAGTTAGCCACAGTGTAGTATAAATTTATTCGATCAGTTTCTTTTTCTCCTAATAACTTGATATAATAAACTTCTGGAGGAATAAGAGTTTTCAGGGTATTTAACTTGAAAAAAAACTAATTTGAAAACATTGAGCAAAGCTGCAAGTAAGCAATCCTGAATTATGAGCCATAGAAGCTGGATCTGGAGAACAGTAGGCAGTAGGGTTTGGGGACTCATAGGATCATAGATCTAGTGCAGCGGTTCTCAACCTGTGGGTTATGTTCAGTTTGTAACGATGAAAATATATCCTGCATATCAGATATTTACATTACAATTCATAACTAGCAAAATTACAGTTATGAAGTAGCAGCAAAAATAATTTTATGGTTGGGAGTCACCACAACATAAGGAACTGTATTAAACGGTTTAGGCATTAGGAAGGTTGAGAACCACTGTTCTAGAGGCAGGAGGGATCTCAGAACTCATCTACTCCGATTCCTTCATTTTATAGACCGAGGAAACCGAGACTTCAGAGAGGTCAAAAGACATGCCCAATGTCACAAAACTACTAAGTAGCAGAGCTGAGATTCCATCTGAGGTCATCTAACTCCAGATTAGGGGTTTTTTTCAGTATCTCCAATCAGAAGAGAGGGAAAGGGAAATAAGTAGCACCACCATTTTGCTTTTGGCTATGTCTGAATTTCTGTATGCACTTTCCAAAGGTACAGGAAAAATGGAAATTCTTATATGAACATAAATGCAAGCATTTTTTCAAAGAGCATAAAACTCGTTAAGAGATCAATATCTACACACAGGCCTATGTGATTAAAAGGGTTATAAGCTGATTTATCTATTTTTTTTTCTATTTCCTCAGTTCTATGTTCTTTTTTTTTTTTTCCTTTTTCAGACCTGAAGTATGATGAGTTCACAGAATTGGCTCTTAAATTTTCCTAAAGCAAATTGGCCTAGTAATAAAGGTGATAATAGCTCCCATTTATATGTCACCTTAAGATTTGCAAATGGCTTTGCGTACTTTGTTTCATTTGAGAGAATGATCACACTGTAAAGTTGACAGTGTCACCTTCCAATCTGATACAAAGAAACCATTCAGTAATAGTAACAGAGCAAGATTTGTTTTTGATTAGAAGAAAAATTTTAAAAATATATTTCATATGTTGACGACTTGAAACTGTTCAGTGAATCACCCAGTGGAATAGCCTTGATCAGGGCTTGGGATCCATTCTTGTTTAAATCCTGTTTCTCCATCTCTACAATAAAAATAAGGTTTCTTGTCACACAAACCAGATTGCAGGAGGATTAATGATTCATTTGCAAGGAGCCAAATGATTTGTCTAAAAGAGACAAAAGTGACTAAGTGCCTCCAAGTTTCTCCCCCTCCAGGTCCATCCTCCACTAAGCTGTCAAATTATTCTTCCTAAAACACAAATCTGAACATATCTCATTCCTATTCAATAAAATCCAGCAACTTCTATCACCTCTAAGATCTAATATAAAATTCTCTGTTTAGCATTCAAAGCCCTTCACCACCTCATCACTTCCTAACTTTACAGTTTTCTTTACCTTACTCTTCCCTTCCTCCACATTCACTACAATCAAGTGACACCATCCTTCCTGCTTTTCAGGGAAGACACTTCATCTCCTGCCTCTGGACATTTTCACTGGATATTCTTTATGCCTAGAATACTCTCCCTCCCAATTTCTATCTCCAGTCTTCCCTAGCTTTTTTCAAGTCCCACCTAACATTGCTATATTCTATGAGATGCCTTTCCTTATCTCCCTTAATATTAGTGCCCTTCTTCTATTGATTATCCAAAGGTTCTCTTGTGTATATCTTGTTTGCATATTTTGTATTAGCTCCTTCATTAGACTGTGAGTTCCTTGAGAGCAGAGACCTGCATTTCTTTGTATCCTCAGCACTAAGCACAGTGCCTGATATAGAGTAGGTGCTTAATAAATGCTTGTTGATTGATGGAATCTTTAGGATTGACTCTCCTAATTTCTCTCCCTGAGATCCCAGAGGAACCATCTATAGCTTCACAGGAATTGTGTTCAGATCAAGAGTCCATTTTAGTGTAAGAAGATAAGAATTAGGCTAGGCTACGCTAGGGTTCATCTGGGCATTTTCTTGACAACTCATGTGAAACTTGTAAATTTTTAAATTTATTTTTCTAGTGGCTTGATGTCACAGCAATCTCTGTGAGCTTTCTCTTCCTTCTGTCCATGATCAGATCCCTACTATAAATGCAGCATTCATTCATTCATGAAACAAGTATTTATTGAACCTCCTTTTTATATCAAATATTGTGTTATTTAAATCCTATGGGAAATGAAAGGGCAAATAAGAACTAGTCTCTAAGGTCAAGGAAGTAGGGAAGAAGAGGTTGTAAGAGAAGTATAAATCAAATACTATGCCATTTCCGATGAGGAAAACATTGTTTTGGCAGAAGCAGTGATGATGGAGATCACTGCACACACAGATACAACATTAATCAGCAGTATCATTTTAAATCATTGTAGGCATTACCATTTTTAGGATTAGCATAAAAAAGACTCCCTCTTGAGCTGCAAACATGGTCAAGAATTGTGGATGTAAGTATTGGCATATTTTTTGGTATATTTACTAATAATGTATCTTACGGGGAAATTATATTGTTTTAAATGTCTTTAAAAATTTCAGATAATTTTCATTTTTCAATGTAGAAATAGCCCCCCCGCAAAGTTTGTTCATCTAACTTCTTATAAGCAGAAGCTGATATTGAAAGAGATACATTCTTAATTCATCTTTTCTTTTTCCTTCCTTTCTTTTACTAGACCTCAATTTAACCTTTCTGTCAAAGGCAGTGTTTTTGTTGTTTTTCCCCCCTCTCTTTGTTGTCTTATAAGACAGAGATTATACATTTAAAAAAAATTTAGTTGTCTTCTTTTTATTCTTTTCATCTGCCTCCTGAGGTAACTCATTATCCTTTGCTCGTTAAGCAGTGACTGTTTCAATCTACTATTATTATTATAATTTTTTTCTTATACATGGTAAGATAAATTTACTGGGAGGATTTATCTATTACTTAGCAATGTTTTGCTTTCTCTTTATACAATAGGAAATGGGGATATAATGTATTGTCGGGTTTTTGTTTTTGTTCCTTTAAACACATTGACTTTTAAGCAAGTAAAAACAATTTTTTGTAATCAACTGTTCTCTCAGCCCCAGGACACCAAAATAAAACCAAAGCAACTGGTCAATCTTGGACCAAGAACAAATAGCTCCTTCTCACAATAAAGAATTACTTGTCACTGGTTATTCTCCTTTATTAAAAACAAACAAAACCCAGAAAAGTTGTACCTAATATTTTTCTTGTGTTTTAAGAGTGAAGGGAAGAGTGGGAATATGGGTAGCTCAGAGAGATACTATATTGGGTATGTGGTATATGAATGAATCCTATCACAAAATATTTAACATATCCATTTATTGGTTTTCCAGTAATATTATGTGCTAGCTGAGATAGCATAGTTAAATCTTTGGGTCCAAGTTCTCAGATATTTTCTTGAGATTTTAGCATGCAAATTACTTCAGTAATTCTCTTGAGCTGTATCCAAAGGTATTTATTCTCATATCAATTTAAAGAACATTCCTCTCTTAAAATAATTCTGCTAATTGGATAACATCTAGGTGACATCTTTCATTTATTTATTCAGAGCCTAATTAACAGTTTTAATAGCTAAATTTAAAAACAAGATTTCAAACAATCAAATGCCAGCACTTTTATCTTAAATATATGGGAGTTGAATATTAATTGTTTGGATGAAAAAAGAAAATCTCTGTCATAGATGAGTACATTCAAGATTTACTGTGTCGCATTTGCTGAGTAGAAGTTACAAAGAGTTATGAAATGAAAGCTCCACAGGGACCTTAAATGTATGACAAGAAATAAACACAATCAAGCATGCCCAAGGCATATTTTTTGAAGTAGGCCCAGTTCATCCTCAATGCCTTTCCACCTCTCCTTTCTCTCTCCTGATGCATCTTTCCTTCCCTTCTCCCCTCCCAATATCCCATGACTGCCCAAGTCCCCAAATTGTGAGACATCATCCATATCTTCTGACCCCCAATAGAGTCTCTATGCTCAAAATTATCCCAAACAATCCTTCTTTACCTCTATCAAAGCATATCATTCTGTCCAAACCCTGCTCCCCACTGACATTAAGGATTAGATCAACTATTGTATATTAAGATAGTGATGACTAAGAATAGCTTGCAGTGTTACCTATCCCAAAGATAGAATCTGTATTATGAAGTACATGCTATCTAGAGCTGGAAGGGATGTTAGAGATGATCTAGTTCAACCCCTCATTTAAAACAAAAGGAAATTTTACCCCAGAGAGGACAAGTAACTTGTCGTTGGACACATAACTAGTTTATAATAGAGCTAGCACAGAAGCACAGAATTGTAGGTTTGGAAGGAACTTCACAAACCACCTAGTCCAACCTCTTAGTAATCTTTTCTACAAAATTTCTGGCAAATGATATATAACTCTCCGCATAAAGAGCCCCAGAAAGAAAGAAACTGCTACCTCCTGAAGGAGTTCATTCTATGTTGTGATAGTCTAATTTTTAGGAAGCTTTTCTTTATATCAAGCATAAATTTGCTTCTTTGCAATTTTTGCCTATTGATCCTAGTGTTCCCTTCTGGGGCCAAATAGAACAAAGGCTATTCCATTACCCTCACAAAAGCTATTCAAATATTTAAAAAAATACATAAATAAAACTGTCATATACCTTTGTCATTACTTATTTAGCCTAGAGACCACCAAGGGCATCAAATGATCCCCATATAATCAGCCTGATTGCCCTTCTCTCTACTCTATCAATAACTTTCTAAAATCTACTACCCAAAATTTAACCCAGGTGTTTTGATGTTTTTTGAAGAAAACAGATAATAGAATTATCACATCTTAAGTACTGGACATTATGTGTCTCTTAACGCAGCCTTCTGTTCAATTAGCTTTCTTGGTTGTCATTTCAGTTGGTAGATTCATAATGATCTTATAGTACCATCATAGTATCCTCTGGCATACGATTTAGGCAAGTCATGTGACATCTCTCAGCCTCAGTTGACTTGCGTGTAAAATTGGGATATCATTAGGACCTACCCTAACATGTCTGTTCTGAGGATCAAATGAACTTACATATTTAAAATGTCTTGCAAATTGTAAAGTGCTATATAAATAATATCTATTAGCTAAACATATGCTTTTTGGTAATGTTTTCCCAATTTAATATTTGTAAAGCAGGTAGATTTTTTTTTAAATTTGAGTTTAAGGTGTTACATTTTTATCAATTAAATTTTTTAATTGGTTTCAACACAATGCTCAAACCTGTCAAGAACTTTTTTTTTAGGGGGTGACTAGGTGGCACAGTGAATAGAGCACCAGCCCTGGAGTCAGGAGGACCTGAGTTCAAATCCAGCTTCAGATACTTAACACTAGCCATGTGACCTTGGGCAAGTCACTTAACCCCAATTGCCCTGCCTTTCCCTCTCCAAAAAGCAAAAAAAACCCAAATACCTTTTTAAAACTGGGATTATATCATAGAGTTTGTCAGCTGTTTCTCAGAATTTTGAGTCATTTGAGAATATGATGTGTCCTATTTTTAAAAAATCATTGATAAAAATGTGCAAGATCATGGGGCCACTTACGGAAACCTAGAACTGTGTTCTAGGGACCATGTTCTGATTTGGCATGGAACCATTGAAAATATTCTGGGTTTGGACATTACCACACTCTAAATCTGTTAGATGGAACCTGTCTCAAATCTTTCCATCCTGTTCACAAGAATAGTGTGAGAAATCCCATCACATTTTTTTTAAACAAGTAATTTATATCTCCAATATTTCTTTCACTTATAATCCTGTAAATCAAGAAATTAGAATCAATCTGGTATAAACTGCTCTGCATTGAACATTTCAAATTAATTTGTAGAATTATTTTATTTTGTCAGAATGAAGTATTAAAATCTTCAGAGGAGTGAAGGAAAGTTTTAGATATATGTATGTTCTAACAGAAGAGGTTAATAATCTGTGCATCTGAATTCCCAGTGGAGCTGGCGTGGGTGCATTGCTGTGCATTCTGCTACCTTCTGCTCTGAAAATCTGCTGCTGGAAATCTGCCAATAGATGTCAATATATGGATTGGGAATACCTAGTCTTAAGTGATCATGCTCCATTAAGAGTCAAGGTTTAATGATTTTATAAATTGTAAGTTCACTTCCACCAACAAAGACTTCAAATTATCTATACAGATCATACGATGCCAGAAGTGTTTCCTGATTGATAAGACCCTCTGCATTTTGTACTGTGTTGGCCTCAGGAGCATCTACTCCATACCCCAGTGAGGCACTAGAGTTGGATTTTAGCAGAATTTAGTTGAAAGTGGCAGGTGTTTCTATATACTGGGCAAGGGAAAGAGCAGTACATGTAGCACTCTGAGCATAAATCTGGGGAGAAAATTCATACTATTTCAAGTCCATGAATTGGGAAACAGATGTTGAGAGAAATCACATGTATTTTTGAGTTATTTATATACATTTCAGTTCATCTTCATTTTTTCTCCTACAATCTACTTTAATGTGATTCCACTAAATTCAGTACATATTTCAGTAGATACATGTATAAACATGTCTTTTCTGTTTCATATGATTCTTTCTTCCCTTAACTTTCCTTTTTAATTGTTCAGTAAATTGTTTGATACCAAATGGACCCACCTGTGAGGATTGATAACTAATAATAATTAAATGTATATAGTCTTTTCTCAAGTAGTAATTTTTTTTTTTTGGTGATGCCTTTTAATTTTTTTGTTTGAGTGGGTAATGGATTGTTTTAAATTTACTTATTTATGACAGTCTTCTAATTACAAAAAAAGTCTATATATTTAGAGTTTTGTTTTGTTATTTTTAGAACACATTAGTCAGCCTCCACACAATTAAAATGCAAATTGGTTTATATTTAAATAGCCAAAATAATCAACCAATGTGACTGGTATCAGGATCAGCTTCGCTTATATCGCCATGTAAATTCTCTAATCCTTTTCACTTCCACTGCATTTATCAGTTACTCCAGAGCTGGAAAGAAGCTTATATTTACATATGTCAGATTTGATTTGCATCATCATAGAGGGACATAGCACTCATTCACTGTCAAGTCACACCTCATTTATAGACTTGTCAATCTGTCAGGAGAAATGTGCCATTGTTGATGACACCCTTTAAAGCAGGCATTGCAGTCACTTTCCCCTTCCTTGACCTCCAGGCTGTATTTTACAAACTCATTTTAGGTGGTGTTTGCACTGTGAGGGCAAGCCATATCACAGCCAGTATGAGGTGGTGGTGGTTGTATTTTGTTTGTTTATTATTTCCTTGTTTGATTTTAAGGAGAAAGGGGTGAGTGTCAGTATTTTTCCTAGTTTTCTGTCAGCCTGCAATTTTTGCAGTGACAGAAGATTCAAAAAACATGGAAAACTGTGTTTGCAACTGCTAAATGTAAATTACTGGTGCCATACTCAGGACAAGAAGAATGAATACCTGTTAACACAGGATTCACTGAGGGAGAAAAATGCCTACAGAGTTGAAAACATCCATTAAATGAATTTTTTATCTTTTATTCCATTGAAAGTTGAGTCTAGGTGACTTAAAAATAATGATTACAATGTTTAAGCCCCTATCATTTCATTTTTTTTGACCAGCCCCCTCAGGCAGCTGCCTCCTTAAAATTAGATGACTAATAATGGGGAGTTATATCTTGAAGAAATGAATGACAGTAGTTAGGGCCTTGAAAAAAATACACTACTTCAGGGGAGTAGGAAAACAACTTTAAGTGCCTGGGTCATAAAGATCATAGAATATTGAGGTTGGATGGAATTTTAGAGGTGATCAAAGTCAGGCCTTCATTTTATGAGAGAAGAAATTGAGGTCTAGACGATTAGTGAAAGGAACTTTGAAAACACATATGTCAAAGTTTGAATATCTGGTTTGTTGCTATATCACTATTTTTAGCATGGATTGAGATGAAGTCAGATTGGTAAATGGGTAAAATGTCTAATGAGCATAATTTGAAAAATTCCTAGGAAAAATTTTATAAAGTTTTAGATAAAATTTCATGAGGCATAAATACATTGTCCTTAGGCTACTAAGTCACCATAATTTCATTGTAGCACTGTGCTCAATCCTTTGCCAGGCTCTTCTCTGGAGAAATCAGTGATGCATAGGACCTCGGTGACTTAAAAAAAAAAGTCATTTCCCTCTCTGTTCCTCAGGTGCTCTTATGCAAAATGGGGCTAATACCATTTATAGTTATTGTTTATTGTGAGGAAATTATTTTATTAGTCACCAACTCCTATCTGTGTGAATTATTTTTATAATTATAATTACTGTTATCATTACTATCAATGACAAATTGGGTGGGGAGGAGTTCTTAGTGTTTTCCTAAAGTCTTCTAAAGAAGGCAGGGAAGGTATGGATCCTTATCTTTGGGCTTCTGACCAGGCTTGGGGCAAATTACCAAACCTCATTTCAAGCTTTATACTTTTCATCTGCCAACTGAAGTAGTATGGTATACCCTCCCCAAAACAGAGCACTGTTTCGAAATTGAAATGAAATAGTGAATAAAAAATACTTTTTAATTGGTAATTGGTTTCTATAGTATCATTGGCATTATAATTAACATAACATGTCAGTTTCTAAGGAAGGAACCATTTATGCTTGTCTAGAGTGAGTGTGAATGATACAACATGTTGATAAGAGGTAGGTACCAAACCTTAATATTGACTTGTTGGTATGATGTGGTGATGTCATTTCTTTATATGTACATAGAACTCACTGTGTGAACACTGACCTTCAAGTTGACACATATCATGGTCTGTCTTAGGTAAGTGGTATCAATTGGCAATAGGATAGAAAATGAATACCATCAATTAATCTACTTGGTTCCAGGATGCAAAAATATGAAAGGGTCTAATCCTAGCACACCTACAATTCCATTTAACATTTTTATAAGTGGTTTAGATGAAGGTCATCGAAATTTAAAGGTGAACAGATTTAATCCTTTCAGCAGAATAGGAACAATTGAGCCAAATAAATGTTAGCAATAATGATTGATTAAAATAGAAACTTAAGAGATGGTGTACTTCATCCTGCACTGTGTTTGTAAGTTGTATGATTACTATGTCTCCAGACTTCACCTGCTACCCTCATCCCAGAACCACCAAGTAAGAGGATAGTTCCCTCTCACTAAGCAATAGAATTAATTACTCAATGTACTAAAATGACAAATTATAACTTTCAGGGTAAAATTCAGTAGGGATGAATATAAAGTTATTAATTTATTTTATTTTTTTAATCAGTTGCACCAATATAAGATGAACAAGACCTAGTTTGGTAATCATATATGTGAAAATTATTTATATATGTTAGCAAACTATAATGAGTCAAATGTATAACATGGTAATAGCATCACTAAAATATGCAACCCAAATCTTGGCTTGCATTAATAAAAATTTAGTCACTGTGACAGGAGAGCTAATAATCTCACTGCATCCTACTGTTCAGAGACTATTTAAAGTACTGGGCCCAATTTGGGGTACCAAAGAATCACAAAATTTCAGTTAAAAGGGGTCTTACTAATGTTTGCTTAGTTTAGCTCATATATGCATAGAATATTATGCCCCCAAGGTGGTCATTTAGTCTATGTTTGAAAGTTTCCATTGAGAGGGGGTAGGAAGGAGGGACATATAATCAGTCTCTCATAATGTGCCCACTGTGGAGATGTTCTGCGTAATTACACATGTACAGCCTGTATTTAATTGCTTGTCCTTCCAGGGGGGGTGGGTAATGAGGGAGGAAGGGAAAGAATCAAGAATTTAAAGTTCTATAATCAAATGTTAAAAAAATAATAATAATAATAATTATTATTATTATTAACTACATCCAACTGGGAATTAAGATATACAGGCACTGTGGTAGGGAGATCCATCTTGGGAAGGATGGGAAGAAAATTTGTAACTCAAAATCTTGTGGAAATGAATGATGTAAACAAGAAAATAAATAAATTAATTTATTTTTAAAAAAAGGACACTACTATCTTCCTGTTATCCAGGTTCATAAGAACAGAGTCACCAGCATCTCATCCCTTATTCTCAACCCCATTATCCAGTCAGTTGCCTCAATTTCTTTTGCATTCCTTCCATTCTCTTCTGTCACACCACAACCACCTTAGTGTAAGTTCTCACCATCTTCCTCCTGGACTATTTCAGTTGTCTCAAATGTTCTTCTTACCCCTATTCTTTCCCTTCTCTAATCCATCCTTCACCCACTGTCATATTTATATTCTGAAAGTAGAGATTTGACTATGTCACTTGCCAACAAAAGAACCTCCAGTGGCTCCCAAATCCCAAAATTAAAAAAGAATACTTTATTTAGGATTTGAATCCTTTCACAATCTGTCTCCAGTCCACTTTTACAAGTTTGTTGCACCTTCCCTTCACTCTAGACATATAATCCTCTTCACCATTCCCTATACCTTACATTCTGTCTCCTCTCTCCATGGGATCATATACTAATTTCCATGCTTGGGTTGTACTTTTGTCCCCCTTTACCTCCTAGAACCCCTAGATTCTTTCAAACTCATCTCACATGCCAACTTCTACATGAGGTTTACATTAGTTACCACTTGTAGTAGCAAGCACTCTAGCATACCCAGGATGGCTGTTAGCACAGGTTCTTTGGATTTGCTTTTTTAAAGGAAAGCAATTCAAAAAGGGTTAACAATCTTACTTTAATCAAACATAGATATCATTTAGCTAGTTTGGGGTAAAAAGTCAGCATGCTGAACTTCAGAGAATACAAACAATGGTTACAAACAGATAAAAAAAAATGCAGAGAAAATAACAGAATTCAACAGACAGACCTTCTAGCTGTCTGACCATCACATACACACAGTTAGTTACCAGAGAGAGAAGCACCAGCATCTGGGTTTTCAAAGCCAAAGGGCTCAATGACTACCCAGAGTCTTATCTGGCCAAATCACGCAACTCTTATCAAAGTGAGCCCTAAAGCAAAACCTCACCTCAGAGGTATATATATGGCCTTCTCCAGGGTCATAGAACATCACAACGCTCGTGACTCACTTGACTACAGAGTAACAAAGATTGTGCCTTTCTGACAAAGCCCACCACGGGCTCCATGTGACCACATTCAGCCTATTAGGGGACAGAATTTATTTTCAAATCAGGAAAGGTCTTCAAATTCATCTAGGCCTAATAAGGGACAGGGAAGTTCTTCAAATTCCCATTAGCATTACACCACTGTAATAAATGCATTGTCTTATGTTTTCCATTTTTTAAAAAAAATTTTCTCTTCTTTGATACAGTTGTGTACAATCAACAAAGCTTTATTTTGCATTTGGTCATTGTCTAGCTACTCTTTAGGCCTCATCTTAAGTACCGTCTCTAATCTGACTTCATAGAACTTGCAGTCTGTTAGTGGGTTCTGTAAAACTCTCATCTATATCCTTGTCCAGAAAGCATATACCTCCCTATTTTATACTTTCATTGATAATTACTAAGAAAATTTTCAAACAAAATTATCTCTGTGCTTGAATTTATCAATGAATTGTATGATCAGAACACATGTGTAGGAGGAAGTTTTTGGAGGATATAAACATAGATAATCATAATTCACAATATCACTTGGTGACTATATTAGAAAAGTACAGAAAATAAAATATGCTATGTAAAGTTTGAGACAGAAGGGATTTCATAGTTGGGAGAAGGAAAGGGGAAGGGAAGGAAGTAAGCATTATAGAATGCCTACAATATGCCATGCAGAGTCTAAACATTTTACATATATACATATGTGTGTGTGTCTGTATATCTGTCTATCTATCTGTTACCTCATTTGATCCTTACAACAGCCATGCAAGATGGTTGCTACTATTATTCCTATTTTATGGTTATGGAAACTAGAAAATAAAGGGTCACATAGTAAGTATCTGAGACCAAATTCAAATGCGGGTTTTCTTTACTCAAGGCCCACTGCTCTATCCACTCTACCACCTAGCTGACTGATGCCTCAGAGATCATCTGATATGGTATGGACAATTTTCCTGAAAGAAGTGATGTTTGAATTGGCATTAAATTATATTTTAACAGTAGAAAGGAAGGAAGAGGAATATAGTGTAGACATACATATGTGATAGTATGAATAAAGATAATTTGCGCCTGGGAGAACAGAGTGTATTAGGAGAGGAGAGGACATATTAGCTTAGCTGGGGAGTAAGTGTGCATAGAGGAAGGAATATGTGACAAGGAAAGGAACATGGGTGACACTTTACAGAGGACTTTGGATTCAAAGCAGAGAAATTTTAAAATTACTGAGGGAAAAGGAGGCGCCATGAGAAATTTTTAAACAGATATGTGCCATGATTATATTTGTTTATAAGGAAGAAGATTCTGATATAATTATGCAAGATAGAATGGAAGAGTTGGAGAGCAGAATCACATAAATGTATTGGAAGCCTTTCACAATAGATCTGAGAGATAGTAGTTAGGATTTTCATTGAAGTGGTAGCATGGGAGTAGAAAAGTTGGGACAAATTGGAGAGATATTACAGAAGTCAAAATGATAGGAATAAAGTCTGAAGGTCATTGTCAAAAGGCCCTTCTAGAGCCAGCCTCATAATTGGCATGATTTTGGTACAGTTCTGTCTCTGACACAAATTGACTTTGTGTTCTTGGAAAAGTCACTCTCAGTACCCCAAGGCAATTCCCTCAGAACATAAATTACTTATACCAAAGAATATACAGTTTTCAGGCAAAAATAATGCAAAACACTGCTCTATAATTGCTTAGGTAGGTAAAAATATTCCTAGAAAACAAATATTTTTATTGAGGGTGGGAAATAGGAATGTTATAGCTATGATATCCTAAAAGCAAGATGATTAATCAATGATGTCTACAATACAGACATCTATTAGAGTTAATATTGTTTACATTTGTGGAGTGCAATAAAGTTACAAAAACCTTGCAGGACATCATGTACCTAGAGGCAGAAGAAACATTTGTAGCCTTCTATCTCCACTTTTACAGGGGAGGAAACTGAAGACGATGAGGTTAAATGATTTGCCCAGTGTTATATTTGTACTGAGCATCAAAGCTATCATTTGAATCCAGGTCCTCTATCTCCAAAATCAGTGCTTATTTCACATTACCATAATTTCTGAAATATTTTATTATTTAATTTAATCTTAACAAGTACCTTGGAGTCCAAGTATCATTATCCTCACATTACAGACACAGAAACAGTGTCAGAGAAGTGAAGAGCCCATGGACGTAGAATTAGTAAGTTGTGGAGTCAAGATTTTAAGCTAAGTCTTCTTACTCTAAGTCCCACATGCTTTCCATGCTGGAACTTTGGTTCTGCTCTGGGCTATGACATATTCAATAATTTTACTGAATTTTAAGAATTCAAAATATCATTTTTTTGTTTGCTTATAAGCATGAAATTCTTTGAATGTTTAGTCAGCCTGTTGTTCTACCCAGTTTTGACTTTATCTAGGTTAGAAATGCTTCCACATGCAAATAGAGAACAAAGAAATGACCAAGTCAGTTTATTAGCTCAATAAACATTGTCATAGGTGTTGGTACTAAAATGATTTGTTTAAATTATCTTTTTCATCTATTGGCAAAATGTTAATAATTCTCCTAGGCAACAAGTAGCCTGGCTCACTCTCTCTATCCAAGGTCTCATTTTATCTATATGAAAGCAAGAAATATACCAGCTTAAAGCATATATAAGAGCTTTATCATCAGAAATCTGTGTCTGCATCCAGCAGTGTTACTACATTGTGCCCATTTTACTACTACCCTGTAATGATATGTAGAGAAAAGACACATGTCTTAAATAAGTGATGTTGGTTAACTAATTTAGTATGTCATCTCCGCTCCTCAGTTTCCTTACTACAATAAAGGGTTTAGACTAGATAATCTCTCAAGGTCCTTTCTAGCCCTTCCATTATATTTTTTTATGGCTTTATGTTGTCTCCCAACTCTGAAAGTCTGTGTTTTATTTCTTTAAGCTCCCTTGGAACTCTAAAATGTTAATGTTATAGGATTTTGTCCAGTCCTGACATTCTATGCTTTGTTTCCTTTCCTTTTTTCAAAAAATTTATTTTATTCTGAGTTTAAGGAATAAACATTTCCTTAACATAGTAGAATAGAAGAAAAAGATGATTGAACATAAAACTGCATATTTGCTATGTACTACTTGCTATTCCTTTTAAATATATAATGAACTTATCATGTAACTTTTTTCTTCCCTTCCCCCCTACCCTAGAGATGTCTACCACAAATATGCATGTATGTATGTGTGTATGTATATATGAAAAACCATTTTAGAAATACTCCTACTTATCAATTTTTTTATCTGGATGCTGACAGCATCTTCCTTCACATATCCTTTGAAGTTAATTTGGGTATTTATAATAGTTAGAATGACCTAATAACTCTTAAGTTATTAATAAACAATATTATTGTTATATATAAACAAATTTTCATCCACTCTAAGATCCTCTTGTACCTAATTAAATATATTCAGTGAGTTTTAAGTACCTGTAATGCCATGCACAAGCAGCTTCCCAAAAGAATGGTACTGTGAACAGCTTTTAAGGTTCTGATTACACAGTATAGTGCACATTCCTTTTATTCCATAACAAATCAAGGCAAACTTTCTCAGAAAATCAAGGTACAGTATAATATTCACAACATCACATCTTATCACAGAAAATCACAGCATAGTGTTCACAACAGCTTAACATTAGAATGGCCACATAGTTTTCACCAAAGTGGCAATAGAATTTGGAACAAAGAACAAAAGAATAATCATCTGGTTTCCCTAAAGGGGAAACACTCCTTACTTAATCATTCAATCATCTCACAATACAATAAACAATCTTCCAGTCATAAGTTAACTTAATCAGTCACTTATCCAGATTCACAATTACTAAGTATCATTAATCACTAAATACAATCATTAGAAAATTACGCAAATCCTCCACCCCTCGGTATCTAGTAAACTTCAGTTTCATCACATGTTTAATATCCAAGGAGAGGCCTATTCTTCATCTTGACTTGAGGTGGTCTCTCTGATTTCCCAGATCCCCTTCATGGTCCCAGCTCCTACCTGAATCCACCAGTCACAAATCCACCAAACAATCAGCAAACAGGATTCAGAGGCAGACAGCTTCCAGGTTCTTGTCCAGTCCTCCGTGCAGTTCTTGTTACACACTGAAGTCCACAGGGTCCAGCACATCTCAAAACCTTCACAGCTTCTGTTTCTGGGAACTCAAGTTTCAATCAAGACACAAACAAACAAAGGCTTATCCTGGTCATGCTTCTTCAGCCCTCCAACAGTTCAGCTGGCCCTAGGACCAGAAGAAATCTCAGCCTTCCAGGAGGGAAGTTCCAGCAGAACTGCTTCTTCCACCAGGAGCAAAAATTCTCGATTCTGTCTTTCTGTCTCTGGAACTCTTCTTACACACACACACACACACACACACACACAGCTTCCTGTCTCAGCCAACCCCTTCCTGTTATGTCAGCAAGGGGAGACAGAGTTCACACCTTCTGTTTCTTTCAAGAGGTACTTAGCCCTTAGTCCTAATCTGCTAAATTCATTACTGTTACAGTACCCTAGTGCTTGACTTGATGACGTCAGCAACCAAAACCAAGTAGATGCATTGTTTTGTTGTTATTGTCGTTGTTGTTATTGGGGGGCTTGGAGGGAGCTGTGGAGGAAGGGTGATACATTAGTTTCCTATTTCACATGGGAAAATGATGAGTAAGAGAAGACAAGAGCAAGATGTCACCACCTACCCATTCCAGATAGATGAACCTGCAACTCTTCAAGCCATTACTCCTTTTCTTTCTTAGCAAATGTATTTAATCTTTTTTTCTAACCTGTTATAGACCTGCAGTTAGAATTTGTTTCCTAGATTCACTTTTTAATACTGCTTATTCATTCATTGATTCATTTAACGAATGATTATTGAGTTGCATTGTGAATCTCTGGTGTTGATACAAAGGCATTCAAGATGTGCTCTTTACTTTCAAAGAATTTTTAATCTACTATGGAAGATAAGAAATGAATGCATATAACTGCATTACAGTGTAGAATGTGAATGTGCATAAAGGAAGGATAAAAGTATTCTGTTAATTGTACCTTATCCATTTCCTGTGCTTCTGGTAAGACATCTTAATATGTTTTTGGGCATAGTGTCAATCCATTTGATCTAAATATAAAATAATACTATTTATGACAATTAAGGTTTGTTTAAGAGGAATATTTTACAGATTTTAAAACTGAAAATTAAAGGCTATTCACCCTATTTTTCTCCTTTTTACTAGGATTAAGGCGTGTAACCAGTGTCTTTTTTTTTTCCTTAATGATAACTTTATCTTATTTTTCCTCATACTAAAAAGGATTGAATCTTTTCTCCTTCTTCTCCATCTCCTTTTTATTTCAAATTGTAAAAGATTCATAATTTGATGATGCATCTTGTAATTAGTCCACACTTTAGTAGATGTATCCATGCATTCTTCCCTTCTCTTCACTCAAAAATATCACTCCCTGATTCAGTTTCTGATGAAAAGAACTCTGAATTTAACCAGCTTGGTCCTCAGAGATCAGGTTATAGAAAATGTAGAGTTATGAGCAGGGCCTATTTTTGCCTTCCTTTGAATGACAATGCTTACCAAATAGTACTTATATACTGACTGAGTGCAGGCTCTTCTCATAATAGAATAAATTTAGCCTTTTGCCAGTCTAATCTTGCCTTTCACAATTTGAAGGGACAAAAATAGTTGGAGTTGTTCATCTTTAATAACTTGTTTCTTTTTGTATAATTTGAAGATTTTTAGGATCTCTTATCATTAACATCTAGTAAAAACTTGACTTTATATTTTACAATAATCTTTACACACTATGCATTGTCATTCCCAGTGTTTCCTCATGATGTTAAATTATCAATATGGGAAAGCATTCATAGATATTAAAAAATAGTTCTGACAATGGCTTCATTGCTTGATCTTATGGCTTAGAGAGTTGGCAATAAACTGTATAATATCACATCTAGGCTTGACCACTTATTTGAGATAGATAGATAGACACACAGACAGACAGATATATATAATTTATATATAATTCTATGTACACATACACATCTATATACATGTATATATAATTTTTAATTAAACATATGTAAGACAGTAATGCTGACTAATCTTTAGGAAAAGGCTTTAACATGTAGTTCACTAATTTAATCAATTTATTCTAGATATAGCCAGAGATAGCTTTTTTTGCGGGGTGGCACTTAAAGAAGTTCAAATACAGTTAAATTGCAAAAGCTTAAAGACCCACTTAGGATCAATTAACACCTATTAATGCAAAGAGACATTTAATGGCCCTTTGACTGTTGTATACTAAATTTTTAATAAAAAACAGATGAATCTTCTGATCAATATTCTTTGAAAAGTTCTTAAACCCTACATTGGGTAAGAATTTAACAAATGAATACATTAGCACACAGGTAAGCTTGCTCACCAAAATGCATTTTATGTCATTCTTCTTCTAGCTTATATGTAGAAATACTATTGAACTTGTAATCAGAAAAACCTGAATTTGAATTCTGGTTCTTCTATTTTTCACCTATATGACCTTGATCCTTTAGACTTTGTCTATGAAAAAGGAATAATAACATCATAACATTGGATTCATGAACTTTTGTTTTTGGAGAACAGATGAGACTATACATATATACATACTTACATATATATATATATATATATATATATATATATATATATATATATATATATATATATATATGTAATTTTGAAAATCTAAAAACCCTATATGAATAGTGTTCTACTATATGAATAACATGATGTAAATAGTTACTTGCATGAGACAGACAAGGCCTGGATGTAAAGGAGTCATGTGCATAGAGATGATAGTTGTAATCTGGACAGCAGATAAGATATTAGAGAGAAGAGAAAAAAGAGGAGAGGGGAAGAGAGAATAGAAGAGAATCCACAATGCACTTGTAATCATGAAGTGGAACATGGATAATGATCTACCAGGGGAGACAGAAAAAGAGCAGTCCAATGCATAAGAGGATAGGTAAGAAAGAGTAGAGTCATGGAAACTAAAATTGAGTGAGAATAGGGTAGAAGGTAGTCACAATGACAAATGTTGAAGAGAGGTCAAGAATTACAGAGACTAGAAAAAAGTCCTTTGGTATATAAGGGATTCCTACTGGTTAGTGATAATATTTTCAGTTGAATGATAGTGTTGGAAACCAGATGACAATGGATTGAGAAATGAGAGAAGAGGGAGTAGCAGCAATGAATATAGACATCCCCCGCATAAGCTATGAAAGGAACAGCTATATAGGATGATAGTTTGAGAATATGATAGCACCAAACTAGGGAGTTTTAAAGATAAGTTAGAGCTTGTAGTATTAGTAACATTTTTCTGAAATGGCACAAATTAAAAATAAAATACTGTTAAAGGGTTAAAGAGAGTAGATTTCCAGGGGGGCACTGAATAATCTTTTTTAAAGGAGCAGTAGGCCAAATAAGTTTGGGAACCTCTGAACTACATAGTTGCAGCAGTTTCATCTGACTTTGTCATATTATGGAGCTCTCCAACTTCAAAAGAATATCTGGTTTGGAAACTTGAAGTCCAAGGCATACAAGAGATTATTATGAACGTTGCACATAGTAGAGACTTAATTAATTTAATTTAATGTAAAATTTGAACAACTTTGATAATTTCCTTTGCTTTTAAATACTAATTAAGTCATCTTTCCCTCCCTTTAATCATTTTCCAGTGTTGTACTTTCAAAGAAACTGTCATTTGAAATGTGTACAATGTCACAAGGAAAGTTTCTATAATTGCAATGCATGATCGAACAATAACAAAAACATTTGAAAAGGAAATTTAAACAACTCCAAAATAAAATAAAAGTGTGATATAGCTTATTTTCCCCATTTTTTAAAATAATAGATTGGTCATCTATTTTGGGGTTAGTGGTTTTTTCCATTACAGTTATACTGAAGTGTTTGTTTAAAACTCTGCCACTTTGAAATGCAAAGTTATGGTTCACATGGGAAGCTTTTTTTTTTCCCTCCCAAATTTGTTTTGTGGTTGATATCTGAATTCTACATGGTAGTAAACTAGCATGTAGTTTACTATAGTCTTTGAATATTCATAAAGATGATCTAGGAAATCATCATTGAAATTCATAAGAATGATAAATTAATGAAGATATAAAACAGTGATGATCTTAATGCTAAATAGGGTGTGTTAAATAACAACAATTGTGATTTATTTATGGATGGTAATAAATTATGCATAGTATAATTATATTATATTCATTCATCTTGATTTCATGTTGCTTAGGCACAGTATCTTTCATTTTAACACGGAATTTAGATGTCACTTAGATACTTCAATTGAAAAGAAATCTTTTTTCTTCAATGTGGCAGAGGTTTAATGTAATCAAAACTACAGTATCCTAAGAATTTGGCAATATAAGGCATCTCTCACAACCCAATCCCAATACCTCCCTCCCCTTAAAAAACAGAAACAAGGAAAAATATGCTTTTTCAGAACAACTTTGTGATGTGCTCACATTTGTAATTTTGTAGTGACTCCACTGTTTCCATACTTTCCTGTTCCTGAGGATGTAAGCCTTTTGACTTTAGAAAACACACAGATAAATAGATAGCATGTGCACATTTTATAATCCAACCAGATGTTGTCCTCATTACTTGGAAGATTGTCAGTGGTGTGCCTTCTATTACTTATGGGAGACTTTTGCTAGATGGTAGCTTCCTCAAAGATTGTTGAATATAATACAATGAAGAAGTTGCTAGTATGCTATGAGAATTATTGAGTTGTCCAGGACTTAGAGGTCTCAGTGTGCAGGAGACCTTGGCCGAACAACTAGCAAGGTGTATATGGTAATTCTACATTTGTCAGACAACAGAATACACTAAGACATCTATCTTTCTTGCTGTCAGCACAAATCAAACACAATATCTCTGTGGACTATGAGATCAAAGAGATTGATGGTGATAAGGAAAGTACTCAAAGGCTCTCAGAAGAACTCAGGAGATATGTAGTATGCAAAAGATATTAATGACTCTTTTGCCCTAGAATATCAAGGGTTGTCTTCTTCTGGGAATTTGTACTTTTTCTCTTTTTTGCCTATCACATTATTTTTATATTTGATGCCCAATGAAAGATACTTAATTTTCTCAGTCCCTCCTCCCCCACAACATTATATGTCTTCTGAGTTAGAAGGGGCAATATAGGCTGTCTAATTATTCCTCTCATTTTATAGATGAAACAATGAAAACTAGCACGTTAATGAAGTGACTTCTCAAATAATTGTTAGTGATACAGTTGAGAAAAACAGATTTTTAACTCCAAATCTGATGCTCTTTAAGCCCATTTTCCTTCTCTAGGGTCTTGGAAGTAAGTAGCCCTAATAAGAAGTGTTTAGCAATAATCTTGCAGTTCAGGAATATTATTATGTTTAAAAGGAGATCTGAAGATTATATATGGTTCATAATATTAATAGAACAGCTGAAGGTGGAGAGAAGTACATTGATTCTTTGGGCAATTAAATTTAATAAGGATTTATTTAGTATGTGCTTTCTCCTCTGATATAGAACATTCTACTCTGTATATGTCTTGTATGTGCATAGTTATTGACATATTGTGTCTTCCAATAGAATATGCATTCCTTGGGGACAGAGTCTAGTTTTGCCTTTTTGTATTTTCAGGGCTTAATATAGTATTTGACACATTATAAATGTTTAAGAAATCTTTTTTAACTGATATATGAGAAATATGCCAAGCACTATAGTAGATATTTGTCAGATAAAGATAAACAGGAAAACAAAATGTGCCCTTGTGGAGCTTATATGATAAAATTTGCCTTCTTTATTATCTAATTGTCATTTTCATTTTCATCTCATTCTTACTCACCCCACATATACAATGAGCTGACAAGGCCTGTATTTTCTACTTTAACATTACTTACACATAGAACACTTCTCTCTATCATTGTAGCTATCGCCCTAGTTCAGGTACTAGGAATACTTTTCACCTTTTCAATTATAAAGGATTAATTGATATCCCTGCCTCAAGCCTCAGCTTTCTACAATCTTAGTTGTCAAAGTGATTTTTCTAAAATACATGTCCTACATACCGTACTTGGTACATAGTAAGCTTAATAAATAATGTCTGATTAAGCATATCGTTCCCCTGTTCAAGAAACAGAAGTAGTTCCCTGACACCTTTAGAATAAAATATGAACTTACATGACTTTTAAAGCCCTTTACAAACTGCCTTTTCAACTTTCTTACAAATTACTCCCTTTCATAAATTCTACATTACAGTAAAATGGGTCTTAGATCCATTCCTCATTTATGGCTTTCCATTTCCATTCTCTATATTTTTCATTGGCTTTCTTCAGTGCCTGGAATGCACTCTGTCTTCGTCTATGCATCACAGAATTACTATTTTTCCTCCAAGATTCAGATTAAGTGCTATCTTCTGTATAAAGCCTTTTCTTCCCTTCCTTACTGTAGGTACTTTCTTTTATCTAATTTATATGTGTATGTGGTGTCTTCTGATAGAATGTAATATACTTTGTATACCAAGAACCCTGTTGAACTAGGGATCCAGAAGATAACAATTGATACATTTCCTTATGCTCTTTTGTTTTACTGTGAGGAAAAGATAAGCAGATAGATAAGTAGATACCAGCAGAACTAAATCGAAGTAATTTCTGAGGCAAAATGACTCAGAAGTTGAGGCATTAAGGAAAGGTATAGCCTGAGAAGAGGGAATGGTGGATTCCAGGAAATGGGACAAATAAGGTCAGAAGACATTCCATTGTGGAGTAGTGGGAGGGAGACGTGGACAGTCTATGCTGAAGCACAGAGATGGGAAAATCAAAACAATATTTTATTCTCTGTATCCTGCCTTGATAAAATGGGAAGAATTGTATAATGTAAACTGGACTTGAATAAATGGAAGTTAAGAGCTTTGGGACACAGATGATTCTTTCATCAGGCAGCTGTTGTTACTTAGAAACATTTGAGTCACTAAGGATCAGCATCATGGGATCATAGATTTAGAGCTGGAAAGGAGACAAAGGCCTATCTAGTCCAACCTTCTCCTTTACAGGTGAGGAATCTGAGGTCCAATGAGGTTAAATGCCATGCATTGTGACATAGGCAATTAAATGTTGGAGCCAATTGAAGCCTTGTTCTTTGAAACAAAATTCAGTGTTCTCTTACTGCATCAAGTTCCTTCAAGGGGGAAGGTACAAAAGGTAGAAGTAGTTTTAGACAAACTTCTTCTTAATGCATTGTAAAGCCAGGCATGAACAGCTTTCCAGAAGAATGCTACTGTGAACAGCTTTTAAGCTTCTGATTACACAGTCTAGTAAACACTCTATGTATCCATAACAAATCCGAGCAAAACATTCACAGTAAATCAAGGTACAGCATTCACAATGTTACAACTTATCACAGAAAATCAAAATATAGCATTCACAACTACTTATCACAGAAATTAGCCACATAGTTTCCACCACAGTGGTCACAAAGTTTTGAACAAAGAACATTTCATTTAGCTACAGAATCACAAAATCCTTAATTCAATCACCAAGTACAATAGTAAAGTTCTCCACTCATGGGGCACACTGAGTTAACTCAATCAGTCATTTATTCAGTCATCAGTCATTAAGTACAATCATTTAATCAATAAGTCATACAGTCAACTCAAGTCATTCAATCATCCTTCATCATTCCCTATTCAATCATGAGAAAATACACAGACCCTCCTCCTCTAGATTACTAGTAAATTACGATTTCTCAGTCATTACACTGTATCTGAGTAATGTCTTCTTTCAGCTTGACTCAGGGTGGTCTCTCAGATTCCCTGGATCCCCTTATGTGGTCCGAAATCCTACCTGGAATCACCAAACTGTCACCTGGGTTCAAAGGCAGATGGCTCCCAGGTCTCTGTCCAATTCTCTGAGTACTTTCTGATCCATGCTGAAACTCACAGTGTCCAGTCTGCCCTGAATCCTTCATAGTCTCTGTTCCCTGGAAGTCAAGGCTTAACAAAGCCACCAACAAGTGCATTAAAAGCACCAGCATCACAGTCATGCTTCCTCAGTCTTTAGCAGTTCTGGCTGGCCCTCAGACTCAGCAAAAGTTTCAACTGGTTCCCAGAATCAAAATCACTCCATCCAAGTTTTCAAAACCAAAGTCATTCTCTTCAGCATGGGGAAAGGAGGGAGGGGGCTGGCTCTCCCAGCCATGATCTTTCCTTATATACAGACAGCTTTAGCTTCCTGTTTCAGCTAACCCCTTCCTGTTACATCAGCAACAGGAGGAAGGAGTTCATACCTTCTGTTTCTTTAACAGAGGCTTAAGCTGAACTAGGTGCTAAGTACCTCTTAGCTTAGCAATACAAAAGGAACTTTGGATCTCATTACTGTTATATACATTTAAGTTATACAACATTTTTGCTTTAATTCTTGGCTGTCCTGTAGTTAACTAAAGGTACTAGCTAAGTTGAGTTCCTCACTTAGTGTTCCTTCTCATGCTGACCAGCTTTAGAAGAGGAAACTTTGGGAATAGACAGCCTTAGGTAGGTCTCCATGATCCTCGTTTCCGTTCCCATATTGTAGACACTGCACACTTTGCTATAACAAAAGGTTATTGAAGCTTATAACCAAGATGTCCCATGGCCTTGTGGCCTTAGTTGATTCAAATAAAAGGAACAAGAAACTTTCCTCCTATATGTAGCCACACATTCATTGAATTAATTTTTCTGATTTGCAACAAACAAACTCAATTTTAACCATCGTGCTTGGCCCTAAAGATAGATGAAGGTCAATCTATCAACACACGTTATTCGTGTGTTATGTACTTGGCTCTTTTTCAGAAGGTGGGGGTGGGGTTGCCTCACTGGTGAGTTTACCAAAGAGTTCTGTAGCTAATTGATAATTCAAGTGCCAGTTAAATAACACACAATTTTCCCCAGCTTTGTATTTGATAATTTATATTTTTTTGTGATAGGGATAGGCAATATGGGATTTTGTTTTGTTCTTATGTTTGGCTTGTTTTATTTCATTTTCTTTTCTCCTCTTAACTTTTAGGATTCATTTGACATGCTTCAGTTCTTTATTTAGATGTGGGCTCAGGGCCATTTGACTGCTTGTATCAAATACTTTTTCCATATCACATACTTTTGTTCATGAGAACAAAACCTTACATGAAAATCGAATTGAATATGCTTCTCGATAGCACTGGAAGACTGTCACGATCAGAGATGTGTGACAAAGGGGAATAGTACTATTAAAGGGCAGCTATAAGGTTATAAATGACAGTTCTCTAAGGTCCTTACTTGGTCTATGAACCCCTCGCTTTCTAAATTACTAGGAAATGTACCACCCTTTATGGAATACTGACACTGTACAGTTAGAAAGAAAAAAAAAGAATGGAATTTTATAGAACAATACAAGATGAAAATTGTCAAAAAGCTAAATTGTTGGATTTTCTGTAAATTCCTTTCTAATGATAGAAAAGAGTGTTTCACTGAATCAAACTATCTTATAAAGGTTTTGGTTTTTTTTTTAAGTATCCAAATTTAAGTGATGCTTTCCATATTAGGGCTTGAAGCATAGGGCCTGGTGTCAGGAAGACCTGAGTTCGAATCCAGCCTCAGACACTTACTAGCTTTGTGACCCTGGACAACTCACTTAACTCCATTTGCCCCAATTCCCTCATCTGTAAAATGAGCTGAAGAAGGAAATGGCAAATTGCTCCCATATCTTTGCCAAGAAACCCCATATGGGGTCATGAAAATTTGGAAATGACTGAAGTGACTCAAGAACAACAACATTCTACTTTAAGGATGAAGCATTGACCCTCCTACATATTAAAAAAAAAAAGAAAAAAAGTAACTTTTTGGAATGATTAGACTTGTGATTTCATAGGCAAAAGTGAGATTCTTCTGAGAAACTTCCTCTTCCAAGTCAGCATGACAGATTTATTTCAATTTATAGATTTAGGGAGTTTACTGGGATGCTGAGAAGCTGAGTGACTGACCCAGGGTTACACAGGCAGGATTGGGCAGAGGGATAACTTAAGTCCATATTTCCTGACATCAAAGCCAATGTATGCATCAGGCATACTGCCTCACATTGTTGCCTTTGAACAAACCATTATATACATCAATGAATCATCAATTTCACATGATCATCATAAATGCCAGGGGTATTTGACCATGGATTTCAGGTCATAATGGGAATTAATGATAATCCCAATTAAATCTTAAGAAGAAAATGCAGTTTGTATAAAACAACATTTCTTATTCTTAGACAACTAAAAAAACAAAGGGAATATCTCTGTAGGTGACTACTGATACTGACTAAAATTAAGCTTAACTTAATATTAACTGGAAAAAATCTTTTGTTCTTTAAACATCAATTTCCATTAACAACAGAATATGTGATAATGGTTAATAAATCATTAAAGTAAATATCAGGGTGGCAATTTACTTATCTAAACCTGCTTATGTTGCAGATCTTTGCTGAAAACTATACTCTCACTTCTGTATGTAATTTAAAAAGTCCAAGTCTTTGGCATTTGCTGCCTCTTTCAACATTTGAGTTGATAAAGCTTAGTCTCTAGAGTCTATTCCATGTCTCTTAAGCATTATGCCTACACTTAAGTACTATTCCTAATAGTCCTCTACCACTCCTGTAACTCAAGAGATTTATAGAATCTCAGAAATGGATATGATTCTATGATGCTAGTCATAAGATCTTGTCAGTTAGAGCTAGAAGGAATCTTAGAGAGCTTTACCAAGCAGAAATACTCTCTAGAAATTTTTGACTCATGCTCTATCAGCCTCTCTTTGTAGAATTGGATTGATCCCCTTGCTTTGTATGGAGATTGTGTACTTCACTTCTTGGAGAGATTTTTCTTATGTAGAAGAACATTTTCCGTCCTATAACTTCCATCCTTTGGTTGTCCTTCAGCCTTCTGGGTTCAAGCAGAACAAAACTTAATTTATCTTCCTTATGACAGTCCTTCAGATGTTTGAAAACAGATATTATATATTCTCTAATCCCACTATTTTTCTCCAAGCTATATATGCCTAATTCCTTCAACCATCATCAGGTGGCATGATTTCTAGTCCTTTGATTATACTGGTTGCTCTTCTGTGGCTATGAATTTGTTTTCAATATCTTTATAAAAATCTGATGAATGTAAACTTCACATGTGACCTAACCAGGGAAGAATAAAATGGGAACTTGGCCTTGTCTTTTCTGAATTCTGGACATAGAGAACCTATGAGTTCATTGGCATAGAGAATTCTTGAATGAAAAACATTCTCCCTATTAATGCAAGTTGGGATCTTCTCTGCAATTTATAATCTTGGAGAGTGAGATAAAATGATTTTCTCTATCTGCTGTGTCATGCTGCTCTACATGTAGTCTTTGGTTCCATTGGTAATGGACGTTGTTCAAGGAGGAAACCTAAATAAATCCAGATTGACTGTAATCATTACCAAGATGGTCAGATAGGTGATGACTTTCTACAACAATTTCTGAAGACTATCTGCTAAGCCATAAAGAGATTATGATCTGGGTCAATAGGAAAAATATTAACATTGACTAAATTACAATTAAAAAAACTATTGAAATAAAGAGTCTGCTAGCTTATTTGGCTGCCATGTCGTTTTTGTAGTCCACTAGAATCCCTTATATCTTTTTTTCACATTAATTATTGGTTACTTACATTCACCACACCATGTTCATTTTACCCTTATTTTTTTAAGCTGCCAAGTTACCAAGTTTTGCATATAGTAGGTTTAACAAATATTTTAATTAAATTATTACATTGTATAATATAGCTCCCAAAAAAGATTTTTCATTTCTTGAGCACAGGGCTTTATCTCAGACCTTTTGTACTTTTTCCCTTCACTCTGCTTTGTTCTTCTCTAAGTTTCTACCCAGCATAGAGCAGAATGTCATATTCAGACTTTGCTCCCAAATGAATTTCATTTAACTGCATATCTATGCTCACTTCCTTAGCAGTCAGAATAAGAAGCAAAACATGGTGCTGTAGAGAGTGCTACTTTGTGACTTATTTCCTTCATCTGCCAAATGCAAAGAATGCTGATCCTATGAGTTCAGACCGGTTAAGATGATCAAGGGAAATTATGTGTCAAAGATCTTTGAAAAATTTAAAAGTGTTTTGCAAATATGTTGTCTAAAAAGAGCATTGCTCTGTGTGGATTTTAAAAAAATAATTTTAATTACATAATATCATTTAAGACCAATTATTCAAATGAGTATAATGGTTGCCTTGAAAATACAGAATTATTTTGGAAAAGATATATTTATGACTGATATTAATGATATCATTTCAGAAATATAATCTGAGAAGCAATATTTTATTTATTATTGGGTCAGGACAAGTGAAGGACTGGTGAGATTTATTTTTTTGTTATAATTTAACTGCATTCCTAATATTTGCAAGAAGAAAACCAGTAAGACACAATTCAGATGTATTAAAACTATAACCACTTATTCCTCATTTATAGCATCTTTTTGCTTGGAGCATTAGGAATCATGTGTATGTGAAATTGATTTCCATGAGTATTTTTCTTTTCATCAGCTTTGGCTTTCAGAAAAATTAATTGCCCATGATTCTGGTAGAATAGTCATTTGGGATTTATAGCTCTCAATTGTACATAACCTGTTTGTTACTGTGCATCCTCAATGCCACCTCATCCCATTTGAAAGCTTATCCCTGTTTCAGAAAATGAGCCATATTTTACATCTAATCTTTATCAAAATCCTTTTTTCTCTCATCTATAATCCATTCAGGCTTGCCTAATTCATTCCACACTGTAACAACTTTTTAACTAAATATTTTTTTTTTTCCCTGTTGGAAAGCTAGTTTGGTTTTTTCTGTAAAGAGCTTCAAAGTTGTCATGACCTGACATGAATAGGTCCCAACTACTCTTCCCAATTCTATTCAACACAAGGGGATGAAAAAAAGGGAAAAAAGGATAGACCCTTTCCAAAGTCAGACATTGCATTTGGGTGCTGTCTAGGAAAGGGAAGGGGGAAAAGGAACGAGGGCTATAGGTCTCAAACTCCAATTATTCCATCCCTAGTATGAAAATGTTACTATTCATGCCAGCCTTCCACACTTGTTATAGCTGCATTATCCTAACCATCTTTTGTTGCAGCCACAGCAGTTTTGTGGAGAAGGGTGAGGATGCACCATTAAAGATGAGAGAACTGGAGTTGTAATGAAGTTACATGATTGCAGCTACTAAATAGCAGATTTTTCATACCAACATGCATCTTATGACTCTAACTTAGCTCTGACTCATTCCATTACCTCAGATTTGTACCCTCAAATACACCCGACTGTTGTGAGGTAAATTTTTGTGTTCTGAGTGTGTGATGTGCTTGTGAGCTACTGAAGAGAACATAGACTGTGGCAGGATACAGATCTGCGCCATGAAGATTAAACTCATTTCCGCTCTCCCACCCCTTAAAAGATAATACCATCCTTGACATGTAATTGGCCAAGTCCTTGAGACATAATTGGTCCATAGAACTAAGGCTCTCTTGTGGTAATAGCTTCTTGGTTGCCTTTGTGCAAAAAACAAAAAAAAAAAAACACATGAGAAGTCAAGGGATTACTCAGACTTGACATCTACCAAGTACCACTATAGCAAACTGAGGATGAAAGGAAGCTGTGTCAAGCTGTAGCAATGCTTTATCCTTACTGAATATTCTGTACATGCTATTTTTGGTTACACCCCCTTTAATAATAATAATATTATTATTCTGTGCAATTCTGTCTCACTTAAATCCAGTTCACATACTTATCAAGACATCACCCCATGATGTCACTGGTCCTCTTTGAAAACAATGGATGAAGAACAGCAATAGCTAACATTTTTATATCAACTGTGTGATAAGTTGCTAAGTGTTTTTTCAATTATTGTCTCATTTGATTTTCACAACTCTGGGAGATAGCTGTGTAATGCCATGCACCAGCAGATTCCCAAAGGAATGCTACTGTGAACAGCTTTTAGAGTTCGGATTACAAAATATAGTGAACACTCTGTTTATTCCATTACAAATCAATACAAACATTCAAAACATTATAATATTCACAA
>CM053585.1:145368669-145391810 GCA_028646515.1 Pseudochirops corinnae
CCCTTCTTCTACATCAACAGGGGAGTTCATGCCTTCTCAACAATGGGACAGAGTTTGCACCTTCCACACTTAGCACTTAGTACTGTCCATCCACTTAGTACTAAGTGCTAAGTATCCTGCTAAACTAATTACTATTACAAGCTGCTATTGATTATTCTCATTTTATAGTTGAGAAAACTGAGGCAAACAGAGGGGAAGTGACTTGCTTAAGGTCAGATAGCTAGTAAATATCTGAGGCTTGATTTTAACTGAGACCTTTTTGACTCCAGACCTAGTACTCTATCCACTGTTCCACCTCACTGGTCATTTCCCCCTTTCATTTAATTTTTTTCTGCTTATTTTCCTTTTATTGCATGTTAACTGGGTTATAAGTGAATCATTTCATTTGCATCTCTTGCCTAGATCACTGGAGCAGTTTGAGTCAGTCCTGACCTGGAATGTGGGGTAAAACAAAGAAATATTGACCATAGGCTTGACTTAAAGTTGTCCCTGGAACAGAAGAAATACTTTTATTTGTAAATAAATTCGGGCATTTGGATGACCCCAGAAAAAGTCATTAAAAATCATGAGAATTTTCAGATTGTAGTTTTCTTCAGCAATTTTATTTCAGTATCTATAATGAAAGATTTTTTTTTTCCCACTTAGCTGTGCAATAATGGCTAGAATGTCAATTGTCAAAAGACATTCCAGACACAGGGAACTGTATAAGCAAAGATGTGGAATTAAGGAAGTATGGAATATGTTAAAGGACTAGTGAGTAGCCTGGTTTGACAGTAGCATAGAATACAAATGAGGGGAATGTAACTTCTGGCAATTCTGCTAACTGAAAGGAAAACATTAGCCAAAGAAACAAAGCTTCAGAAAGTATGTCCTTCAAAGAACTTCAGATGGATTCCTATAAAATAAAAGACTAACCTGCAATTTATGTGAAGGACTAGTATTATGAGTAATTTCACAGTCAGAGAGAAAGGTATTATGACATATATTGTGCTACTTTGTGCAAATGTTAGCAAGATGCACTTATTAAATGTAAATCATAGCATGATATACTGTGTTTTTATTCAAAGTCTTTTTGGGATTACAATTCTTAGACTACTATCATTTTGAATAATTGTTCATGGCAAAGGAGGGAATTTTCCATTTTATGTAATTTTAGGTATTTTAAGATCCACCTTGTAATTTTGAGTGAATAGCACAGTATTATGGAAGGTACGATGTGCGGGAGCCAAGAAACTTGGTTTCTAGCCTTGACTCTTTTTGAACTAGATTTGTGATTGTCATCAAGTCTCTTCACTTATTGTTTCATGAGTTTCTTAATGATTAAAATGAAACAGTTAGATTAAATAATCTCTAAAGTACCTCTTTGCACAAAATATTATAATTCTGTGATTTAATTCTAAAGGCAAGAGTATTTTTGTGGTTTTAATGAATGAACTGTTTTTAATTTTAGGAACTCATGGTCAAGTAAATGTGATTCACAAAAACAAGGAAACAAACCAGCAAAAACATCAAAATCCTTTATGAAGAAGTTGTCTATATATTTTTTCATGTGTATCAGTGATAAATTAATGATAATGATAAATATCTTCATTCTATTCTTGGTAATTTCTCCATTTCTTTTAAGACAGATGCATTAGAATCAATGACTATAATAGTATAGATTTTCTCCTCAGCCTCATCTTCCTGGTTTTCATTACTATATGAATATTTTCCTGAAAGTTCTATGATATTATAATTAATATTAATATTTTTCTCTATTTCAGTGACTCAAGGGGGTGTTGCTTTAGTGTCTGACATGTGTCCTGATCCTGGAATTCCAGAAAATGGAAGGAGAACAGGTTCTGACTTCAGGTATGAAGTAAAGGAATGTCATGTGCGTGATGATATTCTTATACTGAATCCCTGCACTATTACTCTTTGACATTTTAAATTTTGATGGTTTGTCTTAATTTTAATACTATCCCAATTATTGTAGAAAAGAAACCTTTATGAAAGTCATAATCTCACAATAACAATTTCGCTTATCATGTATGCAAACATTTAGATTTTCTTAATAGCAAAATCATAAATATTTACTTGAGCCACCTCACTATTTGCATTCATATTTCTACCTTGTATGGTTTTGGGATGAATTTAATCACAGATAAATGAAATTATCATTGTAGCAATTTGTTCTATTCATTGATGATTGACTATAAACCGAATTTTCTAGTGATAATTATGAATGGAAGTTGTTATTTATTTCATATAAAAGAGAATTTGTTTTGCTAAAGATATCAAAATATTTGTCCTGTTGTTAAATTACAAGTGCAGAGGTAATTATGAACATATTATTTAAAAATTGTGTATTTCTTCAGTGAGGTCAGACTCCATATTCTTTGTACCTATAAAATCAATAATTCATGAGAAGTCTGATCCTAATAGACAGTAGATTGAAGCTGCAGAGAGCCAGATTTCATCTTACAGCTGAGCTATCCAAAAGTGGGATGGGCTGTCTCAAGAGGTAGTAGGTTTCTGCTTAACTGTAGGTCTTTCAGCAAATGTGGGATGACCATATGTTTGTCAAGTATGTGATATCAGGGGTACTTATTCAGTTATAACTAAAAATAGGAATCTCTGAGGTAATTTCCAATTCTGAGATTTTGTGATTCTGTAAAAGGCACGAAGGGGAGGAAATAACGTCTTTTTTTCTTGCTGCTATCTGTTCTTTTTTTTGGAGAGAAACAACAAACAGTAATAGCAAGGATTATAAGATATTATGTCTTTCTAATTTTATAAAGAACCCTTTGCTCAGATACTTCGAGCTAGAGCTGTTGGGTATAAGCTCCTCCTTATGGAAACCCCATTATTCAAGATATAGGAAAGTTACAGGGCATATGTCATAGGATCAAAGTATTGTAGAATCATCTATTTTAAAAAGATGAACCCCCTTTGGGATAATCTGGTCTAATAACTTCATTTTATAGATGGGGAAACTGAATTAAAGAGAGGTAAAGAGGTGAAGGAAGATAGTGTGACTGAGCATATAGTGGATGGTATGGTGGATTTGAAATCAGCAACATCGTGGTTCAATCCTATGCCTTTCTACTTACTAGCTGTGTAATTGCAGGCAAGGTGTTTAACCTCTCTAATGTTCAGAGAACCCGGAGAAACTGGAATAATAATAATACACATTGAACCGTTTCTTAAGATTGTTGTGGGGCCCAAATGCACAATGCTTCCTAAACTTCAAAGTGCTATCTATATAAGTGTCAGTTATGTTATTGTTAATTATGTGGCTTTCCCAAGGTCACCTGGGTAGTAAGTAGCAGGGCCATTATTTTAATGCTAGCCACAAGATTCCAGATTCAGTGTTCTTTCTCCCATAGCATATTTCTATCCATGCGATCCCACAGAAGAACTCAGATACAACACGTTTTAATGAAAGGGGATAGTGTGATATGTTAGACAAGATAGAGTGTAATAGTACTATAATTAACTACCAGTATTTCCTAATTTCTGAAACAAAAGCCTTCAGAAGGTGTGTCTCTGACCTATTAATACAGATTTATCGCACTTAGACTTTCCCAGTATTCTGTGCAACATGTCACATAACAAGATGCACAAAATTTTCCCAGGAACCCATAAGAGCTGGAACAAGGTACACATGGCTGTATACTATCGCTCTCACTCTATCCCACATCAGGTAATGAGAGCTACCAAGACTAAATTGCTCTGCCACAAAGATCTCTTACCTGACTCCCTTTCATTCCCTTCTTCTTCCATAAATAACTCTATAGCTATGTTTCAAAGCATGGTTATGGCATACCAGCTCAGAGTCCTGAGTTATTCTGATTTTCATATGCCTACCTAGACAAAGTCAAAATTGGGAAGATGCTGATTTCCTTATCCTTTTTTGTCCCACAATTCAATTGCCCTGATACCCTGACTAGTATAATAGAAGATAAGGATTAGGTTTGTAGATATGAAAAATAAGAATGACTCTGCAAAAGTTTTTTTTTGTTAGTTTTATTAGAAATAAAAAGTAAAAGTATTATAACGATCATTTTAATATAACATAACTAAGTGGCTAAAATGAGTTGTTGGCATTGGGAACAAAGTTAAAAATCATTTACCTCGCATTTGAAGCTCTTCACATTTTGTTATCACCCTACTTTTCCAGACTTTTCTCATAAATATTAGCCTCCAAATATGAAGTGCTTTGGTCAAAGTGATTATTTCTCAAAATTCCAAAGCATGGCATTGCTATCTTTCTTTGATGACTTTATATCCTGTTATTTATCCTTGCAGCACCCAGACTCATCCTCTGATGAATTTTCAGCTATCTATTTTTTGCCCTAAGGTAATCTGTTGCACCAAATTTTCCCTCTTTATACTCCTCCCTAAATTACTTGGTGACTCTCCCCTTTCTACCTTGCCTAAAACCCTGTTGTTGTTTTGTTAAAATCTCTCTAATGCATTTATCATACAATATTCATCACAAAAGAGGTCAGCTAGATGGCACAGTGGATAGATTGCCAGGCCTAGAATCATGAAGACTTTTCTTCCTGAGTTCAAAGCTGTCGTCAGATACTTAGGAACTGTGAGACCTGGGGCCAGTCAGTTAACACTGTTTGCTTCAGTTTCCTCATCTGTAAAATGAACTGGAAAAGGAAATAGCAAATAACTTCAATATTTTTGCCAAGAAAACTCCAAATGGAGTCATGAAGAATTAGACACAACTGAAACAATTGAACAATACAATTATCACAAAATAATAAAATATTTATATTCCCTTTTATTTATGTCTCATCCTCCTACTAACCTATACACTTATGAAGGGAAGTGATCATGTCATTTCAAATCTGAAATTGTCCAGCACCTAGCAAATGATCTGCATATTGCAGGTTTGTAGTAAATTTTTGTTGAATTAATTACATAAAATTCAGTGACTAAAAAAGAAAACCTGTTTCTAAAGGATGGAACTGGGTTGGCTAGGTGGCTCAGTGAATAGATCAGCAGCCCTGCAGTCAGGAGGACCTGAGTTCAAATCCAGCCTCAGACACTTAACATTTACTAGCCATGTGACGTTGGGCAAGTCACTTAAGCCCAATTGCCCTGCCTTCCCCCATCAAAAAGGCAAAAAAGTAAAAATTTTAAAAAAAATGGAACTGATTTTTAACCTGATTTTAGGTGGCAGTTAATTTTTGGGAAAAGCACTATAGTTAAAGTCCAAGATTCAGAGGTAGAACTCAGGATTTGTGTTTGTGTGGCACTAGATAAGTCTCTTAACTTCTATGGTCTCAGTTTCCTCATTTATCAAATGGTAAGGAGATGTAATTAGACTTAAACTAGTGGACAAAAGAGCTAGAATTACAACCAAATTTAACTTACCCAGCAAAACTGAGTATAATCATTCAGGATAAAAATGGATGTTTAATGAAACTGACAACTTTCAAGCATTCCTGATGAAAAGACCAGAACTGAATTTTTTTTTTAAATTAACTTTCAAATAAAAAACTCAAGAGAAGCATAAAAAAGTAAATAGAAAAGAAAAATTATACAAGATTCAGTAAAATTGAACAGTTTACATTCCTGCTTAAGAAGATAATACTTGTAACTCCTATGAACTTTATCATTATTATGGCAGTTAGAAAGAGTATCCATAGGCAGAGGACATGAGTGTGAGTTGACTGTGATGGGATGACATAAAAAAAAAAATTAAGGACTGAGAAAGAAGAATGCACAGGGAAAAGGGGAAAAGGTATGGTAGAATGGGGTATTGTCTCATATAAAAGAAGTACTTAAAGAACTTTTACAGTGGAGGGGAGCTTGAGGGTGGTGGAGAGAGTTCTTGAACTTTAGTCTTGTTGGAATTGACTCAAAGAGGGAATAACATATACATTTATGTATAGAAAACTAAGTTACCCTACCAAAAAAAAAAAAAAGAGAGAAAGGGGATATGTGAAAGGGGAACTAATAGAAGGAAAGGTAGTTTGAGAGAGACAGTAGTAAGAGGCAAAACACTTTTGAGGGTGGAGTAGGTGAAAGTGGAGGGAGGCAGGAGATAGGATGCATTGAAGCACACAATAATTATAACTGTGGAAAAATTTTACAGCAAATTTCTTTGTTAAAGGTCTTATTTCTTAAATATATAGAGAATTAAGTCAAATTGTGAAAATGAGCATTCTCCATTAGATAAAAGGATATGAACAGTCTTCAGACGAAATAACCAAAGCTATCTATAGTTAGATAAAAAAAAATACTTTAAATCACCATTGGTTAGAGAAATGCAAACCAAAGTAACTTTGAAGTACCACCCTACACCTATCAGATTGATTATAAGATAGAAAAAGAAAATGACAAATGTTGGAGTGTATGTGGGAAAATTGAAACACTGAGCCCCTGTTGATTGAGCTGTGAACTGATTCAACCATTATGGAGCTATGCCCAAAGAGCTATAAGACTGTGCAAACCCTTTGATCCAATGATATCTCTAGTAGGTCTCTATATCAAAGAGATTTTTAAAATGGACCTGTATCTACAAAAATATTTATAGTAGCTCTTTTAGTGGTGGCAAAGAATTGGAAATTGAGGGGCTGCCCAGTCAATCAGGATTGAACAAGTTGTATTATATGACTGTAATGGAATAATATTGCACTATAGGAAATGATGATCAGGAAGCTCTCAGAAAGAAAATGAAAACGTAGAAAGACTCACATAAAGTGATATAAAATGAAGCAAGCAGAACCAGGGAAAAATTGTACACAGTAACAACAGTATTGTGTGATAATCAGCTATGAATGACTTAACTATTCTTAGCAATGCAATGATCCAAGACAGTTCTGAAGAAGTAATACTGTCCATCTCCAGAGAAAAAACTGATGGAATATGAAAGCATACTTTAAAAAAAAAAAACCACTTTATTTTTCTATTCTTTTTTTTCACAATATGACTAATATGGAAATATGTTTTGGATGACTGGACATGCGTAACATATCAAATTGTTTGACTTAATAAAGAAGGAGTGGAGGTATAAAGGAAAAGATGTGAAACTCAAATTTTTAAGAGCAAATGTTAAAAATATTTTCACGTTTATTTAGGAAAAATAAAATATTAAATTAAAAAATAAATATGCTAATAGTGTCTCACATTTGTGTAGCACTTTAAGGTTTGTGAAACACTTTCCTTGCAATAAGCCCTGTGAGGAAGATAGATGACAGTCAAAGCTATAGCCATAGTGGTTAGAGTGCCAGCTTTGGAGTCGGAAGTCTGAGGATTTGAATCTAGCCTCAAGACACTCCTACATCTGTGGAATTCATTATCTCAGCTTCAGTTTCCTCATCGGTTAAAAAAAATAAAATGGGGATAAAAATAGCACCTATCCTATAGTTTTATTGTGAGGAACAATTCAGATAATAATTGCAAAGAACTTTTTAAAGTTTGCAAACAATTCGTTGGGTATGTTATAAGAAGAATTCCTTCTTTGTATAGGTTGAACTAGATGGCTGTTGGGGTGCCTTCCAACTCTCAAGTACTGTGATTCTGTGAAGTGCTATATAATTGTCAGATATTATTAGCATACTATAAGTATTATAATTATATCATTCATGAGGAAACTGAGTCTCAAGGAGTTTAATCCTTGCATGTAAAACAATTACAGTGGATTGACTCCATTGTGCAAATAAAGATAAAGAGTGGGGATTTTAATTACCAGTATCATTCTTTGTGAAGCTCTATTCATGAACAGCATTCATGCCAGATTCAATTTTCATATGGAGCCAACATTCCTAATTTTTTGCACTTCCTTGGCCTGGTGAATGCCATAGCCTGCCATCCCTGGAAAGTCTGCCTAGTGACCTGGCGTCATGGGATTTTTCTGGCCTGCTGTGTGAAGTCCATGTAGCCCTAGGCCTGTTATAGATATGCAATCTAATTCATAGAGGACCTCATCCTTGCCAGAATACATGCAGCGACCTTGTCTCCAATTATATCCCAAAGCAGAATGAGCCAGAGAAACTGCTCACTAAAGAGGTCAGCCTTATCAGAGAGGCTAAGAAGAAACATTTTATTCTCAAGTCTAGGGTACATAGAAGGATGGAAAAGACTTTGTCCCTATATATTAGAAAGCATTCAGGGGCTAGTTTTATATCTTTCTCTTGGTAGCCCCAGTTGATACTAGAGAAATACTAAAATCTAATCCTAAGAGCATACACTAGGCCTCAAAAAACCTGACCCAGAAGAATTAAGTCAATAAATTGACAAGCACTTGCTAAATGCTTATGATGTGCCAGTAATGGTGCTAAGCTCTGGAGAGGAATGAGTACATGGATTTACTTGCCTGTGGTCACAGAGGTAGCAAGTGTAAGAGCCAGGAATCAAATCCAAATCAAAGGATCATAGGATTTAAATTCTGAAAGAAATCATAGAAATAGTATGATGGTTTTGCAGTCAGAGGACTTCAGTTCAAATCAAAGTTTTTCTGAAACTTGGATAAGTCACAATTTTTCTGGGCCTCATTTACTCATTTGTAAAATTAGATGATTGAAGTAGATAGGATCTGAAGTTCAGTTCTCAGACCAGATTCTATCATCTAGCATAGGAATCAATAAACTACAGTCCATTGGCCAAATCTAGCCCACTGCCTGGTTGTGTATGGTCTACAAGCAAAAAATGATTTTTACATTCTAAGATATAGTAATAGACTGTTGGACATTGTTTACTGACTCCTGATTTTGCCCAACCTCCTGGTTTTACAGCTGAGAAAATTAAGATCCGTAGTAATTAAATGATTTATATACTACTAAACAACATGACTAGATTTGAACCCAGGTCCTTTGATTTCCCATTGCTTTTCATGTTAT
This sequence comes from Pseudochirops corinnae, assembly GCA_028646515.1. Taxonomy (NCBI): domain Eukaryota; kingdom Metazoa; phylum Chordata; class Mammalia; order Diprotodontia; family Pseudocheiridae; genus Pseudochirops; species Pseudochirops corinnae. Next base: position 145,377,513 of record CM053585.1, read on the forward strand.
TCTCCTTTGTTCCATTCTTCATGCTCTCAAGTCTCTAGATTTCTTTCTCCACTAATTTCAAGCAGCCTTCTCTCCTTGGAAGACTATTCCTCTACTATTCTCCAAGTAGCCTTCTTACCCTGGAAGAACCTTCAGCACTGTTACCCTTTTTATACTAGAAGTGCCCTGTGCTTCTGTCCCTTACTTTGATTGGACAGTTCCTCCTAGAACTGCAATTTTTTTCAAAGTGTACATTCTAGCCATATTAAATCCTTTATTTCTGTCCAAGCTCTAATCATGATTCTCTAGACTTTTTCTATCTATTTTTTAAACCATGCCGCCTTTTGGGAACCTTCTCTTCTCACCCCTCTCACCCCCTTTCATTTATATTGTCTTCCTGCTTTAGAATGTATGCTCCCCAGGACTCGGACTATCTTTCTTTTTCATTTAACTCTTCACTTGCCATTAGTTTTTCTGAAACATCTTCAAATGTAGCCACATTGCCTTTATCCTTAAGAGACCTTCACTCAAACCTGTCATGCCCTTGGCCTATCATTCTATATCTCTTCTCCCTATGTGAGCTAAACTAGAAATTTCTACATAGTTATTACCTCTACTTCTTCTCCTCTCAGTCACTCCTCAGACCTTTGCAATCTGTCTTCAAACCTTATCAATCAAGTGAAACTGTTGTTTCCCAAGTTATTAATGATCTATTAATCTGTTAATAAGCAAAACGATATGTGTTTTTTCTTAGTTCACATTCTTGTTGGATAATTTGCTGAATTTGTCAACACTATTGACTACCCTCTCCTCCTAGATGCCTTCTCTTTATTTTCATTACATCATTCTCCACTCAGTTCTCTTTCTACTTGTCTGACTAGCCCTTCAGTCTCCTTTGATGTCACATGATCCATATCATGTTCCCCAACTGTGGATGACTTCCAGTGCTGTCAGTGACCCTCTTCTTTGCTCTTTCTATACATTCTTGGTGACTTCATCATCTCCTTAGATTTAATTATCATTATGCAGATATCCCACACATCTAAATATCTACAGCTTATATAATCTACTAAATATTTCAAAATAGATGAATCAAAGACATCTTAAACTCAACATTTCCAAAATGGAGCTCATTTTCTTTTTTACCCCGAGTACTGCATTTTTTCCAGTTTTCCCTTTTTTTCTTGAAGGTACCACCATCTTTTTAGTCTCCCAGGCTTAAAACCTCAGAAGTATTTATTCCTTCTCCAGCGCATCTGTCCAAAAAGTTGGCAAAACTTGCCCATGACAACTCTCACATCAGACACTTTCTCTGATTACACAGCCACACATTAATTCTGGCCCTCATCACATCACATCTAGACTAATATTTCAGGTTTCCATTTGGTTTCCCTGCTTTAAATCTCTCTACATTCTTATTTACCTCCCCACCAATGAAAAATTTTCCTTATATGCAAATCTTACATATCATTGCCCTACTCAGTAAATCACAGTAGCTTCCTATTGTCACTAAGATTAAATATAAAAGCCCCTGTTTAAATTTTAAAGCTCTCTACTACGTGACTTCAACCTATCTTTCCTGGATCATTTTACTTTAGTCTGTTTTCTGTCCAACCAAATTGGCCTTCTCTCTGTTCCCTAATGTACCACTCTCCATCTCTCATCTTCATACCTTCTCTCTGACCATCTCCATGACTGGAATGCTCTCCCCTCTTTTTCCTCAAAGATTCTCTTTTCATTCAAGCCCCAACTCAAGAGCCATCTTTACATGATGCCTTTACTTATTTTTTGAAATAGTAGTGCCCTCCCTCCTTCATATTTATTCATCCCTAAAGATAGCTCCTGAGGCCTCTATATTTGCATATACATAATGTGAGTATGCATATGTGTTCATACATATTGTTCTTAGGCTCCTATTAAAATATAAACTATTTGAGATTAACGATTGTCTCATTCTTTCTATTTATGTCACCAGTGTTTAGCATAGTGCCTGAAATACAGCAAGCAGTTAACTTATCTTGGCTGATAGGATCAAAGATCTATAGCTAGCAGGCATCTTAGAAGGCATCCTAGTCCAACTGTCTCATTTACAGATAAGTAAACTAAAGCTCAATAGATTGAGTGATTTGACCAAGAATTCATAGGATAGAATTAACAGAGAATTTGAACACAGACCTTGGTACTACAAGTTCATTAGTCTTTCTGCCATACCATACTGCACAATTGCTTGTACCCTGCTATTATACATGCTCCTAATGACATACACAGTATTTCTTACTTAGATCTCAATATATACCTGAGGCTTCTAAGCCCTGCCATTGCTCTGGCCCATATTAATTATTTTTTTTTATTCCAGCATATATCCATAGAAGCCAAATTCATTTGAAACTCATTCCAAGAATATGGTACACTTACTATACTACAACATACCAATGTTTACCAAAAATCGCTGCATTGGCTGACCTCTTTTACAATTGTCACCTATTTTTATTACTCCCAGAAGGGTATTTTACCCACTAAACAACCTAATACCATTCTTAAATATAGTTCCTGTGGCTTCTGTATCTGTCCATGAAATTGAAGGGACCTGTTTACATTTAAACTGTGCCAGGGCACAGTTATTTCCCATTTTTCCAACATAAACTCCACAAATTCTAAACTTTCAATAAATGTGAGGTTCAAGAGTTTGTATTTCATTCATTGTGAAATAGGTAATAAAAAAGAAAAAAATAAAGAAGAAAGTAGGTAGCCATTGAAGATTTTTGAGCATAGGAAGAAAATTGTTCAGATAGGAGAGGATATAATATTTCATAAAATCTCATGATATCTCTGATGACAAGATGAAGATATTGGGCCAGATAATTATTAAATCGTAATTTAAGTGATTGATCCCAGGAATAATTGCTAAAGGCTTAATATCTACTATAAAGGGAAAAAGAAGTAGTGGAGTATCTCAGGGATATGTCTTTGGCTCTCTGGAGTTTTTGTTTGTTTACATTTTTACGAATGACCTGGGTAAATACATAAATCTCATGCTTTCCAGTTATTTTTCTATTGAAAAGTCTAGTACGGACAACTAACACATTGAATGACAAAGAAAGGATCTGAAGTGATCTTGAACAGATAGAATGTTGATCTATGTAGATCTAATAGGATGAAATTTAATTGGACTAAATATAAAATCCTTACATTTAGGGTCAGAAGACATTTCTCAAGTACAAAATGTGTACTTGTAGCTATGGTCATTTACTTGAATGTGGTCTGTGCATTTGAAAAAAAAATAGAAGCTCAACATCAGTCAGCAACACAATATTTCAACAAAACAAAAATAACAAAACCAGACAAGCCCCCAGGAAACATAAACTAATAAAAATCAGAATATATTGTGAGAAGCAGATGATATAGAATATAGGAGATACATAAAATAGAAAATATAGAAAAAAATTAAGCATTTTAATTCAGTGTATTTGAAGGACATCTAAGAAATATATATATATACACACATATATACATATACATATATATGTACATATATATATACATACACACACATACACATACACACACACACACACATATATATATATATATATGTATTTCAGTTCCAGGTGCCACATTTTAGGAGGATGAAAAATGCACAGAAGAGGTGACCAGTGTATCAAATGGTATTATGATTGCGCCTTATAAAGATCTGATGAGAGAACTGGGTAGTGATTAGCTTAGGGAAGGGAAGACAGGGAGAAGTATGATTGTTCTCTTCAAGTGCTCAAAAGGCCATTACATGGAAGAGGGATTAGATTTGCTCTGCCTGGACCTGGAGAATAGAAATGGTAGATATTATATGAAGGCAAGTTTATGATTGATATAATGGAAAAATTCACGAACATTAGAACTCTCCAGAAATAGCATAGACTGTCTTGGGAGGTAATAATCTTTCTCACTGGAAGTCTTTGAGCAGAGACTGGATAGCCATGTGACATGGGTTTGTAGCAGGGATTCTTAGATATGTTTTGGAGATGATTTTGAGATTACTTGAAAATCTGAGGACCTGTGATTTACCCATGAGTAGTGCATGTCTACCTCAAGTGAAAGATTGCTTCAGGTGCGCAAAAAATATTAGGAGACAGAGTTTTCTTCTAAATATTGAAATGAGTCAGAAGAAGAACCTGAGGATGAGGGTTGGATTTCTTTTCTCTAGGTCTAGTTGTCTAATCATAGGCCAGATAATTTTATTAGTTTCATTTTATTTCTTAATGTTTGTAGCTTATCTATTCTTTTCTCTTTCTAACTCCATGCTCCTTTTTATCCTTTGGTTCTTCCGTCTCCCTAGCAGAAACAATTTTCTTGAATTGATTCCTGATTTTGTTAATTAAAAAAATTACAAAACTAAAAAGTGGAATACAATGTGGTAAGAAACGGAATTGGCCATTTGTGCTCTTCCCAAAATATTAGCCCAAGGAAGAGCCACTAACTTGCAGCATAAGCCAAAAAACTATATAAATTTTAATATTTCACGATTGAGAGAGGAATAGGAGTTGAACTCTATTTACTATGCACAGTGAATAGAAAATGAAGGATAAAGTTGCAGTATCTTATAGGAGACCAATGTGCTGGAAAACTCCCTCATATAAGGAGATATCTTTTATTTTTTAGAGCAAATTTTGCTAATTGTTGAATTCAACAGTATTTTATGCATAGTCTGCCTAGAGAATTTAGATTAGAAACTACTTCACAACTTAATCTAAAAGATAATTCACCACATCCTAAAGAAAGATATGTTCAAATGATATTTCAAAAGCAAGTTCCTTTGATTATCACTAAAGATGAGACAAAACATAATTCAGTCTGTTAGGTTCTGTACAATAGTGATTTTTCTTCTAGTAAGATTTGCAACATATTTGGGGAATTTCTCTTTTTCCAAATTAATGCCAAAAGTTGTTTCCAAAGTATATGATGTGTTTAATATTTATTTTAAATCAAATTTGAACAGCAACAGAATTCTGTTGTGTTTTTTTTGTTGTTGTAGTTTTAGCTGAAGTTCCTCAGTGAATTAGACATTTTTATTCAGATAATTATGGTTGACATTACGCTAAGATTGGGACGCACATTTTTCACAACCTTTCCAACTTCAAAGAAAGATACAAGCCTCATTAATCTAAACTAATGGATGAGGTCACTCTTAATTAGTTAAAGTATGAGCCTAAGCCTTTTTCAAGTACATATAGTAACCCAAACTAATGACTACTATTATTAAGATGAAATCTTAAGCTTAAGTAATTTGTAGTTAGCTCAGATGTAATGAGCACAACAAAGATACTTAAATGAATATAAATGAATTAATGGATGAGTGGGTAGGGTTGCATTGAAAGATAAATTCAAAAGCATAGTAAACACTTACTATATGTTTACACTGTGCTTTGGTGGGGAAAATTGGAAAACAAGATAGTCCCTGCTCTTAAGGAGCTTATATTCTAGAGAGAGAGATGACACATAGAGAAGTTTTCAGTTACTGATCCTATTATCCTTTAGGGGCAATGTCAAAGTAGATCATATGGCATTATCTGTAATATTATTTGCACTGCTACAATCATAAGGTTTTCTATGTTTGATTATTTGATAGTGCCAAGGACTTTGGTGCAAGAACTGTCTTTTCTAGGTTTTTAGAAGTCATAGCTATAGTACCTGCAGATATAATTGCCAAGCTAAATCTCCAGGGCATTGCCTTCCATGGCTCTGAGGGCTAGGCTTGTAGTAGATGTAAAAATTGGTGGAGAGATTGGTGCTCCTTATAAAGCTCTTAGGACTATGTCTATTATTGATACTTGGTCAGCTGTTGGTATTGGTGGTTGTGAAGAAGATGGGTCCTTTCCATACTGATGTCTCCTTTCAATGAAGGATATATGGCTCAGGTTTGGAAGTAAAGCCAGTTTCCTGGAGACTGCTGTTATTCCTAAATCTTTGGGTTGAGAGTTGTAATTTGTCTTGCTTGGAGTAGGAAGGGAGATGATGGTGAAGGTTTTGGTGATTAATTTGACTGGTAAATTGTTTCTGCCTGTCTTTCTTCCTGGGGGTCCTCTCTTCTTTAACTAGGCTGTCTTGCTTGCCATGTAAATTTATTACTATTATAAATATATTTTTTTCTTTTATGTATGTTGAACATTCCTCCTTCAGTCTATATGACAATAGTTATTTCTTCAGAAATATGTTTATTTAGCGGGGGTGTGGTTGGAAAGTAAATTTCTTTTTTTTTAAATTTTGTTTATTTTTAGTTTACAACATTAATTTTCACAAGATTTTGAGTTACTAATTTTCTCCCTGTCTTCCCTACCCACCACCCCAGAACATCAATCCCAATGAATATCCCCTACCCCAATCTGTTCTCTCTTGTATCTTCCCCCATTACCCCCCAACTTTCGAGTAGGGCAAGATGGATTTCCATACCCCAGTGCCTATATATTGTATTCACCAGTGCATGTAAAAAAATAATAATATATATTTTTAAACATTTGATTTTAAAACTTTGAATTCTAGATTCTTTCCCTTATTCCCTCATCACCCATCCTTACTGGGAAGATAAGCAATTCAATATAGGTTGTACATGTGTAGTTATGCAAAACATTTCCATAGTAGATATATTGTGAAAGACTGACTATATTTCCCTCTATCCTATCCCACTGCCCCACTTGTTCTGTTTTCTACTTTGACCCTGTACCTTTTGAGAAGTGTGTGGTTCTTACTACCCTCCCCATCCATCTGCCCTCCCTACTGTCATCCCCCATTTTGTCCCCTACCTCCCTACTTTCTGGTAGGGTAAGAGACCTAATTGAGTGTGTATGTTATTCCTTCCTTAAGCCAAATTCAATGAGAGTAAGGTTGACCCATTCCCTTTTGCTTTCCTGTTCTTCCCCTCCATTGTAACAGTTTTCCCATGCCTCTTTTATATGAGATAATTTACCCTATTTTGTCTCTCCCTATCTCCTCTCATTATATTCCTCCCTCACCTCTTAATTTTATTTTTTAAATAGCATCCCTTCCTGTTTAATTGATCCTGTGCCCTCTGTCTAGGTATACCTGTACACACATAAATACACACATTCACATATGTATTCATATGTGCATATGCCCTCATACATAGACATATATATGTATGTATACACACACATACACACATATATATCTACATACACACATTTATATTCCTTTCAACTATCCTCATACTGAGAAAAGTTTCATAAGTTACAATTACCATTTTTCCATGTAGGCATGTAAATAGTTAAATTTTGATACATTCCTTATGATTTCTTTTCCCCGTTTACCTTCTCATGCTTCTCTTGCTTCTTGTATTTGAATGTCAGATTTTCTATTCAACTCTGGTTTTTTCAACAAGAATGCTTGAAAGTCTTCCACCTCATTGAATGACCGTATTTTCCCCTGAAACATTATACTCAGTTTTGCGAGGTAGGTGATTCTTGGTTTTAATCCTAGCTCCTTCAACCTCTGGAATATCATATTCTAAGCCCTTTCAATCCCTTAATGTAGAAGCTGCTAGATTTTGTGTTATCCTGATTGTGTTTCTACAGTTTTCAAATTGTTTCTTCTTGGCTCCTTGTAATATTTTCTTCTTGATCTGGGAACTCTGGGACAGGGCTATAATATTCCTAGGAGTTTTCTTTTGGGGATCTTTTTCAAGATGTGATAGGTGAATTCTTTCAATTTCTATTTTGCCCTCTGGTTCTAAAATATCAAGGCAATTTTCCCTGAGAATTTCTTGAAGGATGATTTCTAGATTCTTTTTTGATCGTGGCTTTCAGTTAGTCCAATAATTTTTAAATTATCTCTCCTGGATCTATTTTCCAGGTCAGTGGTTTTTCCAATGAGATATTTCACATTGCATTCTATTTTTTTCATTTGTTTGGATCAGTTTAATAGTATTTTGATTTCTCATAAAGTCATTAGCTTCCATTTTCTCCAGTTTAATGCTGAAGAAATTATTCTTTTCAGTGAGCTTTTGAAATTCTTTTTCCATCGGGCAAAATTTTTTTTAAGGCATTCTTCTCCTCATTGGCTTTTTGGGCCTCTTCTGCCATTTGAGTTAGTCTATTTTTTAAGGTGTTATTTTCTTCAGTCAGGTTGTTGACTCTTTTTTCATGATTTCCTTGCATCATTCTCATTTCTCTTCTCAATTTTTCCTCCACTTTTTTACTTGATTTTCAAAATCCTTCTTGAGCTCCTCCATGGCCTGTAACTAGTTCATATTTTCTTGGAAGCTTTTGGTGCAGGAGTTCTGATTGTGTTGTCTTCCTCCTGTTCCATACTTTGTTCTATTTTGTCCCCAAGAAAGGAGCCTAAGGTTTAACTGCTTTGCTTGTTCATGTTGCCACTCAGTTACTTGACTTTTGAGCTCTTTGCCACAGTAGAGCTCTGCTTCCAGAGAGGAGAGCTTTGTCTCAAATCTCTTGGGTTTTCATAGCTGCTGGTGCTATTAGTTTGGTGCCCTCTCTACAGTTCCCCCACATGCACTGGCTTACTGGTCACACATCCTAGGACCTCCACCCAATACAGTGATCCAGATCCAAGCAGGTTAAGGCAAGAGCAATTAACCTCTGAATAGTTGCTTGGTCCCCCTACAATTTGCAGGAGCTCTGTAGTAGCCATGTGGAGGCAACTGCACAGCCGCTTTGCCTCCGTAGCTTCTTGTCTTCTTGCCACGGGGCAAAGGCCAGATTGTGCTCTTGGTCCCCCTGTTCCCTCAAAGTTCACACGGACCTTTTGCTTTGCCTTTGTCATTTATGGGTTGATAATTCTGGGAACTGCCACAGCTGCTGGTGATCTACTCTCTCAGAATCCCTTCCAGACATTGCTGGTCGGGGCCACCTGGGGCTAAAATGTGGGCTTGTGTGGGGCTGGACTCAGCTCCCAGTGCATTGTGATAGACCCTTCGTGTCTGCCTGCCGGACTTCCTTCAGTGGGAGATTTGTTTCTCTCCATCACTTTGTGGGTTCTGTAGCTCTAAAGTTTGTTTAGAGTCATATTTTATAGGTATTTGAGGTGATAATAGGGGAGCTCACAGAGTTTTCCCGCTTTGATGCCACGATCTTGGCTCTATCCTGGAAGTAAATTTCAGACTAGATAGGTCATATGCAACATTATTTGTACTGAGGGTTAGGAACAGTGAATGAAGCATGCTGAGAGGAAGATTGTGGGTCAATGTAAAAAATTCTTCACAACCTGTAGAGATACACATAAGTGAAAAAGGATACTTATTGAAATAGCAGATACCTCTCACTGGAGGGCATCAAGTGAAAACTGAATGACCAAATGTGAATAATGTTTTAAAAGCCATTCCTCACATGCAGATCGAACCAGATACTCCCTAAGATTCCTTCTAACTTTGTGATTCTGTGGGACTTAGGAATTCTGAATTAGTAATGTCCCAGTTAAAGAAGTTTTCTTTTATATAATCTATATTAATCCTATGGCATTTATCTTTGTAACTAAACTCCATCCTAAAGGCAAGCATCTGCTGTAGCAAATAACTATTTTATTTTCATTAATGAAATGGATAGAAAAGGTCATTTTGTAATTAGCCTAGTATGCTATGCCAACATCTATAAACCAGCATGTCAGGACACAACAATGCATCCAGAAGACATTAGACATACAGAGTGAAAGTCTAGATTTCCTCAAGGCTTGTATTTTTTGTCTATTCAGATAGTTGCCAGACCAATGCTGGCCCTTTTTCCTGCATTCTAAGTATTTTAGCCATATGTTCCCATACAGGTTACTTTGACAATCCTCTGAAACTAGAATGATATTCAGGGTTAGTCTTCTGTTTAAGAAATCCACAACCTTGAAGCAGATGCTCCTTCTACAAACTCTTTTCCTTTCTTTCTTATTCCTCTTTTTTTTTTTTTTTTTTGAAAAACACCTTTTCCCTTTGAATAGCATATCCTCCTATTTATTTTTCTCTCAGTATTCATCTATGGAAACCATTGTTGGTAGACTTTATTTCAGTACAAAGTTAACCTCAGAAAATTTAGAAATGGCAGTATGACATACTAAAATGAATTTGAATTCCCAGGCTAGGTCAGATCTTGTCTCTTCAGATCTTGGCTTTTAGGCAAGTCACTGAATATCTTTGGGCCTTTTTTTCCCCCTTTAAAACGAGGAGACTTGACAAAATTATTTCTAGAGTCCTTTCCACTTTGAAATTCCCTGGTTCTGAAAGACTAAAGACGTCCCAGATGGATGAGGTTGAAAAATATTGTCTTAGGGCAATGGTTCAACAATTTTAGGGATTCCAGGAGGTCAAAAAATTTTTGCATAATAATACTAATTTTGATTTTGATACATTAATTATTGAGAGGCATAACCAATATAAACAAAAGTTCTTTGGAAATCCTTAACAATTTTTAAGAATGTAAAAAGTCCTAAGACTAAAACGTTTTAGAACCACTCACCTAGGGAATGCTACTTACCCACTTTCATTTAGATATATAATTTGTGGGTTTTCTTTTCTGTTTTAAATATTAGTAGTAGTAAAGAATTAACTCTTATTCAACTATAGCATTTTGCTAGAGGTTCACATTTATAAAACAAAATATCAGGCTTATAGACATAGTCTTTGGCCATGAAATGGAATGAAGCAATCTTATAAGGGAATAGGACCTTGATATTGTCCATATTTAGCTAACTGGATGATATGGGGATGGGAATTGGTATATAATTCAGTACAGAAATTTTTAAAACTTTAGAGGAATAGGGGGAGCTAGGGGGCTCAGTGAATAGAGCACTGGCCCTGGAGTCAGGAGTACCTGAGTTCAAATCTGGCCTCAGACACTTAACACTTACTAACCATGTGACCTTCGGCAAGTTGCTTAACCTCAATTGCCCTCCCTTCCCCCCTCCAAAAAGAAAAAATGAAAAAAAAAATTTAGAAGAATATAATCATTGCAAACATTAAACTCTATTTCAACCTTCTTCACTAGTTTTTGCTCTTGTTATAATATTAATTTTAATTTTTAACACTCAAATTACTTCAAAAAGTAATTTTGAGACTAGGTGTGTTAAGTTTAAACTATGCGTTATAAAAAAGTTGTTGAACAAAATGTAAACTAAACTTTTTTTTTAATTGAGGCAATGATTAAGATGATAATATTTATAAGATAGTCATAGAATGCCTTAGAAACTATATATTGTAAGATATTTCCTGTTAGCCTTGAAAATCTAAAAAAGAACAATTTAAATTGAAAAGCACACAGTGAGAAAACTTCACATTTAAGTCTTCCAAGTCTGGTTGTTGTTCAGTCATTTGGTAGTGTGTGACTCTGTGTGACCCATGGACCATGCATGGTACACCAAGCTCTTTCATCTTCCACTGTCTCTCAAAGCCCATCCAAGTTCATGTTTGTCGTATCCTCTGCCATCCCCTTTTCCTTTTGTCTTCAATCTTTCCCAACAGCAGAGTCTTTTCCATTGAGTCCCATCTTCTTATTATGTGGCCAAAGTACTTAAGCTCCATCTTCAATATTCGACTTTCCAGTGAATAGCCTGAATTAATTTCATTAAGTATTGACTGATTGGACCTTTTCACTATCCAAGGGACTATCAAAAATCTTTTCCATCTTCACAATTTGAAAATGTCAATTCTGCAACACTTAGCTTTCCTTACAGCCCTCCTCTCATAGCTGTACATTACTACACATGGTTCTGACTATGTGGGCCTTTGTTGACAAGGTGATACCTCTGCTTTTTATTATGCTTTCCAGATTTGCCATAGCCTTTCTTCCAAGGAACTAGCATCTTTTAATTTCATGGTTACAGTTGCCATCTGCAGTGATCTTTGAGCCCAAGAATACAAAATCTGGCACTGCTTCCATTCCCTCTATTTGTCAAGAAGTGATGGGACCAGTTGCCAAGATCTTAGGTTTTGTTTTTTTCTTAATATCAAGCATCAAGCCAGCTTTTACACTCCCCTCTTTCACCCTCATCAAGAGGCTTCTTACTTCCTCTTCAGTTTTTGCCATCAGAGGGATATCATATGCATATCTAGGATTGTTGATATTTCTCTTGACAAATTTAATTCTCATGTTTGATTTGTCCAGCCTGGTATTTCACAGGATATACTCTTAATATAAATTAAATATTTTGATACTAAGTCTAGTAACATAGAGAATAACAGATACTACATAGAACAATTCAAGAGAGATAATATCTGAGAAGTGAGAGTAGTAAAAGTAAGGACATTGAATATTTTTATATAATTATATAATATTAGGGTAACAAACATGGTGAATTAAAAATAATTCAAGGAAGACAATAAGCATGTATTTAAGTATTTTTTCTCTTTGAGGAATTGTGGTAAGTGCTAAGGATATAAATAAATAGTGAAATCAGTTCCTTTCCTTAAAGAGTGTATGCAAATTCTAATGAGGGAGACAACCACTATAAATATAGATGTATGCAATGTTTAAACAAAATATATACAATATAGCCTTCAAAGTAAAGGTGCCAGTAGCTGGAAAGATGAAAAAGGCTTCCTGCAGAGGGTGGTTTTTGGGTTAATCTAAAAACAAACAAACAGTGATGCAAAAAGGCTGATGCAAAGAGGAACTATTGTAGATATTGGGGAAAGACAAGGTGAAGAAACTATCTAGCAAGTTGATCATAGAGTGAGTGGAAGATAGAATTATAGAAGAAAAATGGAAAAATAAACAGGGATCAGATTGTAAAGAATTTCATATATACTCTTTTAGCCATTATGAGAACTAATCTTATGGATCTGCTTCTGATCAAAAAGAAGAAACTGGATACTGAAGTAAAAATGATGAGAAACAGGGGCAAATAATTCCTCAGTCATATGCTTTGTGATGAAGGAGAGGAAAGGCAGTAATTTATGCAACCTAGATTAACAGATTTCAGTTTTCTAACTCTAAAACCAGTCTTCTTTGTACTCCACTATTTATCTTTGACTGAGTCCTAGTTATGTCATTTAAGATCAAGCAGAAAAATCTCATCGCTGTTTCCTATGCATACCCTACAAATACTTGACCATAGATACCAAATTTTCTGTTCTCTAGGCTTAACAAATCTTTTGTTACTTCAACTAGTTTGAACCTGAGAAGGTTCTTACTCCCTTCAACACAGTAGTTGCCTTCCTTTGAACATTCTCTAGATCAGTGGTTCTCAACCTTCCTAATGCCATGACCCTTTAATACAGTTTCTCATGTTGTGGTGACCCCCAATCTTGAATTATTTTTGTTGCTACTTCATAACTGTAATTTTGCTACTGTTATGAATCGTAACGTAAATATCTGATATGCAGGATGTATTTTCATTGTTACAAATTGAACATAACCCACAGGTTGATAACCACTGCTCTAGATGGTCACGTTCATTCTAAAATGCAGTGACTAAAATTCAATTAGTTATGTATATCAGGGGATCTGCATGGGTGTGCATGTGCATTGTGGAATCTGTCTAGAAGTTAAAGTCATGGCATCTTTGGGAAAACAAATTTTCTTTCCTTTTTCATTTCTTGAAGCAATACTTGGATTCTGAATACAATTGCTTCTACTGTGAAAGTGAACTTATATCTTTAAAAAACCTTACAAGATCTGGCATTATTTATAGCTTCTCATGAAAAACAACGTTATATCTACAAATTGAACCCTCTCCAACCATCCTTATATTTTGGCTTGGAACACAGACAACCTTCTGATGTGTTGCAAAATCCTCTTTACATTTTGAAGGAATATGAGGGACATGATTTATCAGTTTATATTATCTCAGTGAGGTCATCTTTTCAGTGACAGATCTACTGGGTTACTAAAGAACATAAAGTTGTATTGTGACAAATGTTTCTTAAGACATACTAATTATGCTTACAACAAAGACACACATAAATGTGAATATTAGAGTCAGAAGGGATCTGAGAAGTCATCTAATCCAACACTTTTGCCTAATCAATCAATCTTTATCGTGTAACTGGCCAGCAGTCATAACTAGGGTAGGACATTTGGAGCTTTGCTTCAGATTGTCACATTTAGGTTAATTTAGGAGATGAATAAATGTCAAAAATAGACTTCAGAGGTGGGAAAAAATTACATGAATTTGGGAAGAGTATGGAAGAACATGTGGGCAAACTCTCCCTATTTTTTTCTACTGAAATAGATATAGTGAAACCAGGCAAAACCTGTACACAATCACAGACACATGGTACATATGATGACCAACCTTGATAAACTGGACTATCCTCAACAACACACAGCTAAAGACAACTCTACAAGCCTCAGGATGGAAGGAGATATCTAAACTCAG
>CM053585.1:145391910-145421516 GCA_028646515.1 Pseudochirops corinnae
CAACCCTTCTATATAACCAAACTATTGTACAATGTGAAAGTACTTGCAGATCCTATACATGATTGCACGCCACCATGGGGGGGAGAGGGGAGAAAATCTGAAACTCAAGTGATTGTGGAACTGAATCTTGTAAATTAAAAGTAAATAAACAAGTCATTAAAAAAAAAGAAATAGATATAGTGAAAAGGAGGTAAGAATTATAAGCATAGTATATGCCTTTGGTTTTCTCTACTTTAGCATTTAGAGACACACACTTCTTTTCCTGCTGTTGCTTCCCTTATCACTTCTCAGTGGGGATTTTTTTATAGGCTACTTCTGCCTTTGCTTTATTGATCAAAAATTTTAGTTAGGCCAAAGTCTAGTTTGTAGCAACATTCCAGAATTAGCATTAGGTAATTAAATTTGAAGCCTGAATGTATATTGGTTATAAAGGATCATATCATTGTAAGGTGAATGGGGCTAAAAGGAAAATAGAAACACGTTTAAAAACAACATTGCCCATTCTTTTTAAACATCTCTCTGATAGATTTTTTAATGACATCAAGAACTTGTAGAATATGTGAGTGGAAGAAATGAGGAATAACAGATCAAAGACTATATAGGTATTTAATACATATTGAAAGACCTAAAGGGAGTTTTCTTTTATTTTTTTTCCCTATAGTTTCCAAATCTTTGCTACCTTGGTCTCATTATTTGAGCTTCAATTTTCCATTCTTACTCTAAAAATGAATGAGGAACCTATAAATGAATACAAAGCTCCTCATGTGTGGCCTGTGGTGTGACTAATGAAAAAATACATTAGCACTATTACTTTTATCATTTGATGCTATATATCTGGTAAAATAGCTAGCTATTGTCCCATAACTTTCCTCTCTTTTATGGCTAAACTGTTTGAAAAGGCCATATGCAATATGCATATGTCCCTGTTTCCTTTCCTCTCATTCTCTTCAAAACTCTTTATAATCTGACTTTCAGTCTCATCATTCAACCAAAACTATCTCCTTGAAAATTACTAAAATGTCTAATTGCCAAAACTAATGCACTTTTTTCAGTCCTTCTCCTCTTTGACCTGTCTTCAGCCTCTGACACTATCAGTCACTTGATTTCTTCTCTTTAGATTTTGGGGACATTATTCTCTCCTGATTCTCCTTTTGCCTATCTGACCACTCCATCTCAGTCTTTGATACATCTTCAACCAAGTCATGTCTGTTTACCATGGGTATCCCACAGGATTCTGTCCTGGATCCTCTTGTTTTTTACCTCTATATTATTCCACTTGGTGGTCTCATTAACTCACATGGATTAAATTATCATCTATGTGCAGACTGTTCTCAGATATATTTGTCAAACCTTAGCTTCTCTGCTGACTTTCAGACTGACATCTTCAAATGTCTGTTAGATGTCTTGAACTCTGTGTCCCATAGATAACTTGAACTCAACATGTCCAAAATGAACTCATTTTCATTCTTCTTCCCAAACCTTCCTCTCTTTCTAACTTCCCTCTTACATGTTAGGGTGCCCAGTCACCAACCTCTGTGTTACCTTTGATTCTTTACTCTCAGCCCCAAAATCCAATCTTTTGTTAATACCTGCCATTTTTCTTTTTGTTAACAACTCTCTTATATGTTCCTTTCTCTCCTTTGACACTATCACTACCTTGTACAGTCCCTCATCACTTTAATCCTAGACTATTGCATAGCCTACTGGGTGTTCTTTGTGCAGTAAATCTCTTCTCATTCCAATCCATCTTCCATTCAGCTGTTAAAGTGGTCTCCTCTGGGGGAAAAAAGGCCTCCAGGGGCTCCCTATCACTTCCAGGATCAAATATAAAAATCCTCTCTTCAACATTCTAAGTCCTTCATAACCTGTCCCATTACTTTCCAGTATTCTTACATATTACATCCCCTTGTTGTCTGTAAAGAAGTAACACCAGCCTCTTTTCTGTTCCTCAAACAAAACACCCTGTCTTTTGATTCCATGCATTTTCATTGGCTGTCCCCTTCTGCCTGGAATGCTTTCCCTGATCATCTCTGCTTCTTGGCATCTCTCGTTTTCTTCAAGGTCCAGCTAAAATCTCACATTCTGCAGGAAGCCCATTCTAATCCTGCTTACATCTAATGACTTCTCTCTGTTGGTTGTTTTCTATCGATCCTCTCTGTAGCTTGTTTGTACAAAATTATTTGCATCCTGTCTCCCTAGTGAGCTCCTTGAGTGCAGAATTGTCTTTTTCCTTACCCTCCTACCCCCCGTAGTGTTTATCATAGTGCCAGGTACATAAATGGTGCTTAATAAATGTTTATATTACTGACTCATTGAAATTAGGTATTTAGACTTCTACATTATATTGCTAATTCTTAGTAAGCTTGCAGTTTATAGGATTACGTTATTGTATTAATCTTTCCCCCCCCACTGAACTGCTATTAAGCCACATCTTATATGACTCAGAAGCATTCTGCTTTTCCTCCTCCTTCCCCTCCTCCTCATGATCATTGTCAACAACAACAACAACATAATAATAATTTCTAAGGCATATATATTTGTTTATAAATGGAGGCATTTATGACAGAATCATCATTAGATTATAGCTACACATAATTTTTAAAAAGTTATGCTTTTAACATTTTTATCTATATAGCTTCTTTTTACATTATTCAGTATGTCCCTATCCCCTCCTCTGTCAAAGAACAATCCCTTATAAATGACCAAAAAAGGGAAGAAAAAAGTAAAACAGGACGAACAGATATTAAAAATGTTTGCCAATATACACAGTATTTCGTGCCCACAGTTGTCCACTTCTGCAAAGAAGCAGGAAGAGGTGGTCTCTCATGTCTCATGTTGGGGTCAGTCTTGGTAAAAATAGTTACACAGAATTACGTTTCAATTGATTTGTGATTGTTCTTTTCCTTTACATTGTTGTAGTTATTTTATTAACCCTCTCTTATCTCCCTTCTCTTGTTCTGCTTTCTTAACTTTACTTTAGTTCGTATGTTTTTCCATGTTTCTCTGCTTTCTCTACATTGTTGCTTAGAGAAAAGGAAAGGAAGAAAATGTGCAACCTATCACTACTGTACATTGCAAAAATTTGGTACCTATAAAATACTTAGATATAATCAAATGGAATATTTGAACATACTTTCAGTGAGTTTCTAGAAGAAAAGGTTATATAACATACCTTTATTCATTAAAAAAAGAAGTATTTTATACCTGGGCAGTAATAATAGGCTATTGGATAACAAAGACAAAACAACAAACTTGTCCTAAGACCGTTTCTATCTGAACTCCATTAAACAAGATAAGAATAAGATAATGGTGACAGCAATAGTGACATTTTTATAATGCTCCAAAGTTTGCAAAGCATATTATCTCATCTTACTGTTATATAGACCAGGTAAGGTAAACATTAGAAATATTAATATCCTCATTTTATAGAAATGAAGAGACTTAGTCTCTGAGTGGTGAATTACCTAGCCCATGATAACATAGCTAGTGTCAGAGATACAATCAAAATCAGGATCTTCCCAAGTCCCAGACCAGTGTGGAGTGCTGCCTTTTATAGCTTTAGTATAATTCAAGTAACATGGATGTGACTTTTTTTATGTCTCATTATGGACCTGTATGAGATTTTAATTACCTTGTCAATAAGAATGAACGGATCATGTTTGTTAAAGTTCTGTTCGATATACACACAACATATAAAGGAATGACTTAAATGAAACTTCCTAAAAGGAGGTTCAGATATTTTTCTGAGTTTATTGTTCTTAAACAGTAGCCACAGTTTAGAATCTCCTAGTTATTTTAAGCCACTTTCACAAACATTATTGCAGCTCATGCCCTTGAAGCTCCTTATAGTTTGATTGTTGTAAGGGAGCTACGTTGTGCCATTGTTAACATCCAGGCTCTGAAATTCATCTAAAATATTAGTTTCTCTTCTCTGCTTTCCTTGGGCTAGAGATATCAATCTACTCTCTAATGCATTTTCAGTAGTGCTAACTTGCCTTAAGGCTTGAAGAGATGATTCTAAAGACTGTCGCTATAAAAGGAAAAAATGACCCAGAAATGACATATTATGTGTAGGAATCAAAAGAGTAATAAAAAGCACTCCAATATTTACAGCCATTACACATTTGTCTCTTTGATTATAGTGTTGTCTGAGATACTGTGCAAGGCACGAGCTGACAAAGTTTTATTGGCTTTGTGGCCAGTTTACTTGCAAATTGTCTTTCAAACTCTTTGGTCACATCTGTTCCAGTGAGATTTTTAATTTACTGGTCACAGTCAGGTGAAGTAGTTGAGCTTTTTCCTCAGCATAAACAGGAATGATTTGTTGAAGAATCTTTGAGGTTATAGGGAAAGCATAGTGGTGCAATGCAAAGAGCTATCAATTTGGAGTCAGAGAATCTGAGGTCAAACCCTGGCTTTCCCACCTCATGACTTGTGTGACCTCAGCCAAGTCAACCGTTATGCCTCATCCTCCTTTGTGAGATAAGAGAGTTGAATGAGATGATCTTGCAGGTCAAGAGATAAACAAGCCTTTATTAATCACCTACCAAAATATCATAGTACCACGCTATCTCTAAATCTATGATATACAAAATATCTGGAATTTAGGTAGATAATACAAAGAAATATTTCTAAATAGAAGTGCAGGTTAATTTTCAGAGCTTAACAAGTTTTTCAAATGTGGTGTCAATTTTGACCAGTGGAAGACCAACTGATTTTCTAGGTTTCAAGACTGGAATTGACCTTAGAAATCATAGGACCATAGGAGGAAGAAGAGGAAGGAATGGAAAGGATATCAGAGAATCTCTAACCCACATCCTAGGGAGGTTAAGTGATTTGTCCAAAGTTACACAGAGAATAATCAGGATTTGAACATAGTCCCTCTGTTACCAGAGCCACTGCTTTTTCTATTGCATATTTCTTCTCTGTTTCTGAGAGGCAGCACAGAATAATAGAAAGAGTACATGGCCAGAAAAAGTCTTGGGACCTATGTTGAAATCCTACCTCTGAAACTTACTACTCATGTGACCATGACTTAGCTACTATTTTCCCTGAGCCCCACTTGGCTTACTTGAAAAATAGAATTATAATACCTGTAACAGGTTTCTCATAAGGTTATTTTGAAGATTAATAAAAATATATAAAGTTCTTAAACTTTAAAGCACTCTATAAATATCAGCTATTCTTGGTATTGTTGTTATTGTAGATTCATTTCTTTATGCTCTAAATTACTCCTGATTAACACATATTTTCATGTATTCATTAATTAAATACTTATTAAACTTTACTTTGCAGAGTTCTCCAGTAAGCTGGAGAACTTTGCAGAATTAATACACAGCATAGCCAGGATTTGCACACAGAAGTTCTAGTATGACAAATCTAGCACAGCCTGTGATACCCAGTTTCAACCTCCATGCTCCCACATATATTTTACTGCTCCCTTTTATAATGCCCTTGAAGAAAAGGGTTCCTTTTCTTCTTTAGCCCTCTCTCATCCCTCTCTTTTCCTCTGTCTCCCCTATTTCTCCTCCCTTGCCTTCTTATGACTGCTACTTAAGACATATTTGGTGAATTGAATTGTTGAATTTTCACAACCTAAGCTCTAAAACTGGATGACACATCCTTTGAAAAGATTTTATGCTTTCTCATCACTGACTTTTTGCTGGCTATCATGATGGGCAGGTCACAACCACTCATTTCTTTCACAAGTAAAAATGAGGCTGATGATGGTGTCTATGGAACTTATACCATAGAGTTATTATGAGTATCACATAAGGAATAATATTTAATAATATGTATTTCACAAATCTCAAAGTCTCATATCTATGTAAATATCAGTTATTACTGTTTAGGGTGTGGGAACTGTTTATTTTGTTTCTAAAACAACAATTCACTTTTTTTTTTAAAAAATGATAAGTGCTCCACTACTCCTATTCAACCTAAAAATACACCTTCTGAGAACTCGAAATAAGCTTGATTGACTGAAAGCTAGTTGATGATTTTTACAATATGCAAACAGAAGAAGAATTCTCTCAGTAGCTGAGGGATTTTGTTTTTTTATTGTCAGTTTATAGTTTCTATCTCAATATCTTTTAAAAATGAAGAATATCAGTTAGATTATTATAACATTATAGGTGTTACCAGGAACTGGATTTGTTTTACGTTTTTCCTTAATTTGGCACAACATTGCTCTGCACATCCAGAACAGATAGTACTTATTCTTCTATTTGTTTGTTTTCCTTTTAAAAATAATAGCAATTAGTTTGTAGACAGAAATAATTGGAGTTCTTTGAAGAATGGTTGTAATTTATATTCTTGTTACTCAGTATTCCTAAATAAGAGCTCAGGAATTTCCTTAGTCCTATGGACCATCAGCAAGGTTTATGCATTGGTCATTGATGCCAGGTCTATAGGCAAGGTCTCTAGCACATATAAAACTGAATTTTGCTAAAGCTGTTTCTTGTACCTGCAAAGTCCTACATCTCTTTCATTTGTTGGATTACTACTCCTCCTTTAATGATTAACTAAATGTCATCTCCTTCATGAAACCTACTTTTTCCCCTCAGTCCTTACTAGAACTTTATGTACTTCTCTAATATACCCAGGTTCCAATTAGTATGAATAATAAATTCCCCTGAATTGGTCACATTATTTAGACTTGAACTGCATATTGCCATTATGTTGGAACAATCATCACATTTTATATAATTATAACTTTGAATACTGAAAATTCATGGACATCCAACCACTTTAGGGGATTCATTATTCATGCCAATTAAGATTTTACTGTACACTTAGCAAATAATATCGTGTGATAATTGCCTGTGTTTGTATCATATCAACCACTAGGAAGTCCAGAAAGACAAGGATTATGCCTTAGATGAATTTTGTATCTCATCTAGAAATTAATTAAGGGATTCTAAATCCAGCAAAAGTTTAATATTCATTGAATGGATTTCAACTTGAATGCTAGAAGTGATATGGAGTAGTACCTATGATGGTAAGTGACAGATTATGAATTTTACTATAGGTTATCTACTGTTGTTCTATCAATGGAAATCAATGTGACTGATGTTTCTTGAAGGAAAAAAAAAACTCATCCATAAGCAAAATAACAATATTATGGAAATTTTCTTGATCAACAGAATTCTTGAATCTTTGCTAAAGCCATATGGGAAGACACTACATTGAATGTTACCCCAGTGGAAATTTTGTCTCTAAAAATGAATTTATACATTTTTCTCTTATAAAAATAAGCTTTGTAGTTTAATGGATTTCATATTTTTCTTCAGATTCTAAAAGTCTAAGAATGACCTATGTTCTCCAAGTATTATAACTGATAAGTTCTACTTTTAAGCATCAACATCTCCTCCTGTCATATTAATTCTGTTTGTTTTATTCTTTTCTTATAGTATTTTAATCTCTAAAATATGTCATGTTATTTCAAAAGTAGGTAGGGTATAGCTCTTAAATAAATCCATAAATGCCTATAGTTTTTAAGGGGTAGCATTTAGAAGTGATTTAAAACAAAATAACCATCATAAGTGAGAAGATTAATTTGAAAATTCCCAAATGAGATGATAGTACAAATGATAAATATTCTAGATAAGAAAATGTATTTCCCTTTGACTCTGCATTTTTAAATAGCAGAATGTACTTAGGTTAACTTTTTACTCTTCACTCAATCTAGCAATTTACCTTAAATGTCTGCCTATCGTCTATGCATCTACGGATGTTTGGACATATGTATGTATGTATGCATGCATGTATTTATCTATACCTATCTATCTGTCTGTCTACCTATCTATCTATCTATCTGTCATCTATCTTATTTTATAGTTTTGCACCAATTGCCTTTTTGATGATATTATCAGATATATGCTGTTCCTTTCAAAAACAGTGCTTGTGTAGAATGATATCAGGGTATTCTAAACTCTGTTATTGACTAAAAGGTGCCTGCCAGTAATTATTTCTCCCAGTGCTTTTTCTTATTTTTTATTATGGGACATTTCAGGAAAATAAAATTATGAATCAGTTCTTAATCTATGACTAATTCATTTTCTGTCTGACAAATAGAATACATACCAGAGAAATCAGAGAACTCAAAGAGACTTGAGGCTTATATTAATGGGAAGTGATATGGTATGGAATGGTATTGTGGTATTGCTGTTGTTCTTGTTACCTAGTAGAAAATTAGACTTAGAATATGTATTGATCATTTAGAAAGAGTGCCTATCATGCTTGCTTTCTAACTTTAAATCCATTTATTAAATGTCATGAACTAAACCTCAGTTAGATTACTGCAACAAAATGTCACTTCATTGCTTTGTAGATTTTTCACCTTGCCATCTTCAGATAGCATTATGTTGTTATATTGACTAGTCATTTTATTTTTCATAATTTCTGAAGTGAGTGTAAGCACAATGACTTGTTTTTAATATGGAAGGAGTAATTAGAGCATGAAACAGTAGTGTAGTTTGTGCCCTCTTCAAACACATCTACAGAAGGGACAGTAACCTAACCAGAAGTGAAGAAGTGAGGATGAACTTGGAATGTTATGTGATAAACTAGCCCAGAGCAGAAGGTTAATTTAGCAGGATAATGGAAGATGAGATTAGATAGGTAAAGTGTGGCTACTTGATGGAGGACCTTGAATATTAGACTGTGGTAGACTAGATGGAAATAGTAATGTTGTTCAGTTGTTTTTCACTCATGTCCACCTCTTTGTTGACTCTATTTGGGGTTTTCTTTTTTACTTCAATTAACCTAATGTCCTCACTGCCTCAGACCTAGATAATTATAACAGATTTTATCTAACTTCTAATAACAGCCCTTTCTATCTGATCTTATACTCAACTGCAAGATTAAATTTCTTGAATCAATGTTTTCATCATGGTAGTCATTTAAGGTTTCCTTATTATCTCTAGGGGCAGCTAGGTGGTACTATAGATAGAATTATAGAGGAGACAGAGTAAAACATAACTTTAAATTCTCCCTCAGTCATTTATTTACTAGCTGTGTGACTATGGACAAGTCACTTAACCCTGTTTGCCTTGGTTTCCTCACCTATAAAATGAGCTGGAGCAGGGAATGGCATTGTTATTAGATGTTTATTAAGATCTGTTATAATTATCTAGGTCTGAGGCAGGGAGGACATTAGGTTAATTGAAGTAGAAAAGAAAGAAAGGGTGATATTATAGATGGAATGGCTCCACAGGACTTGGTGAGTAACAGTATCTAAGGAACAATGAAGAGAGGAATCATTATTGATAGAGTGAATATTTTTTTGAGTGTGTAGTAGCCACTGTAGGGAATACAAAAATGGATAAATAAAATACATAAGCTGTCTTCCATCAGCTTAAAAATAAAGATTGCTATGAAACTTTTTACCTGTAATACACAGACCATTGATTACAAATGGTTATACTGGAAATATGAAAGGGTGTAGAAGTATCTTAGTTTTCTATATGATGATTTCTAAGTAGTCTCTTGTCAATATTTATATGATTTCATGAAAAGATTAATTGAAGGACAACTGGCTAATAGTATTTCTAATGCACTAAAATTTTGATTTGGACAAGTATGTTCATTGTTCTCTCTCTACACACACACACACACACACTCACACACATACACATTCACAAATATGTACACACATTAATTACTAAATCACAGTCTGAATTTTTCTTATGTTTTGATTCCCACCATTTTTTAAAAACTGATAACTTTTTGTGAATTAATTAATTAGTCGACAGGTATTTCCTAGGCAGTTGGGCAGTACAGTGGATAGAGCACTGTATCTGGAGACAGGAAGACTGAATTCAAACTTGACCTCAGATACTTTTTTGCTATGTAACCCAGGGAAAGTCATTTAAGCTGTCTACCTCAGTTCTCTCAATTGTAAAATAGTGATAATAGTACTTATTTCTTTCTGAAGGGTGTTGTGAGGATAAAATGAAATGATTTTTAAAATGTAAAGCACTTTTCAGACTTTAAAATTCTCTATACTAGAAGCTGAAGAATTCAACAATGTGGAAATTCATGCCACAAATGTAGAACATAATGCAGAACTCTAAATGCTTTATCATTCAATGTGATTTTTGCCCTTGCTTTTCCTTAAATCCTGCAAAGACGTCCCACTCCAGGTAATAGAAGATTCAGTGATACCAGTGTACCATTTAGACTATTTATCCAGTGCTTCTGCCCATTACATGCTTTAAATATTTTAAAAAACATATAGTTTAAATAGTTTATATGTATGCATATATCTGTATATCTGTGTGTGTGTGTCTTGTTGCCTATGAGTTTATAGGTGCTTTTTTTCACTTAATAGTATTCTATTTTATCCAATTACATGTAAAGATAGTTTTCACATTCATTTTTGTAAAATTTTGAGTTCCAAATTTTTCTCCCTCCCTCTTTTCCCTTCTCCCTCCCCAAGATAGTGAACAATCTGAAATAGGTTACACATACTGTCCTATTAAACATATTTCCACATTAGTCATATTATGAAAGAAAAATCAGAAAGGGAAAATCACAAAAAAGAAAGAATAAAAAATAGTATGCTTCAATCTTCATTTAGACTCCATAGTTCTTTCTCTGTATGTGGATAGCATTTTCCATCAGGAATCTTTTAGAACTGTCTTGGATCATTGCATTGCTCAAAAGACTAAGTCTGTCATAGTTAATCATCACACAATGTTACTGTTACTGTCTACAGTGTTCATCTGATTCTGCTTACTTCACTCAGCATCAGTTCATCTAAACTTTTCTAGATTTTTCTGAAATCCACCTGCATATCAATTCTTATAGCACAATAGTTATTTCATTACATTCATATAATACAACTTGTTCAGCCATTCTCCAGTTGATGGACATCTCCACAGTATCCATTATTTTTCACCACAAAAAGAGTTGCTATAAATATTTTTGTATATGTGGATCCTTTTTCCTTTTTTTATGATCTCTTTGGGATACAGACCTAGGAGTGGTACTGCTGGATCAAAGGCTATGTACATTTTTATAGCCCTTTGCACATAGTTCCAGTACTCTCCAGAATGGTTGGATCAGTTTATAATTCCACTAAGAATGCATTAGTGTTCACATTTTCCCACATCTTCAACATTTATCATTTTCCTTTTCTATAATATTGGCCAATCTGATAGGTGTGATGTGGTACATCAGAGTTGTTTTGGTTTGTATTTCTCTAGTCAGTAGTGATTTAGAGCATTTTTTGTGTGATTATAGATAGCTTTAATTTTTTTCCTCTGAAAACTGCCTCTTTACATCCTTTGACTATTTTTCACTTAGGAAATGATTTGTATTCTTATAAATTTGACTCAATTCTCTATATATTGAGGAAAGAGACCTTTATCAGAAACTCTGCTTGTAAAATTTTTTTCCCAGCTTTCTGCTTTCCTTTTAATCTTGGTTGCATTGACTTTGTGCAAAAACTTTTAATTTGATATAATCAAAATTATCCATTTTGCATGTTATTTCTCTCTTCTCTCTCTTTCCCTCTCTCAATCTCTCTTTCTTTCTCTCTCTCCCCCTCTTTCAGTCATAAATCCTTCGCTTCCTTTTTTCCTTGCTCCCCTAGTTTGCTTATTGTATCACCCTTTATGATGAAATCACATACCCATTTTGGCCTTATCTTAGTATATAGTTGGTCTATACCTAGTTTCTGCCATACTGTTTTCTAGTTTTCCCAGTAGCTTTTGTCAAATAGTGAGTTCTTATCCGAGAAGCTGTAGTCTTTGGGCTTATCAAACAGTAGATACTATAGTCATCTACTGCTATGTCTTGTTCACCTAACCTATTCCACCTAGCTCCACTTTTTAGACAGTACCAAATAGTTTTGATGATTGCCACTTTATAATATGGTTTTAGATATGTTATGGTTAGGCCACCTTCCTTTGCATTTTTTTCATTAATTCCCTTAATGTTATTGAACTTTTATTCTTCCAGATGAATTTTTTTATCATTTTTTCTACCTCTATATTTTTTTTGATTGGTATGGCACTATATAAGTAAATTAATTTAGGTAAAAACTGTCATTTTTATTATATTATCTTGGCCTTCCCAAATTGGTGTTTTTCCAGTCGTTTAGATCTGACAAGTATTTTGTAATTATATACATGTGGTTCCCAAGTTTGTCTTGGCAGGTAGACTCCCAAATATTTTATATTGTGTACAGTTATTTTAAATGGAATTTCTCTATCTCTTGCTGCTTGACTTTATTGGTAATACATAGAAATGCTAATGATTTATGTGGATTTATTTTATATCCTACAACTTTGCTAAAGTTATTGTTTCATGTAATTTTTTTTGTTGATTCTCTAATTATACCATTATACCATCTGCAAAGAAGAATAGTTTTGTTTCCTCATTGCCTGGTATAATTCCTTCAATTTATTTTTCTTCTCTTATTGCTAAAGCTAACATTTCTAGTACAATATTGAATAAGTGTTGATAATGAGCATTCTTGTTTCACCCCTGATCTTATTGGGTATGCTTCTAGCTTATCTCCATTACATATAATGCTTGCTGAGGGTTTTAGATAGATACTGCTTATCATTTTAGGAAAACTCCATTTATACCTATGCTCTCTCATGTTTTTTAATAGGAATGGGTGGTATATTTATTTTGTCAAAAGCTTTTTCTGCAGCTATTAAGATAATTATGATTTCTGTTAGGTTTAGTATTTATGTGGTAAGTTAGACTGCCAATTTTCCAAATATTTAACCAGTCTTGCATTTCTGGTATAAATCCCACCTGGTCATAGTCTTATAATGTGTATTTTATGCATATATCCCAAAGCATAATGTGTGTGTGTGGGTAGACATACCTATGTGCTTGTATGTATATATTTGCATAAATTTCTACATATATTTATACATATAGAAAATATATCCATATGCATTATACATGTGTGTATATTATTTGTGTGTGGTGTAGCATATTACAAATTTCTCTATTTTGGTATATCCGAATAGATGTCTACGTTCGAGTAACCTTACATATGTGCAGAAAAACCCCTCTGTGGGTGTGCCTGTATGTCTTTTTATGAATCTGTGTCAGTTTCAATATAGCATTCTGAAAAGAGAGTCTTAATGTTAGGAAGGTATTGGTTCAAGTGTTGCTGCTGACACATACTGGCTTTGTAACCATAAATGTCACTATATAGTTCTGTGCCTCTATAAAAACCTCTTGAATTCTCATTCTTCATTAGTGGAGGAAAGGCCTAGACTAGTTCTCTAACTGGATGAAATTATAGATTTGGACCAAAAGAAAACAAAAACAAAGAAAAATATGTATTTTGCATGTGCATATGAGTATATATTTGTGCTTAATATGCATATATTTATATTTAAGTGTAGTGAAAGTTGCATTATGAAGTACAGACATATGATAAAGAATTATACTTTCAAATATACAGAAATAGAAAATCTCCCTTTTACTTACCCCTTCTTTCTCTAAACATACTCCCACTTGCATTACTTCTCCTCTGCATTCCCAGTCTCTGTGGCAAGATGAAAAGAAAACATGGGCAGGATTTGCTCCTTAAGGAGGATTTTTGTCAGAATATAAAATAGTGGTGCACTATGTTTACTGCCACATGTCAGGCTCAGAAGAAGTAATTGGGTGTGTGTTCATACCTGATTTATGACTTGAACATTTTCGTATGCACCTGCCGAATTATTATTCGGTTTAGTGTTTTGTCAATGCTCACAACCTCAAAGCTTCATGTTTTCAGATGTAGCACTAGAGCCAGAGTAATTTTTCATCTAACTGTAGCCTGGATAGATTACAATAAAATGGGATGGGAAAGGATTTTCCAGGGAGATATATTTCCCCACTATAGGATATGGCCTTCCTTTGACTGTAATTGATATGCGTTGCTTTAAAATATATTCTTCTGCTGCATTTTTTCATACTTTGATGGAATGGTACAGGTATTTGCCTTTTTTGAAGCTGTAGTTTTCCTCACATGAAAATGATTGGTTATCTGAATTTTTTCAAAACTTTATTTCTTTTTCCATATACATATTTGACGGTTTTGTCGGTACTTCCAAATTAGCAACAGGCAGTATTTTGGTTTCTCTGGGCTTCATATCTAATGAACTCTTTTTGTTGTTGTTTCTTTATTCCTTAGGGTGGGAGCAAGTGTCCAGTTCTCCTGTGAAGATAATTATGTACTTCAGGGTTCTAAGAGCATAACATGTCAGAGAGTCACAGAGACACTAGCAGCATGGAGTGACCACCGGCCAATCTGTCGTGGTAAGGAATACAACTTGGGTCATCATTTTAATTTATTTCCTAGGTACTTTTGTGATCAGTTTGAACTTTGAAGTGTGAATCATTGCAAATAAACAGAATAAGCAGTGAGCTGGGTGTCAAAAACATAGGTTCTAGTATCAGTAATTTAATTAAAGTAATTTAACCTAGTTTCCTCATCTGCAAAATGAGGGAATTGAACTAAATCATTTCTAAGATTGATTCCAGCTTAGACATTCAGTATATTTTCACCCATCTTTCCTTCCTTTCTTCTTCCATACCTCCTTCCCTTTTTTTCTTTCTTCTTCCCTTCCTCTCTCCATTTCTTTCCCCTTCTTCCCTCCATTCCTCCATCCTTTCCTTTCTTCCCTTCCTCCCTCTTTCCATTTTTCTCTTCCTCCCTCTTTCCCTACTTTTCTTCCTTCTTTCCTTCCTTTCCTCCTTCCTTCTGTTCTTTCTTCCCTTCCACCTTTCCTGCTCTCCATCCCTCCATCCTTCCATCCATTCCTCCCTCCCTCCCTTCTTTTCTTCCTCCCTGTTTCCCTCCCTTCCTTTTTAAAATATATTTAAATGACTAGTGTGTGTCAGGCACTATTCTACAAAGAAAAAAAAGAATAAGTCTCTCAAAGAACTTTCATCCTACCAATGTCAGAAATAAAGGTGTTTTTTTTTTTTAATTTTGACAGAAACAATAAAATTCATTACTTTTTGACTTTTAAGCTTTGGGAAAGAGCATATTTCTAATATTTTATAATGATATGTTTTGCAACTGTGTTTTTATATAGATAGTGTGAATATACAAACTTATAGGCTTACATATAAAAATTCTTTAAATTCATTCAAACATGAAAATAATAAATGAATTTCCATTTTATTAGAGTAATTAGTTTACTTTAAGGGAGACTTTGATGTCATGGCCCACATTAGCATTGGACCAAATTCTTAAGTGGAATTAATTCATTTTCAACATTACTACCAAAGTCAAATATTTCCCTAATTTTTTAAATGAATGGATAGGAGATACATTTTCATGATTTATGTCATGGGGCTATTTTCTTCATATTCAAAAGTATGAAAATATCCTGGGACAACATCATAAAATAAACATGGATATACAAGAGCCCTTCTTATTTATGCCATCACAAAGCTTGAGGAAGCCTGGTAAATATTGGCACATGAATTTTGTAATAACAATTTTTATAGGTGGACTTACGTAATCTTATGTGTCATCTCAAAAGTTTTGAAGAGTCTGTAAAAATGCTGTCCTGATAAAATTAAGAAAGAAAAATGATTACTTGAGAACTAGATTTTATTCCTTGTTACAAATATCAGAAGATTAGATCCTGATCTGTGGATTTTTAATCTAAAATTTTCATAAATAAGTATGCTTGTATACACATATATTCATACACAAATATACATATATATGTATTTGCAAAGTAATTCTATTCAGTATATTGATAATAGAAAAAAATACTATGGAAATGTCCATGGGTTATTATGACATTCACCGCTGCTTGTTCATTTTATTTTTAGAATTTTCAAATTCAGAGAATATTCAATTCTCAAAAACTTGTACCTATAATTTGGTCATATTACTACTAAGTGATATTTGTTTGCCATGACAATTCTTTTTAATTTTTCTTGAAGTCCCAGATGATATGGACTCTATGATAACCTTTTTTTTTTTCTTAACATTAAACTGTAAGGTCCTGGAGAGCCAGGACTATCTTTTGCCTTTCTTTGTATCCCTAGCACTTAAGTAAGGGAGCTTAATCAATGCTAGTTTACTAAATAATACAATTTGGTACCTTTCTCCTAATCTTAGTTATTTACTTATCCCCTTAACCAATTTTTTTCTGAGAATTTCTTAACCCTATGTCTATTTGAGCTAATTGAACAGAAGACATTTAAAAGTTCTTTTGTTCCTAAAGATCTCTGCTTCTGTTCTAGAAACAGGGGGGAAAAAAAAAAGAGAAAGAGAGAGTAAGACATGAAGCTTGTCCCTTCATAAACATTATTTTCCCCTAATCATAATGAGTAACTTTTCAACTATAATTATTTAAAGTAGTGTCCTAATTCCTATTAGATAATTTCCTAGTGGTAACTTCTTCATATGTCAATTTGTGAATTCCTAAGGTAAGATAACAAGTTTGTGCTTTCACTTAACAAGAATATCTGAAAATCACTGTTGTTTTATGAAAAAAAAATCTGATAAAACAAAAGAAGTATGGCAGTATGATATAATGGGTTGCAGTCCAGGAGAGAGTGGCATATATTGGAAATACATGTTCTAGTAAAATAAACAAAATATTTAATTTTCTTCTTTTAGAGAATCTAAGATGGTGACTTTATTTTCAAACCCAGCAATTCCTAAATGCCTTCTGCTAATTCATAGATAAATGTTGATCTGTGTTAGTAGAAGGAATACCTATAATAATAATGTTGCAGGTTGTTCAAGGATTTTATTATTGAAAAAGAAGTGTTCATGGCACTGGCCTTGGTACTGGTATGCTTACTAAACTTAAATAGTGTATTATTCTTGCTTCAGTTGAGTTTAAATCTGGTAGGGGACTAAAATACAGAGATAATATGGAAGATTATATAAGAAGTGCATCAAAGAGGTTCAAAACAAACTCTTCTGTGAGATACAGGGCAGGTATGTTTTTACCTAGGTTCAGGGAGGGTTTAATGGATAAGACTGGATTTTAATTGGGTATTTAAGAGATAGGTAAGAATTTAATAGTTAAAAAGGCTATCTAGAGCTTCGTAGGCATTGGGAACAACATGAGCAAAGGTATCGAGTTGAGAATACATCTGGTACTTTTTAGAGAGCGAAGAATATTTTGATTTTACTGGACTGTAAAATTTATGGAGGAGAGTAATATGAGATAAAGTTGGAAATTATTTTGTAGATGCATCATCACTAAGCCCAGTAGATTGAACACATCAGGCAATTAATATATGGTTGCTAAATAAGTGAATAAAATAGGTATAATGATTTTCCTATAATTACATCTCCAATATTTTCTTGTTAGTTTTGGCTTGAGAAAATGTTTAATGCAGCCAAAAAGATTTCTTTAGAATTTTTTTCTTCTTCAGATTGTTGGTATGCTTTACATAGAGCAGAACATTTTCAAAACTTTAAATAAGGTTTTTTATTAGGGATTTAAACTGGCTTAGTGTAAGCTTTAGGAGGACTGGGACTTTGTTTTATTTATTTATCTTCTACATCCCATGGAATTCTACACATTGTAGACAATATATACTGAATTGAATTGGAAAAATAAAATGAACAGCTTAACAATAAGGAAAATTCAAAAATATTCCAAGTGAGTGAATTTTTATGTTTACTTTTACAAAAATGAGAGGCAGAAAGGGCTATATAAGTCCTTACTGCAAGCAGTAGAAACTACTTCTGATTTTTTGATCTTCTACTTTTCAAATATTTTAATTTGGAAAGTCATTTCAGGTTTTTTTTTAAAGGTCTTATGTAATAGAGTTGCTTCTCTGTCGTGGGCATAAAAGACTTGACTTGATCCTTACCCATGCTCTAATGCACAAATAACCTCTGGCTCTGTTGCAGGAGGGTATTTACTTGAGTAAACAGCATCATTTGTGGAATCAGCAAGTTGGGATATATGTCTATGATCACTGTTCTTCTTGCTCTGGAAAAGGGATAGGTTCATTTCTAGACCAAACTATGAAGTGGGAAATTTGTCTTCTACACATCCCTATTGCAAACTTCTATGTGGTGATATCTTTCACCACTTTACAGATCTCATACAGTCCTTTTAGATTTTACTCAACGTTCTTATCTCCCATAGCTACTCAGGGGTCAGTGCCTCATTTCTTCCAACGTTTTTGCACTTCTTAAAATATTCTCTTGCTGTGTCCCATTCACTGTGAATTATGTTGTTTGTCATAGGTGCTATTACGTTTCCCTTTAAGGAAGGATCTTGATGCTGAGAATTCTACGCATGAAGTAGTTAAATTGTGGTGAGGTCAGCCATTTTGGATAAGGGAATCTTTTTATAACTTTTAAATCTTAAGAAAAGCCTTCAAAAATATACTAATGTTAATGTGTCATGGGCCAAGAGACACATCTCTGTCCTTAATCTCAGCCCAAATAGGCTAAGAAACAATCAAAAGCCTCATCTCTAAGGGCATCATGTTATCATGGAAAAATGACTGAATTAGGAGGCAGATGAACTGTATTCAAATCCCAGTTCTGATCATATGCCTATGTTCCTTTGAGCAGGGCAATCTGTGTTCTTCCAACAACCTGACAAAGCATAGTTTATGTAACATGAGAAGGTTAGAGTTATAAGGCCCTGCTAGGGCTGACATGCTATGATCCTGATAATGATGACTTTCTCTCTGAATAAAAAAAGAAATGAACATCTTCATGAGTGTGAACAGGAGGACAGAATTCAATTACTCTTATTTTTTTTTAGTCTCTGGGCTTATGTTCCTGAAATTAAAAATACTTTCTTCAGTTAAAGTTCTCAAGTTTCTCAAGATTGCAACTTTTAGGTGCATGATTAATAATTTATTCCTTGTTTTTAAGGATTTCTCATTCAAAATGACTGATAGATGTGTGATAATAGAACTGAAAATTATATTTAAAGCAAGAAGAATTCTTATTAAATTTTCACATAAAATGCAATTTAAGGGGTTTTTTCCATTCTATTAAATTATTTTTAATAGTTAAGTTTGTTTGAAATATCTAATGCTCCTGAAGACACCCCCAGTATATATTTCACATTATAAAACACTATCATCTCTTTCTTATACCATGACTACATACTTGAATAACATGTAATTTCATCATCTTTGAGAGCCATTCCTTAATAGGAGAACTCCATCTTGACTGATACATCTTAGAAAGTTGTTACAGACACACAGAGGTTAAATGACTTGTGTTCACTCACAGAACAGAGGTACAATTTGAACCTACATCTTTCTGACTTCCAAATCATAGAAACTATAAATTTTAGCTGTAACAAAAATGAGAAATAGTAAATATGAAGACAACTCTGTAGTAGCATATGTAATGTTCTTCTCCTCCTTCATATGTAAAAAGGGGCTTACATTAATAACCTTTGCAATACATTTTCCGAGACCCCTCATTAATCAAATACAACAAAAGTTCATTAAGAATAAAAATACTTTATATTCCTATATAAATATGTTTCCAAATCTATGGAAAAAGGATGATTCCCACCCCTTTTATTTAGATCTTTACAGAGGGTCTCTAACTCTCTGTTAATTAGCCTGTTTTGACTACACTAGGATTTCTTGATAAAAGCATCTGGATGAATTGCTATGAGTCAGAAGTGATCCTTCACATCTGGACATTTGGGGGTAGTTAGCCAAGACTCACATTAGCTAATTGCTTTTGAGTACTGAAGAAATGTTACCTTTTCTTCCTGTTACTAAACAGATGAATGGTTGTCACAGCTTAGTATTTATACAAGTGATTTTGTTTGAAATCATGCTTACTTCATTAAAGAATATGAAAACAAGTTTTATGGCTCCTTATTGGATAAATCATTATAAGCTGTTCAAAATCAATTGAGCACTTTTAATTGGCAGTGATTTTTGTCTTAAAGAACTCACTTCAGCAAGCATTTATTAAGTGCTTAGTATATTCAAGGTACCGTGCTAGATGTGGAAAATACAGACAAAGTAAACAAGACAAGACACAGTCTTCGCTAATTTCATATCCTGCTGGAATCACTGAAAGAGCTACAGTTGACATTTAACTAAGAGTACATCCAGATTGACATTTCATGCCTTTAGATTTTAAGACAATAGTGAAATGAAATTAAAATTAATGATAAAATGCATGATTTCAGTGTTTTTTTACAAGCTGAGTTCAAATGCAAATAGAAATATTTTTGGAAGCCAAAACTATAACTTGCCCTCCTTTCTTCCCAGAATCAAAAATTTTGGGAGTAAGAAGCGATATCAGTGACCACATAGTTCAACTCCTACCGGAAATGAATCTGTACCATAACACACCCAACAAATGGTGATCTGTCTATTTCTTGACAACCTCTAAGAAGGGAGAACTTGTCATGCTTTAGGGCAACCCATTTCCCTTTTCCACAACTCTAATTGTTTGGACATTTTCCCCAACATTAAGCCTAAAATGACTTCTTTGCATAATAATAAATGTCATAGTAATGGTAGTAGTAGTAGCAGCAGCAACAACAGCAGTAGTAATAGTAGTTGCTTGTTCTTTGTTCTTGAAGAGGACCATGACATCAAGGAGGTGATGCCATGACATGCAGCTGAATTGGATTTAAGTGAGGGAGGGCTGTGCAAAGTCATCAGCCTTACTTCCTCCTCTGGAGCCATCTGGGACCAGTGGCAAGATATAGATCAAGCCAACTGGAGATAGCCCTGGATGCAGTGGTTGATATTTCCCTTTTTAAGCTAAAGTCTTTAACAGATCTCAATTCGACTGAGGCAAGAAGTAAGGCAGAGAATGACCTTTCACTTAGTCAAAAAAAGAAATCAATCTGGGAGGGGAAGACTCTCAGGGTTTCTGGCCAAAACAGAAACAATTGCTATTTACATTCACTCAGAGCCAGTCAGGGCCCAAACAGTGACCAAGTGGGACTTGGCCTGGGAACTATTGTTGACCAATCAATGAGAAGCCAGAGTGATTTGGATTTCAGGCATAGTCCTTAAGAAAAAGAAAATTTAGCCCATAAACCCCAAGACATCTTGCCAGGTTTTAGTGATCAAAATTTACATTCCTTTGGACAGAGCACCCACAGGTGAGTGTATGATACCCTATGTGGACAGAGAGAAGGGAAGGGAAAGGATGAAAGAAAAAAAGAGCTGTGTTGCTCAACTTGCCAGTTCCAGTTGGCTCTTAGTGGGACAGCTCCTGCTACCATTCACAGAGACTGTCCTTTGTTCTCAAAGAGGACCATGACATCAAGGAGGTGATGCCATGACTTGCAAGCGAATTGGATTTAACTAAGAGAGAACTGTGGAAAATCACCAGCCAGCCTCACCTCCTCTGGACCTGTCTGGCTCCTGTAGCAAGATATAAATCAGGATGACTGGATATGGCCCTGGATGTAGTAGTTGACCTTGGCCTCTTTAAGCTAAGGTCTTTCCCAGGTCTCAGTTTGACTGAGGCAGTGCCCATTCATTGATTAAGGCTAAGTAAGAAATTTGGCAAAGAATGGCCTCTTTCACCTGGTCAAAAAAGCTAAGGCAGTAATTCTCTGAAGAAGACAAGAGGAGATATGCTCAAGGGTGATATTGCAGGGCAAAAAGACCTGAATTTCAATGGGCCATGGAGTCATGAAGAGTTGAACATGACTGAAAGACTGAATAACAGAAACAACAATGTATTCACTGTCCCCACTCCCAGAGACCCTTTTTCCAAATCTTTTTATTCCTCCTCAAATTTCCCATATCCTTTTTAAGTTGAAGTTTTTTCCCAGGTACCTCTCTCATGCCCACTCTATCATTTATTTTCATTCTCTACCTCTCTGCCAGCTCCTTTCCTACTGTTTTCAGATATGTCTCACTCATCTTCAAAAAATTCTCACTTAATTCTTCCACCTGTTATCCCTAAGCCTTCCTTACTATCACCCCAAATTTCTTCCAACTGTTGTGGCTAAATTCCTTGAAAAGATCATCCACAATAGGTGCGCTCTCTCTCTCTCTCTCTCTCTCTCTCTCTCTCTCTCTGTTTCTCTCTCTCTCTCTCTGTCTCTCTGTCTCTCTCTCTGTCTCTCTCATTCTCTATCAATCTGGCTTCCATCATTCCATTTAAACTGTTCTCTTTAAAGTTACCAGTGATCTCTTAGTTGTTAAATATAATGACCTTTCCTCAGTCTTCATTCTCCTCAACCCATCTGCAGCCTTGAACACTATTGATCATTTTTTGTTCCTTGCTATTCTCTTTGCTGTAGGTTTTCAGGATATCACTCTCTCCTTGTTGTTCCTTTACTTATCTGATCACTGCTTTTCAATTTCCCTCACTGGATCATCATCTGAATGATGCCCTCTTACCATTGATGACCCACAGGGTTCTTTCCTGAGCCCTGTTCTCTTGTCTCTCTCTATTACTTCATTTGATGATAGCATTAGCTCCCATGGACGTAATTATCTTTATGTTGATGATTCTTTTGTTCTAATCTCTATTCTGACCTCCAGTCACACATCTCCAATGGGCCTTTCAGACATCTTGAACTGGTTGTCTAGCAGACATCTTAAACTCAATATGACCAAAATGTAACTCGTCTTTCTTTCTACATGCTCCCCCCTCTTAACTTCCCTATTACTATTGAGGGCAACATCCTCCTCCTAGTCCCTGAGGCTTTCAACCTAGATGTCATCCTCAACTCCTTACTATCTCTTAATCCTCCCTCAACCCCCCATATCCAATCTGCTATCTAGGCCTTTTGATTTTGCCTTTGCAAAGTCTTTTTAATATATCCCCCTCTCTCCTCTGATATGGCCAATACTCCAGTGCAGGCCCTCATCAACTCAACCCTGAACAATTGTAAGAGCCTGCTTGTGGGTTTGTCTGCTTCAAGTCCCTTCATACTCCAATTTATCCTCCATTCAGTCACCAAGTTGATGTTATAAAGTTCAGGTCTGACCTTGTTGCCTCACCACTTAATAAGCTCCAGTAGGTATTATGACCTCCAGGATAAAAAAGCAAAATCCTTTGCCATTCAAAGCCCTTTATAACTTAGTCCCCTCCTTCTTTTCAAGTCTTGTAAAATTTTACTCTTTTCTATGTACTATTCAGTCTAGTGGCATTGGCCTAATGATGATTTCATTAACAAGACTCTCCATTTCTCAGTTCTGGAAATTTCCTCTGACTATCCCCCATTCCTGTAATGCTTTTCCTTCTCATCTTTGCCTACTGACTTCCCTGGCTTGCTTTAAATCCCAAAGAAACCCCATCTTCTACATGACACCTTTCCCAGCCCCTCTTAATTCTAGTACCTTCACTCTTTGATTATTCCCTATTTATCCAGAAATCTTCTTGCTGGTATTTGTGTCCTCGTTAGATTGTGTGATCCTAGAAGGTAAGGGCTGTCTTTTGTACTTATTTTCCCCACTTAGGACAATGACTAGTGCATAGTATATGCTTAATAAATGTTTATGAACTGACTGTTCTAACCTTCATTTGATCCTGACTCATTCATACCTCTGTTTAGTCTGAAAATTTGATAATCATACCACCTATTTTCTGTCAAATTATTGATAAAACTGTTAATATCAAAAGGCTAAGCATGGATTACTTCATTTGATACCTTCAGCCATGTTTATATTAAACTGCTAACAAATTATTTTTAAAACCAGCTATCCAATGAGTTTTGAATCTATTCAGTTGCATAATTGTCTAATCTATATCTCTTCATCTTTGCCATGAGAATAGTATGAAATTCTTTATTAAAAGGTTTGCTAAAATGTTTGTAAACAGAATGCAAATATTTCCCATTTCTCTTAGTTTAGCAGTCCTATCAAAAATGAAATGACGTTCATTTGTCATGCTTTGTTCTTGATGAAGCCATAGTGACTCTTTATAATCACTATTTTCCTATCTAGTTGTTTTCTAGCTGTCTGCATAAATGGTTTCAATACCTTCAAGAACATAGCTAATAAATGGTGCATCCAGGATCAGAACCATTATCTTTGAACCTATTTTTTGAAATAGACAGTTAAGTTGGATGTATAGTTAGAGACAATTAAGTAGCACAGTGGATGTGGAGTTAGGAAGACATGAGTTCAAATCCAACCTCAGATGCTTACTAGTTGTATGATTGAGCAAGTAATTTACTTTGTCTGCCTCAGTTTCCTCCTCTGTAAAATGGAGATAATAACAGTGCCTGCCTCACAGGATTGTTCTAGGGATAAAATGAGATTATATTTGTAAGGCACTTTGAAAAACTTAAGGTGATATATAAATACTAGCTCTCATTATTGTTACTATTATTTGCAATTATATGGGGGCATTATAAGTAAGCATTACTATTTCTGATTAGGTGTTATGATCCCCATTAAGGATTTTGAGACTCTCAAGTGAGTTTTACTGTCACTTAAAAATCTTTTTTTAAATAAAAGCTTGGTTTTCCTGGTTAACTGGCATCTATTTTTAAACGGTCTGCCTCAGGCCTGACCAAGGGCAGAAAACCAGAGTGGGTACCAGTCCCAAGGGCAATACTATACCAGTAGTGGACATTTTCTGTAAAGCCAATGTGGCAGCAAGGGCAAAATACTCTACTGGGAACTTAGAAGGAAAAAAAAATCAGTGATGGAAAAAGTTAGTAGCAAACTCCTCCCTGGCTTTATAGATAGTTAAGTAATTAGAGATTGTGACACAGACATAATATATTTATGTACTTATATAGTTTTGAGAGAGGGACTAGACCTGTGACTTCATCAGTTTGGGGACCTCCCAGTGAGGAACTTCCTCTGCCAGTGCAGGTTAGTGTCATCTTTAAAACTTATAACCTTAGAGAGTTGACTAAAATATTGAGAAGTTAAGTGATTTTCCCAGTGTCACATAACCAGGATCTCTGAGAAGCAAGACTTGAAATCAGCCTTTTCTAGCCCTGAGACCACTCTATCTCTGTTTATATCACAATCTCTGTCGTCTCCATCTCTGTCTAAAAAATTCACTAAGTACACAGAGCACTTAGCACAGTCCTTGACATGTGGTAGGTATTTAATAAATGCTAGTTGACTGATTGACTATATCCATATAAAAATAAAATCAAATGTTTCTGATATATCAGATAGTATATTTATATACAGAGAGAGGTATTTTCTCATATACATATGTGGAGGCAGCCATGATACGGCAGATCATAAAAGGTTCTTTTGTTGTTGATAAGTCATTTCAGCTGTGTTTGGCTCTTCCTGACCCCATTTGCAGTTTTCTTGGCAAAGTTACTAGAGTTGTTTGCTGTTTCCTTCTCCAGTTCATTTTAAAGATGAGAAAACTGAGGCAAACAGGGTTCACTTCCTTGCCCAGAGTCACACAGCAAGTAAATGTCTGAGGCAAAGATGCTGAAGATGTTTGCCATTTCATTCTTCAGCTCATTTTACAGATGAAGAAACTGAGGCAAACAGGGGTAAGTGGTTTGCCCAGGGTCATCCATCTAGTAAGTATCTGAAGTCAAATTCAAACTCAGGGAGCTATCTTACTGACTACAAGCCCAACACTCTATCCACTGTCCATCTATCTACCTAACTGTCCCACATTATCATAGATAGAGTGATAAAATTCTGGGCTTGCTGTTCAAGAAGACAGTCTCAGATTCCCCAACTATTATTTCTAATTGTGTGACCCTGGGCAAATCAGTTCACTTGTGTATGCCCTAAGTAATTTTCTAGGGACATCAGAATATAGGATCATAGATTTATAGCTGAAAGAGCATCTAGTCTCTTCCTTTTTCATAGATGAGGATCTGAGATCCAAAATAAGTCAACTGACTTGCCCAAAATCTATTGGATAGCAAGGGACAGAGATAGGATATGTTTACTAAGTCACAATCAAGTTCTTATCTCCTTTGGTGGTAGGAATGACGACATATTCATAGTATGAGTATGTATATATTTTTTGTAGAAATGCTGTATGTGCATTACATATATGTTTATTAAATAGAGTTGTATATGTACCCACATGATAAATTTGCTTAAAAGAGATATCTACATATATTCAACTCAAATAAAATTAACAGTAGTTTCTAGGTTCCTATTATGTTTGTGGTACAGATAATATATGATCTAGATGCTATGTTATTCTTATATTAGCTTGCTAATATATTGTAATTGTAATTGTAATACATTCATTAATTGCTGAATGTAAAATTTTCACAAAGTTCTAAATTAACTATGAACATTTCCCCCCTGTTTTACTTTTATTGCTAAAATTTTCTAATTAATGTTGCTAATGATGTTGTTTATCTTGTGGGAAAAAATCAGCATCTAAGGTTCATGATCTTTTTTGAGAACAAGAACTCCAAAATAGACTAATTAGACAGAAACCAGGAGTGTGTAGGAGGTGTACGTGTTTGTTGTCTGTTGTATCCTTTTAAGGCACATTACATATATTCATTTTTAAATTCAAATGACCTTGTATTTATGCTTTATTTTTAACCTAGCAAATGTTCTGTTTTGGAAGAAAAATGTTCAGTGTTTAAAAATTTAAATTTTAGTATGTTAAAATAGTTGCCATCTTCTAGTACTTAGTATGTATACTTAAAAATACCAAATAATTAAAAATTAATGGAGTAATATGTTTGTAGGCTCATAGCATCCAAGATCTAGATATACAGCAGAAGCTGGAATGAATTAGCACATTAAAGAAAACCATTCTGATTTAACTTCTTCCTAACTAGGTTTGCTTCAGTCAACCTCTGTTCATTGACTTGTATGACCTTATCCAAATTCATGGAAACACTTACGGCCATTCACAGCCTTGGGATTATCACCTCAGACTTCAGAAAAGCAAGATAAACTTGGACCAAGTAGGAGGGAATTTGATATTTCTCTGCCCAAATCCCTCAGAGTCCAATTCTCAAACCTTCAGTGTTTCCTATTTCTCTTTCACTGAGTATTAGTTAATCAACAAGTATTTATTAAATACATACTATATACCTTGCCAGGGATTGTTGATAAAAAGGAAGAGAAACAATGCCAACTCTTGACAAGCTTAGGTTTTTATTGGAAGAGACATTGTGTACATGTATAAGTATATATTAAATATGTACTAAATTGATACACCACAACAGTTGCATGCAACAAGCCAGGGCAGAGGCAGAGAGGGGAATGCAGTATGAAGAGCAGTGAACTAGCAATTAGAAGACCTGGAGCCAAGTCTTGGGCCCTTCCTTGCCTTTAGGAAGTCTTGTGACTTTGTGACTTGCCAGATTTGTGGCTTGCCAGATTTGTGGCTTTGGGATCATTGCTTTATTTCTCTGAGTCTTAATTTCTACCCTCAATAAATGAGGTTGTTGAAAACATTGTTGTTCTTGCTATTCAGTCATTTTTAGTCATGTCTGACTTGCCCGGACCCCATTTGGGGTTTTCTCAGCAAAGATTCTGGAGTAGTTTACCATTTCCTTCTCCAGGTCATTTTATAGTTGAGGAAACTGAAGAAAACAGAGTTAAATGACTTCCCCAGGGCCACACAGCAATTAAATGTCTGAGGCCATATTTGAATTTCAGTCTTTCTGATTCCAGGTCTGGTGCTCTATTTGTTGTATCATAAGGTAGATGCTTTTAGACATTAAAATTAACTTATTAAGTAATTATAATAATAAATACATAATAATCAAAGCAGAATATACCAGGAGTCTTGATCTAACCAATGAGCAGCTTTATTATTTATTTCTTGGTTGTTAATGCTTTTCCTGCATTAAAACTTGTAATCCCAAAATGTTATGAGAAAATAATGCACTTTTTGTTTTTGTATTTCTAGCTAGAACATGTGGTTCCAACCTCCGTGGACCAAGTGGGATCATTACATCACCTAACTATCCAGTTCAGTATGAAGACAATGCACACTGTGTGTGGGTTATTACTACAACAGATCCTGAAAAGGTACACCTTTCTTTTTTTACCATTATTTAAATAATGGCTGTCCTTATTGTATCATGCATTTACAACAAACACACTATAAAAATGTCATATATTTTTAAAATATGTTGCTTGAATTGAAAATGATTGTCATTTACATACCTCCAATTACCTAGAGGTAGTTATAATTAGGTAAATGTTCTTAGCATCACACCTAATGCTGATAGTTTCTGGTGTACCCCTACCCTATTTCCTCTCATGCAAATCAGTGTCTTCCTTTCACAGGTACTAACTGTGCTCTTGAGTTTCTTTCTTCTGTTTCTTCAGACTGGTTCAACTCTGATGGTATTGGACTAGGGTTACTAGGTGGCACAGTGGATAGCGTGCCAGACCTGGAGTCAGGAAGGCTCATCTTCCTGAGTTTAAACCTGGCCTCAGCCACTTACTGGATGTGTGATCCTGGGCAAGTCACTTAACCTTGTTTGTCTCAGTTTCTTCATGTAAAAATGAGCTAGAGAAGGAAATGGCAAACCACTCCAGTATCTTTGCCAAAAGAACCACAAAATGGGGTCACAAAGAGTTACACACAACTGAAAAACAAAACAAAATAACAGAACAACAACAAACAACATTGTGTTGGCCCTTACTTCAACATTCTAGTCACAATGCAGATATCTGTCCTCTTAGAAATACACTGATCAAAGATGGCGGCATAGAAGCAGGAAAATTCTGCAGCTCTCCCCATAACCACCTCACATACCTATAAAATATGACTCTAAACAAATTTTAGAGCTCCAGAACCCACAAAAGTGCAGAGAAACAAAGCTCCCACTGAAGGCAGCCTGGCAGGTGGGACAGGAAGGGCTCATTGCAGCACACTGGGAGCCTAAACCAGTCCGGCCTGAAACCACGGCTTGGCCCTGGGGTGTCCAGGACAAGCTACAGCTGGAGCTTTCAGGAGAGTCGATCATAGGCAGCTGTGGCAGTTTCCAGAATTATCAATCCATAAGAAACAAGGACAAAGTGAAAGGTCAGTGAAACTCAGCTAAATTTTGGGAGAGAAAAGCAGGTCTGACCATCCACCCCAAGACAAGAAAGCAGCAGAAGCAGCGACCCTGCAGCCACCTCCACATGGCTGCTTCATAGCTCTCAGGCTTCAGATTGCAGGGGGGCCAAGCAATCATTCAGAGGCTTAGTGCTCTTGCCTTAAGTTGCCTGGATCGGGATCATGGTCTTGGGTGGTAGTCCTGAGGTACGTAAACAGTGAGCCTATGCTGGTGGGGGCTGCAGAGAAGGTGACCTCCTAATAGCTCAGGCAGCTGTGAAAACCCCAGGCATTTGGGATAAAGCTCTCCTCTGTGGAAGTGGAGTTCCACAGACCTAAAAAGTCAAGTAATTGACTGGCAAAATGAGCAGGCAAAGAAAACAAAGTAAGAATAGCAATCCAACTTTAGATT
Source organism: Pseudochirops corinnae (assembly GCA_028646515.1). NCBI lineage: Eukaryota > Metazoa > Chordata > Mammalia > Diprotodontia > Pseudocheiridae > Pseudochirops > Pseudochirops corinnae. The sequence goes on from CM053585.1 coordinate 145,421,220, forward strand.
CATTTTTTAGGGACAAAAAGGATCAAAGCACGGAACGGGAGGAAGACAACACAGTCAGAACTCCCACACCAAAAGCATCCAAGAATTATGTAGACTGGTTATAAGCCATAGGGGAGCTTAAGAAGGGTTTTGAAAACCAAATAGAGAAGAGGAGTAAAAATTGGGGAGAGAAATAAGAATGATGCAAGAAAATCATGATAAGAGAGTCAACAACCTGACTGAAGAAAATAACACCTTAAAAAATATACTAACTCAAATGGCAAAAGAGGCCCAAAAAGCCAATGAGGAGAAGAATGC
>CM053585.1:145422016-145468812 GCA_028646515.1 Pseudochirops corinnae
CAGCCACTGCCTCTGACGCTGCTTCCAGTCCGCACCGCACTGAGATTAGCTTGGCTCCGGCGTTCTCTTGCTCCACCCCTTCCTGCTACATCAGCAAGCTCAAGGGGCGTGGAAGATCTTCAAATCCTAGTATCGTTACAGGTACCATGTGCAGTGCTTCAAAAAATCTAAAGCACTATATAAAGGCTAGTTATTGTTACTGTTTTGTTTTTACTTTAAGCTTACTATTATTTTTACTTGTAGAGGTGTTGACCTTAAAAATGAGAAGGACTACCTCATCTACTCAAATGGGAATGAAGGAGCAACAGACAGTGAGGGATGATGGAAGAGGGATGTGAGATGAGAAGAAAGAGCTCTTTTAGTAGATAAATCTGAGTTACTTACCTAGAAGCAGATCCTTTAAAAAAAAAAATAGACTTCTAAAAATCAGCGAACAGAACCAAACTAAAAATGACATAATTGTGAAATGAATCAACCTAATTGTGGCATTTCAGTTCTACTTGGTATTGACTTAACATCTCATGCATAGATCCCCCACTGTCATTAAGAGTTGAGCAAAGGGATCATTTTCTTCCATTTAAAATCAGTACATCTTCCTAAAGCTTTATTAATTTCAAATAATGTTTTTATTCAAAAACTAATGGTGAAAAATGTCAACAAGTGCAATCTCTATGCAATAAATCTCATATCAATTAGGGTAGCATTTTGGTGTGTGTGTGTGTGTGTGTGTGTGTGTGTGTGTGTGTGTGTGTTTTCATAATCATCCTACTGGAAAAAATAAGAACGGTCCACAATTGATTATCATGCAGTCTGGTGGCAAGATTTTTTTTTTTCCTTCCCAACAGGAGAAAAAGACTTCACAGATTATGTGATGAGTTTGAAATATCTTAACTAAAGGAGAAAAACACAACTTCAGTCTTTTTTTCCATAAGCTAATCTTTTTCAGGAAACAAAACCAAAAACCACTTTACTGCTTATTCAACAAAGTTATTACAATTTAACAGTAACCCTCTCCCCCAGTTTTATTATTTTTAAAAGTACGCACCTAATTCATTCAGAGTATACGTCTAAAGACGTCACCATTATTTTAAGAAGGAATAGATCTCTGTTATGGAATTAACAAAGTATAAGGACAGTTTTTACTTGGGAGTCCAGAATTGATGGCTCGTATAATTGCATGTTAACATAAGCTTGAAAACAACACACACAGAATAACTGGGTGATGACAAATTAGTTTAGAGTAAAGGTTTCTAAACTTTCCTTTAGAAGACCCTTATGGAGGTTTACATAATATGATGTGTCCTATATTATTTCCCCATCCCTTTCAAATATATTTTACAGGGTTTTTTTTTCTTTCAAGTGCCACCACCATCAAACAGCTAATTAGGCATGGCAATACCTGTCTCCCTTTTGACATCATATCAGAGCCAAAAAAATTAAGAGAGAAGATATTTTGCAAGAGAGCTCAACAAGTAGGTGGTTCACCACTTATCTCTGTATTTCTTGTCACTATCAGAGACCTGATTCCAAGTTCTTCACATTTCTTTTGAAGATCCTTTATAATACCTTTTATTTCTATAATCCTATAAAGTTTACTTATGACTTTCTTACTCAGTCTTTTATGGTACGTAGTATTGGTCTCAATTTATGGAAGGAAAGAATTCATGTAAAGTAAAATGACCTGCCTAAGGAGATCATAGCTAGTAAGTCAGAATTCAAGCCCAAGTCTTCTGATTCTAAGTGCACTCACTGCTCTTTCCATACCACATTTCCTCTTAGATCTTCTTTACCCATCCTGGAAATACCTTCCCAATTAGAGAATCCAAGATCTCATTCCTCACATTTTACTTACTTGCAGTATTTCACTAATGTTGAAGCACTCGCAGGATTAGACAAAGTCCTCTCCTGTCCCTTTAACCATTTTTTTGGTGAAGAGGTCTCAAATACGAGATCATCAAATACTAGAAGTGGTACTGTGAAGTATCATGGACAATCTACAAGAGTGATCTTCTTAGACTATTATAGGACATTTTCCCTGACCTTTCAAACTTATTTGATACTTTTGATTGGTCTTTTCTTCCATATATTCTCTCTCTGCTAATACACTTTCTCCCTTCTTGTTTTCTTCCTACATGTCCTACTTCTCTTTCTCTGTCTCCTTTTCTATTTCATCATTCTCATCACTAACTATGAATTCTTAAAGTCTCTGTCCTTATAACCCCTCTTTTCTCTCTAAATCCCTTCTCTTAGTAAGAGCATCAGCTTCCACGAGTTCAATTACCTTCTCCATGTAAGTGCTTCTTAGATCTATATATCTAGTTCTCCCCTAAGTTCTGAAGCTATGCCACAGACTGCCTTTTAGACATTTCTAGGACCAAATGGATGGTACTGTTGACATCACATACTAAACATGTTCAAAACAAACAGCTAAATTTTCAACTCCAGTGTCATACTTAACATACTCTGTTTTCCTGACTAATGATTACCTACAAAGATCACTATTTCAGGAGGATTTCCAGCAGTATTCTTGCCTCACTCTCAAATCTGTCTCTGAATGTCTAAATTTTCAACTCCAGTGTCATACTTAAGTCTATACTTTGACTCACTCTACATATCCAGTCAGTTGCCATATATTTTTTTATTTCCAAAATATCTTTCTGGTATGTCGCCTTCTTTCTATTCATAGGGACACCACCCTAGATCAGACCCACATCATCTCTCCCCATACTTCTCTAATAGCCTCATATTTTGTCACTGTCTCATGCCTCTTCCCATTCCAATCTATCCTCACATGGTGATTCTGCTAAAGTTCAGGTCTGATAATGTTACTCTCTACTAAGAGAACTAGTGGCTCACTACAGCCTTTTGAATAACATATCAATTCCTATTTGACATTTAAAACATAGCCCATTTCTGTCCTTCCATTTTTCTTATATTGTACTACCTTTTCTTGCAATTCTAGAGAAATCCCCACTTTAAGACTCTGTTTTCCTGACTAATGATTACCTTCAAAGATCACTATTTCAGGAGGATTTCCAGCAGTATTCTTGCTTCACTCTCAAATCTGTCTCTGAATGTCTTTTCTTCCTCTTTACCATCCTCCTTCACATACAGGTAACCTTTTGCCCCTCCCTTTCCAGCTCATACACATATTTTTCCTTCCCTCTTGAGGGAAGGGACTTGAGGGCAAGGACTATGAAAGTACCAAGGACTTTGATGGTGAGGTTTTTTTTTTTCCTTTCTTTGTTTTGTTTTTAGTTTTCGCTGTGTCCTTGTTAATTATACCTAATTGTTCTATTCTCCCATGACTTTGCTCTGGCTGTCTCCAGACTCTAGACTAATCATACTATCTCTTCATCTCCACCTCTTAGAATCATTAATTTCCTTTAACACACAGCTCAGTGACATTTTGTTCACGAAGACTTTCTTAGTTCCACTTCCCTCCTCATGCTCTCCTCTCAAAACTACTTTTTTAAAAAAAATTAATGCAGTATTTATTTGCCTTCCCTCTGTCAAACCCTGGGCCCATGACTTTCTCCAGGACTGCCTGGTAAGATGGAGGTGGAGGTATGCACAGGCTAGAAGAGACATGGAAGGACCAGGAGGATAAGGAGGAACATTAAGAAACGTAGGGGGATTGAAATGGCTCTATCACATGGCAAAGAGGATGAGGAAGGCTACCATCAGGCAAGAGAGTCCCTTGGCCTCAGACAGGGCAAAGCCAGGGATAGATAGGAAAAAAGCTACTGCTTCAGGGAGGGGTTCCTGGCATAATTGACGATGAGACTTCCAACACAATCCCAATCCCAGCTGCAGAGCCAGCCACCCCCACAGTGGCAGCCCCAGCTCCAATAAACTTGGCTGCTTTGTCAGTGTCCCTTGAGAGGGCACTAGTTTGAAATCCACATCTGGGGGCAAGAGAGGTAAAGGGACCTGACGCTGCCAAAATGCTGAGGTTCTCATCTGTCCGAACCTCTGGCCGTTTTAGCACCACTGCAGATAACAGTCCACTTAGCAGCTAGAACTGCTCCTCATAAGGGCAGGTGTAGAGATGAACTTGGAGCACACATACATTCTCAGGGGGTGAGGGGCAAAACTGAAGAGCTGCCGGCAGAGCAGAGGAGACAGAGAGGGCAAAACTACTTTTTAAAAATTCTGTATCTATATCTGTATTTATATCTGTGATTGGATATTTAGATAAATGGATAGATAGATAGACAGAGTATGTATTTATGGGTAGTATTTTAGCACTTTAAAGTTAGCATTTTATGTATTATTTTAAGATTGAAAAGTACTTTACATATGTTCCCATTTGAATGTCACAACAACCTAGGAGGGAAGTGCAATTCTTATCCCCCTTTTATATATGTGAAATGTGAGGCTGAGAGAAAGTTAGTTACTTGCCTAGGGTCCACAGCTAAGTTAGTTTCTAAAAGGAAGATTCAAAAGCAGACCTTCCTAATTTCAAATCTAACAATCCATCTGCTATACTCCCTAGCTCTTCATGTTCTCCCTCCACCCTCATTCCTACATAAACACCTTGAAGGAAGGTACTATTTCACTGTTTTTATATTTCTAGTGCCCTGCAGATAGTAAGCACTAAATAGAACTTGATTGATTGAATAATAATCTTTACCATGAACTTGAGTATGGTCGTGATAAAAATGAATTTTGTTTGTTATTTTGTTGTTGTGACATAGTTAATAGAGCACAGGCCTAGATTCAGGAAGGCCTGAGTTCAGATCTGGATTCAGATACTAGCTGTGTGACCCTGGGCAAATCACTTAACCCTGCTAGCCATACTTTCATCATATGTAGAATGAGCTGGCAAAAGAATTGGCCAAACAGTCTAGTGTCTTTGCCAAGAAAACTACAAATGGGGTCATAAAGACACAAGTGAAACAAATGAGTAACAACTACAGAACCATAGCTCATAGCCAGTGATTTTCATTTTCATAACTCATTTTCAGTTTTGGGAGATTCTCCCACAATTCTCTCTGGCTCCTCTATCCCTACTCCCTTTTTCTCCAATCAAATTATGGCTTATTTTGCCTCCATCAGTGGTCTCCTCTGGAATTTATAAATATATCTTGGGTCTAGCTCTAAATAAAAAAGGTAAAAACAAACAAAACCCTCTCCGTTTTCATACAAGTATTCAACTCACAGTATTTATAAATAAAAAAGGTAAAAACAAACAAAACCCTCTCCGTTTTCATACAAGTATTCAACTCACAGTATTTACAATTGAAAATAGGTTTTGTTTCACTTTTTTTTTTTTTTTTGCTCTTTGGAGGGGGGAAGGCAGCGCAGTTGGGGTTAAGTGACTTGCCCAAGGTCACATGGCTAGTAAGTGTTAAGTATCTGAGGCTGGATTTGAACTCAGGTCCTCTTGACTCCAGGGCTGGTGCTCTATTCACTGTGCCACCTAGCCACCCCAAGTTTTGTTTCACTTTTGACAGAAAATGGTGCACACAAAGATATTCATGCTCAAGCTTATACACAGTCAAAACATGTCCGGTCAACTCCCCAGTCTTCTGTTTTACCTAGGGACATATCCAACACTTTAGAATATAGTTTATAAGACCAATGGATCAGTTTCTTCATTTTCTCATTATGCATGTCCTTGAAGATGTCTTATATGCTACTTCTTGCATAAAAGATCATGATTGTTGACTGTATCCTCCATAGCACTTATATGTTCCAGATGATTTTCCCTTGTTGTCAAGGTCATCTGCAATTTTGCTTCTTTGGAGATCATGGTGATACATGATTTAACGTTGCATGCCATCAACAGTAGCATATTGGGTTTGAGATGAATAGCAGAGACTAACCTGGGCTCATTAGATGCACTGGACAATTCCTAAAATGTGATTTCTGAAGACCTAAAAGTTCGAAGAAGTAAAGCTAAGGGAGAGGTTGGAAATGAGAATTGAGGGACACATGTCCCTGTAAATAAAAATTACATTTAGTCAATCAAAATATTTATTAAAATCCTCCTAGGCACTGGCACAAGTGTTTCAGAGACAAAACTGAAGCAGTCCTGGCTTTCTAAAAGCATTCATTCTGTTGGGCGAACATCATGTATACATGTTAGTATGGTTGCAAAATTTATACAAAGCAAATTTAAGGCCAGTTCCTAAAGAGGCATAATTGCCTTAGGAATCAGGCAATGTGTGTGGATGACAGGAAAGTGTTCATGAAGAGGAATGATATTTTATAAGCCTAGAACAGTGGTTCTCAACCTTCCTTATGATGCGACCCTTTAATACTTGTATGTGGGTGTATCTGCATGTGGGCGGACCCACCAGGAGATGGATAGAGGAGTGGTGTCTCAGTTCCTAAGACCATCAGAAATATGTGTTTTCTGATGGTCTTAGGCGATCCCTGTGACCCCTGTGAAAGGGTCGTTTGACTCCCAAAGGGGTCGCGACCCACAGGTTGAGAACTGCTGGTCTAAGAAGGTAGCATGGAGTGAGGTTGTAAAAAAAAGTATAAATGCCAAGCAGAAAAGAATTGTTTGCATTTTATACTAGAGATTATCAAGTAGTGGACAAATGTAATGTGACTGCATTTTATAGTTTAAGAATTCTTGGTGATATTAATGGTGCAATAGACTAAATTTGGAATCAAAAGATTTGAGTTTCAATATTGACTCTATCATTTGCTAAATAGGTGACCTTGTCTAAATCATGTAACCTTTCTTGACTTCTGACTCCTCATCTGGAAAAAAAAATGAAAGGATTAGACTCCTTCTATCTCTAAATCTATTATATTTATATTGATTTTTTGGGTGCTAAATAATAAGATATCTTGTGCTAGTGTGCAACATAAGTTTTTGGCTAGTAGCTTTTTTCCTTTTGTCATATTGTGATTAAAATACTTCAGTCACTGAAAAGAGGACTTTAAGGGGTGATGTGTTTTGTGTGTGAACATGTGAGGCTGTATGTCTTTGAGAAAGTGTATATATAGATGTGTTCAGTTGCATATCTTTTAAAGAGAAAAAAGGAGATGGAGATATCATTTTCAGTAATTAAGAGCAAAACAGGAAATACTCCTTACAAAAAAAACAAAATAATTTCTCTTTGCAGATTTAGAAAAGAAAATAATCATTTCCAATATTAAAAATACATCTTTTGCCATATCGTGAATTGTAACTTTTAGTTCCTTACTTCTTGCCTTTACTTTCTTGAGGTTATATCTATTATCAGTGAAATATACAACTCCAGCCACTTGTATCAACCATCGATTTTATCACTTAATCAAATTAATTAACATTACAAAGTAAAACCATCATTTTGTATGTAGAGTTCCTTAAGGTGGGACTAGTTAAAATTTGGACAGTCAAATCCACAAATACATAAATCATAGAAAATTCATTGTTTTTTTTTATGCTAAATTCTTAGTGTGGTACACTACAATTCACCTTAATTTTGAAATGTGAAAGTTGTGACTGTGGAGGAAAATTATTTACTGACAATCTGAGAGTGGCCCACTTAAGAAAAGAAAATAAACCTTCCCATGTATGTGGTATATACAACAATTCTCTCAGTGCCAGACTGTGCATCAGGAGCACTATTGTACTTATATAAGTAGAATGGATTTTAGGCATCATCGTCTCAGTCTGTGAACACTGGAAGGAAAACAAGATACATGGAGTATATGATTCATTACATAGCAATCAGTATTGAAGAAACACTCAAGTTGATGATAAATTATTATTATTAATAGATTTGATGTCTAATTATGATTGATTTTGGTGAATTTTGTGTGTGCACTTTACTATTTTGAAGCTTTAAAAAATAACTTTTATTTGACTGTTCAAGTCGTGCAAATACACAATAAAATCTGAGGCGGGAACACGTTCCAGTCCTGAGGATAAGGGGAGTTCGGGAATAGGCGACACAAAACTGAATAGAAGGGGCATCTAGGTGGCCAGTGAATAAAGCACCAGCCCTGGAGTGAGGAGGACCTGAATTCAAATCTTGCCTTGGCCACTTGACCCTTACTAGTTGTGTGACCTTGGGCAACTCACTTAACCCTGATTTCCTCACCTCCCCCATAAAAAAAAAAAAACAAAAAAAAAACAACAAACCAACAAACAACTAAATAGTCAGTAAGGCAACGAGCAATAACCATTTGTTATATGCTTATGATGGGTTTGTCTCTGGATAAAATCTATGGAATAACTAATACAATTAAAATTAAGACAGTGGGTGAAATCTTCATGAAATCAGCCCCTAATATGTCACAAAGAAAAATAAAATGAATTTCTGAGTCGTGAATTTTTTATGAAAATGGTGTGGTTTATGGTTGTAATCCAGTGCTAAGCTAAGGTGGCAGGTGGAGTAACACATGTGGGTAAGAAGAAAGACAAAAGTATTGCAGGGTCATAGAATATGTGAAAGGAAGTGATGTAGAATAATTCTTGACACTGCCCCCGGCTCTGTACAGATTTCCTAGGAAGCATAGAATATATTTATTTTAAATCTTCAAGTGATCTGTAATGTCATTGATAGAATATTTCCTCCAGCAATGACAATCGTTTCATACCTTCTGAGATAGTGAAATTCTTGTTCATGTGCCCCTATAGGTGCCTCATAGAGGATCCACTCAACATACTGGAGGCACTAAGCAGGTGTTTCTAATACTGCATTAGGGCCTAAACTTTTTGTCATTCTGGTTCTGCCACAATGGTTAGATGAATAATATGCCTGTTACGTGGACAGTACATAATAGCACATAGACAGCATCTCCATTGTGTCATAAGATTCCAGCTCACTTCCTTTTTTGTTCATATCTGTTTAATATGCCTTTTCTTGCTTTTTCCACACGGCATCCTGGAATATATTTTGCATTCTGCTTTTGCCCACTGGTGGACTCCATAAGGCTTTTGTTATACCTATACATATGTGTGTATATACACATAATACATATATATATCTTATATGCTTATGCATATGTATGTACAAAATGCTATGAAATTAGTAAATGGTGCAAGATTTTATGATCAAGGGCTAAATTCCGTGTTCTAGACAATAAGTCCTATAGAAGTTACGCAGAAGTGTGTATTTGGCATGAGGTAGCCTAGTCAGAAACTTTCATGAAATTTATTAGGCTTGAGATGGTCACGTCAGCTGTGTTGATTCTAGAAAGGTCAAAAGAAAAGTTAAAATAATAAAGAGCAGTGTGGACAGAAATATGGAGGTGATAATGTAGAGGGGCCAGTTAGGAGACTAGCCTCACTAGAACAGAGGAATCATATTATAGAGTGGATGAAATAATTTTGCAACATTATAGTGGATCTGTATGAAGAAGGAACTTCAAATGAGACTGAGGAATTGAGATTTCCTTGAGTTAGGCAGCAATGAATAGTTATAAATGCTTAAGAAAAGGAGTGACTAAAGGAAAATGAAATGCTGAATTTGGAATATGAGATGGATTGGGGTAGGATAATCACAGTATTTAAGTGGGTATTTTCCATTACATTCTTCTAAAATCTTCCTTTTATAATCAAATGTCATTCATTAAGTCAATCATTCATTCAATAGGAATGTATGAAATATTTACTAAGTGTCCAACGGTACAGAGAGAAAAACAAAATTGAAGCCATTCCTGCCCTAAAGGTGTCTACATTACAATAGGTATAAACACCAGACTATTCATTTTGGATCCCAACTCAGTAGCAGGCATCCTATCCATCTAACCATTGTGGCAGGACTAGAATGACAAAAAGTTTAGGCCCTATTTGCAGAAATGACAGGATTTCATAGGATAAATGCCACATGTCAGCCCAGAAAAAACCACATCTAGTCTATACTTAGGCAGTTGCAGGAATTGTAGAGAATACTATCTTTCTGAATTTCTGCTAATTATGTCTGTCTAATGGAATCACTGTAAAAGACTGAAATGACCAAGAGATTTAATCATTTCCACATCTTCCAACCTGTGTGTTTCTGTTTGACATCTGATTTTTGTTAATGTTTGTTAGTTTGGGAAAGATGATCTATGTTTAGTCCTCATATTCAGCTGTCTATTAATGATTTTCCTTTTCCAATTATACAGATTTACCCAATAGATACTTCCTTCAAAAATAAGAAATGTGTTGAAGGCATTTTGATTGACTCAGGCAAAGATACAAAAATAAATATGCTGTACTACCTGACCCAGATGAGTTTGCAATCCAGGATTATTTGTTCTGCAGTTTCACTAAGAAAAAAATATCACAGTAGGAACTGCTATTTTTGCATGAGGATTGTACACTAGACCAAATTTGAGATTCTCCATCATAAAGCTATAGCCATGTACCAGAATATTTGGCAAGGAATATTACTTCCTGTTGTAAAAAAAAAAAAATTGAATTTTTTTTCTTGCTTTCAATTTTCTCTGCATCCTTAATTGTTTAAAGTGTAACCTTGATTTCTTGTCCTAGACTGTCAGATGCCATCAAGTAGTTAAATAGCTCTGGCTTCTCAGTGATGTGTGAAGAGATATATAATTTGTGCAAATATATAATATCGCAAATCAGTTTGTAAAGCCCTTTGGGATCCTTCTGAAATGAAAGGTGCTGTATAAATGTCATTAAAGAAAATGTGATTCCCATCATTAATTCACCAAAGAGGTATAAATATCCAAAAATAACTACTCATATCAGTGTTGTCTTACAGGTTTATAATGAGCATTTTGTGCGCATATTCATAAAATCTTGGCATAAATTGCTGAAGAAATAAGTACAAATGCTTTCCCTTAGTCTTTAATTAACTAACATATTATATGTGGTCACTTCTAGGTACAGTAGGTGATTTTAGTGCTTGAAAGACAATTTTATAACTCTACTGCTAAACTAAAAGACCAGGGTAGGGCAAGGAAATTATGGCTAATGGGCAAGTGGAGAGATGGAGAGAAATCATACACTTCACATAGATAAACAGATCATTCCTAGATGGTAGCTTAGAGAATTTTCACATTAAAAGCATTTCAGAATATCAAACCTCATGTATGTATGATTTGAAAAGAAGATATGCAAATTTTCCTTTATGTATAATTTAAAACCCTTTACACTCTGCCCCAAGCCTATTCTTCCCAGCCTTTAACTTCCTTCCACATACATTATACTCTAGCCAATTTTTTCTTACTCTTCCACACACATAGTTTTTCATCTTTAGTCTCTGAGTTCTGCATTTCTTGTCCTCTATGCCTAAAATGCATTCCTTCTTCAGCTTCACATCCTGAGATTCCTAGTTTCCTTCAAGGATCAGTTAAAATGCTCTCCTTTCCATGAATCCTGTCAAGATCCCCTCAACTGCTAGTGTCATCCTCTCCATACTGACTTATATGTCTTTTGTATAATTGTCCCGCCCAATTAGATGATAAGCTCTTTGAAGACAGAAACTATTTTTTAGATCCTCAATGAGTGGCACCTAGTAAGTGATAAATGAATGGTTGTTGGTTATTTATTGATTGAAAAGGGATTTATTTCATTGTCCACAGTGGCCCATATAGTATACTGAGGCATCACTATGATGACCCACTACTAGAGATTCTTTGTTGATCAATCAATTTTCAGTTGTGTCCTACTCTTCATGACCACATTTAGGGTTTTCTTGAGAAAGACACTGGAGTGATTTGCCATTTCCTTCTGCAGCTCATTTTACAGATGAGAAAACTGAGGAAAATAGGGTTAAGTAATTGGCATGGTGTCACACAGGTAGTTAGTGTTTAAGGTCAGATTTAAATTCAGGAAGATAAGCCTTTTTGACTTCAGGCTTGGTGATCTATCCACGGTGCCATAAAGCTACCCTGGAGATTCACAGAGGAATAAATTACATTTCCAGAAAGAACCATAAATATTGCCAGCAATTATAAAGACTTGAATTTAAAAAAACTCAAGACCAGAAAGGCACAGGTTGTATTTTCCACACTGTTGACCTTTGATGGTGAGCAGTGCAGAAGGGAACAATTAATTTGGAAAGTAAGCAGCTGCCTAGGAAGGTGATGCCTGAGAATGGGATTTGGATTTCTGGAGCACAGATTCTGATATAGGGGTGACAAATTCCTGGCCAAAGATGGAATATACCTAAGAAAGACTGGTTAGGATAGATTTGTAGGATGTCTTATAAATCTAACAAAATGGACTTTAAACTAAAAAAGGATGGAGCAGGTAAGATTTACTGTGTTTGAAAATAATGGTAAGCTGAGAGATAATGATGTGAGCATGATTAATTTATTAGTTACTCTACCAGCAACCAATAAATTGGGTTAATTGCTTCTTTCAATGGCCAAAGACCTTGAGTGAGGACTGGCATGATTTTTTTGGTAACAATTATCAAGATAGAGCAAAATCTTGAGCAATATAGGTATATCTTCATTTGATTGGCTATTAATGACATAATAAGAGTTGAGTTTACATCATTTGGACCTCCCTATCTGAAACCCCCTTAACAGAAGCCAAGACAAGTGTTTGAGCCACAAAACAAAATTTCCCATGCAATAGGAGTAGAAAGGCTTTGATTGAATAAGTTTGAATTTGAGTTAAGTGGATGGTGGCTAAGGTCACAAAGACAGACAATACAAGAGTGGAGATTCAATTCACAACAGAATGAAAAGACCTCAGTGAAGGTAATTACAAGACAAAAGCCTGATTTTTTTTTTGCCAAGTTTCTACTCACTGTAAGTAATGGTTAAGTTACAAAGGTAAGGAATATGGACTTACAAGATGTGAGAGAATATTAAAATCAGTGCCAATTTGAATAAGTCTTAAAAGAGAATTAAAGTCAATTTTTTATTTCACAGATAATACAGATGAATATTCCATAAGGTAGATACTACAGAAAGTAACTACAGAAGAGGGAAAGGAATAACAGTTAAGATACCCAAAAGCTAGATGGTACAGTGGATACTTATATAATTAACAATTCTGTGGGGGGGATGGGTACAAGTAGCTAGTAGTATGAAGGAGAGGGCACATTTCCTATGCAACTTCTTGGGATATCTCAAATTTTCCATACTACTAAGGTACTAGAACTTCTGGAGAGAAGAGGGGGACAGGTGATATTGTCAAGGAGTGGCTGCTTTTAGGGCTATACCCAGTCAAAAGAGAGGCTAGGAAGTAGAAGAGTGACATCCACATGGGAAAGCATTATAGCTTTATCTTCTTTACAATTCCACTGTCACCTACCCTTATTTGCCACAGCAGGGATTGGAAACTCCAGTCCAGTCAGGAGGACGGGAGTTCAAATTTGGCCCCCAGCATTCACTAGTTCTGTATCTTTGGGCAAGTCATTTAACCACTGTTTGTCTCACTTTACTCATCTATAACATGAGGATAATGCCATCTGCTTCCTGAGGTTGTTGTGAGGATCAAATAAGATAATATATGTAAAGCGCTTAGCATCGTGCCTGGGACATAGATGGTATCTTATATATAATTGCTAGGTTTAATATATAAGTGCTACCTATGATAATAATCATTATTATCAACATACTCATAATAATAATATTTATTATTATTATTATTTTTATTATTATGGCAGCTGAGTTATGCTGTGAATAGAGTACCAGCCTTGGAATCAGAAAGTTTCATTCTCCTGAGTTTAAATTCAGCATCAGATGCTCACTGACTATGTGACTCTGGGCAAGTCACTTAATCCTGTTTGCTCCATTTTCTTCCTCTGTAAAATGAGCTAGAGAAGGAAATGGCAAACGACTCCAGTATCGCTGCCAAGAAAATCCCAAATGGTGTCATGAAGAGTCAGACAAAACTGAAACAACTGAACAGCAGCACATTATCATGTTTACAGGAGACAAAATATAAGAGGGGAGTCGGTAGTTTAAAAATGACAACAAACCTGGCCTCAATTTGTTTTTGTTGTTAAGTCATTTTTCAGTCATGTCTGACTCTCCGTGATCCCATTTGCAGTTTTATTGGCAGTGATACTAGAAAGGTTCATTTTTCTCCAATGCATTTTATAGATGAGGAAACTGAGGAAAATAGGATTAAAAGTGACTTGCCCAGGGTCACACAGCTAGTGAGTGTCTAAGGCCAGATTTGAATTCTGGAAGATGAGTATTTATGATTCTAATCCCAGTGCTCTGTCCACTGTTCTACCTAACTGCCCTGACCTCAAATACCTGTACATAAATGACCAATATTTAGGAAAATAAGAACAATTAAAGTTCTTTATACTAGAGAACAAATTTGGCCTCACAGGCATCAATCTAGGATTTTTTTATGGGGTAAAACTCAATATTGGACCATGTTTCTGTGTGACCAAACCTTATTTAAAATAAGCAGGATAGGTTTAAAGTTGTTGGGTAGTATCACATATCAATCAACCATTCAATCAATGAATATGTATTAAGTGCTTGCTATATGCCTTGCACCCTTATAAGTCCTGAGGATACAAACAAAAACAAAAAGAGCTTATGCCTTCAAGGAACTAAATAATCTAATAAGGGACATAAAATGAAAAAAAATTCATTGTATACAAAATGTGATCATCAAGTGAGAGAAAAGATGATGCAGAATAGTGCCATGGATGATGACTACAGACAAGGTAGCAAAAGAGATTGAGCATGAATCAGATATGTAGGAAGATATGGCGGGGGGCTGGGGAGTGAGAGCACGAGCGCAAGTGAACACGCAGTATCATGAAAAAACAGAGAGGAGAAGGTATTCAGGAGGTAAACAGTGATGAGAACTGAGAAGAAAAAAAATAGATTTTTCAATTAAGAGCCCACTGGCAACATTGGGAGAGAAATGTCAAATGAATAAGTGTGGAAAACTAAATGGTTCAGAGGGATTAGAAAATAGTAAATAGAGATTAAGGGAGTTCCTTAGTATGGAAAATATTTTCAAGGATTTTAGTTGGGAACACTCTCACCTACCCTTATTTGCCACAACAGGGATTATATGAATCATACTCAGGAAGGTAGGATGAAGTTAGAATTTTTTGGTAACTTTTAGGATAAAAGATGTGCAACAAGGAAGGAGACTGTAAATAAGGAAAGATGGAAAATTAGAGAAAGAACTGGAATGATGTTGAGGGTAATTTATTAGAAAAATGGGAAGGGATAGAATCAATGGTGCATGTAAAAGGACTGGCTTTGCAAAGTTAAAGAGTCATCATCAAAGATTGTTGTAAAGAAGAAAATAATGATGATTTCCAGAGGAAAGTGAGAGGAGAAGAGAGAACACTTGGTAAATGATCTCAGTTTTTTCAGTAAAGCAAGGTGTTCAGCCAAGAGGATGGGAGGGATGGGGTATCATGGTGTCTTTGAGGAGAGACCATATCCTTAAACTGTTTTAAAGAAATATTTTATTGATGTACTTTTTTTTTTAACATCATTCTCACTTCCCAATGACTGAACACTGCTCTCCAAAAGAGCTCTCTCTTGTAACCAATAAGTATAATGAAGAAAACAAATCAATATTTTGGCCCCGTCTAAAAATATTATCCTCATTTTGTAACTCTAGTCTGCTACCTTTCAGCTGAGATGTGGAAGCCATGCTTCATCAATCTTCTGAAATCATGACTGGTTAATATATTGATTAAAGTTCTAAAGGTTTTTGTTTTCCTTTGCATTATTATTTGTGGAACTTCATGAAAAGAATTTCTCCTTTGTTATAAACCTAGAAACTTGGTTCTCACCCAAATCTCTAATACAGACTCTCATATACTGACCTAAGAATTGTTCTGAGATACCACAGAATACTACTATTAAGCAGGATTATAGTTAACAATTCTGGGGCGGGGGGGGGGGGGGCGGAGGGGGGGCAGGATCGGTACAAGTAGCTAGTAGTGTGAAGGAGAGGGCACATTTCCTATGCAACTTCTTGGGATACCTCAAATTTTCCATACTACTAAGGTACTAGAACTTCTGGAGAGAAGAGGAGGACAGGTGATATTATCAAGGAGAGGCTGCTTTTAGGGCTATACCCAGTCAAAGGGGGGGCTAGGAAGTAGAAGAGTGACATCCAGATGGGAAAGCATCATGGTTTTATCCTCTTTACAATTCTACTGTCACCTATCCTTATTTGCCACAACAGGGATTGGAAAACCATTGATTTTGCTTATCTCAAACCTCGATGTCATAATTTTTCCCTTTTCTTATAAAAAATATTTTGTTGAATCTTTTTTTTTTCAGTTGTATCTGACTCTCTGTGACCCCATTTGGGATTTTCTTGGCAAAGATCCTGAAGTGGTTAGCCATTTCCTTTTCCAACTCACTTTACAGATGAAGAACTGAAGGAAAGAGAGTTAAGTGACTTGGCCAAGTCACAAAGCTAGTATGTAAGGCCATATTTGAACTCATGAAGTTTTCCTGACTCCAGGTCCAGCATTCCAAACACTGTGACACTAGCAGCCCTATCATCTTACGTACACCTGCTATCATCTTTTAATATGCCTTTAGCTGTTCAAATGTATGTTTTCTTATAGTGTTGAATAGAGTTACTAATTATTCCAGAAACTCATGATTCTGCTGATAAAAATACATGTTATTTTTTTTTTCCTGAATATCCTACCTTCCCTGACCTCAAAATTGTTTTCAGAATGTACACTTTGTTCTACAAAGAGGAATCTCTTCATTTCTTCTTCAGCTGTTCCCGGTATCTTCTGATATGATATAGAATATGGCTATTTTTTAAATGCCTAAGCCAAATATAAATAATCTGTAATATGGAGCAACATCTATGAGGGAGAAAAATCCACTGATAAGAAAATCTCATGATTTTAGGTTCAATGAATCATTTTTAAAAAGGCTCCTATAGTAATAGAAGGTAATTTTTTTTTAGCATAACCACATGTTTAAGACTAATTAAGATAGAAAGTGCTAGAAATTATCTTATCAAGGCAAACCCCTTGAAACATACCAAAAAAAGTCACAAAAATAAACAAACTTTAAAGAGAACAGAGGAACTAGGAGGAGAGACAGTTCATTTACCTGCTTTACATAAAACTAAGGATAAAGAAATTAACTAATTTACAAACAAAACGAAACAAAAAACCAAGCTATTAATGAAGACTCTGGACAAATATAATAGAAAATTGTTGCTGTATAATTTAACCAACTTAGAGAAATGCATTATTGTTCCATTAGTCAGAATATCATAGGAGAAAGAAAGCAGGAACACATTGAGAAGGATAGATGTTACTTTTACAATATTCTAATCCTTGAAAATTCTTAAAATAAGGACTGCATTATTTCTAAGCAGACATTTATTCAAATGGGGAAAGTAATATAGTGAGAATGAAAAACAATAATAAATGTATAGTGCTGAGTGCTGCATTGGTACCCTGGACATATTAAAACAGAACAAAACAAAGCAATCAGAAGGGACTCCAGACATGAATTAGATACTATGGAGATTATATTTATAGATTCCTATGTTTAAAAATCAAGCAAGTCTAGAGTGTAGATTGGCTAAAGATTGCATTTGGTATAGTAATGACAGGTTAATAAATCTAGGCTAAAAGGAACCTGAGAGGCTCTATGATTATTTTACATTTGAGGAAACTAAGGAATAGAGAGACCTAGTGAATTGTCCAGCTTGCCACTAATAGCAATCATCACAGATGGGGATTTGAATCCAGGTCCTCAATCCAAAGCCAATGATACTTCTACTGTCCCGTATACTTTTAAAATCATAGTTTCATTCAAGTAAGTAAATAAATCATTAATTTAATGAGGGAATAAAAACATTTATAAAAACTGTGTGAAAGAAATTCCCAAACTGTTCCATATCCTTAAAACTAATATTTCTTTCTCAAAATGATACCATTTACAAGTGGGAATGTTGGACTGGCACAGGTGCAGAGTGCCTCTGGTGATGTCTTCACAGAGAAGACCCTGAGGAGAAGATGAAGTCTTTATGTGTGAGATGCTAGGGGGCTGCTTTGGGGAAAATATATGTAAGGTAGTGCCTTATAGAGACATTGTGGAGCATGTGTAAACTTTGTAAGTGGTTCTCTGTAGCTAACCACAGGTTGAAGAAGTTTTCTGTAGAGACATTAAAAAAAGCCTGTCATCTTCAATTATGCTCTTTTTTCCACATTCACTTGTGGGAGATTTTTTATGATTTACTCATGGTATTCAGTAAAAGGAATGGAGTTTCTAATGTTCTGAGTTCTGAAAGATCAGGAGAATCTGACATGGGAATCTGGGAGTTATATAGTCCAATTCAGGTTTCTTAGCTAGCAAAGCTTTGGAACCACAAGGAACAAGATGTTATTTTCCCAACTACAGCCTAGTGGGAAAATCCATCTGGATATGGACTTGGTGAGGCCAGTGTTATGTAGTAACAGAAATAATTTTTGAGCCAACTCCTCTAGAGAAAGAGGTGGTATAGAAGAAAACATCCCTCACAGGTGTTGGAGGAAATGTCTGTACATTTGTTCTTGCTACATTGTTGAAGTAAATCATGGTTTAATGGAACTGGGAATGCTAGTGTATATGAATTGAACACAGGCAGTTGGGACTTGAGCTGATGGAAGAAGGAAAAAAAAACAAACAACAAGCCATGAACTCCTTAAATATCCCTAGAACTCTGAGGGGTCATAACCAGCCTGGTTCTGGGAAAGACAACCAAAGCACACTTGTTATATACAGAAAATGTGTTTCAAGGAAAGAAGCATTTGTTCTTTAGAACAATTTTTAAATGATCAGGAAGTCAAATGACTGTAACAGTCTATGTTTAGAAATACTAAGCAGAAGGGGTAAAAGAATAACTGATCTAATGCAGAGGTGTTAAAAAATATGCCTTGTGAGAACACTCATTAGTGCTGCCTAATCAGATTAACATGTAATTGGGAAATATTTTTTAAAAATATAATAAAACATAGAAAACATTACATATTAAAACTGAGTCAATATGTACCCTGCAGGAATATTTATGTGGGGATTAGTAGCTGCATTTCTATTTGAATTTGAGACCACTGATATAAAGGACTGGCCTAATTTAAACTCAGTATGGATAATGTACTAAATTCAGAGTCTAGATTCAAATTCAACTGTTTTTGCTTATTATCTGTATGACTGAACAACTTGCTTAATCTTTCATCACCTTTTTGTCTTCATTGTAAAATGGGCATAATGCTGATGATAATACAATCACATGAAGTCTCAAAAGGCTCAGTGAGATAATAGATGCAAAATGTTTTGCTAGCTTTAAAGTTTCATAGACACATCAGTGATTAATAGTATTAAACACCTTGAGAAGAACATACCTCCCCAAAACATTTTAACCTAAAGCTTAGAGCTATCTTCTGCCCAATTGGCCCTGGAAAGGGAGACCTCAAGTTTTCTGAAGCATCCACATAATTAGCAATTATTTGAAAAATATCCTAAGTCTTAATGATGGAGAGGGCCAAGCAGAGTCGATTTAAACTGTGATACTTAAGTAAAACCAGTCTATGTGATTTTATACCTTTTTTTAAAAGGAACATATCTGTCATTTCCTCTGGTGATTGCTTTCTCAAAAGCAAATAGGAAAATATCAAGGTTCTATGAGGTAATTTTACACTAATGAGAATGAAGAAATATGCTACTTTTGTATTAAGATAAATAGTATTAGCCAGAAGTCAACAGTCCCCAAATAGGACAATGCTCTCAATTACCCCCAAATGAATGGTTACGGTCCTGCACAAAAAAAAGTACTTTTATTGCTTGAGAGAAAAAAAAAAAAAGATTACTATTGTAATGCTTTAGTACTCTGGATTACAGTAGCTAGCCATTGACATGGACTCCCATAGCATCATGCCATCATGGCAATTGTAGAATTCTTCTTACTCTCAGAGTTGGCTCACATAGTCTTATCTGCTTTTAACATTAGCTTTCAAAAGAACTATAATTACACAGTTACACCCAAATTCTCTCTTTACCTCATAAATACTCTCATATTACCTCTGTTCAGTGATAATAAAATCCTTTTACTTACCACATTAGCTCTTGAGCCCCTACCAATATACTTTTCAATTAAATAACCAGCCACTCACAATATGGCATTTTTATATCTTAAAAAGCATTTACTTCATAATAATCCAAAGCAAATAATATAAGAACTAATATAGTAAAACACGTGCATAAATGATAAACCTATCACTGTCGATCTACCTATAAGCCTAGCCAACACTTCCACCAATGCACTCAATATCAATGTGGGAGACTGGTCCTGCATTTCAGAAAACTGGTAGGGGAAAATATGAGGAAGGGAAATTGATATGTTTAGTGTAATTCACAGCTATGGAATGCATATTTTGATGTCATTAAAATATTCAGAAACATCTGTATCAGAAAAAATGTATTCTCTACTACCTGTGCATATGTTGGTCATCATCTCTTTCCAGCTCATCAAAACTTCTTTTATATACTTGGACATAGCATTTATGAACTCTTTCAACTTATAATTGCCATTGTGAATAGCAGTTCTCTTTAAACTGGAAAAATGCAAAACTTATTAGGTTGGTTATGTCTGGGCTACCTACGCAGGTTAGATCAGCTAGTCATTCACTCAATAGGATGTTGTGTTGTTCATTCAGAAAAGACATAACAGTAGGTTATCTGGGCAAGGTAAAGTAGCCTAGGAGCTCTTATATAAAAAATGATGCAGCATTTGTCTTTCTGTTTTTTTGCCTTTTCCTCTCAAACCAGAGAGATGTAGGAAAAAACAAAACAAAATATTTACCTCTGAACTGTCTCATCTTTCTTAAGCTCTACAGGATGCTTTAAAGCAATATCTGTAAGGTTAAGTTTTGTCTTACAATCAGGAATCATACAACTGAATAACATTCCTCTAACTGCTCTTGTGCTGATCTCTTCACACAGCTGTGCCAAAGTTACCTTTCTGACCCCCTGCTCTTCTCTCAGTCTTTATTTGCCTGAGTCTCCTACCTCTTATGCCTTCTGTATCTTTCAGTAGCTTAAAAGAGATGCTCCTCATTCTCAGTGCCTCACTTTTCACTTAAAAGTTTATGATTCACCAAATTTCCACTCTCAAGTTGAGTAATTTTTAAAATGATGCTATATGTAGCACATATTATACAATATATTACTAACAATATATTACATATCCATGTTCTGATTATTTATATTTGCATTTTAAAAGTTACTATTTTAATCACAAAACCATTATATCATGCAAACTGAGGGACCAAGAGATCCTATAGTCCTAAAGTCCTCAACACAATCCTTCATTTCATGATGTGTCCTTGAACTATTTCTTCTACTCATATTTTCCTAATATTTAATAAGTAAAAGTTATTTCACTGCTCCTTGAAATCATCAAACTGTTTAAATACAAATGAAACATCATCCTACATCATTTACAAAGTGATTTGAGTATATATATTAATCCCAGAGTTAATCCGCCTCACACTTGACAAATCTGCTCTGAAAATGTTGTTTCTTCATACATATATTTTAATAGATTTTATTAGCTCAAAGATCTCTTCCTACTCCTTTCAGGCACCAAACTCAGCATCTATAAATGAGACATTTATACTATTTAAACTATTTTTTCAGCCAATTAATATAACTTTTTATGCAAAAATACTTTTTTGCGTCTCTTATAGGATTATTTGCTCCATAAGAATGAAATCATTTTCATATTTTACATTACACTGTTGTTAATCAGTGATTGCTGTTGCATTTTTGTATTCTTGCAAGGTGAGAATGATTAATGAATGACACACAAAGCTGTAAATACATTGTATGTCACTGAACAAAGTTGCCTTTTGTATGTATTTGAAAATGCACCTCTGTATAGAAAGAATAGTTTGAATATGTTTGGAATGCTGTTTTCCTTTTTTAACAAGGTACTGTTCAGTGCCAAAGCAGACCTTTTCACAACTGTGACTTCTAGCACAAAGACAACCTTATCCATAGTACATGACAAAACTTCAGAAACAAATTTCAGTTGAGATGACATTTCTAAATGACCTTCTAAAAATGTATTTAAAAAAGGGGAGGGAGTCAGCTAGTGAATAGAGTGCTGGCCCTGGAGTCAGGAGGACCCGAGTTCAAATTTGACCTCAGACACTTGACGCTTACTAGCTGTGTGACCTTGTACAAGTCACATAGCCCCAATTGCCTTTCCTCCCCTCCTCCAAAAAAAAAAAAAAAGTGTTTTATGCTCCAAAACATGCTCCTGAATAACTCCTAAACATGTAACAACAACAACAACAACAACTAACATTTGTATAGCACTTTAATGTTTGCAATACACTTAATTAATATCTCATTTTGTCCTAACAACCCAGGGAGGTAGGTGCTATAATGAACCTTATTTTACAGTTCAGGAAACTAAGATTGAGAGAAGTTAAATGACTTGCCCAGGGTCCCCAGAGCTAATAAGGGCCTGGAGTCAGTTCTGAGCTCATTTTTTCCTGATTCTAGGTCCAGCACTCTATCTACTAAGTCACCTAGCTGCCATGTAACCCTCCTAAGATTAATTTGAAGTCTTGGTCTTGAATTATATGGTATATCTTGCCCTCTAAGTCTCCAGAGGTGGGTTCATACTTTTCTCTTCTTTCTTTGCAAATACACTCACAAATATTTTTGCTCTCAAAAGTTTTCCCCCGTTGGATCCCCTTGCTCAGAGCTACTGAATTTCCTGGGATAAAATTTAGAGAGAACACTATTGATGCAAGTAACCATGTGAGAATTAAACACTGGCTTTTTTATGTTTAGGCCTACAAACACTGGTACAGTATTTTTTCCCAGTGGGTTAGAAAAACAATTTGAAATTATTTCTTATATGAAAATTCTAGGCTAACCGTGGAAAACTAGCCTGTTCATGTCAAGTCAACAAGCATGTATTAAGCCCTAAAGTGATAGACATTAGAGTATGTGCTGGGAATGAAAATACAAGCACAAATATAGACAGTTCTTGCCCCTCAAGGAGCTTACATTGTAATGGAGGAAGATTTGACTTAAAGGAAATGGAAAAACAGAAGGGGTCAGGGAAAAGATGAGGGAGTTATGGTAGATAAAGTTTGTTGATGTAGTAGTGCAACCAGGGGAGGAATGAAGACATTGCTGGAAGTTCTGAGAGGAAACAACTAATCAAAGTGAGAGGCTACAGAAACAGAAGGTATTTCCAGTGAGTGAAATGAGCTTCCAGGATGAAGAAGCACATGCGGCATTGTAGAGAAAGATCAGAGTCAAGAATGGAGTCTGGGAAGAAATAACCTTTGTTCAATATTGTATCACAGTGTCTGACATGCAATAGGTGCTTAACAAATGTTTATTGATTATGTGATTTTAAGCAAATTATCTCATAATATGTGACTAACAGAAACTTATTATAAAATTATGTATAGTATCCTTTCTGAAGCTACCTCCCAAAATTGATGTCCACAGATTGGGTCCCTAAAAGCATATGTCTCTCCAGGTTCAAATGTCTTCACTTCTAAAACTATATCTCATGAACCCCTACTAATAAAAAAAAAAAATTCTTTTTCCAAGTGGATACCTACAAAATTAAGGTTTCCAAGAAGGCGATTCCTAAATGGAAAATCTCTCCACTGGGTCCCTCCAAGGGCAAAGGGTAACCGTAATGTGTTTTAGGTAAAATCAGGTGCTAACTTTTCAATTCATACTCACACTTGTATATTGTAGGCCTAATCCTTAGAGTTATAATGCTGCCTTATGTTCAAAGATATTTTGTGAATCCATACCCCTAAAAATGATAAGCTGTTCAGCTCCCATAACCTTTAACAGCAACTGAAAAAAAAAACTGAGAGAGATATTCACTAAGAACAGTAGCTACAAATTATTCCTCCTATTAACTGAAGGCATACTTTCCCACAACTACATAGGGTGAATGGGGAGAGTAGGCAAAAAATTTAGGAGACACTGATAGTAAGGTATATATGTAAAGAGCACCTGTGACTAAGGCAACTCATGCTATGTATTTAACACTGTAGGACTCTAATGCTTAATAATAATAATAATAATGATAATAATATAATTTATGTAATACTTTACCAGTAGTATTTCACTGTTTTTCTCACAATGGTCCTGGATGGTAGATGTGATTGTTATCCTCTTTTTAGTTATGAGGAAACTGAGACAGAGAGAGGTTGAAATTTACACTGTGGATCATACAGCTAGTAAGTGTCTGAGGCTTGATTTGAAATCAGGGTTTCCTGGCAATAGGTCCATTACTCTATGCACTGTACTATCTAACTACCCCATCTAATGGTGCCTTCATAATTGTGCTCCATATTCACAACATCTCTGCTGCACAAGGTCCTGAACTGTGCTTCTTGGGCCTATTTCTTTTTTCAGCTCAACTTTCCAGTGCCAGGGACATTGCTCTTTTGAATCTACAATAGACTTTCTTCTTTCATGCCTAAAATTATGCTCATTGAATTTGCTTATTGAATCTCTATATCTCTGTCTTGTTTCCCATTTCTCTCTCTCTCTCTTTCTCTCTCTCTCTCTCTCTCTCTCTCTCTCTCTCTCTCACACACACACACACACACACACGCACACACACACACACACACACGTGTATATATATCCTCTTGTGATATACATAATAATCCTTAAGCAGGCTGCTTTACATAATGGTTTACCTGCATCAGCTGTAACCTATATCTGTCTATCGAGAGAGAGATTAGATAGATAGATAGATAGATAGATAGATAGATAGATAGATAGATAGATATCCTTTGTACTTCACAAAGGGGTAATGATGAAACATTTCTTAGGACTTTAGTGGTTCACATTAACACTCATTTCTCTCTTTCTGTGATTTTATAAAGTAAGCTGGGTAGGGGAATCATTCATGAAGAACCTTCCTTCTCCCACCCTGCAATACATATAGAAATGAGTATAAATCTCAAAAATGTATATAATCACGTGTTTTTTCAACATAATGCTACAATGCTAAGGTCCTATTAGAAACTTGTAAAATGAATATGAGATTTTTTTCCCTTTAAAATAACTTTTTAAAAAAATATTACACCTAATTTTCTTTTTTTCCCTTGACATCTCAATTAACTTTGCCATGGCAACGAGTAATAATTTCAGAAAAATTAAATCTAAGTTCTTTAAATATTTGTGCCACATATTCTTCATAGGATCCACAGTGAGATTGTGGGTGTGTGTTAGATGAGTAGTTGACCATAGGCATTCCAAACTTGATAAATTTGCATTCATTGTGTAACTTCTCTACTCTCCAAGAGTCAAGTATCTCATCTGCTTTCAAAAAGAGAAAAAAATTACCTCCTTGTTTTGAGAAAATTCATTAATAGGTGCTGCCATCTCACTCATGAATTTTCTTTTTCTTGATACAGTGATATTACTCTGCTACCAACCTTAGATTTGAGGTCTTTGATGAGACACCGTTGTGTTAGTTGTTTGACACTGAGCTCTGTAAGACAACCTATAATACATTCCTTTTCAACTTCCCTGGAGGAATGATTGCTACTGTTTGCTCTAATATGTTCATATGGCTGGGAGCAAGAATGTAGAAATGTGACAGTAGTATTTAGGAGAGTACAACTTTTATAAAAAATATTGCTATTATTAAGAAAATTTCATCTGTTAGATTTCCCCCAAATGGAATTTGCTATTGAAGAGAGGATGAAATAAATACTTCACCTTATTTTCCATAGCATCACTGACTGGCTAAGCTATCAGTAACCATCAAACTAGCCAGCTGTGAACTGTGGTACAATGGAAAGACTGATAAAACAGGAGTCAGAGATCTGGATTCAAAACCCACCTCTAATGTATATTATCTTTGTACCCTGGCTAAATAATTTAGTGTGTCTCAGCCTCACTTTCCTTATCTATAATATAAGGCAACACACTCAATCAACTCTTAGGTCTCTTCCAACTCTGCACTGAAAGAGGTATGATGCTAATATTGCATAAATGAATTTAATTGACTCTAAGACCATCACTGGCTATCCTGATGGCTACAGACAATTTAGCCAGCTAGGGCCTGTGATTGGAGGAATGCTAGAGCAGATGGGATGTGCTCTTTTTCCTATTTCTCTCTTCAGAGTATTCATGAAGAGGACCTGGAAGCACTCTGAAGATGTAGAGTGCCATACTATAGCTCTACAGATGGTTAACACAACAGTGGCAGTTTCTAAGCCCCCAGAACAGGGTTTAATGCACTTTTTGTGATCTTCCCCCAATTAACTCACTTGGAGGGTGTGAGTTGGGCTTAAGCCCAACTATCCACAAATAGATGAACCCAGAAGTAGATAAGGATAAATGCTGGTACCACTGAAAGAAATAAAAAAATCTGAAAAAAGAACACATTTATAGGGGAATAATGTGGTTTGACCACGTTGATTCCAAATGGTCTCTAGATGGTTTCCAATGTAGGGAAGGAAAAGAAAAAGTCAAAGTTAACTTTAAGAACATGAGAGGCAAATGAATGATAGTATCACTACTGTCCCAGTGTTTATGTCTTTGTGCAAAAATTACTTCTAATATCCTATGAGCCATAACTTTGAAAAGTAAAAGCTATAAAAATTTAAATATTATATTTATTTGTAGAAGAAAGCTTAAGTTTCTCCTTAACAATGATTCTCAATTTTATTGATGTTGTGCTGAAAAATAAATAAGCATTTTGTGCATACTGTCCAATCAGTGCACTTTTCCCCTTGTATTCTATAAGAATAGTTTTCACACTATTAACACAATTGTGATATAAATAACTTCCGATGGTGACAAGAGAGGCTTAAAATATAGTAACTTCTGGAGGATTCCCTTCAACATTGCAGTCTTTCATTGTCCTTGACTGGATCACTTCTCCGTTGTTTGGAGTTATTTGTAATTTATGTCTTAGCCTTTGACAGATATTGATAACTGGAGAATTAGTAGAGGCAATTTATCTCCTTTCAAATCTGGCTTTAGATACTTAATAACTGTGTGACCCTGGGCAAGTCACTGAACTTATTTGCCTCAATTTCCTTGTCTGTAAAGTGGGGATAATAAAAGCACTTACCTCCCAGTGTTCTGAGCATCCAAAGAGCTAATTTATGTGAATTGCTTAGCATAGTGCCTGGCACATGGTAAACACTATGTACATATTGGCTATTGTTATTTATCATCATCAACATCCTCATCATCATCACTGTCATCATCATCATCATTCATCACTATTGAAAACAAAATATTTCTGACTTCTGATTCCAATTGTGCTTGTAGCTTTCTGCAAATCCTTAAGCAAGCTACTTTACATAATAGTTTAGCTGCAACAGCTGGGAAATAAATATACTATACCAAAGGATAGATAGTGTCATGGAAGCAACAAATATGAGCTCGGACAGACTTGGGAGATAGTGGGGGCCACAGAATACTGGCTTGCTCTGGTCCTTGAGGTCATAAAGAATCAAATACGTCTTAGTGACTGAACAACAATAACAACAATAACCCTAACAATAGTAAATCTGACTTCCATGACAGGTTTTTTGTAACAAACCAAAGAACATTCAATCTATAAGAGATGTCAACTCATTCAACTTGCTCTTTTTACAAAAGAGGGACCTGAGATATGAAGAAGGGGAGCAATTGTCTAAGGACACATAACTAGTTAAGTGCTAGAGCTGGAACTCAAACCTCAGTGTTCTCAGAAGTCTCTCATGTTTTCTCATGCATCACATTAGCATAACTAAAAGAAGGGTTGTTATGTCCTAATGTGTTGGAGACCTAAAGTATTAGCTCTCCAAAAAAGCATTAGAGATGATTTCTACCTATAACGTCATAATGGTGAATTCAGTTGGAAGCTCAGTAGTTGCTATAAAATGAGATTTCTTCTTTAATTCATTCATTCTACAAACATTAATTAAGTGCCAACTTAGTCCAAGTACGTTGTTAGTCAGTGAGGTTACAAAGATAAAAATCACACAGTTAATCAGTCTGTGCAATTAGGTTAATTCCCCTTTCAGACAAAATTTTAGAACATATTATCTAAAGCGATGGTTCCTGAGCACTGAGAAAGAAAAGCTGTAATCACTAAAAGCTAACAGTGCTTCACCAAGTATGATTGATGGTAGCCTAAGCTCATTTCATTTGAGCATTGTGGGGTGGACAAGGTATCTAATCTAATATATAACTGTGTTAAAGAAAAAAGTATGCTTAAATTTAAGAAAAGCATTTGGCAAACTCTCACATATTATTAATTTATTACTCCCAGCTTTATATCATCTGCATATTTGGCAAGAATGACATAGATAAAAATGTTAACCTAGAGAGAACCAAGCAAAGACATATCCTAGGTAGGATGTGTCACTATGGACTCCTTCCAAGCCACCATTGACCCATTAATGACAGCTCAGGTTTTAACCAGTTTCAGATAAGCTTAACAATATTATTGTCTTACCCATATCTCTTGAATTTAACCATAAGAATAATAGATGTCCTGCTTGGCAAATGGGCAGATGATATGAAGTTGAGAGTGATAGATTCCATGTTGGGCAACAGAGTCCATAAAGACTTCGATCTTCTAGAATATGAATAGAAGACAAAATTTGCATTAAAAGAATGTCTAGAACTAGGTTTGTAGTAGTTGTATTTAGCCCACATCTGGAGTCTTATGCTCCGTGATAAGGATACAAACACAAAAATAAAACAGTCCCTGCCCTCTAAGGAATGGACAGGCTATCAGAGGAAGAAACATATTGTACATAATAGGAAATCATAATTATATTATAAAGTATAATATCATATGCACTTAAATAAAATATTTATAAAGCAAAATATATTATTAATACTAGGAATGATAATATAGGATACTAAAATACTATACTTTGTCATGAGTTCAACGTGGTTCTTGTAGTGTTATTATGCTTGAGTCACTGTTATCAGCAGAATAGTGCATTGGATTGTCTTAGATCTGATCCAACATGATAGTCTCAGGTTTTTATTTTGTTTTGTTTTTATTTTTCCCACAAGACTACGATGTTGAATTTCCATTTTATTTATGAGTGAAAAATTAACAGTCAAAGATCTCTAGACTTAACAGAAGATCTGAACTTGAGTCCCAGTACCCAGTCCCACATATTTTCAAGCCATATTTTACCTCTCTGTGCCTTATTTTCCTCATTTGCAAAATGAATATAGTAATTTCTGACCTACCTACCTCACAGGTTTGTCCTGAGGATCAAATGGGATAAGCTATTCAAAACATTTTGTAGCAGTTAAACCCCAGAGAAATATAAAGTATTAATGTTCTTATTTGTCCACCCAGATAAGGTTCAGATTATCAAAGAATTTTTACTCTGTCCCTAGAGCAAATGTATAATGTGACATTAGTCAGAACTGAGCTCAAGAGAATATGGGATCCCTGCATCAGCATTCTATTGGGTGTATGAGTAGGAATAGATTTTGTCTGATTTTGATTTTAGAGTTTTGAGGTTTTTAGTATACTCAGTTGCAAATGCTTTCCCAAGCTTCTGGCTCCCTACAGTGCATATCAACATAGACTCTGAAGAGAGAGACAATAGTGCTATTTTGGACTGGGAATTGCAAGGGCAATGCAGGGGCTGCTGCTTTCTCTTCTTCTCTAGCTTTGAGGAATTTCCTCTTTGGACCTCATGCTGTCATTTTGTGTTAACTATTCTGTACCCTGTACCTTATGAAAGAGAGAAAAAGACAGACAGACAAATGGAGACACAGAGACAGAGAGAAGGAGGAAAGAAGAAATAAAAGTGTATGTTGATAAGTAAGAAGTTTTAATATTTATGTACATTCCTGACACTTTGTACCTTTCACAAAGTGAAAAACCAGTACATAAAACATTATTAATTTCAGTTTTCTAGAACAGGAAATAGAGATAGTTGAAATGACTCCACAGTATCTATAAAGGGAAATTGTTACCACACTCAGACTCTCTGAAACAGAACTCACATGTTCTGTGCCTGAAAATATCTTCAGCTTAAGTGAGACTTCAAATCAGAAGGGGGGTGGGAGAAATCACCCAGTGAATGAATCAATGAATGGATGGATGGAGGCAGGGAAGGAAAGAAGGAGGGATGAAAAGCATAAATTAAGTCTATAGTCTAGGGCAAGCACTGTGCTAAGCACTAGGAATACAAATGCAGACAGTTCTTGATTTATATAAGTGGACCATTCCACAGATGTCTACATAAAGTGATTTTATGTAATGCAAATTTGCCCTTGTAGGTGGGGGAGGGAGGGAGTGAGGAAGGAAAGCAAGAAGCTGGATACCTGCCATGGAGAGAGGGGTCTGGCACATGATTCAAGCATATATGGGGGCCAGGGATGAGAAATGAGAGCAGGAGGAAAGACTTGGAAGGGAGGCAGGGCCAGCTATATGGGCTCTTGTGCAGAACCAAAAGAAAGTATGTGGAAGGGGGCAGACACATGGAGATAATAGGGGACACCAGGAGGGGATGGGGCAACAAAGTCCTCTCTAGATCCAAAGGTCTCAAGCCAAGCCCAGGATTGGCTGCTGCTGCAGTGATGGTGGTCTCTCCCTGCCAATTCCTTCTTCTGCTTTCACTTGGAGTTTTTTTTAAAGGTTTTTTTTTTTTTTACTTTAGGTTTTGTTGTTGTCATTTGCTTGTTTTGGTCTGGTTTTTGGTGGGAGGTGGGAAGCAGAGCAGGGAGCTAAGGGACAGGAGCAGAGAGAGAGAGAACATGCTACTACAGTAAAGTTAGCTTAGGTGTTGTTTTCTTTTTTTTTTTTTTCCAGAATGAGATTTCTTTCAGAATTCTTTAGGTAAAGTCAAATTTGCTCAAAGTGAATTTATATAAAGTAAGAAGGAAAATAATCTACACAAAAGTGAGGACAATCCCTACCTTCAAGAAATTTACCTCTTAATGAATGAACAAAAAATAAAAGAGAGTGGTTTCCAGGGAAGTGCATTTTGTTTTGGAAAGTTATGCTAAGTGGAGCCTTTAGAAAACAGATCAATGTCCCATTTCTAGGAGCAGCAAAATTGTTTGGATTATTGTCCATATTTTGTTGATGAGTCTCTACAAACTTAGTGAGGTTGATCCTAAGATAACTGGCAAAGTCTATTGCAAGGGCTATACTAAATTTTAAGTATTTGAAGTTTCAGGGAACTGCTAGAACTCCCCTGGAAGAGCCTATGATAACTCAGGAAAATTCTGCTCCAGGATAAATCACCAAAGGAAAGCACTGGTGTTGAATGGTCACCATCACACATCATTGTGAAAATAATTTATGCCCAAATACAATTATTTGAGATGCTAGACTTTGATGTAGTCTAATATATATTCATTTTGATTTGTGCCTTGTAGTGTTTGTTGAGGATTACAGTTAACTAGTGGGTTGAATGTCCCCTACTTCTGATGTCAAAAGTACAGTGGGATAGAAACAACAGAGTTGAAGAAAAAAGACTTGATATTGAATCGCAGCTCCAATATTCACTAGTTCTCTGCTTTGACAAAGTCACAACTTTTCTCAGCCTCAGTTTCCCTCGTTATCTTTAAATGGAAATAATATTTTCACTGTCTATCTCATAGAATTGTTCTGAGGAAAGGGATATGTGAACATTAATCATGAAATAAAGTGAGACATTTTATAATTTACCATCCACACTCCTTAGAGACACTGTGGTTGTAATGGTAAGTAAGAGTGCTGGATTTGTTGTTTAGGAAGATGTGAGATCAACTACTACTTTTGAAACCTAATAGCTCCGTGACCATATGTAGTCTGAGGAGCACTTGGAGTCTGAATGTGAGAGCACTGGGATAGTGAAAATCAAAAGATGATGGCAAAAAGAATTTCTGAAGTATATATATATATACATATATATACATATATATAGATATATATATACATATATATATACATATATATATGTTAGACAGAGAAGTACCTTTCCAGTCAGTTATAAATCAGGGAGTTCACCTGGCCAGGATCATGATACTAACCTGACTGAACAGATGTCGCATATAATTCTGTTGGTCTGAGTCAAACATTGGCCTTTACTCTATGTTTCCATATAAAGTGTCCCATAAATTTCCTGTCTCTGACACCATAGAGAAGTCCCTTGGTCTTCCTGAGTTTATTTTCTTATCTGTAAGATGAAGATACCCATACCTATAATTAACACTCTTGTGAGAATTAAGACAGCTTGTAAAAAACAACAACAACCCCAACAACAACAACAAAAAAAACAACCCACAAAACCTAAAGGACTATATACAGTTCAGGCATTATTATGCTCTATTGAAATTATTATTTTTTTGACATGGCTGCAAGTACAGAATACTAAAGTCAAGACTACAAGCATTTATAAGTGCTTACTAGGTACTGACCATTGTTCTTGCAGTAAATTAGAAACAAAAATAAAGACAGTCCATGCCCTCAGAGAGCTTACTTTCACAAGGATCTTCCAGAGTGAGAAGGTTGCTGGAAAATGTTGATAAAAGAAGTTTTCAGAGTCAAAAACAAGGCCTGGAGAAAACTAAAGGAGTATGTGTGGCTGGCCCACTCCTTTCTTTAAAATGGAGGTTTTCAGAGGAACTGACCAATGGAAGGAAGGAGTCTCAGAGGCAGAGGGATATTCTGTTGTTAGAAGGCTGAAGAACTAAAAACTAGCCCTTCCCAGAGAGCAATGAAGAGATACATAGCAGTCCTATGTAGGCAATGCCGCATGTTACAACCTCTGAATAGTAAAGGAGAGTCAAAGTAGAGGATGTCATTGCAACTGTGTTTTCATTTACGCAAATAAGCCTTTTTCTTCTCCAATATTGTAGATAAATACTATTAATAAAAATTGATTCAATACTACATACTTACACCTTTTCTTTTCCCTCTGAGTCTCTCTGTCTTGGGTAAGGCTGAGATGTTCAGCATGACTCACAACGTAGTGTCCATTTTTTTCCCCTTTAAAATATCTGTAAATTCTGAAGTGATTCTTAAATGAAAGCTATTATTAGAAAAAGATGTTGCCTTATAAGAGGAGGTAGAAACACTGCTAAATATCAGGACACCTAATGAGTAAAACAAGAAGTCAAGTCAAAATCAATAAGTGTTTGTGAAATACTTATACATTCAGGCACTGTGCTAAATGCTGAGAATACAAATTTGTGGAGACAGAAAGACAGTCTGGTCCCTCAGTGAGCTCATTTTCTAATGGGACAGCACATAAAAGAAAGGTGCAAGGTGATGGGGATGAAACTACCCTTGGTTGGATTGTCAGAGAGAAAGTTGGGGAAGAGAGTCAGGAGTGCAGTCTGGAGAAGAATGAAGACTTGTGTGGCCTGGGCCTCCTCTTTAAAATGGAGATTCTGGGAAGCACCAGCCAGTCAAAGGAAGAGGTCAATTATAATTATAAAAATAAAATTTTATTTCCAAAATTTGAATGAAAATTCCACTTATTTCACCTGCTTAGTTCAGCTACTCTTTGTAAGAATAACAATTTAACTTATAGGAGGGTGAACTATCCTTTCTTAAATTAGTTGTTTGTAACTGATTTTTTTATGAATGTATATGGCACACACACACTAAAACTTTACTATGAGTTCTTTTAAGCTAAAAACAGAAAAAACAAATAAAATTTGATTGAAAGAGGAACCAGTAACATTTTATGTTTACTGCTGCAGTTCTTGACTACAATAGTTTGATGCAAATGAAAACAGCCAATCTAAGCCAATGCTATCCATACTGCCTTAGCTATGTTATTTAACATTTTAATAAAAGAATATAAATTGAGTTCTCAAATCATTTAATTGTACTAAGATATGACTTAGTTGCATTTTTGAAGTCAAATGTAAATTCAAAGTGCCCATCTTCTGATATACTATTTTTAAAATTTTACCAACTGTGGATCTTAACAAATAAAACTTCGTATTTATGTTTACATGTCTACTTTATCAGAAAGACTTTTCCCAAAACTTATAAATAATTAAAGTAGTCATTAGGGATAGAGATTAGAACTGCAATTTTACTGATAGAGGGACATTCTAGATGGAGTATTTCCTTCTACCTATGCTGGTAGGCCCTTTCAGGGCAAATTATACTCTTAGGGGTTTGCCTAGGGCAAAAGGTTAAATGATATGCCTATGATCACACAACACCTGTGAGGTGTGACTTGAATCCAGGTCTCTCAGATTCTGAGGTCAGGTATTTATCTATTTTCCTATTCCCAGTTTCCAAATGAAGGAACTGAAAGATGGTTTCCATTTATCTTCTCATACGGTTAGATACTGACTTATACAAGAATAGAACTCATGTTTGCTTCCTATGTAGTATTGGACAAGTAATTCTCCTCTTTGGACCTTCGGGTTTTTGTCTTTTTTTTTTTTAATTGATTTGTTTATTTACTTTTAGTTTACAAGATTCAGTTCCAGAGTCCCTTGAGTTTCAAATTTTCTCCCCTCCTTCTCCACTCCCCCCCCATGGCGGCATGCAGTCAAGTATAGTATCTGTATGTTTGTCTTTTTTTTAATCTTTAAAAAGAGAGATTTAAAGTAGATAGTCCCTAGGGTCCCTTTTAGTCCTAAAGCTTATGTTCTGGGCTCTTTGGATTTATCCTGATTTGTTCCCTTTGCTGATGGATAAAGGTAAGACACATCTTGTATTTTATGCTTCTGAGAGAGCTACGTTTCCTCCCTTCTTCTATCATGTGTGTCTGGGAGAAACTGGAGATAATCAGCACCCTAGCTAGTAAAGCCAACAGTGGATGGTTGACCTATGATTACAATTGACTCTTAAGTCGGTCTATACTTCTCTGGGGTATATAGTGTTCTGAGGCCTAGCTTGACATACCTGTTTCATTTATATACCTTATCAGCTTTCTTGCTTCCCTCTGCACTTACAATGTTGAGAAGAGAAATAGAGCTGTTGGTAGCAACACTGATGGGACTAATAGATTGAAATGCTCTTTGATAACATGATTTTTTTTTCTCACTGTGGACAAAGAAATCCTTGGTGGGATTAGGCAACCCATGTCTGCTTTTGTATAGTTGTAAGAAAAACTGTTGCTCTATTGAAGTAGTGGTGGCTGTGTTTCAGGGGCATCTCATTTAAACTTCTGGAGCAGGTTAATTTTTGTGTGGTATGCTTATGTCAAAGGTCCACCTAATGATTTCATTTCCTACTTGACTAGTAACAGTCAGGCAAAGGTCACTGACAGTAATGGGGGAGGGATAGTTGCAAAAAACTTGGAGCTGGGAAATAGGATTGTTTGGGGACTAGTGGGAAAATGTGGTGCTGATTCAGATTGTCTCAGCCCTTCAGGCTGATCAGCACTGCTGCTGAAAGTCCTGTCCCTCTCTTCTCTTATGCAGTGCAGGAAGGCAGTCTGCAGTTAGGCATGGGACAGCCACTAACCCAAGCCAAAAAAAGGATTAAGTTTGTATTGTGATATCTAAATCACATATATTACCTAATTCATAAAATATTTAGTATTATGTAGTGCATGTATAAGTAGTTATTTGAAAAGGATAGAAGATGTCAAAAACATGTTTAGGATATTTCCATCCAGATTAATTCCAGATAAAGGACAGGTAAGGAGGTAGGGGCACAGAACTGCATTTCTTTTAAAAACCAGTTCCATATATGATATAAAGCATATTGCATATGAACTGCTTCCTTCTCTTTCAATTTTAGAGGCAAAAGTGGGGAAAAGTTTCTCCTTAGTCTTTTTTGTTGGATTATCAGTCATATCATGCCCACTAAATATGAGTATGCTCCAAGACTGATCCCTATTCACTTTCCTCATCCCCACCCCCAACACTGTCCTATTTGATCACTTCATCAAGT
This sequence comes from Pseudochirops corinnae, assembly GCA_028646515.1. Classification (NCBI taxonomy): domain Eukaryota; kingdom Metazoa; phylum Chordata; class Mammalia; order Diprotodontia; family Pseudocheiridae; genus Pseudochirops; species Pseudochirops corinnae. The sequence goes on from CM053585.1 coordinate 145,457,742, forward strand.
ACCATGTCTATGAAAATGATTGATAATCCTTGATAATATACTCTCTGTTGTCTGACTTTTCATAGTCTTGCTCTTTCCTACCTTTCAGATCTTCCCCTTTTATACTATATGGTGATGTCATCCTGGTCTATTCTTCCTCATACACAATGTTACCTCTCCCATCTGTAATGCCAAACAAAGGCAACTTCCAAGGTTTGGAATACCAGGGTAGTAACTCTCCATTTATTCAATGACAAATTAAGGCAAAACATTCCAGAACAGAGAAAATCAAAATGCAGTGTAACTCAGTCATTTAGCAAGTTCTCAATTCAATCACAAAATATCTTAATCCAATCACAAAGTATAGTCAAAGTATTATTCCACCCCTGGGAAATATATTCATTTAGTCAGTCACAAAGTCTCTCTTCAAATTAAGAATAGTTTCCAATCATAAACAAAGTACATTCATTTGGTCAATCACAGAGCACAAAAAGTCAAAAGTTTCCCACCCCTGGATCACAACTGAATTACAATTATCATCAGTTAATGCCAGGCACTTTCTCAAAAGGGGCAGTGGAGAGCACAAAGGCCATCTACCCCTAAGCTACAACAAGGTAAAGATATCACCACAGCATTTAAAACCCAAACAGAGGTCTTTTCTTCATCTTTACCCGAGGCAAGTTCTCAGCAATCTCTGTTCTTCGGGAGACAAAGCTTAACAAAGCCACAATATACATTGCCAGTGCCCTCATCAGTTCACTCTTTGCCTGCAGAACAGTCTCAGAACCCCTGAAAACATCAGCAAGAACCTCTTCCAGGATTTCTGTATATATACAATGAGAAAATCCTTCTTCAGGGCTTCTAAACCAACAGCAAGCTTCTAGGACCTCTGCAACAACAGCACTGTCCTTCACTAGCTGACAAATCTGGCAAAACAGCATCGGAACAGACAGACAAAATACTGCTGTCACAGTCATGTCTCCTCAGTTCTTGGCAGCTCTGGGTGGCAGCTCTCAAAAGTTCTGGACAGCTCCAACTGGCCCTCAGCAGTCCCTCTCAGCAACTCTGGCCCCGGGCAATTCTCTTCTCTCTCTGTCTCTACAGTACTGCTCCCCAAAAGTTCTTCTGGCCTCCTCTGCTTGGGCTTATCTCTAAATCTACCACACCAGCTCCTCCCAGTTCAGTCCTCTCTCTTCATGTCAACAAGTCCATCCCACAAGTGGAATTCATAAGCTCTGGGTTTTATCACTTAAGTCTAAAACCAAGCCAATACAAGGGGATTTTTAAATTCCATTACCATTACACCATCCCCAGGCCTTTTCACTTGCTGTCCCCCATACTTGAAATGTTCCTTCTCTTCACCTCCTCCTCCTGGAATCTCTGTTTTCCTTCAAAATTCAGTTTAAGCCTACCTTCTACATAAAGCCTTTCCTGATCTCCCTAGATACTGGTACTTTACATGGCCAAACTACCTTATATTCATTCTGTATATATTTCTATATGCACTTGGATATGCATGTGTTGTCTACCCTTTGCATCGTAAATTCTTTGAAGGTGGGGACTGTTTCACTTTTATTTTTTTATACCAAGTACTCAGCACAGTGCCTGACACACAGCAAGTTTTAATAAATGCTTATTTATGATTCAATGATTGATCTTGACCTTGAAATCTAGATTAGGGTTTCAAAGATATATGCTAATCTATTTGTTATATTTACTAGGCAGTTCTAGGACCTGTATGGGAAAATTGTTACAGACATTCAAAACTTTATATAATAAATATATTCCTGAATAGTTGCCTTTGGGTTGAATTTTTATATATATGAAATCAAATATAATGTCAAATCTACTTAGGAACCAAATGTCTGAAAGAATTCTACACTGAATCTTTTTTGTAACATGAAAAATTGTTTTTCAGTGTATCTAGTTGTCGTCTCATCTGAGTGTGTACGTGTGTGTATTTACAAATTCAGATGACACAAAGGTTGCACATACAGTAATGTTTTGCTTTGTTTTTTTAATTGGAGTATACCTGTGGGATAAATATGCAAGTACAATTACACAGACGAGAAATATGAAGGTACGAGTAAATAGGTACAATTTTGGATTATGCATAGCAGTGAGTAATTGCTGGGTATTAGAGTCTGCTGTCAGCAAGAATGGTTGGGAGAGGATTGGTCCTCCTATGAACTAAGGATATGACATAAATTGAAGGCCTGATTGCCAGGGTACCAGTAAGGGAGATAGCAAATCCACAGTTTAATATGATTGGACAGAGGCAAGAGTTATCAAAGTCAAGAAAACCAAGAGGTTAGTAACATTGGCAAGAATAATTGGGTGTTAGGGGTCAAGATTGATGTTGGAGTCCAGAATCTAGAAAGCCAAATAATATAAAACCACAGCACTAGCTGAGAATGCTCAGGACAAGCACCTGGGCTGGGTGAATCAGATAATATAGACCCCAAGAATGAGGAGGATTATATACCTATTTTTCAGCCCTTCCTCTCAATAGTCCCCAATTTAACAAAGACATTGCTCTGTCCCCAAAAGGTACTTTGAATACTTCCGTGGTGAAGGAAATGAAGGCCTTGCATCAACGTATTACTAACTACCTATTGACCCCAAAGGACTAGGCCCCCATAAGTTTATTGTAGATCATCCAAGGATGAGGCTACTTGAAAAGGCTCAAGTCATTATCTCTGGGAAAAATTTAAGATCATTGTAATTGACTTAAAAAGAAAAAAAAATATTGCCTGAAGTCCCTTCTCAGTTTTTCTATTCCTAACTACATCCTATTGACTTTGTACTGTCCTCTCCAGTCATGTGTTCCCCCTCATTCTTGGATGGGAAAGTGCTAATCTGAGATTTATTATACATGGAACTCTCTGTAAGGAAACTATCTACCACTATTGTTCAAGACCATGTTTGCAATTTATAGTTGTAGAGAATTGCCTGGAGGCACTGAGGAGTTAAACGACTTGACTAGTGTCACACAGTTGGTATGTGTCAAAAGCATGACTTCAAGTGTTTTTGAACCAGGTGGGCTCCCTGTCTACAACTCCATAGCTCCTTTTCTTCCTTGATTAAAACCTTCAATACCTGCTCCTCAGAACAATTTTCTATCCTAGTTCCCCATTCCTAAATACTCATTCTCACACCTAAGCTACCTACCTGACCTAATCCAGCCAGAGCCAAAATTGATCAATTCAGTTCAGTTCAATAAACATTTATTAAGTGCCAACTATGTGTCAGACATTGTGCTAGGTGCTTGTGGAAATAAAGACAAAAGCAAGACAGTCTTTGCTTTCAAGGAGCTTATATTTTATTGACCTTCTCCCAGGACACTCTCTATCCTAATTAAACCACTGTTCACCATTAGCAAGAACTGTTCATTTCCATTTTAAAGCAGAAAATGCCCTCTGTTACTATATGGACAAATGTAGAAAGAGCGAGAGTTAAGCCTTGAGATGCCTAATTCTGACTGGCTAGGATTGCAGAAAGAGCCTTAAAACAAGCACATGTATAAAACAAGCACAAGAAAGCTAGTTTTCCAGAATTAGAGATTGTTGTATCTAGGATGACACATGATTTTAGAACAAATAAAAGACTGCAATTCATTTGAGGGGCCCTGGGAGCTTTACAAATCATGGGATCTTTCTCTGAGCGGTTTATGTACAACACTGGAGTCTGAAGACATAAATTCTATAATATATCCATTTTAAAACCATCTCTTTTGAGAAACCTTCAAAATATAGAAACTTTAACCATTTATAGCTTCAAATATGTTTAGGGAGAGAGAAAAGTCTCTTTTATCTATGCAGAGAAGATCTCCAATGTTCATTTGTACCAAGAACAATGACAACACATATTTAACTGCCTTCAGTTAATAGGAGTTTACCTCTGGGTTTTTGTGTTTTGTCCATATGAAACTGATATATGTTTTAAGTGAACTTGTTTCAGATAGAGAATCTTGGAAGCAAAGCCTTTGTTTTTAATTTACTGAAGGGATGGATAGAGACTAACAGAAATCCTACAAGTGTACTCTCACCACCTAGTAATATAGTTACAACCTTATCTTCTGCTTCCACTTTTAGGCAATGAGAACATAGCTGACTTTTTGAAATAAAATCAAACACATCCTTTGAGGCAGAGATAGAAGTGGTGAGAAATATGTCTACTTTCTGTGGGTTAGGGGTACAGAGAAAGGGAGAAGAGGGAGGGAGAGGATGAAAAGGAGTAAAGGGAGGGAGAGAGAGAGAGAGAGAGACAGAGAGATTGAGAGATTGAGATTTGAACACAAATATCCTGGGAATTGAATAGATGACACCTTTTCCCCCTCCAGGGGTGATCTTTCTGGATTAGGTCATTATTGATTTAGTTTAGCTATAAATTTCTGGGGATGCCTATACATTATATTCCCAATGCCTTGACTTTGAATTCCCTTTTGTTTCATGAAGTATACTTTACAATATGTCATTTTTTGAACTGAATGTGTTATGGGAAATGGAGTAAATAAAACAGTATTTAATTCCATTGATCTCTGTCATGATGAGAGTGACCATAATACCTTAAAATTGGTTTTTGAAGACACAATGGCACCCTAGTGACAGGGCTTATCCCCTTGCTGCCTGTTCTGCCAAGAAAGGCAACAACTTTCCCTAGTATTTTCAGAATAAAATCAATGGCATTATAACAGTGTTTCTTATCACTGCAGAGAGTTCCCCTGGTCCTGCTGTCACTAATAATATAGCTCCCCTTGTAAATTTTTTGTGAACTCAGTTCCTGGGATATTACTATGATTACCTTGAAGTTAAATCTCACCCTAGAATCTTGATCTTTATCCTACTTTTCAGAGTAATTTTGAAATTCTACCTTTCTCAATAAAAATGCACGTTCTTTCTTCTTTGGCAAGCTCTTCTTAGAAAGAAGCTGTCTTTCTCTGAAGAAGCCCCAACACAAGGGCCTTGTGCTACTTTTGACAGAGACCACTCAACATCCCAGGACATGTGTCTGTTTTTATGGGTCACAGAGTTGCTTTGGGGCACTTGTCACTCATATGTCTTCTAGATATTTAGATTTAGTTGAAAAAGGAGATAAATAGTCTAAGGTGCTTATTGAAGTATTTAACTGATCAGAAAAGTTGAGGGGTAGGGTCAGATTTGAGACCATAAGTCATGCTTGATATTTCTTGGTTGTGTCTCAGGGCCTAGCAGAGTGTTTTTATCCAGTAGATACACTGTAGGGTATTGTAATATATTTTATAGCATAGAAAATATAAGTATCTTGAGGGCAAGAACTTTCCCATTTTTGTCTTTGTATCACCAGAATATAGAAGCTGGCACACAAGGTACACATAAAAGAAACTTGATTGATCAATGGGCAAAGAGTGATGGATTTTGAGCTGGAAGGGATCTTGCAAGTTATCTATTTACAGAATCATGGAATCATAGAATTTCAGCCCTGGAAGAGGTGTCATTGGTCATAGAATTCAGTTCTATTCAACAAAAGGAATCCCCACTATAACATAAGTTATTATAAGGGGTCTCCTAGCCAATGCTTGAAGATCCTCAGGGACAGGGAACTCACTGTCTTTCAAAGCAACTCATTTTACTTTTGTATAGCTTTACTTAGAAAGCTTTCTTGAGCCTAATTTTTCCTCTTATCAAGTCTAAGATATATTGATCCTTGTTCTTTGCTCTGGAGCTAAATTCAGTGAACATAACCCTCCTCTATGGGACAGTCTTACCTTCTCATTTTACAGATGATGAAACTGAGGTCTAGAGAGGTAATTGTCCAGGGTCGAAAAGGTAGCAAGTGTCTAAGGGGGGTGAGGCAGGCAGAGAGGAACAAGGGAACTAGAATTTACTACTATGAACCATACTCTGTGCTAAGCCATTCACAAATATCTCATTTGATCCTCACAACAAACCCCGGAGGTAGGTACTGTTATTATCCCCATTTTACAGTTGATTAAACTGAGGAAAACAGGTTAAGTAATTTGCCTACAGTCACACTCTTAGTAATAAGTGACAAAAGCCATATTTGAACTCAGGTTTTCCTGAATCCAGGCCTAACACTCTATCCTCTGTTCTAATACTTCCTCAGTGAGTTCCTGCTTAACAACTACTAGTAAAAGGAATCCCACTGCAATACCTGGCATCCATTTTGGGATAGCTCTGACTGAAAGGAAGGTTTCTTTTAAATCCAGTCCAAATGTGCTTTCTGCAATTTTTACTCACTAGTTTTAGTTAATCCTCATCCTACCCTGGGGCCAAGCGGAACAAATTCCTACAGGAGGATCATTCAGAAACTTGGAGACAGCAATTATGTTCCTCCTTAGTCTTTTCTGAATTTGTGTTTCTTCTTCAGAGAAATCTTAGTTTTCATCTTTGGGAAGGGATTATATTACTCTCATCTTGTGCAGACTTCTAAAGGTGAGGAAACTGAAACCAGGGAGGGCTATTGAAGAGTTGTCCAAGATCACATAGCCAGCTAGTGGCAGAACAATGGGAATTTTGCTCCAAGTGTTCTGATTCCTAGTCTAGCACACCTTCTGCAGCCTTTTGATCAAGTGTTAGGACTGGAGAGAATTTCCTTCATTTTAAAATGATGAAATGGAAACCCAGAGAGGAGAAATGGTTTGCCCTGTTCTCCTAGAGTACTTGAAGTCCAGTACGTATGTGGAAAAATCAATGTTCCTTCCATCATAATAATTTGATCATCTACTTTTGCTTTTTTTTTTTTTTTAATCTAACTTTTCCATTTTCCACCCACTACTCTACTCCTGTTTGATCTGAGCCCCAGCAATACCAGTTGTGGGATAATCTTTTCACTCTGGTTGCAAATAGATGAAGCATGTGAGTAGAGGGAAGATTGAGTCTATAATAAGGTATTTTTTAAAAGTCATGGCATACTTCAAATCTTTTTTTCAATCTTAGATATGATTTATCTATTCATCATTGATAAATGAATCTATCTCTGTTTTGAGGCAACTAAGTATTGGACCTGGAGTCAGGAAGACCTGAATTCAAATCCAGCCTTAGATGCTTACTAGCATTGTGACCCTTGGCAAGTCATTGTTTACCTTAGTTTCCTCATCTACAAAATGGTAATAGCACCTGTCTTTTAAGATTATTATAAGGATCAAAGGAGATAATAATTGTAAAACATTTAGCACCATTTCTGGCACAGGGTAAGCACTACATAAATGTTAAGTATTATTTTGTTGTTGCTATTACTGTTATTATTAGAGAGAAAAATTTCATAGGGAAGGAGAGGCCTTACTAGATGCCAATCTTATAAATCTAAAATACTTAATGGAATTAATTTCTCTTTCATAATTATAGAACATGGAGTCATTCTTATACTGTCTCTGAACTTTGAAACCCATTATGCTAAAACCACAGGCACAATCCCTTGCTCACGAAGCACAGAACACTGAATATGGAATCATAAGACTTAGAATTCTGGCACTGGTATTTACTAAATGAGTAACCATGAGTAAATCATTTCCTTTCTTTGACACTCAGTTTCTTGAGCCTATGAAAGGAGGGTGATTATACATGTATTATCTAATTTTTTTAATGTGAAAAAAAACTTTGTAAAACTGCAAAAATGGGTCACAGACTCCCAAGGTATCTTTAATATCCAAGAAGAATTTATCAAATGCCTATTATGCATTCCAGAAATATTAGCTAGACACTAGGAACATAGAAGGAAAAAATGAAAAAAAAAAAGCCCTTTCCTCAAAGAGTTTACATTGTTTGGGGGGTGAGGAGGATATGATTATAAGGTGAAAACAGTTATATTCATTATTAGTTTAGTAGGGAGAAGTCACTAATATCCAGGAACACTGGCAAATGCTTCCTTTAGGAAATAGCATAAGAACTGAGCTTTGAAGAAAGCCAGTTGTTCTTCTGTGCTACTCAGAAACCTATCCAGAGTAACAATATCTTCTGTGCATGCTTCACTTTCTGAAAAGATTGTTAACAGCAAAACAATTTAAAAAACAACAAGGAGTATGTTTAATCGTTGTGTCTCTAAAGGAGAGGGACATGAACAGACAACACAAATCCCTGTCATAAAGTTCACCAGCAGTGATTACTTCATGATTTATGCCAGGAGTTTTGCCATTCTGTTCCTCCTATTGCCAGGAAGCCAATAATTTCCTCTAAGTATTCTCTTGCTTCTCTTGCTCCCTCCTTTGCTAACCCACCCAAATGTTCTCCACTGCTTATCCCATTAGGTGTGTACATTTCTACACAGGTGATTTTTTTTTTTTTTGATATAGGATTTACCAAGCATCCCCTTCAAACTCTTTTATTCCTGTTAAACAAGATATACTTTTTTTCCACTGCCATATTCTAGTTGTAAGTTACATCCTACCGTATTTCAATTATAATACAAGGCAGTATTTGCCTACATATGCTAAGATTTCTAATTAACTTTATTAATTATTGTTTATACTCCAAGAACTGACATAATAGACTTTTGAAGTCATTGGTATCATTTATAGCATCTCTCCCCTGTCATTATGTTCTATGGATTATTGAGTATGCCATAATACTATTTACTCAAATAGTCTGTCTGTCTGTCTGTCTCTCTTCCTCTCTCTTCCCCTCTCCCCCTCTCCCTCTTTTCCTTCTCCCTCCCTCTACATATATATCTATGTGTGTATGCAGTGTATATCTATATCTATAGATAGTTATATGTGTATGTATGTATCTGGGTACAGTTCTCCTTCCCCATCCCTTGTCAGTTAATCAACTCAGCTGGTTTCCATGCCAGTATGTTCTTCCTAGCTTTCTGTAGAAGCATAGTTCTTTTCCTGTATGAGAGCCTGTTATTCCTGTATCTTACATTAAAAGGCCAATTACCACTCTAACATTATCTCCTTAGCCAGATGTTCATTTGCCATATCCTTATTTTGTTTCTAAGATTTTTTTTTTATTACCTTCAGTTGTCAGCAGTGATTAAGAGGACCCGTGCCCCTAAATCCTTTGTTTTTTAACCCAAGATTTCATAATCCCAAGAGACACTTTACATTTTCCTTCTGGCAGCACAGTTTATTGCCACATGGCTCAGAGTGGTACATAAAGGTTCTTTGATTTGATGAGTCTCTGAAGGCTTTATCACATCCACAGTGAATATCTCAGGAAGACAACACACCTCCTTGATTTTATGTCTGATCAAAATAGGCCACTTATGTACCTCTCAGCAGAGAGCCACTTATCACCATGATGTGCCTCTTCTTGCTAAAGCCATTAACAAATGTTCACATTGTTGGTGGCATCTGTGTCCCCACCTTTCAGAACTCACTGTCTCTATTCCTGAGCAGATTCTATACCTATCTCCTCCTCCCCACCATCAAGGGTAACTACTCCAGCTCTGATTATGTATTTCCAAATCAAAGGATTAAAAGCTAAGCCCGGAGGGATTTTAAGTATGATATTAAATTGAGATTTGTATTCTGCTTGCCTCATCAAGAGAAGAAATTTACTTATTGCTGAAACATACTTAGAGACTTAAAAGATAAGTTACATATATGATCTCTCTATTAGTTTATAATATATGTTTTCTTAAATAATTATGAAAATTATGGGCACTTCCAGTTATGCAAGTAATAAGATGGGAGACTACACATGTTCTCTAATATCACCAACATCTCAAACCTCTCTAAAACAGAAATTACACATAAAAATAAGGCAGCTTCAGTTGTTTCCATGATCTATGACATTCAAAATTAAAAAAAAAAATAAAAACCGAGCCTGGGAACTGACGCTCACTGACCCTGAGCTCTCTCAGCACTCCTGCTTGACTTTGTATGTTACCCTGCATCTCATCATAGGAACCTCAGTTCCAGGCTTCAGAAGTTTCCTTGGGACTTTACAGGAAGTGTGGCTATAGCCTTTCATAAACAAAAGACTACTGGGACTTGCAGTCTGGAAGCACCAGTGCTGCAAAGCTCTGAACTGCTTCTGCTAGGGAAGCAGGCTCTCAACTGTGAGGTCAGAGAACAAAGAAACAGAGTGTTGCTAAGGTCGTCATGATAGTAAAGCATGCAGATGAGGAACTGTGCCACCCTCCACCAAGCCTGAGAGAAAGAACACAACATCCAACTGGGTCCAGTTCTGACCACCCAAATGTTATTTGAGGCAAAGACTAAGCTGGTAAACTGAAAATTGCCCAATGTGGAAGGAGGCTGAAATTCAGGCCCCAAGAAAACCACAGTCAGAGGAGAGGGAGTCAGGAGGTGAGTGATAAGGAAAATAAAGGGGGTAGTCAGGGAGACTGAAAGTACCAAAAGATTTCAAGAATAAAAAACATCTCAAAGACCTAGGAAATAAGCAGATTAATTAATAGAAAAAAAGTGACAGTGGAAGGAAATATGGCCTCTAGATCCAGTAAATGAGTTCAGTTATCTATGAATAAATACTCCAAAATGAAGGAAAATCATTTAACACTTGATGAGTCAGAGGACCCTGTGGAAGTTGTGGAGAACATGAAACCATAACAGCCAGTTCCTGAGAGATTTAAAAGAGAATTGAGAAATGATGAGAACAGAAGTTATGTCTTCTACAGCAAAATGATGATCAGAATAGTAAGGGGAAGGTAGCGAGACTTGAATCTGTAATAGCAAGCCTCACCAAAGAAACAAAAGAGAGAACAGTGGCTTGAAAATGCAAATACACAGAATGGACAATGTTGTAGAAGAGAGAAAGAGAAAAACAACAACCAAGAATATTAAGAGACAGTATGCTCTCTTTGCAAGCAAAACATACAGATCTCAAACATAGGATGCATAGACAACGTAAAGATCATAGAGCTCCAAGAACAATATGACAGGACAAAAAAGCCTTCATATGATGATTAAGGAAGTAATCAGTAGGACTACCCAGAACTTCTAAATGTAGAAAAAATGAAATTAGTACAGAAAGAATTCATAGATTGTTATGGGAATCTAAAGATCTTCCCTGCCCCTAGGCCCTTTGCTGAAGTGGCTACGTGACTTTGGGGACCTTTGGATATTTGAAAGTATACTCTGTTCCCTAATAGGCTGAATGTGGTCATGTGGAGCCTGTGGCGCCAGGCT
>CM053585.1:145469312-145520981 GCA_028646515.1 Pseudochirops corinnae
GTTTTTCTGTTTGTTTGTAACCTCTGTTTGTATTCTCTGAAGTTCAGGGTGCTGACTTTTCCTCCTGAACTAGGTAAATGATATGTTTGATTAAAGTAAGATTGTTAACCCATTTTGAGTTGCTTTCCTTTAGAAAAGCAGATCTAAGAACCTGTGCTAGTAGCTGCCCTAGGCATGCTAGGGTGCTTGCTGTTACATAGATTACCTCCAGAAAACAACCCAAGGCTACCAACTGCAAAATGCAGTGGTTAACATTATAGTTTGCTTCAGAAACAAAAAAATTCTACAAGTTATCAGGAGAAAGACCTTCCAATATGAAGAAACTAGTATGCAAATAATGTAAGACTTCTGTACACCAACTAGAAAAAGGAGAATGGATTGAATATGCATACCCAAGGAAACTGGAGCTCAAGATGCAGCTCATAATGATCTATCCTGAAAACTTGGGCCTAATAATGGGGGGGGGGGCGGGTTAGGAAGAGAAGAAGAATATTTAATAATAAGAATTCAAAACATTTTTAGAAAAAAAAGAGAATTGGAGCAACCATGTGCTTATCAACACACCCTAAACAACAGAAATACAGAAGGAATGAATAAATGCAGCAGGCAAGAACAGCAACTACAACTGAGTGACAAAGAACAGTTAGATACTTCTTTCTAAATGTATACAGAGAGATAAGGGTGAATATGGAAATCTGGTAAAGATAATAATGAAGATGTGAGCTGGAGGCATTATGAGAAAAACTGGTGATCTTCTGTCTATAGGTAAGGAGTGGAGGGGAAGCAGGGGAATAGAGAACAGTGAATGATGTTCCAGGGTATAATCAAGGTCTAGAAATGAAGAAAAGGTTACCAATCTGGTCTCAGAAAGAGAAGAAACTATAGGGGAGTAGGTGAGAAGGAGGAGTTTTAAAATGGCCAGAAAGGAAGGAGGCATTATTTAGGAAGTGTGAGGGCATTCTGTTGATTAATGCTCTTATGTGTGAAGAGTGATGAGGACCTTATAAGGCCTAGGGGCCTTCGTAACTAAAAGACTATTTGTCCTGAGAGAGGAAAGACTTGGAACCTCTTGGGGCAACTGGCACCTGGAGGACTTGGGAGAGCAAAAATAAAAGAAAGAGATTTCCAGGCAACTGTAGGGGGGAAAAGGTCAACAAGAGAAGATATAGATCAGTGGGGAAGAGGGAAAGGTGCCTTACCACGTGGCAGTGATCTCTCTGACACTTGAAATAATTGCATTTTTTTTGAGAATGAAGAACAATGGAAAAAGAGAATCCTTGGCGTAAACCATAATAGGTAGTGACTGAAAGCATCTAAAGGTCAGATCTTAGGATGGAGACTTTGCAAACTTTGATTGGATGAAGAATAAAGAGAAAATAAAGAGACCAGGTGATTATACATGTGATGCATCAGAATATGAGGGTCTAAAATAAACAGAAAGAAAGGATAGAAAACAAATAGTGAGAGAAATGCTTTTTGGAAAGAGGTACAAAATACAGTCTAAAAAAACCTAATCAATAGGACCAGTTGAAGGGAAGGAGATAAAGAGAGAATGAACTGGAATGAATGAGAGGAAAAAGGTGGGGGTGGGGGAATATACAATCCAATAAAAGTAGGAGAGAGGAACAAATAAACAAAATCCCAAAGAGAAAAAACATAACAAAGGAGAAGTGAGGATCAGGAAGGAGGGGAAGAGAGACAGTGGGAACAGGGCCACCTTAAAAAAAAAAGATTAAAGTTAAGTGTTTGCAGGAAAACATCATAACTTGAAAAAAAATTTACAGTCACATGAAGGAAAATATAACCTTAACTCAAAGCTTTAAATGTGAATGAATTAAACAGTCCAGTAAAATGAAAAAGTAAAAGGATAGATTTTTTAAAAAATGTCCTACAATCTATTGCTTACAAGAAACACATTTTAAAAACAAAGAAATAAAAGTAAAATTTAAGGGATAAAAGATATAGTATATTATATATATGCATATACATGTATGTTTGTATATATGTTTATATGTATGTATATGTATGTTATACAACAGGTGAATCCAAAAAAGCAGGATTTGCTATCATGCTAAAAGACAAAGCAAAAACAAACATTCAAACCATAAAAGGACAAACAATAAAGTTATATTGTGCTGAAAAGGGACGATAGGCAACAAATCAGTATCAGTAATAAACGTATATGCTTCAAATACCTTACCATCCAGATTCATAAAGTAATCATTATCTGGGTTTCAAGAAGGCACTGTAAAAATAGAGATAGAAGACTTCAATATCTATCAGTTTTAAATCATTCTAACCAAAAGGTAAACAAAAGGGGAAATATGGAACTCAACAAATTCCTGTAGAAACTAGAGTTGAAAGACTATGACATCTTCTAAATTGTACAGAAAAATAATATACTCTTTTCTCTTTTCCACATGAAATTTTACAAAAAATAATCATGTACTGAGGCATAGAGATGTTACAAACAAATTCAAAAAGACAGATATAGTTAATACATCCTTTGTAGACCATAATGCAATAAGAATAGAAATTAAGGGATCACAAACAACAGATACAAACCCAGATTGGGAAATGGCTAAAACATATTGTGGTATATAAATGTAATGGAATACTAATGTACTATATAACAAACGATGTGTATGATGAATATAGAGCAGCAGGGAAAGATCTATATGAAATGATGTAAAGTAAACAGAGCTAAGAAAACAATATACACAGTAGACATGACAGTATAAATGGAAAGATCTTCTGCACTCCAAAAAAATCAAAAGCAAATGTAACAAAGTCATAAAATTAAATGGGTCTAGCATGAAGGCTATGAGATCCTACCTTTTCATGGAGGTAGGAGGCCCACTTATTGCACATTTACAAGCACATTTACTGCACTATTTATGTGATTTATTTTGCCCTTTCTAGAGTCTTTGGAATGGGGTAGCTTGCATTATCATTTAATTTCACTTGGTATTTATTAATCCTACAGGAAGAAAACTTTTCCTTTTCTTTTCACCTACGTATTTCCATTTTAATATGTGTAGTTATTGCTTTAATCTTTTTGGAGATATGTAAGTGATTAGCACAATCCTTTTTAAAATAACTTTGCATGAGGTATTCTATAGAAATTAATATTATTATCGATATAAAATGTTAGCCTGGAAGCCTGCAGAAAACCAGTAAGGGATCTCTGCTTTTAAATAATTTAAAAAACTATATCTTCATTCAGCTCACAATCCCTTAGTAACTTCCAAGTTTTTCCTGCTATTGAAATACCTCTCCTGGATGTCTGAGGTCAGAAGGCTAAATCAGATTCAATTTCTAAGCCAACGTCAGGAATACTAGAGATAATAATGAGTAAGAGGTCACTGTGGTACAGATTTGCAGGAAACTTTGTATAAACGTTAAATATGGAAAAATAAACCCAACGACAAATATTTACAGTTGAAAAATGGAAGAGCTACTTAGAATCATTAATGAAGTGACTGTGAGAGTGTTTAATAATTTGACTACACTTCCTCTTGCAACATTCTCTTTCACCTGACCTTGACCCTGACTTTGATCCAACATACTCAATCTACCTTCTTCCCTGAGGGATAATAACATTTCTATCTGAACCTGACCATTGGTCCTAATCTTTTATCTGTGTAAGTGTTTTTTAATTAAATATTTCATTTTTTTCTAATTACAACATTTTACATTTAAAAAATTGAGTTCCAAATTCTCTCTCCTTTTCCTCCCTACTCTTTAAGAAGACAAGCAGTTTGATGTTGCTTATACATGTGTGGTAATGCAAAACATATTTCTATATTAGTTGTGTTGTGGAAAAAAAACAGACAAAAATAAAGAGAAATAAAGTAAAACAAAAAGTATATTTCAGTCTACATTCAGATTTCATCACTTCTTTCTCTGGAGATGGATACCATTTTTCATCATGAGTCATTTGGAATTGTCTTAGATCATTGTGTTGATGAGAATATCTAAGCCATTCAAAGTTAAGCATCATACAGTATTGCTGTTACTACGTACAGTATTCTGGTTCTGCTCACTTCACTTTGCATCAGTTCAGTGTAAGTCTTCTAAGGTTTATCTGAGAACATGCTGCTCATCATTTCTTACAGCACAATATTGTTTCATCACAGAGATATACAACTTGTTTGACCATTCCCCAATTGATATGCATTGCCTTGATTCCAATTATTTGCAACCACAAAAATATTTATGTACATGTAGGTCATTTTTTTCCCTTAATTTCTTTGGCATACAGACCTAGTAGTGGTATTGCTAAGTCAAAGTATATGTACACTCTTATAGACCTTTGGGAATAGTTCCAAATTGCTCTCTGGAATGGTTGAATCCATTCACAACTCCACCAACAATGCATTAGTGCCCCAATTTTCCCACATCCCCTCCAACCTTTCCTGTAATATTAGCTAATTGGAGAAGTATCAGGTAGTACTTCGTAATTGTTTTAATTATCTTTTCTCTAATCAGCTTTAGAGAATTTTTTTTTCCCATATGACTACAAGAACTTTGATTTCCTCATCTGAAAACAGCCTGTTCATAATGTTATTTGATCATTTCTCAGTTGGGGAATGACTTGTATTATGAATTTGACTCAATTTTCTATATATTTGAGAAATTAGTCCTTGATCAGAAACACTCGCTATAAATTCCTCTTCTCCCATTTTTCTGCTTTTCTTCTAATCTTGACTACACTTTGGTTTTGCTTGCACAAAATCTTTATACTTCTAATGTAATCAATATTATCTATATTATGTTCTGTAATGCTCTCACATTTCATCATAAATTCTTCCCTTATCCATAGATCTAATAGGTAAACAATTCCATTCTCCCCTAATTTGCTTATGATAAAAACCTTATCTTGGTATATGGTATGAAATGTTGGTCTATACCTAATTTCTGCCCAGATGCTTTCCAGTTTTCCTAGCAGTTTTAGTCATATAGTGAGTTCTTGTTCCAAAAGTTTGGATTTTGGGGTTTATGAAACACTAGATTACTGTGGTCATTTACTACTCTGTACTATGTACATCTGTTCTCCTGATCCACTACTCTATTACTTAGTACCAGATAGTTCTGATGATTATCATTTTGTAACACAGTTTAAGATATGATAGGGCTAAGCCACCTTCCTTCACATTTATTTATTCATTGATTTCCTTGACATTTTTAAACTTTTGTTCTTCCAGATGAATTTTATTATAATTTTTCTAGCTTTATAAAATAATTTTTGGTAGTTTGGTATTGGACTGAATAAGTAGATTAATTTAGGTAGAATTGTCATTTTTATTATGTTGGCTTGGCCTACCCAAGGGCAATTAATTTTTTTCCCAATCATTTAGATACTATTGTGAAAAGTAGTTTTTAATTGTGTGCATGTCGTTCCTGAATTTGTCTTGGCTTGTAGATTTTCCAGCATTTTATATTATGTACAGTTATTTTAAATGGAATTTCTCCTTCTCTTTCTTGCTATTGAATGTGTTTGTTTTATATCCTGCGACTGCTAAAGTTGTTAATTATTTCAACTATTTTTAGCTGATTCTCTAGTATTCTCCAAATATATAATAATAATATCTTATCACTTTAATTCCTCATTGCCTATTCTATTTCTTTCATTTTTCCTCTTCTGTTACTGCTATAGGTAACATTTCATACAGTATTGCTTAATATTGGTGATAATGGGTATCCTTGCTTCACCCCATTCTTATTTGGAAGGCTTCTAGTTTATTCCCATTACAGATAATGCTGACTGATGATTTTAGATTAATGCTATTTATCATTTTAAGGAGAGCTCCATTTATTCCTGTCTTCTCTAGTGTTTTTAATAGGAGTAGGTGTTGTATTTTGTCAAAAGCTTTTTCTGGGTGGTGGAGTCAAGATGACAAAGTAAAGGCAGGGATGTACCTGAAATCTCCCCTAAACCTATCCAAATACCCTTAAAAATGACTCTAAACAAATTCTAGAACAGCATAACTCACAAAAATATTGGAGTGAAACAAATTTCCATCCCAAGACAACATGGAAGGTTGTCAAGAAAGGTCTATTGCACCAGGATGAGAGAGGAGCACAGGCCATGCCAGGGCAGACCATGTGCCAGTAAATCTGGAGCAGGCTTGGGATGGCAGCAATGGTGGTTTCCAGGCCTCTCAGGCAACATATGCCAAAGACAACTTATAGGGTCAGCAGAAAAAGTCTGTCACTCTGGGTGAGAGTGGAACACAGTCTAGTGCAGACCAAGCCAGCATAGCCCTGGCCACAGCAAACCAGGAGCAAGCCTTGGGAGTGACTGAATCAGTAGGGGCAGAACTCTCTGCCCATAGACAATAAGGGGGTAAAAAAACTAGTCAGAAAGAGATTACAAGGGGTCTTTTTGCTAGCCTTGAGGCAGGACTATGTTGCTTTGCCCATACTTAGATCCAGGTTGCAGTACTGAATGGCAGTCCAACGGCAAGGAGGAGCACTAGCATAGCAGAGCTTGTAACAGCAGTGGAGAGGGGATCCTCTTCACAGTTCTAGGACAGAGAAAAATGCTTCTGGTCACTCACAGACCAGAGCATGGGTCAGTAGAGTAGTAGACACATCTCTTCTTAGATTATACCCGCAGAAGAACTGGAAGCTTATGGGTCCCTAGAAGTATCTGAAAACAACTGTGCAAAACCCCTGGAACTTGGGACAATGCATCCTCCACCTTGGAAGCAGAGCCCTACTTTAACAAAGAGTTGAAAGTCAAATAATAGGCTGGGAAAATGAGCGAACAGTGAAAACAAACAAAGAAACAAATCTCTGATTATTGACAGTTACCATGGTGACAAGGAAAATCAAAACACATAGTCAAAAGAAGACAACAAAATCAAAGTTTTACATCAAAAACCTCCAAGAAAAATTTTAATGGGAGAGCTAAAAAAAAATTTTTTTGAAAATCAAGTAAGAGAAGTAGAGGAAAAAAATAGTAAGAGAAATGCGAGGGATATAAGAAAATCATGAAAAAAGAGTCAACAGCTTGCTAATGGAGAGCCCCCAATATATTGAGGAAAATAACACCTTAAAAAATAGACAAATCCAAATGGCAGAAAAGGTCCAGAAAGCCAAATGAGGAGAAGAATGCCTTAAAAAAAACCAACAACAGATTTTTCCCAAATGGAAAAGAATGTCCAAAAGCTCACTGAAGAAAATGTGAATGGAGTAAATAAAAGCTAATGACTTTATGATAAATTAAGAAATTATGAAGCAAAACCAAAAGAATGAAAAAAATAGAAGATCATGAGAAATATCTCATTAGAAAAAAAGAACTGACTTGGCAAATAGATCCAAGAGAAGGAATTTAAAAATTATTGGATTGCCTGAAAGCTATGAGAAAAAAAAAAAGAACCTAGACATCTTCTTTTAAGAAATTCTCAAGGAAAACTGCCCTGATATTCTAGAACCAGAGGGTAAAATAGAAATCAAAAGAATCTATTGATCACCTCTTGAAAGAGATCCCAAAAGGAAAACTCCTAGGAATATTGTAGCAAAATTCCAGAGTTCCCAGGTCAAGGAAAAAATATTGTGAGCAGCCAGAAAGAAACAATTCAAGTACTGTGGAAACACAATCAGGATAGCACAAGATTTAGCAGCTTCTACATTAAGGGATCAGAGGACTTGGAATATGATATTCCAGAGGTGAAAGGAGCTAGGACTAAAACCAAGAATCACCTCCCCAGCAAAACTGAGTATCCTTTGGGTGGAAAAATGGACATTCAATGAGATGATAGAATGGGGGATTTTCTTATCATAAATGACTCAAAAAGGAATAACATACACACTCAATTCAGTATGGAAATCTATCTTACCTTATAGGAAAGTAGGAGGGGAAGAGGATAAGAGAAGTGAGGGTGGGGGGAGTTTGAAAGAAGGTGGGGGAGGTTGTCAGAAGCAAAACACTTTTGAGGAGGAATAAGAATGGGGACAAAGAGAGAATAGAATAAATGGGATGGAGAGAATAGGATAGAGGGAAATACAGTTAGCAATAGTAACAGTTAAAATGACTTTGAAGCAAATTTCTTTTATAAAGGTCTCTTTTTTCTAGCATATGGAGAACTGAGCCAAATTTATAAAACTAAGAGCCATTTCACAAGTAATAAATGATCAAAAGTTATGATCAGTTTTTAGATAAAATAAAGTTGTCTATAGGCATATGAAAAATAACTCATTATTGATTAGAAAAATGAAAATTAAAACAATTCTGTGCTGCAACTACATACCTATTAGATTGGCTACTAGAATAAAAAAGGTAAAGGACAAATGTTAGAAGGGATGTGGGGAAAATGAGACATTAATGCACTTTTGGTTGAGTTCAGGACTGATTCAATCAAACATTGTGTAGAGCAATTTGGAATCTTCCATGTCACCATGGTAACTTTTTATGATCAGGTTATTTTGTTGTTGTTTGCCAGTTTTTCCAGTTTATTTCTTGACTTTTAATTTTATTTTAAAGTTGGTCTCTGCTCCAAGTATGGAGGGGGCACTTTACAAAGCTTCAGGTTTTTCATGATGTTGTTTTCAGAATTACTTCTTTGGTAAGTTTCCAGTTCTTTTAATGTGGAATGATCTAAAGAGAGATGTGGGCACTGCACTTCTGATCTGGTCTGTGAACAACCACAAAGACTCTTTTCCACCCTAAAACTGTGATCAGGATGCCTGCAACTCCTTGCCCTGGAACTGCAACTTTGAACCCTATATGGACAATGTATCAAAAGTCCTGCTCTCAGTGCCAGTTGTGCAATTCCCTTAAGATCTTTAGTCTGAGAGAGTTAGCAGTGATCTATGCCAATTCAATTGTCCCTAAGGCCTGCTGCTGACGTGCCAGGCACATCTGCACTTCATTCTCAGCCCATTGAGACAGACCTTTCCTTCATACCAAGTTGTCTTGAGCTGGAAAATAATTTCACTCTGCCTTTTTGTTGGTTCTGCAGCTTCTGATTTAATTTTAAGGCATTATTTTAACATTGGGAGCAGAATTTGTGATAGCTCAGGTGAGTCCTTGCCTTGATTCCACTATCTTGACTACACCTGTGAATTTTTGTTTTGTTTTGTTTTTATTTGTTTGTGTTTTTACTAGATGTTTTATTTGGCACCAGCTTCTCTTAAATTCATCATATTTTTGACTGACCTTTTTTTTTTTTCTAATTGGTCAATGTTACTTTGAATTTCATTCTTGAGCTGGCTGTTGGTTTTTTTTTTTAAGCTATGTCACCATAATTAATTAGTAGATGAAAATATAAACTAACATCTTCCTGAGTGCTGGTTTCCTTAGCATCTTGCTTTATTCCCAGTCTCTAAAACCAGCTTTATTTTTTATTATGATCCTCTAACTACCTTGTTTATACAGTGATGTAAATAAGTAGTTATATAGTAATATAGATTTTAAAGTATTTTCTAGTCATGCAAATGAGAATATTTTTTGTCTTCCAATTTTTTAACTTCTTTTTTGATAAACCTTAGCAGTAGAAGGAGGATTTTTTAAAACTTTACCAAGATCTCCTTTTGTCGAAATAATATATGAACTCATTTCTAGAATAACATTTTAGCCCTGGAAAAGACTTTAGACATATATCTAGCGCCCTTATTCTACAAATGAAGAAGTAACTAGCCCATGGTCACACAGGTGACATAGTCAGAATTCAAACACGGGACCTCTTACTCCAAATCTAACGTTCTTTGCAGTCATTGGTATGCTTTGATTTTATGAATATCCATGAATAGATTCATTTGTTTAAGAATAATCAACTGAAATATATAGATCTTAAGAAATATGGTCGTTCTTTTTGTGCTGTTGTGAATAAAATTCTGAGAGAAAAATCTCTGGGAATTAAAATCAATTAAATAGGCTGACCAGTAACCAAGATTTGCCTCTTGTTTTAGCCTTCTTTGCTGATCCTGCCCACTTGTCAGTTTCTTCTATCTTTTCTTTTAAAATTTCTTTATATTACTTTGTATGTATTTAATATTTACTTATCTGTGAATGTATTAAATCTATTAGACTATAAATTCTTTTAGGAAGGGGCTTTTTTCACCTTTTCTGTGCATCCCTAGTGTCCAGCATTGTGCTCTACACATACTAGGTACTTGTTTTTTTTTCTGTTCAATTGAATTGAATTCTAATATGGAAATTATTATAGATATTTAGCTATCTAAATTAGCAAGTAAAGTCTCTTAAGAAAGCTATATTATTTGTAAAAATAACTCCATTTCACTCCTAGAAGTAAAGTTGTTCCATGGGTTTTCTGTGACCCTTATTAGGATTGTTAATACTACAAAGTTGATTGTATTCATCTGATATCATTTTTAAAAGTCTTTTATGTTAGTGTAACATTGTAAAGCTGTGCACAAGCAGCTTTCCAGAGGACGGCTGCTGTGAAGAGCTTTCAAGGTTCAGATTATATAGTATAGTGAACTCTCTATTTATTCAATAAGAGAATAAAAACATTCACAGAAAATCAAGGTACAGCATTCACAATATTGCAGCTTATCATAGAAAATCAAAATACAGCATTTACAATGACATAATAACTCAACAACTTGTCACAGAAGTGGCCCCATAGTTTTCACCAAAGGTAGTTTGAAACAAAGTACAATCATTTAGTAACTCAGTCATTCAATCATCCTTAAGGAGGTTTGTCTCCTTAAGAGACACAAAATACAAAAGTCAGAGTACTTCACTCCTGGGGTAGTCACAGTTGGAGATTAGTTTACAATCATAAACAAAGTACATTCATTTAGTCAATCACAAAATCCTTAATTCATTCACAAAGTACAAATGTCAAAGTTCTCTACCCCTAAGTCACAGTAAATCATAATCTTCTCAGTCACTACACAGTATCCAAGTAAAGTCTTCTTTCAGCTTGACTCAGGCTGGTTCTCAGCTTCCCTGGTTCCTTTTCCATGGTCCCAGCTCCTACCTGAATTCACCAAACTGTCACCTGGATTCAAAGACAGACAGCTCCCGGCTCCTTGTCTGCCTCTCCATGTAGTTCTTGTTACATGCTGAAGCTCACAGTGTCCCAGTCCACTTTAAATCCTTCATAGTCTCTTTTCCTGGGAAGTCAAGGCTTAACAAAGCCTCGAACAGACAAAGTACCAAAACCACAATCATGCCTCCTCTGGCAGCTCCAGCTGGCCCTCAGAAGTCCTCAGCAGCTTTGCTGGCACTCATAAGAAGCTCTACCACCACAAGTTCCCAGGAAATTCTGACTTTCCATGCTGGGGCTTTTCCTTATGTACAGTATTGCTCCTCCCTGTTCAGCCCATTCCTGTTATGTCAGCAACAGGGGTTCATAACTTCTGTTTCTTTAACAGAGGCTTAATTTGAAACTAAGTGCTAAGTACCTGTCAGCTTAGCAATACAAAGGGATCTTGAAATTCCATTACCATTACAAGCTCCAACACAGTATTCATAGCACCAACAGGGACTATGAATATGCTGGCACAAGTCTGAATTGCAAAATAGCACAGATTCTCCGTATGGAAGACAGAAGCAAAACATTTGTTCAGACACCAGAAAGACAGATCTGAGCACCAGGAAACTGAATCTATCATAGCAACAAAGAAGTTAATACACCATAACACAGCAGGGAGCCACACCACCATCCTTTAGCCTTCCCACAAACACTCACAAGCCTAGCTGTCTCCTTGCCTGCATTTTCTCTGCTCCCTCCAACTAACTACTCTGACTTCCAGCTTCCTGTAGGCTCTGCTCCAACCCTTCAGCAAACTTTTCCCACCGCAAGCTCCATGTGATAACATTCAGCTTATTAGAGGGCAGGGAAGATCTTCAAATCAGGGAAGATATTCAGATTCCCTTAGGCCTATTAAGGGGCAGGGAAGATTTTCCAATTCCCATTACCATTATAGCTTAATTAATCTAGCATTCTAAGGAAGCTATTAAATTAAACTCAGTTTTAGTACTGGAATGATTTTATCAGATAATCTATTGCTTCTACTTTCTCACAGATAAGAAAATTGAGGCATGGAGGTTGTGATAGCTTAAAACTTTATACTATACAGAGGTGCTCTGCCTGTCTGTCCGAAGCTTTTTCTTTATCACCAAGTAATTATCTGGCAAACAAAAAAAATATAAAAGTAATATCAGTACTCATAAGATTTACATAATTTATATTTTTATGGGAAGTGTTTTTATTTTTTTATAAATGTAAAGTTACTTTAATTTTAAAAAGACAGCAGAACAACCAAAAAACAATATAAACACAATGCAACATATCAAACAGCTGTACTGACTGACAACCTGGCTGTATATGATACTATCCTTTAAACTTATTTAAGGGTCATCCACTTTAAAGAACAATTTAAGGGTACTACAATTAGTCCTCACTCTTCCCTGATGTTGAATCCCCATGCAGTAGCCTAATTTTAGACCCTCACTTTTTTTTTTTTTAAGAAGGGATGAATTCAAGAAATTGAAATGCAAATGCAAGGGAGGGATGAGGGTAACGGATTGTCCATTATCTCCATAAGTCATTTTCCTTTTGATGAAATCGAGGCTCTCTGAAGTTAAGCAACTGTTGCTTTTGTTATAGATGGAGTGCGTGGTGCTAGACTGGTAGATTAGGATTGGATTGACTGAAATTACAAGATAAAGAATGCCAATCTTTTGTGGGGGAAAAACATCAAAGAGCTGAAACATTTTTCCCTAGAATCTAGCAATTTAGCTTTGCTGATAGTAAGTTATTTTATTAAGTCGAAGTAAATAACTTTTCTAGAGTAAATAATTGATGAGCCACGTGATTTTCTTTATAAGTAAGTCACATAATACTGCTGGTCTTCTATTATGCCTTTCCCTTTACATTTCAATGAAGTTTCTATCCAGTGTACTCATTGCCTATTCATTACAGGTGATGTCTAAGTGAGCTGATAGAAACTGTTCTGTTTACCAGGGCAAGCTGACTAGAGTTTGAATTAGCTCTCAAAATTAGTCTTTGTGAATTACTACATGGTATGATTTCTATGTTATTTGCCTGAATCCCTATACAAGTTTGAGAATAATCAACTAAAATATATAGATCTTAGAAATATAGTCCTTTATTTTGTGCAGTCATGAATAAAACTCAGAGAGATATATTTCTGGGTATTAAAAATCAATTTAATAATTAGACTGCTCAATAATCAATAAATTCATGGTCCATGATCTAGGTGATCAAAGTTGAAAAGGGAGTCTCCAAGCCACTTTAAAACAGGAGTTTTCCTTCTGGCAGGGACCTTTCCTGACAAGCGGATGGCAACCCTAATTGGTAGATGGTTAATGAGGATGTGGACTAAAAGTTCTCAAATCCTTTGGTTGAGCATATGGACAGGTCATACATTTAGCAGCCTCCAGCAATCTGAACAAGGACGCCATTGGCATCCAGACCTTGCTGGCCAAGTTTCTTCTCTGTGAGCTATGTTGTCCCAACTTTAATTAGAAACCAAGGACACAAAAGTCATTTCTAAGTAGCTTGAGCTAGATTATCTTTTGTTTATAGCAGTGGTTCTCAACCTGTGGGTTATGTTCAGTTTGTAACAATGAAAATATATCTTGCATATCAGATTGATTCATAACAGTAGCAAAATTACAGTTATGAAGTAGCAACAAAAATAATTTTATGGTTGGGGGTCACCACAACATGAAGAACTGTATTAAAAGGTTGTGGCATTAGGAAGGTTGAGAATCACTGGTTTATGGAGTAAACAGACCTGGTCATGGGAGGGGCTAGAATATGATCACATTCCTCTATTAGTTCCTGGAAGTGGGTTTTTTCTCCTCTGTTAACTAAACTTAAGAATGGAGATTTTAAAACAGAAGAGAATATTACAAATTTATATTAATAATCAAATGATACAGAATTAAAATTAATTTTCTTTATAACAAATACATATTGTCAGGGATAGAAATATACCAGAGATTCAGGAGACAGGAAAAATGTCTTATCAGCTGAAATTTTTCATTTGTTGGTGTGAAGAGATCTAAAGGCTATTACAAAGTTCATCACTTCCAAAAAATAAAGGATCAAACAATTTTGAGAATTAACACCTCATCTATAGAGTTGAGTGTATCAAATTAACTCTTGGATACCTGTGGGATCCAAGTCTTTTGACATTAAAAAAAATTTTTTTCAATCAGCAAAAAACTTTCTTCTTTTCCTCTCACCTCACCCTGTTGAAAGAGAAAGAAAACTAAAACTCCATTCACAAACATATAAAAAAAAAAAACTTCACTGATCATGTGAAAAAAAAAAGCATCCCATCCCATTCTGTGCTATAAGATTTTCAACTCTATATCAGGAGTTGGAGAGCAAGTTTTATTGTTACTCTCTGAAACTGTGGTTGGTCATTACACTAATGAGAGTTCCTACAGCTTTTAAATTTATTTGCCTTTGTAATATTGTTTTCATTGTAAAAATTGTTCTCCTGGTTCTGTTCGTTTCACCTTTTTATCAGTTAATACAAGTTTTTCCTCACTGTCCATTAGGAGGTAATTTTAAAATCTTGGTTTTGAGGAAAAACTAAAAATTTTAGTTTGATATATATTCTTAAAGCCACATGTGAGATTTTTAAAAATACTAACTTTTCCATAACATAAATATCTTACAACATGTTTATGTATATTATATATTTCCTCTAGGGGGAAAAAAGTTTATTCTTTTATATCCATAAATATTTTATATATATGCATAATTTTGATGGTCGAAGTTGCCATATGCAAGGAATGAATTTGTATCTACCTGTGTGCTATAATTTGGCAAGTCTACTACATTTTCACCCCACCTCTACTCAGAAATGTCTCCTTTATCAGACACTAACATCCAGAGTGATAACCAGTGTGGAATGATCATAACTTTACATTGCAGTAATGAAATTTGTCCAGCACCATTTTGAAGCATGCTTCTTTATTCATTGTGGCCTAACTTACTAGCCAAATCCATAGCTTTGGTCACAATGACTGAAACTCTACCACTGGGAGTCATTCATGTGGGTTGAATCAATATTCCCTGTAAGATTTCAATATCATATTGGAAAGGTCATGTATTCAGACTATTAACCTCTCCATAAATGTATTAGTCCATCATTTCCTTTCCAGAATGGCTGTATTAGAATAGAACATCATACCAAAGAAGCAATAATGATGAATGTGAATAGATATATCTAGAGAAAGCAGACAGGGTGGATTTGGGTTTGTAAGACACCAAAGTGACTAATTAGGACATGAAGTGCCTATGGACTAGAAGTATCAAATGGTGAATTAAAATGTTAAAGCAATCTAAGACTGAGATAGAGAAAAAACTATCTTTTTGTCTAATACCTATTCAAATAGATCTCATTATATTTGACTTTTTGACAAATGAGAAATATTAACAATCTTTCACCAGTGACTAAAGACCTTGATACTTATTGTTCTATTGTCTCTTGGATCTGCCAATCGACATTACAGTAATAAATGTTCTGATTTCTATAGTACCTTGAGGCTTACAAAGTATTTTACTCACTATGGCCTTGTAAGGTATACTTCATAAAAAATTTCCATTTTAGAGATAAGGAAACTAAGGCTTTCAAAGTGACACAATAAGTCTCAAAGGGAATATTCAGAAGCAAATTTCACAATCTAAATCTAACCAATTACAATCTAAAATGGTTATAGATCATATATCATCAGTTTATATTTAGAAGGAACCTTGGAGGCTATCTATTCCAACCTCCTGTTTTACTGATAAGGAAATTGATGCTCAAATAGGTTGTGACTTGTTCAAGAATACACATATAGGAAGTAACAATTCAAATATCAGGCAAGTTTTTTTTTTTTTTTGTAGAAACTCCAGATAGTTTATCATATTAACATAATAGACTATTGTGGAGATGGAACTTATTGGAAAGACCCTGACATTTGGAAAGACTGAAGGGAAAAGAAAGGGGGATGGTAGAAGGTAAGATGGGTAGATAGTATCATGGAAAGAATGAACATGAACTTGGACAGACTTTGAGAGATAGTAGAGAAGAAAGGGGCCTTCTATGGTGTTCTATGGTCCATGGGGTCACAAAAAGTAGGACATGACTGAATAACTGAACAATAACAACAGTAAATGGAAAATTTCAAAGTCATTTTCTCAAAATGTATTCTTCACAGCAAGGACATACAAATAATTTATAGCATAGGATTGTGTGGCTGTAACAATCACATGCAGGCAAGCAGGTGGGCACCTAGCATGCATTAAGCATTTACTATATGCCAGGCACTATGCTGAGTGCTGGGTATAAGAATACAAACAAAAGCTAAGACAGTCCTTGCCCTGCAGGAGCTTACATTTTACTGGGAGAAGATAAGACACTGAAGAGAGCTGGAAGAGGGTGATGTTCAAAAAGAAAGTAGGACTGAGTGAATGAAGGATAAACTACTCTGGCTTGTTCCTAAAATGGGCTCCAGAAAGATTGTTGCAGAAGGGGAAACAAAGAGGAGAAAAGAAAACGTAGGAAGATACGATTTTCCCCTTAGTAGATTTTTTGTGAGTAGTTCTATTCTAGTTGTATTTGTTTTGTTTACATGTAAGAAGATAATCTTTTAAACTTGAAACAGCATAGACAATCTTGATAACAAAAGTATTTTTTTTAAGTGTCAGAGAAAAAAATAAGAAAACCTAGGACATCAGAGATGCATAATCAATATTTTAAAAGATATTCCATGTCTAGGCCAAATTGTTTTTATTCTATTGGAGTAGTCACACAGAGGGAATAAAACCACAGGGGATGAATTCCTTTACTTCATGTTGGGCTTGATCAATTTATTTTTAAACTGTGATCAGCAGAAAAGGTCATGTTTTAAGCTCTTTTAAAGTACAGCATTCATCTTGTTTTAGTATTTCTTTAAACTTGGTGTCACCATTTCATTATCCCTCTTAGAAAAACAGAATCAAATAAAAGCTCTCTGGGAGAGTGTTCAACTATTCTGAAAACTAGTGTTTACTGATTTAAAGTTAATATCAACACTGCCTGTATTTGAGTGCTAAAGAAATAGATGATATTTATTACTTTGATTCATTGAATTTTTCCATGGTCTCTGGTTCTGTCTAATAATTAAGCATAACAAACAAAACGCATAATGTATTGTTAAGTCCTCACAGGGCTTTGAAAATCATACCACCCACATCTTGTCTTAATTATTCTTCTGGGCATGATTAGCTGTTTCTCATTTATTTCTTCCTTTCACTTTTGATATCCTACATTAACTCCAAATTCTAAGTTATTTTAAAACACTGCCATATTCCAATCTAATTTACACTTTTGAATAATACAGATTCTTTTGAAAAGAATCATTGACTCTACCATGTTCTGTGCTTTCTTGTGTCCTTTGCTGAGAGCACAATAACATTTGCTTAGAATGAACACCGACTTGGTACAAGTGATGTAAAATGATCAGTCCCTATAAAATATCACTTTATAACTTCCTGTTTTCAGACCTACAGGAATTTGTGATTTCCTTTTCTCAGTTATTCAAGAAACTGGGAAAGCTAGCTGATGTCATACAGAATCATTAACTTCTTTTGCAAAACTAAAGAAACTGCTTATTGATGTGTCCATGGTGTGTTGACATCTCATAAAGAAATTAATGAATTGTCAGGAGACAATAAACATTTGTCAAACTCTTACATTTGGCTTACTCTAGTCTATTTCTATATTGCAAAACATTTTAAAAATTTTGTATATTTTAACAGAAAATATGACTTTCCTAACAAAGTAATTGTGAAGTTGTCTTTCCAGCTACCAATTTTAAATATGAGCCAAACACATTACTTTTCAAATTGTGCTGTAGAAATCTACATCATCACCACAATTTGAAATTGGTTTTATCCTAACAAAGGTAATATCTTTTTCTCCCCTTTTTTCAAAGAAAACTATTTTGTATTTGCCCTATGAACAGAGAAAACCAAAATATACTCTGGATATATTTTTCAAATTGAAAGTATACCATATGGTTATCTCTAAAAGATTCATATCCCTACTTCATGACTTCTTTTTTTTTTCTACTTAACCTCACTTGCCATCAGTCATCTTCTTGTTAGTATGATATTTCTGGACAAGAATGAAAAATACTTTTCCTGTTATTTAGCTATTATTTTAAGTGTTTCAAAACTTTTGAAAGTTTCCCATAATTTCCAGACTTTTAGAACAGGAATGTAAGTTTTTTACACTCTTTGACCTTACATTACATTGTATGGGATACTTATAAAGGTTTCAATACTATATTTTGTTATGCTTCAGGAAGTCTTAGGATATGTAAGGTTGTCACCAATATTTAATATTTACTCTCTCTTAATTTTTCTTCTGTAAAAGATTTAGGAATTTCTCATCAGTTGCAGGCATTTGCTACAATGAATGAAAAGAGTAAAGACAATGAATTAGGAAATGTAGTGTATTTTTTTAAATGATGGTTTATCTTATTAAATAAAATGCATTCATATATTTAATTATACTGAACAGATACTAAAAACCTATTTTGTTCCCAGTCCCTCCCTCTATTTAGCAGATGGAGAACACATCCTAGATCCTCCATTTCAAAAAGGTTCCCAGGTCAGCTATCTTTTCATTTTTCTTTCATTTTTCACGTGACTCTGGACTTCACCATCATTCTTCCATGATAGGCATCTCTGCTTCCCCTGCCCCCTTTCAGCTTCCTTTTGTGTGTTAATCTTTAACCTTGGTATATAGGCTCCTTGAGGTTAGAGACTCTCTTTTTCTTGCTTGTATTTCTATTCTTAGAGCTTAGCACAGTGCCTGGCATATAGTAAGTGCTCAATAAATGCTTGTGGACTGAAGTGGTTGACATGGAGATACAGAAAATAAGTAATGTCTTCTCTTGGCATAGGTTCATATGCCTTTAAACCCTCCTAGATAGGAGGCAAAAGCTGGTGGATTGTTTGAGCCCAGTAGCTCTGAGATAAACTTGGCCAAACTAATTGGGTATCTGGACTAAATTCAGAACCAGTATAGTGAGCTCTGAGGTGGGTGTTTTTACTATTCTGATAGCAAGGTGGCCCAATGGATAGAATCCTAGACCTTCGATCAAGAAGTCCTTAGAGTCATTCCCCAAATGATAAATGGTCAAAGGGTATGAACAGGAAGTTGTCAGAGGAAGAAGTTAAAGCTGTTCATAGTCATATGAAAAAATGCTCTAAATCACTGTTGATTAGAGAGATGCAAATCAAAACATCTCTGAGGTACCACATCACACCAATCAGATTGGCTAACCTGGCAAAACAGAAAAATGAAGGATGTGAGAATGTTGGAACACTAATTCATTGTTGGTGGAGCTGTGAGCTGATCCAGCCATTCTGGAGAGCAATTTGGAACTATGCCCAAAAGGCTATAAAAATGAGCATACCCTTTAACCCAGCAATACCAGTTCTAGGGCTGTATCCCAAAGAGATCATACAAGTAGGAGAAGGACCTGTATGTACAAAAATATTTATAGCAGTTCTTTTTGTGGTGGCAAAGAATTGGAAATCAAGGGGATGCCCATCAATTGGGGAATGACTAAGCAAGTCTTGGTATATGTAACAGAAAACTGTGGTGCTATAAGAAATGAGGAGCAGACAGACTTCATAATAACCTAGAGAGACATATATAAACTGATGCTAAATGAGAGGAGCAGAACCTGGAGAACATTGTGCACAATTACAGACACATCACATCTGTAATGACTGACTTTGATAGACTGAGCTCATCCCAGCAAGGCCAGTTTATAAGATGACTCCAAAGGACTCATGATAGAAAAGGCTATCCACGTCCAGAGAAAGATTTGTTGAGTCTGAATGCAGATTGAAGCAAACTATTTGCTCTCTCTTTTTTGTTTTGTTTTGTTCCTTCTTTCTCATTCATTCCATTGCTTATAATCCTCCTTTACAACTTGACTAATGTTTAGTATTTGTAGAACCTATAACAGATTGCATGCCACCATGGAGGTGGGCAGAGGAGAAGAGGAAGTGGGAGAAAATTTGGAACTCAAAAGCTTGTGGAACTGAATGTTGTAAACTAAAAGTAAATAAGAAAATAATTTTTTTTAAAAAATTAAAATAAATAAAAATAAATTTTTAAAATTGGGAAAAGGACCCACATGGTACAGAAATATTTATAGTAGCTCTTTTTGTGGTGGCCAAGAACTGGAAATTGAGGGGATACCCATCAGTTGGGGAATGGCTTAACAAATTGGGGTATATGAATATAATGGAATACTGTTGTGATATAAGAAATGATGAACAGGTGGACTTTAGGGAAACTTGGAAAGACATATATGAACTGATGCTGAGTGAGGGGAGCAGAACCTGGAGCACATTGTACACAGTAACAACCACAATGTGCAAGGACTGGTTTTGATAGACTTAGCCCTTCTCAGCAATGCAAGGACCTAAAACAATTCCAAAGAACAAATGATGGAAAATGCCAGTCACATTCAGAGAAAGAACTGTGGAGTTAGAATGCAAAATGAAGCAGACTATTTTCTGTTATGTTTTTTTCTTTCTTTCTTGTGATTTTTCCCATTCATTATAATTCTTCTATGCAACATGAATAGTATGAAAATGTGTTTAATAGGAATCTATGTGTAGAGCCCATAACAGATTGTAAGCCATCTTGGGTAGGGAGGGAAGAGGGAGTGGGAGAAAATTTTAAACTTATGGAAGTCATTGTTGAAAACTAAAAATAAATAATTTAATTTTTAAAAAGTCCTTAGTTCAAATCCAGCCTGAAATACTTTAAGAATGAAATAACCTTAGCAAGTTGCTTCACTTCTATTTCAGTTTTCTTATCTATAAAATGGGGATAATATAGTACCTACCTACCTACCAAAGTGGTTGTAAAGGTCAAACAATTTGACAATTCTTAGCAAAGTGCGTGGTACATACATGCTGCTTAATAAATCTTTCCTTTCCTTTATCCTTCCTTTCCCCTTTTCTTCCTTCCCCCCTTCTTCTTTCTTTCCTTCCATAGACCCCACTGATGCATTTCTCGTTATCAAACAACCAGAAGGCATCAGCTTTTAAGAAAAGAATATTTATCAAAATAGCATTGTAAGAAGTTGGTACAAAATATGTTCACCAAAGCCTGGAACACTCTATCCTATGGATACAGAGTCTACATCAAGAGTGAGCTTAGGATATGATGGTAGTGAGCCACAAAGAACACAAAAGACCAAAGGGTAAATTCAACTCTGGGTTACAGAAAGTTCTTTGTTACATCCATTGGTAGTATTTGTCTTTTGTGTTAAGGTTCACACTTCTTGAAGTTGCATCCTTTTTTGAGGACTGCAGTGTATTTCTCTCTGCTCAAAGAGATTGTGTGTGTGTGTGTGTGTGTGTGTGTGTGTGTTTTGGATGAATGACTATTTGCCCTTAGTATATGTCTCTGTACTCAGCTTGATGCTTTGTCTCCTACAGATCCACCCTTTATAGTGACATAGTAAATGGAATGGATAGAGAGGAAACAAAGAAGCCATGTCTCAAACAAAAAAAAAAATTTAAAAAACCATGAAAAGAAAAGGGATTTCTGCTCAGGTTCCTAACTAAAATACTCAACTACTGGACTGGCCTACCCTTTCACTGAATAAGTGCTAACATTCCTCTCATTATTTAAAATTCTCAGAGGGTATGGTTAAATTGTTTGAACCAACAATCATGCTGTTACCTTCTTGACTTAGTAAGAACTTGATACCTGATAAAGAGATCACAAAGTGTAGACAAGGCATTGTTTATTTTTCAAAACCTACTCATGTATTTTAATTGAGTTGAAAATGTATTGAGCCCCATGCCTTAACACTGATAGAAATGTTATTTCAGAATGTTCTATTTTCTGTAAAATCATCAACTGGCTAAAACTAAGGTCAAATTGAATGCCAAATTAAAAGCTGAAATAAAGATTAAAAGAGAGTTCATGCAGTTACAACAGCTCTGGCCCAACCTTTTAAGTAAGATGAAACCTTAACCTTGAAACCTGATCTTGAAAAACTGTAAATGGATAAAAAAAAATATTAATGCTGATTACTACCATTTATCAAAGAAGTTGAACTGATGTAAGACACTTATAAAAATGAGTATGACAGGAATGGCCTTATTAAGCAAACTTTTATACTCCTTGCCAAATGGGGAAATGTGACAATTGAAAGCTATACTTGTTTACTAATCTGAGCTCATTTGAAGAAGACTAAGGAGAAAAATAGTAATTCTCTAAAGCAAAAAAAAAAATGGTTTGGGTGAAGAGGGAAACCTATGAAAAGATTGTCATGAAACTAATTGAACCAGATAATTTCAAGAGTATTTATAGAGGATAGTGGAGGAAGAAAGTTAATTGACATGAAAGGGAAGAGATCTGTAAATATGTATTTTATAAATTTTTATCAAAATTAATAAGTAGAAATACTGCATTTGAGTTCTAAGTTTTAAAAAATCCAATATACCATTTAAGTAGATGTGAACAGCACCTGAGAAAGTAAAGTCTAAAATAACTGAACCTGACTAAATATGTATGAATAAAATTAATGTTAGAGGCAGTACAATTTTAAAAATCATTCAGGCATCAATTTTCAAGATATTACAAAGAAGGAAAATATTTAAAAGAATGAGTATATTTAGGATGACCTTATTACCAAAAATAAATAAAGACTGGGAAGCTATTTCTAAGCATAAATCTATATGTCTTTGTTCACATATTTACAAAAAAAGTTTTATGAGAATAATCTCAAAGAATGGCCATGATGAAAAGATGTGAAGGAACCAGATTGGTTCATTGATGATTTTTCTGTACAGAGCACGTCTCCATAGTTACACAATTAGTTGGGAAGTTAAAATAAAATGTTTATTATTTTTCATTACAAAATAGCACTTGATTAGATGGATTGAAAATGCAGTCCTCCATTGCTTTTGCTAAGATCATATGAGATTCCTCGATCAATGTGGCCCAAGAAATAATTTTGTTCAATGATCCTCTGATAATCAGTATCAAACAAGGAATAAAAATTTGGAATACATTTTTGTCAAAAAAGATCCCTGTTGTCTTGAATTTTCTAGTGTGTAGAGTCCCTATGGTGAGGTTCTACAGATGATCCTGTTTGCATAAGATATTTTACTAATTGCATCAAATTCTAAAATAATCCAGAGACTCTTCAGTTGAATATAATGCTCTCCCACTGTTATAGTTGAACAGTTTAATGATCCAATCCAAGTATATTGACCAAGTATTTCAGACAGATATCAAAACTGGCTAAGAACCAAATAGAATGAGTAAAATGGCTATAGCTCTTAAAAAAATAATTGTAGGTAATTCAAAGAGAAACCAACTGAACAATAACACTTATATCCAACACATGTTGTATCCAACAAGTATTGTTGTTCAGTTCTTTTGGGTTGTGTCTAATCTTTTGACTTCATTTGGGGTTTTCTTGGCAAAGATACTGGAGTGGTTTGCCATTTCCTTCTCCAGCTCATTTTACAGATGAGATAACTGAGGTAAATAGGTTTAACTGTTTTGTCTAGGGTCATACAGCTAGTTAGAACCTGAGGTCGGATTTGAACTCAGGAAGATGACTCTTCCTTGATTCCAGGCCTAGCACTCTGTCACTGCACCATCTGCTGGGTACAAGTAGACTAAGACTCTTTTTATTTTGGCTCTCCACTATAGAACAAGCATTTATTTAAGTGACTGCTGTGTTCAGAGCACTATATTTTTGTTGGGGAAAAAGAGGGAGACACAAAGTTAGATAGGGAATGTGGTGCAACCATAAAGAGTTACAGCTTCTACATTATTCCCTCCTCCCTTTATACACTGTATATTGCAACCAAATTAGCCACTTATGTTAATGTGTGTGTATAGGTATACATACATACACACATACATAGTTACATAGTTTGTGTGTGTGTATGTATGTAAAGCTGTTTTATAGATACTTCTATTTGTCAGTTCTTTCTCTGGATGCAGATAATGTCTTTCTTCATGTGTCCTTTGTAGTTAATTTGGGTATTTATAATAGTCAAAATGACTTAGTCATTCAAAGTTGTTCTTAAAGCAATATTGTTGTTACTGTATACAATATTCTCTTGTTTTCTTATTTCGCTTTTCATTATTTCAACCAAGTCTATTCATGATTTTCTAAGATTGTTGAGCTCATTTCTTATAGCACAGTCATATTCCATAACAATCATACACCACAACTTTGTTAGCCCAGTTGGAATTGATGGGTATTCACCCCAATTGATGGGTATTTCTGTAATTCCCAGTTCTTTGCCACCACAAGGAGAGCTGTTATAAATATTTTAGAACGTGTAGTTCTTTTCCTTTTCCCTCTAATCATCTTGGGAAACAGAACTAGTAGTGGTATTACTGGGTCAAAGGGAATAGGCAGTTTAATAGATCTTTGGGAATAATAGACTTTTGGCATATTACCCATAGTGAATTTATGAATAGCTCTGTAAAAGAAATCAGCCACAGAAAAGTAGTCCACAATCATGTATGGAGATCAAGGGAAGAACAATCAGCAAAAAAAGATTGATTAATCATCTGTTATGTACAAAGCACAGTAACAAGATTGAGATAGTCTAAGTCAGGGGTGGGGAACCTGTGGCCTTGAAACCACATATGGCCACAGAACAGATTTGTTCTGTGAAACTTGGATTCAGTCAAAGGGCTGTACTTGAGGACCTAGGGAGCCACATGCGACCTCGAAGCCACAGGTTCCCCACCCCTGATCTAAGTGAAATGCCCAAAAAACCCAAAACAAAATGAAGCAAAAGAGATCAAAGAAAACTTTCTATCCTTTGGGGTAGATCTCTTTTCCATGGGAAAAAAATACAAGAATCACAAAGGATGAAAAGACACATTCTGGAAAAGGAAACAGTAATACTCACACTCAGTACCTCACAAGGTTTTGACAAGGAAAGTACTATATAAATCTTAATGCTCTATGTAAATGTGAATTACCATTATTTTGGTTAGCATAGCATATAGAAATCCCATAAAACTCATGCTATTCTTAAGGGATTAAAAAACCCGGAAATACCCAGAAGTACATTATCCAAAATTTATGATTTTTAGATTATAGGTTATTGCTAACGGAACACAAACATTTATAAAGGCATCAATGGTGCAAAGGAGAAGTTAATAAAAGACTTGGTCACTTTGGGTTATAAAAGAAAACCACAAATAGAGAATTAATACATATGAACATATTAATAATCTGAAGTAACCTTAGCAAATGCTTATGTACATAGTTCAAAAAAAAGAAGGTAAATCAAGATTAAAAGGCAAAATTTTAAAATAAATTAGTCCTTTTTATACCCAATCTAACATACCCCCAACTACTTTTTAGAAAGTGAATATCATTTCGTTTGATGAATTTAAAAAAACCTTAGATGTTTATTTAAATGTAGTTAGCACTCTCAGGCATTCTGATGAAGAAAAATTATGGAGGTTGGTAATCTGTACTCTCCAGGGACTATGCTGATCAGACAGGAGTAGATAAGATGGAAATTTCTTTAAAAGAAACTTCTACAAGATAGAAAAGAGGATGTAAATAAATTTGTATATTTTCTTTGATTCTATAATATTCTGGTTTCCCGTGGGCTGCTAAAATTGTAATATTCTTCCCAGATTCTTTTTTCTGTTTTAAAAATAAAAATAAAGACAATTCATTTGCGATTTTGTAAAATGTCACCAAATTTTAGCCCTCCCCCTATCTCTTCACTTAGGAATTTGTTCTTGCTGTTGCCATACCTACAACCTTATGATCTGATCTAAATAATTACTTCAGGTTCCACTTTTCTTGACCTAGTACAAATTTATACTATACTAAGACTGATTTCCTGCACAGCTCTGGTAAGTCTGGAATGTGCTAGCCCTTCATTTCTTACTTCAGTAGTGTGACTCTAAACCAGGGTTGGGGAACCTGCAACTTCTAAGTCACATATGGCCTT
The DNA here is from genome assembly GCA_028646515.1 of Pseudochirops corinnae. Lineage (NCBI taxonomy): Eukaryota > Metazoa > Chordata > Mammalia > Diprotodontia > Pseudocheiridae > Pseudochirops > Pseudochirops corinnae. Next base: position 145,495,304 of record CM053585.1, read on the forward strand.
CTAGGTACTTGCTGAGTCCAAGTTTTACAGAACAAATCCTTTTATTAAAGGGGTTTGTTCTATGAAGTTTGAATTAAAAGGGCTGCACTCGAGGATCTAGAAGACCACATGTGGCCTTGAAGCCACAAGTTCCCCGCTCCTGCACTAAACCTTGCCATGTTTAGTTCTTAGGAAATGAATACCTATATTCCAAAGGATAATTTAGTGTTCTTAGTGACCTTACTTTTTTAATCTTAATACATCTTCTTCAACCTTTAAAAAAAAATCTGTATACTAGGAGATTTGAGATCCATTAGAGTCACTCTTTAATATAGAATTGTAGAAGGTTAGAACTGGAAAGGACCTTTGAGATTAGAGTACAGGCCTCTTTAGGTTGCAGAGGTAGAAACTTAGTTCCAGAGAAGGGCTGTGACTTGAATAATGTCACACAGTTAGTGCAAGAGACAACCATGGCAACATTTTTAAGAGTGTAAGAATCTGAGCTTTTTTAATTAATGTTGATGTTGAGAGTAGTTACAATTCGTGTAGTTCTTCAAAGTTTTCAAAACACTTTGTAAGTATTATCTCATCTTATCCTCACAACAACCCTGGGAGGCAGAAGCAATTATTATCTCCATTTCACAGATGAGAAAAGGGAGATCAACAAAGATCAAGTGATATGCCCAGAATCATATAACTAGTTAAGTGTCTGAGGTCACATTTGAACTCAGATCTCCCTGACTCTAGATGTAGCACTCATTGCCTCTGATATTTCCCAAATTGAAAGTTTCTTAATTTAATAAATATTGAGGACTATGCCATTCTCTTATTTCTTTTTGCTAATAAAACTGAGCAAGAAATTACATGGAGTATATCTTCATCTCCTATGTGTCTCTTTCAGGTTCTGGGAGTGGTTTATGTATTTTCCATTTGTCTGGCTTCCAGATCACTTGCATAACCACTATCCCTTAACATGCAAATAATGGAAATAGTTGGGGCAGCATCCTGTTGAGAGTCCCTGAGCTTGGCTTTAGGGAACCTGTTTTCTTGAAAAATATGAATCTGGAATATACCTTCTCTCTCTTTTCTTATTGAACCCATTATTTGGCACTTTCCAGCTGTAGGGCAATATAAATTACCTTATGTTAGTTTTTATTTAGTGAGAGGAAGATTGATAAGAAGGCAATTTTATAAAATTTTGTACAAGTCTTCTTGCTTTGCTATTCAGTCTTCCCCGGAGGTCAGTATAGTAATTGTTATTTTTCTTGTTGCCATAGACCCTTAATAAAATGGCATAGATTTTTGGTTTTTTTTTAATGGGGAAAAAGAAACACCCCAAAGCAACATAAAGAAATTTTCTCTTCTGGGATAGCTGAATGAGCTTACTACTTTCTTATTGATTGATTGAATGAAGTAATGAATGAATGAACAAATAAATCTTTGGAATCTTTGAATACCAAAGTACCAAGGATATTTTTTTCCTTTTGTTTGTCATATTTTATTGATAACAATTTATTTTCTAGTGTCAATTTAAATATGTCTTCCTTTACTCTTGAAAACTAAGACATGATTGAAGTAGGAAAAATGCTTATTCTTATAGCCATTGAGTACAATAGGATGGTGAAGTTTATAGTTTTTCTAAAGATTTCTCAAAATATTTTTCCAAATTTCTGATTAAGTACTGTCTCTATGTAACTTTATTTTTTTTTCTTTTATACTTGTGTTTATTAACTTCTCAGCTTATCCTTATTCCTTTTCTTTTCTGTTTTTCTTTCTGAGTTCTGGTATTTTCTGTGGTTTTTAAAAAAAATTCAATTCTGTAATTCTCTCATCAGCTTTCTTTAAAAATAATCCTTCAGTGAATCAAAGAAAACTTCTCAAACTAATGGTTTATTCTATCTTCATTTCTTTTTATCCCTCATCAAAGTGGATGGACATTTTTAAAAGAATCTCTTTTTTTATTGTTAACTTTTCAAAGACCTAGATTGAAGTCTGACATTACTTTTGAATTTTTGGCACATGTCTATTGTCTTTTGTTTGACTTTGCTTAAATGAGCCTACTGTGCAGTTTAATTTTCAAAAGATTACTAGGTATTAAAGAAAAAAGGATTTAGTCTGTGAGAGTGAATAGCAGTTTCGTAAGATTGTTATAGAAAATGATCCCAATTTGCTACAAGAGCCATTCATTCTTTCAGAATATTTATTAGGTGCCTTCTATGTGTCAGACTCTATATTAGGTAGTAAATATACAGAGACCAAAAAGAAAGAGTCTTTGCCCTCAAAAGGATTGCATTCTATTGAAGGGAAATAGAACATACACATAAATAAACACAATGTTTTTTCCTGAGAGTAGAAGGCACTATCAACTGGGGTAAGTAATCGGAATAGGTATTATATAGGAGGTAAACCTCTACCTCAGCTTTGATGAAATTTAGGGATTCTGTGAGCCACATATATATGAGAATACAGACACAAGGGAAAGTGTCTGCAAAGATAAAGAGATAGGAGATATATATATTTTAAAGAAAATATCAAATTTGTCAATGTGGTTGTAATACAGTACATATGAAGGGAACAAGTCTTGAAAACTAGGTCAAGACCAGACTGTGAAGGGCTTTATATGTCAGAAGAATTTGCAGTGTATCATAGAATCAAAAGGGGATCAATCCTCATAGTTTTTCAAGTAATGAAGTGACATAATTAAACAATTCTTTAGGAATATTATTTTGGAAGCCGTGCAGAAGGGTCAGATATTGTGTAGTAGTATCCCCTTTGGGATTTCCTGGATTTTCACTGAGACTGGTCCCATTCCTATCAATTACTTATGAAGTGGAAAACAAGATGCTAAGTAGCAATTGGAAAACTAGCTGATGTCAGGTATTATTGTGGGTTATCAAGAATAGCAGAAGATGCCCTTTATCCTCAGACCACTGCCACTTTCTGTTGAATCAGAAAAGGAAAGATGTAAGAAAAGGATCATGCATGACTAGAATCTTAACTAGGAACTCTGATGCCTGGAGCAAATTTGAATGAGTAAGGAGTATATGGAGAGGTGCCATTTAGTTTAATCATATAAGAAAAAGAGGCAGCATGGCTCAGTGTTTAGCCCCGTGCCCTATGAGATGGTGAACAAATTCCCAAACTCCCATTTGGAAGAAATGGGACAGAGGTTTGTGGGGACAGCATTAAAAAGAAACATACCCAGGAAACTAGCAAACATAGGAAAAGACTTTATTGCCCAGTTTTGCAAAAGCTCTATGTGTGGGATCTTCCATTGTTACTGAAATCTATGTCACTTACTGTTTAAACTGTCACTTAGAGTTAGATCAGATGGCAGTACTTTAATTTCGACTACCTAAACACTAGTGACATTAGTTGGTACATAAAAAGGACTGGACTCTTGTATGTACAGTTTTATAGGATCAAAAAGAAATTCTGGAGCCCTGTTATTATAAATTATTTAACAATCTGAATGGACATGAAACTACTTGTAATTATTTTATCATATTACAAATTCTTTACAACCTCATAAGAACTGGAGAGTGAATATAGCACTGGAGTTCTAGGAATAAAGTAAAAGTTTTCCTTTTTCAAAGGTTTATAAATAACCATGTAACTATTAATTATAGCTTTTTAATTTGCATAATTATTTAACTTATTTTCTCTTCTTTTTTATTTAATGTTAAAAATCCTAATAGATGTTGGTACTATTATTAAGCCCACTTTTACAGATCAGGAAACTCAGACTTTGAGAGGTCTGTGACTTTTCTAGGGTCACACAGATAGAATTTAAAATGAATTTTGAACATAGGTCTTCCTGACTCAATCCTTCAGCAAGCATTTTTAGAGTATGTGCTATATACATTACACTTTCTATGCTATTCTGCTGCTCTAAGACTCATTTTCCTCTTCTGTAATCTGAGGATAATAATACTCATAGTATCTATAGCATAGCACTGATTTGGTATGCCAATCAAATTTTTAAAAATCATTGTAATTATCATGTGAATGTACTTCCCAATATGGGCAATTAGGTGGTATAGTGGATAGATAAATTGTCAGACCTGAAGTCAGGGAGACTTATCTTCCTTAATTGAAATCTAGCCTCAGACAGTTGCTGGCTATGTGACCTTAGGCAAGTTGCTTAACCCTGTTTGTCTCCTTAGTTTCCCCATCTGTAAATTGATTTGGAGCAGAAAATGGCAAACCACTCTAGTGTCTTTTTTCAGGAGAACCCTGGTTTGACAAAGAGTCAGGTATGACTGAAATGACTCAACAATAAAAACTTTCTAATATGAGATTTTGCAATTGTTCTAAAATATGAAATATTACTAAGTTTTTAATGGGAAAAACAAAATAAGGCATAACATCATCCTCTGATGGCTATTTTTCTGCTTTAGCCTCTGACAGCATTGAGCTTTAGTTGATAGACTCACCGTCCTTAGCTAGGCTTGTAGTTGAAGGCTTTCCCATTTGTTCTTGACCATGTCCTTATGGATCTTCTCAGTAATAGTCTCTTAGGATCTGTGACCAAGGCCATACTGTAGAGAAGCATTAGAGTATTTGTTCAGTAAAAGTCTATTGCCGATTATTTCTTGGGAAGAAAATCTATTTTCTTTTTTGATTTGTCACAGCTCTAGAATCAGAATTAGCACACCTTGAAGGAACTGTGAAATTAAACTTTCCAAGAACCTCCAAAACAGTGAACAAATCATAAAACTTTAAAGTTCAAAGAAATTGTAAATATTACTTAGTCCTATTTATTTTACATTTACATGAAAGAAAAATCAAGTGATATTGCATAAGTTGTACACCCAGTGACAAGACAGAGGCTTTATAAGTCTGGGTCTCTGTTTCTGAGTCTAATTTTTTAGGCCATACCATGATAGCATCCAGATATACTTTGATAATTCCACGCCATCTTTTTTACTCTAAATTGGTCTATAGTCAAATTGGGATAGTCAAAAGCAATGACATTTTGAGTCTGAGGACCTGTGACCACATTCTGATTGTACTCTTTACAACCACTACCAACCAGGACAAGACATTACATTTCTCTAGGCTTCATATTTCTCATCTGTAAAATGAGGAGGATGGAGTAAATGATGTTAAAGTCTCTTTCCTACTCAAAATCCTATACTGCTATGACAAAAGAAGCACAATAAATGGCCTTATTTCTTTTCTTTCATCAGGGTTTTTGTCAGAAAGACATGAAAGAAGAAGAAAGAATGAGTAAAGTGGTTGAAATTTAATGTTTGAACCTTGAAAAGGACATCAGACTAGCTAGTATTTATATGACTCTTTAAAGGGTGACAATGCACTTTCAACTCTAGATTATAGGTACTATTATTATCCCTATTTTATAGATTTGAAAAGTGAAGCACACAGAAGTTAAGTGATTTGCCCAGGGTCACATAGCTAATATGTTTTCAAGGCCAGATATGGACTTAAGGTTCCTGAATCTGGATCCAGCATTCTACCTATAGCAGTATCTATCTACATCAAGGTATAATGGGAAATCCCTCACATCTCTAAAAAAGCCAAAAAAAAAAAAAGACCCTCCAAACAACAGTACATCTGGATTCACAAGACCTAGAAGTTTGACTTAACTAGCATTACTTTGGGTAAGTAATTCTACTCTTGGGAGCCTTAGTTTTCTCATTTGAAAACTGAAGGATTTGTACTGTATCATATTTAGGAACTCTTTCGTGGTATAAGTATTGTGATTCTAAAGGATTCAAACATCCAAGAATATGCTGTTCTCTAAACTCATTTTCAAGTGTCTCTTGGTAAGACAAATAACATCTTCCTCTCTCCCCTGTATATGTCTGTGGGGTTCCAAAGTCCTATTGAAATGTATTCTGGAGGTGTTTGAAAAACATTCCCGAAAAATGGTGGAAATAGCTTTAGAGGCACTGACAGTGATGTTAAAAAGATTGTGGAGCACAGGAGAGGCACCGAAGGACTACAAATATGACTATTTTTCCTGCTTTTTGCAAAAGAGAGAGTAATAGAAACTAAGAACTATAGATGTGGGATTTGACCTTGATTTTGATTTCTGAAGAAAATATGTATTATTAAAGAGGTATTTAACAAATATTTGGAAAAGTAAACAATGATAACAATGATAAAGCATGTTTTCGTTAAGAAAAAATAATGACAGACTAGAATTAAATTCTATTTTGACAGCTACTAAACTGGTATGTAAAGGGTATGCTATAAACATAATAAATCTAGATTTTAACAAAGCATTTGTTATAGTCTCTTGTGTTATTCTTGTAAAAAAGATGGAGAAATGTGGGTGAGATGATAATACAATAGGGATTTTAGCCAGTTGAATGACTAGATCCAAAATATTGTAAATATAGGCTCTATGTCATGCCATTACCAATACAGAGTCCCAGGGATCTGTGTTTCAACCTGTACTATTCAATATGTTTTTGGTCAAGGCTTTGGGAAAAAAGACATAGAGCACATGCTCATCAAAATTGCACAATGGACAAAGCTGAGAGGGAGAGTTAACATAGTGAAATCAAGTCAGGATTTTAAAATCTGTTAACCAATAAGCACATTTATTTCAGTATAATAGGGATAAATTTAAAGTCATGCTTGAGTCTAAAGTATTGACTTCATGAACATAATGGAGAAACAGTAATTCATTTGAAAAAAAAAATGGGTGCTTTTGTGTACTCCGCTCTCTGATATGAGTCAACAGAATGCCATAGAAATCAACAACAACACAAAGGCTAATGTGATCTAGGATGCACCAAGAGACAAATAACATCTATTAATAACGAATTGATAGTCCTGGTCAATGAAAATCTAAAGCATTCTCTTCAGATCTGGATGTAGCCAAGTAGGGAGGACATCAGTAACCTGGAGAATGTCCAGGACAAATAAGATACAAGAATAATCTTGATCTCACTGCCACAGAGAGAATAGTTGAGGGTACTGGGGATGTATAATTTGGAGAAGTCAAAGTGTGGGTTGGGGGCATATAGCTGGTTATTCAGGCATTTGAAGAGCTATTATGTGATTAGGATTGAATTTGTTCAATTTGACCCAACAGAGCAGAATCAGTATTGAGAGTTAGAAGTTAAAAACGTTATAAATTATGAACTGATATCAGGAAAAACTTCTTAAGAAATTAAATTATCTAAAAGAGTGAAATATGTCAGGAGTTGTTTAGTTTTTCCACCCTGGAGGAGGAAAAACTAGAATGGGGTAGGGAACCTGTGGTCCTCTAGATCCTTAAGTATGGCCCTTTGACTGAATCCAAAACTTTACAGAATAACTTGGATTCAGTCAAAAGGCTGCACTTGAGGACCTAGAGGACCATATGTGGCTTCAAGGCTGCAGGTTACCCACCCCTGGCCTAGAGGTCCATTTGTTAGATGTGTTGTAGTAGGAATTCTCTTGAGGTTGTTGGTAGAATTAGATGGCTACAAGGTCATTTCCAATTCTGAGATTCAGTGCAAAATACAGATACAGCTCTACCTCCAATTCTGACACTGAGTAAAATTTTAAAGCCCTTTTCTAATAGAAATCACAGTAGTTTTTTGTTTTTTTTCAGGGAATGGCTATTGTTTTTTCCCTCAGAAATGTAGCTCCAGGAAGTGATGAAAAGGACTAGGTGTGTAAACATGACTATAAAGAATTCTATGTGATGTTGCAGTAAGGTTAACATAGGGAGAAACAGACTGAATTTTTCTGTGTTGTTGTTATTGGGGTTTTTTTACGTAATCAAAAAGGTTAAAGTCAGCAGTGACTTATTAAACACTCATGTTGTGCCATGCACCATGCTAAATTCTGGGAATACAAATGCTAACAGAAAGAAAGATATTCCCTGTCCTTGATGAGCATATATCCTAATGGAGGAAGAGAACACATAAGAAGAAGATGAAAAGCCAGAGTGTGGAAGGGGAACAGGAAGAAATGGAGATACTTGGTGAGAGGGGATGGTAAAGAAAGCACCGAGTCAAGAGTATAGCCTGGAAAGGAATAAAAATATATTTGGTCTTAGATAATCCCCTTAAAATGAAGGTTCCAGAAAGAATCAATCAGTGGAAGAAACTGCATCAGAGAAAGCTGTTTCCAAAGTGAGAAATTTAGAACTGAACCTTCTGAGGTACAAAGGTTTCTGTGGCCTAGTAGGGAAAATCAAAAAAAGTCAAGAATACAGCCAGGAGAGGTTTCTTTTCTCATTGAGAATATTTATCTTAGGGGTAGAGAAGCTCTCACCCAATATCCTATCAGTAATATTGGTCTTTGTTTCATGGGTTGGTTAATATCCAAACACCTTGGAAAAAGCCCTCCAGCCTTTTAGGTAGTTGCTATTTGGGCAATTTATGAAAGAGCAAAAGTGGATAAAAAGAAAGTTAAGTGCTTGTGACTATACATAGGTATCCAAATATTTATTGATTATTACTGATTTTTTTTCTCTTCTCTTTTTTGACACGTATTGAATTAGATGTTGCCTATGTTCTTTTTTTTTTTTTTTAAGTTACCAGTCTAGACACAAATTTACATTTGGAAATTATTCTTGGGCAGTTCTCCAGGATTCACTTGAAAACATGAATTTAGAATAAAGATGCATAAGGCAAGGAGTAAATGAAGAAATATTGTCTATTAATCTAAGGTGAAAACTTCCCCTGAAGCATAACAAAATAATTTTCATACACTGGTAAAAAGCCTAGAGACATGATTCATTTTCCTCCAATTAAGTCTAAACATTCCTCACCAGTATTTTTAATATTGAAACAGTTTTAAAGTAGGGTTTTAGTCAACAAGTACACATCATTCTGTAGCCAAATGGAGAAATGATAAAACCGTTGAAGTCAAAGTTTTCTGGAAGCAGATTTGCCTACTTGACTACTTTATTCACAACAGTTCATAATGTAATTTCACATTGTTTTTACTTAGATGCTTTGCCCTTCAAAGGATTTCTACTATAGTGTTTCTGGTGTATTATAATATAAATCCTTTTCCACAAATACAGTTCTATAATATTATTCATAGTGCCATAGAAAGTGAAGTAATGATATTTAATTTTAATATGAAGCTATAATCAGTGGAATTGACTTTTTCTTCCAAATGATAGTGTCAAATCATCATTTCTTTTTGCTGAAGAAAGGTTATGTTTGTAACTGCGAAAAGTAGGGAAAGTGGTGACATTACATTAGAGTTCTAATTGTGACAATAAAGTCTCCCTTTCCCCATTAGTGTGGGCAGCCATAGCAAATGTAAACAGTCTGAACAGTACATGTTGCTTCATTGTTGTTTGGCCCCAGAAGTTTTGAGTCAATTTGTAGTGGTTATTCTTTACTGATTGGGTAATTACGTGTTAATTTCTTTTATGGTGTTTAATGGCAGAAATAATCCTTTGATAAAAAACAAACTGAGTTTTTATTCTTCAAATTTAAAAATAATATGTTATCAAAATAGCCATTTCTCTCATTTCTAAAGGAGTTGGAAAAGGTGAAACATCATGAAACTTTCAATATGTTGAGAAACAAATGGGAAATTTTTTTATACTAAATGTTACCTTTTACATAGATCTTCTCAACCAATTTCTTCTAGAGGTTAAGTTTATACTTGTAAGTAATCCTATAATATCTTTAATGAATTGTAAACTACTATAAACTATCTTTATTTAAAAGGAACATCAAATGTTCCTCAGAATATTTCCAGGATATTGATTTTTAAGACAATTCCTTATTAAACAATTGCCTAAGAACAAGAATGAAAAACAACTATCCTTCTTCTGTGAAAGTATCAGTGTCAGATTAAAAAAAATAGTTTAAAAAAAACAACACTAGATCTTGATTTAGAAAAATAGAAATTATAATTGAAGTTACAGCTTGAATTTAAAATAAAAAAAAAACACCCTGATACCTGGCAAAATCAGATTTTTCTCCTTTATTCAGTGATAAATCAAGTCTATGTATAAAGAATAAAATTATTAATTCCTAGATTTCTTGTACATAAATCATAATCAGTTGGAAAGAAAATATTTTGTGTTAAACAATAAAACAATCACAAAATTTAGAGCTGGAAGGAATTTCAGGGAGAATTCAATTTGCCACCTTCATTTTATAGATGAGTAAACTGAGTACCAAAGAGGCGGAATTCAATGCAACAAGCATTTTTAAGTCTGTACTATATGCCATAACCTATAGTAGACCCTGAAGATAAAAAAAACAAATGGAATAGTCCTTGAAATAGATTAAACCTAATGGGGCAGGGGAATTAATAAGGAAAATGGACCTGAGACAAAGGGCCTTTCTATAGATAAGTAAACAATGTCTATTCAAAAACAATTTACTTACATTCTTGAATCTCAGTTTCTTCATCTGTAAAATGTCAATAAGGGCACCTACTTCAGAGGATTGCAAGGATTAAAATGTGAAAAAAAAAAAGCATAAAACACTTTTCAAACCTTAAAGTGCTATATAAATGTGTTTTTATTGTCTCATTCTCAGTTTTTTAAATTGTAATTCACATAGAAAAGTTAAGACACATTGCTACTATTCTCTTAAGTGTTCTGCAAACCATAGATGAATAAAATATTTACTTTTTGTAGTTGAATAAGTTTTAGGATATAATTGAATCATTTGTAAGCACACTGAAAGCACTCTGGGTATGACTCTAAAGCAGTCATATTTGATGGGTCATGTCTTTATAGGAATTTGTCAGACACGAATTTTTGCTGTATATGGTGGGGTTTTGGAGTTCCTTTAATAATCTTTATTGGTCATTAAATCTGGGCTTGCTTCTTAATAATGTCTCTACTGTAACTTCTCATGAAAATGGCATGGTTTTGAATCTCCATCAAAGACTCCTCTATTTCCACAAACAAATGCCCAAGAATCAGTTTTATTTAAAAAAAAATCTTTTTTTATTAAAATATTTTTGACTGAGTTCATGTGAAGGTTACCCATGGAGGGCCTTTTGATTCTATTTTTAGATCTGAATCATTTCATAGGCTCTATTCAGATTTTTAGTATTATTCAACAAATTCTGTTATTAGCCTTTATTGTTGCTAGGACAATTGGTATCTGCTTATTCGAAAACAAGTTTGGGCTTTGGCACGTTTATTATGTGATCTTAGAATATCCATCAGTCTTCTTCCTCCAATTTGGTATAAAAGTATTTATCTTTCTGTAGCTATTTTAAGGTGATGGGCTCCAAGTTTCATTAATAATGAACTTTTTTGTTAAGATAATTTCAAGTCTCCATAATTTGTTTTCAGTTCAGAATGTATACAGTGAGATTAATATTGTAAAGGTATAAATTGCTATAAATATTCTCTTTCCATTCACCTTTAGTTTCATAATGCCAGTAAATCTCAACATTAAACCACCACCTTCTTTTTGAGATCATCAGACTTGATGATTGTTACCTAGAGGAGGCCAAGATATCTGGAGAAATCTCCTTTATCCAGTGGTTCTATGCATCCTCCATATTTAAGGTTAAAGTCTTCAGACTCTGTCTTTCTTTGGCATATGTTAATGATTTTGTACTTATCAAAACTAAATAACATTATGCTATAACTGGACAAAGAGTCCTTGAGATCAAAAAGCTGTCTCATATGTTTTTGATGGAGATAAAGTTTGATATCATCCATTTACATGAAGCAATTAAAAAAATATTATGCTTTGACTCTGTCTTTAACTTGGAAGCCATATTTAGTTTTATTTATGAGAAATGCTCATAGATTTAAGGCTAGGAAGAATTATAATAGGATTAAGCTATCTCATAAAATGCTGTATTTTATAAGAGTAGATTACTCTTTGCTGCATTCTGCCAATTTCAAACTCTCTACCATCATTACTTAGTTTCTTCTCAAGTGAAGTTCATTCAATAAAAATTTTCCACTCAATTTAAATCATGGTATCAACTTGTATTGGAGCCCAGTTCAATTTTTTCCTCTTTCAAGAAGTTCAGCACACCACGAAATAACTTCCTTTCCTCCTAATTCTTTATTTTCCTTATATTCCATGACCTTCTCTTTCATTGTACTTCAACCATATACAGGAATGGTCACACACTATATGTCACTATTATTTAGAGGGGTTCTTCTTCCTTACTTAGGAACCTTGATCATAATCTCGCATAATTGTTTCTTTCTGTCTGAAACCTATTCTTCAATCCTTCTACCCTTTGATATTTTCCCAGGTCATTGTTTCTCCTCTGACTTCACTTCACTCCCTCTCTTCTCTATAGTTAACGATTGTAACTCTGTTATCTTTTCCTCTCTGATCCCTTACCTCTGTCCTGTGGCTGTTCTACTTCTGACAGATAATCAGCCTCAGTACATTTGGTTCTTCTTCTACTTATGAGCTGCGCTACTTGGTTACTGTTTGGGCCTTGAATGGCTCAGAATGAATGTGAATAACAATTGTTTGTACTTTGGCCAAAAATTCTGAGGGTCTTCCACTCCCACCTAGATCTTTTTTTTTTTTTAAAGAAGCCATTCTTTGCCTAATTTTTTTATTAAGCCTTAATCACTGAATGCGTGCTGCCTCAGTCAGACTGAGACCTGTTAAAGACCTTAGTTGGAAAATGCCAAAGTCCCCCACTGCATCCTGGGCCATCTCCAGTTATCCTGAGCCATATCTGGCCCCTGGACCCAGATGACTCCAGAGGAGAAAGTGAGGTGGTGACTTTGTACAGCCCTCCCTCACTGAAATCCAATTCACTTGCATGTTATGGCATCACCTCCCTTATTTCTTGGTCCTCTTCAAGAACAAAAGACAAATGGCCATTTATTATCTTCTATTTAAGTAAGATCCAAGTGAATATTATATTTCAAAAGATATAAGGTCACACATTTCAAGCTGGAAGGGAACCTTATATACAATATAATCCAACATTTTACAAATGAGAAGCGTGAGGCCCCTATAGGTTAAGTTACTTGCCCAAAAGCAAACAAATGATAAATGGCAAAGTTTGTATTTGAAAACAGATCTGATTCCAGGGAAGTTAGGTAGTGCAGTGAATAGAGTGCTATGCCTGAAGTTGGAAAGACTAATCTTCTTTAGTTCAAATCTGGTCTCAGATACTTTATAACTATATGTGGGCAAGTAACTTTACCCTGTTTGCCTCAGTTCCTCATCTATAAAATGAGTAAGAGAAGGAAATGGCAAACCACCCTAGCATTTTTACCAAGAAAACCCCGAATAGGGTCACAAAGAGTCACCCATGACTGAAATGACTGAACAATAACAATTTCTGATTCCAAATTCAAACCCTTTTCCCCCCACCATCTGACACTGTCTCCTATGAGTAAGATTGGTGATGATGTGGGACAGTTCTAACTTTGGGGAAACTTCTTCGAGAACGAAAACTGGAAGGATAAAAGCAAGCTTGATTCTCTAAAGCTTTCTTTAAAAAAAAAAGAGTGACTCAGGTATTTGGGCTCTGTTATTTATAGAATGTATGTGACACAAAAAGTAGACTAAGCCAGGTAGCCTATTTCTGTAGATTGTGAGTTATTTGGCAATACGTGGCATGCCTTGCTCTGATGGTGAAATTTGCTCTCCTAAAAGTGAATCCTTTTTTCTTTTCTCTAGTGAATAGAGGTCATACTGACCTGTATTCTGATCCAGAAAACTCAGGTTTCAGTAGTGTTTGAAAATAGTCATTTCTTTTTGCTTGCTTGTTTTTTTGATGGGATACAGGAGGGTCCTGGGGAGAGGTTGGATAGGAATGTTTTATTTGAAATCTAAGTATTTGGTCTGCATTGATAGTTATTAAACACTGGGTGGTGATGTTTGCAATGGTTAGGATGATTTGTGGATGCAAATTTTACGTGGTTTTGTCCTAAGAAAACATACCCGATATTATATTTAGGAGAAAGAGGCAATTCAGTTAGCTATGGTCTTTTCCCACAAACACTTTACCTCATATTTCTTTTTAAGGAGTCAGCATCTGCTAAGAAGAAATGCAATATACCTGGTTAAAATCAGTAAGGAAAAGTAAAATATAATAAAATATTTGTTTTTTAACTCTTATTCAAAATCCTGTAATAGTCAGATTCAGCCTCAATAACGATGTGGTTCATATTCCAAGTAGTACTGGGTTTTCTTCCCTAATGGTTAACCAGTGGCAACTGAGAATAGAGCCTACAACTGTAGAATAGAATAGAAGAAAATTACGAAGGAAGGTCATAATTTTCCTGTATATGTCCCACATATACACATCTGGATTAAGTGATGGGACCCACACTTATGAGGATATTGATAAGCTGAAGAGCATTCAGAGGGGGGAGACCAGGATAACGAAATGACTTGAGATTTTCTTAAGATGAAATGGATTGGGTTTATTTGTCCTGCAGAGGAGAACAATAATTTGAAATAATGTTTATCCTATTAGGGATTAGACAGGTTTTGTTTGACTCCAGAGATCAAAATTAGGAGCCTGTCAGTATAGGTTGTAAAGAGGTAAAATTAGGTTTGATGTTAGGGGAAAAATCCCTGATCATTAGACCTGACTAAAAGTTTCCTGTGATGTCATCAGAGGAAATGAGTCTCCCTTCATTGGAGGTTTTAAGCAAAGACTTAAAGATGCTGGAGGTATATTGTTCATGTTTAAATTTGGGTTGAACTAGATCATTCTTTGCTATTCAAATTCCTTTCCTCTCTGAGATTCTGTGATGCTTATGGATGGTATGTAATCTTTACAAACCAGTAATCTTTACAAACCAGTTCCCCCGCTTCTCTCCTACGCACCCCTTTAGTATATTTTCTCTACCTTTGAGCATCTGTTACTTCCAGAGAATGTTAGAGTTTTATGATTTCTTATTTTGGGTTAGAAATTTGTCAGTTGATTTGTGCTTGCATTATGCATGTCATGTAGACGTGAATTCTGTGGATGTGTACAATGCATATTGAGATATACATATGCATGTATGTGTGTATGTATGTACGTATTCTACTTCTTTGCTGAATATACCTCATACCTTGCGACTAATTTGTGATTATATTTTAGCTGATTTATGGTAGGGTTCTAGAGACCTTCAGTCATAAGCACTTAAAATTAATCACAGAATTACATAAATCACAAATGAGAGAATTTTATAGAGCATTGTTTACCCCTTGTGAAACAGTAAACTTTTCTTTAAAATTGATTATATTAGCCTTTTAGATTTTTGTGCATGTATGTAAAAATGTCTCAATGATTAGGCTTATAGTTTTTAAAAGAAAGTTTTACTGTTTGAATTTCTCTATGAATGAAATACATTATTTTGAAATTTAACCAAATAAATTAATTCTAATTTCTTATTTGCTGTTTTTTGTTACCTCGGGATGTTCCAAGAAAATTTAACCTAATATATTCTTAAATCAATTCTCCTTTCATCTTCTTTTGACCAAAATGGGCACTTCAGATTTCAATCATAATCAGTTCTTACTGAGCCATAAATATTTTGCTCCATTTCGTCCTCTCTTGGCTTTGGTTATTGAAAATAGATAAATAATAGATAGAACATTTCATTTAGGACTTCCTATGTGCCAGTCACTGTACTAAGAGAAAAGAATAAAGGAAAAAGACTATCAAATATCTAAGTTCTATAGCTTGGCCAGTATAGTTATTTTTAAGTTTCATTTCTCTGTTCTTACTATTTATACGCACACACACACATGCACATACACACACACAAAAAGAGAGAGAGACAGTGGTTAAAGTTTCTGGTTCACTTTCCACAGTATAAGTCTAACCTCTTACTTCTTTTTTAGTCTTTAAAAATATTTATCTATTTGTTTATTTATTTATTTTAGCTTTTCAGATTTCTGGGTGCATGTCTTAGATAGAGCTTAATGGAACTTAGCAATCATTTAGTACAACTTCTAATTTTAAAGGGAAATTGAACTCTGAAAGTGGAAGAGAATTAATTAAAATTCAATAGATTATAAGAGTTAGGATTCAAATTCAAGGTTTTTTTTTTAATCTTTTCATTCAATGGCCTTCCGACTCTTCCATGCTGTAGCAACTTGTTAGAATGTCAATCACGTTTAAAATTTATTGCCTAGATTTGCTTGCTTTTCACTGGCTAATTGGATCTTTGATTCTATCAAGGTAATGAGCTCTGGATAATTGACACCTTTCATATAAACTATAGTTTTGAGAGTCATCTGTAGCTCTCAGAGGTGAAGTGATTGACCTAGTATGTGTTAGAGGTAGAACTTGAATCCAAGTCTTTCTGACTGTGAGGCCAATTTTCCATGCCTATAAATATTTGGATCTGCACTGTTGGGAATATTGTCAACACTGACGAGATGATGGATCCATTAAAGAAATGTTTTGCGGGGCAACTCGGTGGCTCAGTGAATAGAGCACCAGCCCTGTAGTTAGGAGGACCTGAGTTCAAATGTGGCCTCAGACACTTGACACACTTACTAGCCATCTGAGCATGTTTTGAGAAATTTTGAAAAAATGTTTTGAGAAAGTGATATCTTTTCTAACTACATCAGGTTACTCTTTTTCTTTCCTTCCAAGTAGAAAATTGTACTCCTTTGCCTCTCACTTCATTGTAGTAGGATCATTGTAAACATTAATAATGTTATTTTGTCAGTGGAATGATAGTTTTTGGTGCTTACCTACATGGTCTACTGAGAAGATAATGTATGTTAGGCAAAAAAAAAAATGTTTTGTCAGTTCATTTGAATAGCCTTTTATTCATTGTTTATTTTGTATAAAGCAAAGACAGTCTTATATAATGAATATAGTACTAGACTTAGAATCAAGAAAATCAAATCTAGCCTCTCACAGGAATTAGTTATGTGGCCCTAGGCAAATGACTTGCCATTGCACATACTAAATTTAAACCACCTGAGAATGGGCATGTTCCCTGAGAGTAGAGTGCAAACTGGCATTTCCTTCCTATTGACCTGGAACAATTTTGAGTGTAGATTTGCATATCTTTGAGTGTAGATTTCACTTTACTATATCAATCAACTGATTAATTATTGATTAATTAATCATTTATTTGGAGCTTACAACACACATACCAGATACTATAGTAGGCACTGGAGATAGAAAGAAAAGGTGGAATTATCAATTCGCCTCTCTCAAGGAGATTACATTTTGTTCGACAAGTCTGATTCTTTGACATTGCTAACCACATCCTTTTCAATACTCACACTGCTTGTACAAGCATACAGCATTTTGCTATAAGCTGATGGGGGGATCTTATTTGCATTTTTAGGATTCCAATACTGCTAACCTTACCCCCTGGTGTTCAGGACATTCATTTTGTTTTCTACTCTTTTTTGAAGGGACGCTTTTGTATTCTGCTTAAGGTTCCTTAGGGTTTTCTCCTCAAGGCTGTCCTTATTCATTTTAGTGAGATTTTGCCTGTGTTGGGAAGTTGGTTGTTATTGGATCAAACAGAATAGAATTTTCCCTGAGTTCTGCATGCCAAAACTTGCTCTGGAAATACTCATTTTAATCCCTTTTAAATATCCCTTTAAATATGATTCATGATCTTCAAGTTATAGTCAAGCTTATTGTTTTCAGTTCATTTTGCATGATTTCCAAATCAATAGGCCCTGTTAGTTTACTCCAAACATTGAGCTAATAAATTTGAGTGATCAGATATATATGACATTATAGACCTGCCTCTCCAATCTTCATTATCATTTTGATTTTAGGCATAATTCACTTCACATTCCAAAGGTTACAGGACATTGTGCAACTAAGGTATATTTTAATTATAACAACAGGATAACAGACTAGAATTTTCCCCAGAACTGATCCCCACAATCTCTCAAACTCCCCAAAACAGAAATTATGCACCAAAGATAATACAACTTCAGCTTTTTCATGGCTTAGGACACCAAGAATCCAAAAGAAGTTTAAAAAATAGGAACTAATGCTTACTGATTCTGAACTCATGTAGCACCCCTTTCCCCACTCATATGCCACCATCAGGGAGGTTATACTAGCATACCCAAGGACAAGACACAGACTTACATTAATACCCACTTCTACACCCTGTTCCCCACTCCCTTTTTCTAGTGTTTTAGAAACAGTGACTCTGGCCTATCAAAATTACCTCAGGTCTCAACAACTGCCTTGGCTACAGCCCTTTGGGAGAAAAAAAAAAGTCTTCCAGGGGCAGCAACCTGGAAGCACCAATGCTTCATAGTTCTGACCAGGCAGAAGTTCTGAGCAGTTGGTTCTGGTAGACAGTGAATTGCCATGGCTAGCAGGCTCTGAACTGCCCATAAAAGAACAAAAAATAAGGAATATTGGCACAGGTAACCAGGACAGCACACTGCACTTGTTGGAAATTATGCAGCAATCCACCATGACTGAAGAAAGAGCACAGAATCCAACTGGGGTCAGTTCTAACCACTCAAAAGTCAGTTGATACAGAGACTTGAGCTGGTGATCTGTGAAATGCTCTATATGGGAAGAAGCTGAGCTTTTTGAGAAATAGTCCACAAGGAAACCATAATTAAGGAAGATTGAGTCAGAAGCAAGCAATAAGTAAAATAAAGGGGAAGATTGTAAGTACCCAAAATTACAGGAAGAAATCTCACAGACCTTGAACATAAACTGATAATTCAACAAGAAAAACAGTAGCTATAGAAATATGATCTCCAGATCTAGTAAATGAATTTGGGCATGTATGATAAAATATGTAAAATAATAGAAAATGACCTAGCACTTGATGAGACAGAGCATCCTGTGGAAATTGAGGAGAACATGAAACCATCACATTTATATTCCTTAGTGGTTTAAAAAAGAAATGAGAATCATGGGAGAAAAATTATGTCCTGCATAGAAAAAATAATGAGAAGGATAGAAAAAACTTGAGTCTCCAATGGCAAGCCTCACCAAAGAAACAAGAGAGAACAATAGATTGGACCTATAAATTCACAGAAATGAAAGACAACTTAGAAGATAATAAAAAAAAAAACAATAACACTAAAAGAAATTATGTTTACTGTACAAGCAAAACATACAGATCTCAAAGACAGGATGTGTAGTGACAATATGAGGAAAAGTAAAAGAACATAATGGGATAAAAAAAATTTAACACTATAATGGTGAAAAAAAATCAAGAGAACTGCCAATAACTTCTGAATATATAAAGTGAGATTCCAGTTGAAAGAAATCACAGATCACTTCCAGAAAAACAAACAAACAAATAAATAAATAAATAAATAAAACCCAAGGCTACAATCTCTAAGAAATATAGTGGTTCAATTTAACAATTCAATTCAGAAATAGAAAGTTCTCCAAGCCTTCAGGAGTAAACCTTTCAAATAAAAAACAAGGACATTTGAATAACGCAAGACTATTATGCACTGATTAGAAAAAGGAAGAGGGGAATGGAATGTCTTCTGAAGAACATTGGAACTCAGGATGTAACCAGGGAAACCTATCTTGAAAATCTGAGTCTAATCATACAGGGAAAAAGACAAATGTTCAATAATTTGAAAAAGAGGTTGGAATATTTTAGAAAAAAAAACATGAACTGAAGAAATTTTTTGTCTAAGACCTCAAACAATAGAAATTTCAGAGATGTGGTTAAATGTAGTCAGCAAAAGCCACAAAGTAACAATCAAAATAATAGTAAAAGACTTTTTTTCCCCTTGTAAATGTAAAGGAGACAGAGGTGAGGCATAAATCTGGCATAGGTAACAGTGAAGATTTGGATGGGAGCTTTATGGAAAGAAACTGACAACACCCTGCTGACAGGTGTTTGCTTCTTTTGTGGGACTACATTATAACATGGGAGAATACATGAAAGGGGGAAAGAAAAAAGGACATATGGAGGAGTGACTGATACTTTGTGGTCAAAGGCTAGCAATAAAGGGAAGGTGGTCCTTGCTGTCATATAAAGTGAATAACCTATAGGAGGAGTGGTTGAAGAAGAGGGAGGAATGATTGAAAAAGGAAGGAAAGGAAAGATACCCTACTTTGAAAGTGGGAGTGGTTCCACTGTTGAATGGGTGAAAGGAGATGAAGACTTTATATTGAGACCTGGGAGATGGTACCTGAAAAATCTACTTGTGCTGGGAGGTGAGGGAGTTAGAATTCCTGGGGGCAGCTAGAACCTGGAGGAGTGGGAGAACATGGACCTAAGGATGACATAGCAGGCTAGCATAGAAAAAATAAATGGTCAGCAAAAGAAGGTATAGATCAGTGGTAGGGGGAGGTGACCTACTATGGTGCTATGTTCTCTCTGATACCTGCAATAATTGTGTTGTTCTCATAGTAAAGCATAATGGAGAGGGGGGATCCATGTAGTAAGCACTACAAGACAATGTCAGAAAGTGTTTAGAGGGAAGATTCTAGAATGAATTCCTTGAAAGTTTGATTACATGAAGAACACAGAGAAAAATTAGATACCAAATGATTATAGAGTTCATCAAGCAGAGAATGAGATTCTAAAGTAAATGGAAAGAAGTTGGATAACAAAGAGTTAAAAGAAATCATTTGGCAAAAAAAGATGCAAAAATGAAATTTAAAAAAAAATTTAAAAATAGCAAATAGTATTAAATAGGAGAAGAGAGAATCAACCAGAATAAATGAAAGGAAAGAAGAGGGAGTAGAAGTTTATAAGCAGATAAAAGCAGGACAGAGGAATTGATAAGCAAAGCCTTACAAGGAAAGGGTTAAGAAACAAAGGGAGATTGGAATGAGGGGAAGACAGTTAATGGGAACAGGGTGTAACAACAATGTTACTACCAGTTGCTGTGGGGGTGTTAGACCAAGAACACCAGAACAGAGGAGAGATGCTATCACAGGTTCTTTGATCTGCTTTTATAAAGGAAAGTGACTCAAAATGGATTATATAATTTACTTAGTTCAGGGGGTGTAATGCCAAGCAAAGGCAACTTCCAAGGTTTGGAATACCAGCATAGTAACTCTATTTTATTCACTGACAAATTAAGGCAAAAAAGAAAAAAAAAAAACCATTCACAGAACAGAGAAAATCAAAATACAGTGAAACTCATTCATTTAGCAAGTAAGTTCTCAATTCAATCCAAGTACTACTCTACCCATGGGCAGTTCATTTAGTCAGTCAAAGTCTCTCTTCTTAAATGGAGATTAGTTTCCAGTCATAAACAAAGTACATTCATTTGGTCAGTCACAGAGCACAAAAGAAAGTCAAAATTTTCCCACCCCTAGATCACAACTGAAATACAATACCATCCATTAACACCAAGCATTTTCTCAAAAGGGGCAGGAGAGCACAAAAAGCCATCCACCCTTAAGCTACAAGGTTAAGATATCATCACACTATTGAATACCCAAGGAAAGGTCTTTCCTTCATCTTGACACAAGGCAAGTTCTCAGCAATCTCTGCTCCAGGGGACACAAAGCTTAACAAAGCCATAATATACATTGCTAGGGTCCTCATTAATTCAGTCTCTGCCTGCAGAACAGTCCCAGAACCCCTGAAAACATCAGCAAGACACTTTTCCAGGATTTCTGTAAACATAAAACAAGAAAATACTCCTTCAGGGCTTCTGAACCAACAGCAAGTTTCCAGGACCTCTGCAACAGCAGCACTGTCCTTCACCAGCAGATAAATCTGGCAAAACAACATCAAAACAGACAGACAAAATATCCACATCTAGCCATGCCTCCTCAGTTCTCTTCAGCTCTGGGTGGCAGTTCTCAAAAGTCCTGGGCAGCTCCAACTGGCCCTCAGCTGTCTCTCTCTTAGCAACACTGGCCCCCAGCAATCCTTCTCTCTGCCTCCATGATACTGCTCCCCAAAAGTCCTTCTGGCCTCGTCTGCTTGGGCCTTCACTGTGCTTCGGCCTTCTCTGTGCTTGGGCCTCCCTCTAAATCCACAGCACCAGCTCCTCCCAGTTCAGCCCTCTCTCTTCACATCAATAAGTCCATCCCACAAGTGGGATTCACAAGCTCTGGGTTTCAACACTTAACCCAAAACCCAAGCCAATACAAGGGATCTTTAAATTCCATTACCATTACAGGGGGAAAACACTCTGAACTTCAGAGAAAAAAGAAACAGAAATTACACACAGCAATAATAGCATAAAGACCAAAAGACAGGGTTTCTAACAATCTGACCAGCTAATACATACATCACAGATCAATAGACAGATCCAAATATCTGACCATTATGTACATACATAGTTACCAGAGATAGAAGCACCAATATCTGGGTTTTCAAAGCAGAACAGGTCCTTGATGGCTACCTACAGTCTCACCTGGATATATCACACAAACACTCTTCCCATGAGTGAGCCTCTAAGCAAGATGCTAACCTCAGAGTATATATACACTTCTTTGGGGTCAGAGGGCATCAGAACCTTTGTGATTCAGGCTCATGTGACTCAAACTCATGTAACTTAGACTTCCATGTGATTTAAGCAGGTCACATGGGCCTATTAATGGATGGGAAAGATCTTTTCATTAAGCAAAAAATACACTAACAATACACAGGGCTACCTTAGGGGGGAAAAAAAGTTTGAGTAACTCAAGGAACACAATACTGTGTTTACAGCAGAAGAGGGAAATAAAGAGGGAAAAAAAACATAAAAACATTTAAAAAACAATTTTGAAACACATGGAGGAAAATATAAATTTTAATAACTCTAAATTTGAATGGATCACAAAGTCCAGTAAAATGAAAAAATGACAAATTACTTGAAAAAAGTCCTACAATATATTGTTTGCAAAAGAAAACACAGTTTAAAAATAAAAGCATAGACAAAGAAAAATTTTGAAAATGGAAAAAAAATTGCTGTTCATCAAGTGAAACTGAAAAAGTAGGAGTTGTAATCATGCTATCAGAAAAAGCAAAAACAAACATTAAAAATAGGAAGAAATAAACAAGGAAATTATATTATACTGAGAAAAACTGAAGACCATAAACTAATACTAAAAACATATATGCTCCAAATGCTGTAACGTGCAGATATAATAAAAGAAACAATATCTGCGCTTCAAGTAAACATAAACAGTAAAATAACAATGAAGGAAGACTTTAAAAGTCTTCTATCAATTTTGGATAAGTCTAACAAAAAAAAACAAAAGGGAAGCTATGAAACTGAACAAATTTCTGAAAAAACAGTTAAATATTTATGATACATGCACACACATATCTATACACATATACACATATATACATATATATATATATATATATATGAAACCAGAGAGTGACAGCAAAAGAACATTTAGAACTAAAGAGTCCCACCAGAATTATCTTATGATAAAGATGGAGTCCTGTTACCTAAACCAGGGAAAGATAAAACATTGAAAGAAAACTGTGAAACTGTATCATTGGTAAATATTTTCTCAAAATATTACACAAAATCCATCAAACAGATTTCATAACTTTATCAAAGAAATCATTAATAAAGATGAATTTATACTAGAAATGCAAAGATGGTTCAACTTTAGGAAAACAATAAACATAATTAATCATATTAAGAACCAAACATCCAAAACCACATGATCATCTCAATATTTTCAGAAAAATCCTTTGAACAAAAGCAATACTCTATTATACTTAAAAAAAACTACAAATAATAAAAGATTTTTTTTAATGTCAGGAAAGAATATCTAAAATCAAAATCAAGGATCATGTGCAATGGGGATATGCTAGAATCTTTTCCAGTAAATATTAGAGTGAAGCAAGAATGCCTTCTCTTCCCACTATGATTTGATATAATTCTGTAAAGGCTAGCAATAGCTAAGAGAAATTAGAAATGAATTAAGTGAATACAGATCAGTAAAGAGGAGATGACACTATCCCTGTTTCCTGAGGATGTGATGGTTTACTTGGGAAACACTCAGGAATCTTGAAAAATACTAATTGAGACAATTAATAGCTTTAGTAAAGTTGAAAGCTCCAAAATAAATCCTTAAAAGTAAACAACATTTCTACGTAAAGATAACAAAACACAAGAATCAATATTAGAAATGCAAATTTTATTCCAAGTAACAGCAAAAATCATAAAATATGTGATCAGCCTTCGAAAATACATTAAAACCTTAAATAAATTCAATTGTATCTTACTACTTAAAGAATTAAAAAACAATCTAAATAGTTGGAAGAATATATGGAGCTCATGGCTAAGCCATACCAATGTAATACAAATGATAATAGTACCAAAATTAATTTATACTTTTAATGCCATGCAATTAAAATTATCAAGAGGATACTTAATAGAGTTTGGTAAAATAATGTTTAAAAATTGTAAAAAAAAAAAAAAAAAAACAACAGATCTAGAATGGCAAGGGAAATGAAAAGTATTGATGAAGGGGAAATAGCACTTTCAGACCTCAGACTGTATTATAAAACATCAGTCATCAAAACCATTTGATACTGGTTTAAAAATAGAATGATAGATCAGTGAAACAGCCTAGACAACAGAAATTTAGAAAAAAAAAAAGAACTTGAGAAAGTAGAAAACATAAGCTACCTAGGGGGAAAACTTTCTTTTTGATAAAATACTGCTGAGAAAATTGAAAAGCAGTCTGGCAGAAATTATTCTTAGAGTAACACACCCCTCAATAAATTCTAAATGGACACATAACCTTAATACTAAAGATCATACTATAAAAAAGAAGAGAAATATAACATGTATCTCCCATAGGTATGGGTAAGAAAAGTATTCTTTTTTTTTATATTAGCTTTTGTTTATTTTTAGTTTATATCATTCATTTCCACAAGATTTTGAGTTACAAATTTTCTCCCCATCTTTCCCCTACCCACCACCCCAAAACAATGATTCCATTGTATATCCCCTCCCCCAATCTGTTCTCTCCTATGTCCTCCCCCATCACCCCTTTGACTTTGTGGTAGGGCAAGATGGATCTCCTTACCCCAGTGCCTATATATCTTATTACCCAGTTGCATGTAAATAATAATAATTATATATATATATGTGTGTGTTTAGATATATATATATAAATTTTTTTATATTTAAATTCTGGATTCTTTCTCTTCCTCCCTCGTCACCCACACCCACTGGAAAGACAAGCAATTCAATACAGGCTGTACATGTGTAGTTATGCAAAATATCTCCACAATGGACATATTGTGAAAGACTGACTATTTCAATTTCCCTCTTTCCTATCCTGCCCTCCCTTGTTCTATTCTATACTTTGCCTCTGTCCCTTTACAGAAGTGTGTGCTTCCTACAATCCTCCCCCCCCAACCTACCCTTTCCTCCATCATCCCCCCTCTAATTCCCTTCCTCCCTACTCTCCTGTAGGGGAAGATAACCAATAGAGTGTATGCCATTCCCTCCCTAAGCCAAATTCAATGAGAGTAAGGTTGACTCATTCCCTTTTGCCTTCCTGTTCTTCCCCTCTATTGTAGCAGTTATCCCTTGTCTCTTCTATATGAGGTGATTTACTCCATTCTGTCTTTCCCTGTCTCCTCTCATTCTACTCCTCTCCTACCTCTCAATATCACCTTTCAAAATATCATCCTTTCCTATTCAATTGATTCTGTGTTCTCTGTCTATGTACACATATATACATACTCTCACATAGGTATTCATATGCATGTATATATATATATATATATATATATATACCCTCCTATATAAACATATATGTATATATGCATATATATACATTTATATTCCCTTCACCTGTCCTCATACTGAGAAAAGTTTCATAAGTTACAATTGTCGTTTTTCCATGTTAGCATGTAAATAGTTCAACTTTGATAAGTTCCTTATGAATTCTT
>CM053585.1:145521481-145540153 GCA_028646515.1 Pseudochirops corinnae
AAATGATGGATGGAGAACAACACATATGATAAATAGTATATGGACTTAATATAGTATAGTTTGTTGCATCATTAGTTTTATTTAACTTTTATTTTGATCCAAAAAAATCACTTACAAAGTGGGAATAATTTATAAATATATTTAACATTAAAACAAAACAGATGAATATATTGAAAGTGAGAAAAACAAAAGCAAAATGAGAACAAATCTGCATAATCAAGCAAAACCAATTCCCCCATTGGTCACGTCCAAATAAAATCATCTCACTCTGCACTCTGAGACCATGAATTCTCCATGAGGTTGTGGCTATCACATTCCACTATAATTTCTCTACAATCATGGTTGGTCCTTGCAATATTGTTGCTGTTGAAAAAATTGTTCTTTGAAATTTCCAATTATTTTTTGGTATGAAAAAAAATGCTGCTATTAAGTATTGTTGCTTTTCCTCTGACTTTTTCAGATACAGACCTAATAGGGATATTGCTGGGTCAAAGGATATGCACTTCTTAATAGCTTTTAGGACATAGTCTCAAATTATTCTTATGCTTTCTTTCTTTTATGTCATATTTTAAATTTATTTATTTATTTTAGTTTTCAACATAGACTTCCATATGATTTTGAGTTATAATTTCTTCTCCCTGTCTTTCCCCTATCCCTCACCCCAAAATCGCAAGCCTACTGAATACCCTTTCCCCTAATCTGTTCTCTCTTATATCCTCCCCCCATCACCCACCTAACTTTCTAGTAAGGCGAGATGGATTTCTGTACTCCAGTGCCTGTACATTTTATTTCCCAGATGCATGTAAAAAAACAATTTATTTTTTAAACATTTGTTTTTAAAACTTTGAGTTCCAGATTTTTCTCCCTTCTTCCCTCCTCACCCGCCCCCACTGGGAAGATAAACAATTCAGTATAGATTGTACATGAGTATTTACCCAAATCATTTCCATAGTAGTTGTTATATTGTGAAAGGCTAACTGTATTTCCCTCCATCCTATTTCACCCTCCACTTATTCTATTTTCTCCTATCCCTTTCCAAAAATGTTTGCTTCTAACTACCCTCTGCTCCAATCTGCCCTCCCTTCTATCATCCCCCGTCTTATTGCCTACCCCTTGTTTTCCTGTAGAGTCAGACACCCAATTGCATGTGTATGTTATTCCCTCCTTAATCCAAATTCAGTTAGAATAAGGTTTTCCCATTCCCTTTCACCTTCCTGCTATTCCGCTCCATTGTAACAGTTGTTTCTTGCCTCTTTTATATGAAAAAATTTACCCTACTCTATCTCTCCCTTTCTCCTTCTCTCAATAAATTCCTGTCTCATCTCTTAATTTTATTTTTTTAAATATCATCCCTTCATAGTAAACTTGTCTTCTGCCCTCTGTCTATGTATACATGAACATACATATGCCCACACTCACATATATATTTATATACACATATACCATCCTATATATACATATATGCATGTATACATATATACACATATACATACATACATGAGTATGTATATATGTATATATTTGTGTGTGTGTGTGTGTATATATATATATATATATATATACACACACACACACACACACACACATACATACATATATATTCCCTTCAACTATTCTCATATTGAGAAAAGTCTTATGAGTTACAATTGTCGTTTTTCCATGTAGGAATGTAAATAGTTCAACTTTAATAAGTTTCTTATGATTTCTTTTTCCTGTTTACCTTTTCATGCTTCTCTTGCTTCTTATTTTTAAAAGTCAAATTTTCTGTTAAGCTTTTTTTTTCACCAAGAATGCTTGAAAATTCTCTATTTCGTTGGATGACCATATTTTCCCCTAAAGCACTTTACTCAGTTTTTCTGGGTAGTTGATTCTTGCTTTTAATCCTAGCTCATTTGACCTCCAGAATATCATATTCCAAGCCCGTCGATCCCTTAATGTAGAAGCTGCTAGGTCTTGTGTTATACTGATTGTGTGTACATGGTACTCAAATTGCTTCCTCCTGACTGCTGGTAATATTTTCTGCTTCACCTGGGAACTCTGCAATTTGGCTATGATATTCCTAGGAGTTTTCTTTTTGGGGTCTTTTTCAAGAGGCGAACAGTGAATTCTTTCTGTTTCTATTTTGCCCTCTGGTTCCGGAATATCCAGGAAATTTTGCTTGATAATTTCTTGAAAGATGGTGTCTAGGCTCTTTTTTTGATCATGGCTTTCAGGTAGTCCAATTATTTTTGTATGATCTCTCCTGGATCTATTTTCCAGGTCAGTGGTTTTTCCAATGAGATATTTCACATTGCCTTCTATTTTTTCATTTGTTTGGATCTGTTTTATAGTATCTTGATTTCTCATGAAATCATTAGCTTCCAGTTGCTTCACTCTAATTTTGAAGGAGTTTTTCTCTTTCAGTGAGTTTTTGAAATTCCTTTTTCATCTGGCAAATTCAGGTTTTTAAGGCATTCTTCTCCTCATTGGCTTTTTGGGCCTCTTTTCCATTTGAGTTAGTCTATTTTTTAAGTTGTTATTTTCCTCAGTGTATTTTGGGTCTCCTGTAGCAGACTGTTGACTTACTTTTATGATTTTCTTGCATTATTCTCATTTTTCTTCCCAATTTTTCCTCCACTTCTCTTACTTGATGTTTTCAAAATCCTTCTTCACCTCCTCCATGGCCTGTAACCAATTCATATTTTTCTTGGAGGCTATTGATGAAGGACTTCTGACTGTGATGTCTTCCTCCCACTCTGTGCCTTGATCCTTTTTGTTCCCCTAAAAGGATCCTCTGGTCTGTTTGTGCTTCAACAGCTTGCTCATATTGCCAGTCAGTTACTTGACTTTTGAGCTCTTTGCCATGGTAGAACTCTGCTTCTAAAATGGAGAGAGCTTTGTCCCAACATCTCAGGGGTTTTTGCAGCTGCCAGAGCTATTAGGAGGTCGCCGTTTCTACAGCCCCCACAAGCTCTGGCTCACTGGTCACAAGCCACAGGACCACCACCCAAGACAATGATCCAGATCCAAGCAGGTTAAAGCAAGAGTGATTACCCTGTGAATGGTTGCTTGGTCCCCCCAATATCTCCAGGCCAGGAGCTCCTGAGGCAGCCACACAGCAGTGGCTGCACAGCCACCATGCCTCTACTCCTTCTTGCTCCAGGGGTAGGGGCTACACTGTGCATTTCTGTCCCACTCTCTTCCAACAGAGTTCTATACTGACCTTTTATTTTTTCTTTGGCGTTTATATGTTGAGAATTCTGGAAACCACCACAGTTGCTGGTGGTTCACTCTCCTGAAGTCTGCTCTGGCCTCAGCTGCTTGGGGACACCATGGGGCTGGGATTGTGTTGCTCCCAGCATGCTGTGATAGACCTTTGCTGTAGGCCTGCCAGGCTGCCTTCAGCAGGAAATTTGTTTCTCTCTGTCACTTTGTGGGTTCTGTAGCTTTAATGTTTGTTTATAATCATTTCTTTACATGTATTGGAAGTGATTGGAGCTGGAACCCAGGCTAACTTTGTGCTTCTACTCCACCATCTTGGCTGTACCAGTTCTTAAACTTTCAAAGATGTTTGTTTTAATGGTTATATGTGTTTGCTGTGTGAGTTTTAATTTTCTTTATCAGTAGGGAGGAGGGAAGTGGGGAAGGGGAAAAAGTGGATTTTGTTATTTGAAAAAAGTAAATTTGAAATTAAAATAATAAATATAATTAATTATAAAAAAAGAATGCAATCTCCTTATGGACTTATAAAGTGCTTTGTCATACCTTTGTATTCACAGCACTTTGCATAGTGACTAGTATAATAATAGATTCAATGAAGCCTAACAGGTGTTTATTGACAAACTTCCACAGAGGGTTGCTATTAGAATAAAGTTATATAATGTATGTTTGTATTTCTATATGCATATGTTTATATATGTCTGTGTTGGTATATAGACATATATATATATATATGTCAGTATGTTAGCATGTACAGAACCTAGATTACCTCCCTTTTGCATTTGCTACCACTTGATAAGCAACCCAGGGATTAAGATACTTTTATAGTTGTATCTTGTCAACAATATAGCTTAGAGGCCCTTACCAGTGTGTTCACTAGTAAGATAAAGGACAAAATATTTTGAAAGTAAAGACATTTAATGGATACTCTATTAAGAAAAATGGCCAAAGAACATTTTGAGACCATACTTTTCCAAAAATACGTATACCACCAATAACAAAAGTAGTAGTAAATAGGCTTATATATACACATATAGAAAACTCTTGTGGCCAGGAAATGTGTGAGGAGTGACAACTTACACCTTCAGTGTTGTTGAGTGACTAATGTTTTCTCATGATAAGGTGATTTCTTTACACTACTCTCTGGGACTTCATCCTTCATCATCTTCTGCATCTACTATTCTCTTTCCCTTACTCTCTTCTTTTTTGCTGACTTATCCTTTTTTTTATTGTCTTCCTTTCCCTCCTACCACTTATTGGAGCACAGCTAGAATCCTCAGTTGAGATTCTCCTTCTTCCCTGTATGAGGAGAAATAGACTCAGTTACCTTTCATAGAGCATATAGCATATAGGTCTAGGCCCTAAACCCTTAACCCCAACTTTTTTACAAAGGCAAAATTCTTACAAAGAAAACTTCATCTACTTTTTCTCCACAAGGTAGGGATATTTGAGTTTGCAGAATCTGCTATGGAATTCATGCTCTTTTAGTACTCAGGAAAACCAAACAGCTAAGTAGAGTTTCCAATATTTCTCTCCATAACTTCTATTTGACTGAAGATTAAGAAACTTCTTTTTTCCTGATTGACAACCTGTATACTTCTCAAATCTTTTCTGGGTTAGAACAAACATCAGAGGCTATCTGGGTCTGTGACACCAATTTTCCTTAGCTCTTTCAAAACCCCTTGCACTTCTCCATGCAAATGAATTTGAGCTAGCACAACAGGGCAAGATTATTATCTTCTTTCTGGCCCTCTCATGTGTTCGTTATGTAGATGTGGTCTGCAATGTCCCTCCTAGGCTTTGCCATTATTAAATTTTTATGCAAATGTCTGCCACTATCATCATTATGCTCCTCCTCCTTATTATCATTATTATTTCTATTTAATTTGTTATTCTTTACTACCAACCTCTGTATACAAAAACTGGATCTGAAATTCTTCTACTTTCTTATGTGATATACAGTTAGATCCTAATTAGTGCAAATAATGAATCTTTTGATATAGTAGCATGTATTGAGCTTTCACTATTTGAAGTTATAATTATGTAAAATACAATAACTGGTTCCAGCTCAATAGAAATATGCAATGTGAATTTGATTATGCATTCATTTCTGGGAATTCATTAGTCACACTAATCTGAACCTAGCTGTATCATTCACCAAATCTGCCAAAATGATCTCTTTTCCACACAGCATGGATGCTACTTTACTATGGTGTGAATTCAACTTTGGCCAATAATTCTCTCTGAGAATTTAAATACTGATTTTGTTTATGTCATTTTGGACATTTCTTAAGTTTTTTGTGTTTTTGAACACATATTCTCCTTAGCATAGACCTTTAAATATGCCTCGTTATTTTTCTTGGTAACTAATAAAATACTATTATTTGGTTGGTCTGAAAACTAAAGCACTGACTGATTGCAAATTTTATAAGTGCTCCCAGTAGTTGAAAAGGAAAAATAGTAAGAGAGCATTTCCGAAGATTCACACAAGGAGAAGAGGATAAGTAGCTCCTATTCTTCTCTATTCGGCTCCCCACAGACTAATCATGTCAAACTAACAGGATTTGGGTACTTAATCTAAAGACATAGAACCAAAGAATGTTGGAGCTGGAAGGTACCTCAGAGATCAGTTGATCCAAACTCATCCTTTTACAAATGAGAAAACTAACACAGCTCCTAATGATGCTTTGCTACTCTGCTAATGCATCCTTTAGTTGAATACTTTTAACATGAAAAGTAAATCAGCAAATCTATGACTTCAGGCAAACCTGTCCCTTCATTATTGAATGCTAATTTCTATCTCTGTGCATTTGATAATGCTGTTCCAACAGACTGGAACATCTTCCCATCTCATTGCCACTTATTAAAATCCTACACAGCCTCGTAGCCTATTTTTCATTTTGTCAACATCCCTAGATCTATGACTGTTAGGGTCCCACATCTTCTGACCATATCTACTAGATAGAATATAATTGTACACACTCACACACACGCGCACACACACGAGTTGCTCAGTCATTTCAGTCATGTCTGATTCTTCATGACTTTATCTGGAAATGTATTGGCAAAGATACTAGAGTTGTGTGCTATTTCCTTCTCCAACTCATTTAACAGTTGAGGGAGGAACTGAAGCAAACAAGGTTAAGGGGATTGCCAAGGATTGCACAGCTAGTTAGTGTCTGAGGCCAGATTTGAACTCAGAAATTGGAGTTTTCTTGACTTCACACCTGGCACTCCATCCACCCAACTGCTCTTGCATATACTAGTATGTACAATATAAAGGTTTATGGAAGGGCTTACAATGCATTGTGAAGGATGTTACATTGTCACACAGATCAATCTCCAACCAAATCCTTCAGTGTTTTTGATGTCTGATAGCTCTGCTACAAGGAAGAATCACCTATTTTTCCCTTTCCAATGAACAAAAATTCAATTTGACATTTATTAAACCCTTCTAATATGCAATACACTCTGCTAGATTCGGGTGGGTAGAAGAAGGTAAAAATTTTGAAAATTAAATAGTCCTTATTCTCAAAGTAATGACATGATTTTTATACATGAACCTACTTTCAGAATGTAGACTATCATTATATTTGAGCCATTGTCAAATAACAGTCAGTATTTATTAAGTAACTTCTGTTTGCCAGGCAGTATACTGGTGCTGGAGATACAAATAGAAGCAATGAAAAAAAAAATCACTGCTCTCAGTGGGCTTACATTCTAACATACTACCCTAGAAGCAGTGAGTGTTTCTGATTTTCGCTGCTCTCAGCAGAAAGACTAAGAATGTGAGAAGATAGCTTATCTTGTTTGACCTATTGGCAACAATTTCTGCTTTCCTCATCTATGCAATTTGCTTACTCTTTGATTATGTTAATAGCTTTCCCCAATTAGTCTGAATCTTGCTGATCTTAGGATATCTTGTATTTACTATTTTAAACTCTATGAGAGACAGCCTGGTATTATTAAAAGAGAGCCAAGAAAACGTAGGTTCATGAACTATCTGTAACACCAACTGGCTTTGTAACATCAGTGAAATCACTAACCTATCAGCACTCTAGATGGTATTCTAAAATTATAAACTGTGATGATAGTGTTGATCTTCATGGTTAGTGGAAGTTCCTTACCAGGGGCTCCCTGTACCAAGTAAATCATAAACTAGTATATTCCCTATCCCTATTCTGCTGTGTGTATCTTTAAAAAAAAAATTTACTTATGAGTAGTTATATTTCCCCTCATTCTACATTATTAATACTGATTTACTACATTTTACTTTTATATACATTTAAAAAGTTCTAATACTTTCCCAAATTTTTAAGTTTCCATTTAAAATCCCATGTTAATAACATTTTAATTACTACTCTTCCTCTCCAATGAATCATAGTAACTATTGTCAGTGTAAAATAGTTAATGTACTTAAAAAAAAACCTCATATTACACAGTTACACTTATAGTTTTTAATATGGAAGAGGTATGGGATAAAGGAAAGAAATATAGGTTTAAATCTTTTTTTTCTGTAGAAAGCATTGACAATATTTTATTCCCTTTTTTTCTTTGTTAGCAGTGAAAAAAAAACTAATTTTGAACATGTAATGAAGTACTTTTGAGGAAATTTTACTAAGTCCATGAAATTATTTTGAATGTTTTTGCTTACCTTGAGGAAAAATATCAGAAGAAATAAAAGACTTTGCTTTAGTCTTTCAATAATAAATTTAGAAGTGAAAAGGAACTCAAAAGTTATCTAACAACACTCATTTTATAAGGGAAACTGAGGTCAAGGAGGTGAGATGACTTACTTGAGGTTAAATGCATAATGTCAAAGGCAGAAGCTGAACTCAGTTCTTCTGAATGTAGCCATCTAAAATATATATATATATATACACACACACACACATACACACACACACACACATGTGTGTATATATATATATATATATATATATATATATATATATATATATATATATATATATATATATATGTATTCCGGAAGCCAAGATAACATAGTAAGAAGCAAGTCTCTCATACTCACTTACTGACCTCTAAAACCCCAGAATATATTGCTACAGGAAAAGCCCTGAAACAGCTGAGCCAGCAGAAAGACAGTGTGTAGCAGTCTTGTAATCCAGGAAGTTTGGGGGATTAATAGGAAAGATCACTGTCCCTCTAGTCAAAGGGGAGCAGTACAGGATAGAAGGTGTCCTAGTAAGCACACCTCAGCAAACTAGTGGGAAATACTGAGCTCCAGGGTCATGGAGCAGACAGTGCCAGCACCAGGACCCTCCACCCTTCTACCCTAGTGCCTTGACACAGGCAGGGAGACCAGTAGACTCTAGTTTGGAAAATCACCACATGTGCCGGTGGCCAAGTCTCCTCCAGCAGCCAAATGATTCTGGGCTTCAAAGCAGCACAGGTGAGCAGGTATACTCCAGTAGCCTGACCACCCCACCCCCACCCCTAAAGCTTCAGTGTTGCTGACCCCAGCTCAGCACCAGGTAAGCTGCCAGACCTCTACTGCCTCCAGGTGCCAGAACCTGAAGCCCCAGCACACAAGGTCAGTGTCGAGGTCACTGGACCCCAAAGCTTGAGTCAGTGCCCTTTGTGATCTAGCATGAGAGCTCAACTTTAAAAGCCAGGCAGTAGGCAAACACTATAAACAAAAAACAGAAACAGACAGTGACCACAGATTCTTATAATGGGGACAGGGAAGATCAAAACACAAATTCAGAAGAGGACAGTGTTGTCAATATACCTATATCTGAAACCTCAAAGGGGAATATGAACTGTCTCAAACCCAAAAAGTGTTCTTGGAAGAGTACAAGAAGGATTTTAAAAGTCAGATAAGAGAGGTATAAGAAAAAATGTGAAAAGAAATGAGAGGTATGCAAGAGAGAGTCAGTAGCTTGGAAACAGAAGGTTAGAAATTGACTGTAGAAAACAAGCCCTTAAAAAATACAATAGGACAAGTGGAAGAGGAGGTATAGAATCTAATTGAAGAAAACAACTCATTAAAATTTAGAATTGGGCAGCTGGAAGCTAATGACTTTATGAGACATTAAGAATCAGTCAAACAAAATTGAAAGAATGAAAAAAATTTTAAAAAACCCAACAACATAAAATACCTAATTAGAAAAACAACAGACTTTGAGAATAGATCCAGGAGAGATAATTTTAAAATTTATCTATTTGAAAGCCATGATTTTAAAAAAAAGAGGCAAGAAATCATCAGGGAAAACTGCCCTGAGGTCCTAGAATCAGAGGGTAAAATAGTCATTGAAAAAATCCACTGATCACCTGAAAGAAACCTCAAATTTAAAAAACCAAGGCATGTTTAAGCCAAATTCCAAAATTACCAGGTCAAGGAGAAAATACTGCAAGCAGCCAGAAAGAACCAATTCAAATACTGTGGAACCAGTTCAGGATTGCACAGGACCTTGCCGCTTCTAGATTAAAGGATTGGAGGCTTTAGAATAGTGGTTCTCAACCTTTCTAATGCAACGATCCTTTAATACTCGTATGTGGGCATATCTGCATGTGGGCAGACTCGCCTGGAGACAGAGGAGTAGTGTCTTGCTTCCTAAGACCATCAGAAATATGTGTTTTCAGATGGTCTTAAGCGACCCCATTCTACCCCCAAAGGGGTCACAACCCACAGGTTGAGAACCACTGCCTTAGAACATGATATTCCACAAAGCAGAGGAGATTCTATTAAAACCATAGATCAACTACCCAATGAAACGAAGCATAATCTCTCAAGGGGAGAAGATGGACATTCAGTGAAATAGGGGACTTCCACACCTTCCTGCTGGAAAGACCAGAGCTAAACAGAAAATTTAATCTTCAAATACAAGACTCATGAGAAGCATAAAAAGTTCAACAGGAAAAGAAGAGAAAAAACAAACAAACATGTTATTCAGTAAGGGAAAGCTGTTTACATCCCTACAAGGGTATATGATACTTGTAACTCTTGAGAGCTTTATCTTTCTTATAATATTTAAAGGGGGTGTACATAGATAGAGCACATGAGTATAAGTTGACTTTGATGTGATAATAAAAAATCTAATTAAATGGTGGAAAAGGATTTTACTGGGACAAGAGAAAAGGAGGAGGCAGAAAAGGGTAAATTACATCACAATGAAAAACAGAAAGACCTATTACAATAGAGGGAAAGAAAGGAGGAAGATGAGCATTGTTTGAACCTCTCTCTCATCAGATTTGGCTCAAAGAGAGAATGGCACAATCAGGTATAGAAATCTAACTTATCTTGTAGGAAGTAGGAGGGGATGGGAAAAGAAAAGGTAGGGGATATATAGAAGGGAGGAAAGAAGTAGTAAGAGAAAAGGAGAGAAAAAGGAAGGGAGCTAATAGAAGGGAGGGCAGATTGAGAGAGGTGGTGGTGAAAAGCAAAACTTTAGTGAGGAGAGGGAAAGGGAGAAAAGAAAGAGGAAAACATAAATGGGTGGAAAATAGGATGCAGGTAAAGATACAGGTAGTAATCACAACTATGAATGTGGATGAGATGAACTCTCCCATAAAACAGAAGTGGATAGCAGAGTGGATTAAACCATAATCCTGCAATATGTTGTTTACAGGAAACATATTTGAAGCAGAAGGATACACACAGAGTAAAGGTGAAAGATTAGAGCAGAATATATTTGGCTTCAGCTGAAGTAAAAAAAAAAAAAAGCAGGAGTAGCAATCCTGATCTCAGACAAAGCAAAAAGAAAAATAGATCTCATTAAAAGACATAAGGAAGGAAACTACATCCTATGAAAAAATACCATAGACAATGAAGTAATATCATTGCTAAACATATATGCACCAAGTGGTATATGTAAAGCCATGCACGAGCAGCTTTCCAGCAGCGGCTGCTGTGAACAATTTTCAAGGTTATGATTACATAACATTATGATTACATAACATACATACATTACAGTATAATTGACTCTCTATTTATTCAATAAAAATTCAGAGCAAAACATTCATAGAAAATCAGAATACAGCATTCACAATGTTATGACTTATCAGAGAAAATCAAAATACAGCATTCACCATGTCACAACTCAACAACTTATCACTAAAATGGACACATAGTTTTCATCACAGTGGTCACATAGTTTTCAACAAAGTA
The DNA here is from genome assembly GCA_028646515.1 of Pseudochirops corinnae. Taxonomy (NCBI): domain Eukaryota; kingdom Metazoa; phylum Chordata; class Mammalia; order Diprotodontia; family Pseudocheiridae; genus Pseudochirops; species Pseudochirops corinnae. The sequence continues at coordinate 145,532,811 of CM053585.1, forward strand.
CATTCATTTAGTCAAACACAAAATACTTAATTCAGTCACAAAGTACAAAAGTCAAAGTTCTCCACCACTAGGTCACAGTAAATCATAATTTTCTCAGTCAGTACACAGTATGCAAGTAAAGTCTTCTTTCAGCTTGACTTGAGTCTGGCTTTCAGCTTCCATGGTTCCTCTTCCATGGTCCCAGCTTCAACTATCCCCTGGGTTCAAGGGCTGGCAGCTCCCAGTAGCTTGTCTAGCTTTTTGTCTAGTTCCTAATCCAGTTCCCATTCCATTTTGAAGCTCACAGTGTTCAGTCCACCTCAAGTGTTTCACAGTTCCTGTTTCTGGGAAGATAAAGCTTGACAGAGTGACAATAATATTCATAAACATTACCACCACCATCATCAATTAACTGTCGGCCTGTGAAATCAACTCAGACCCATCAATAAGGTCTGAGAACTCAACACAAATCATCAACATAGAAATCAACACAGACCCACAAACAAAGTCAGCACAAATCATCCGTAAAGTCCCAGGACCTCCAAAATCCTCCTCCAGGACTTCTGTAAACATACAACCAGAAAGTCCTCTTCCAGGGCTTCCAGTAAGGTCCCAAGGCTTCTGTACAAAGTATCAGAAACAAACATCAACACAGACAGAGCAGACAAACAGAGTACCAGGATACCTTCTTGACTTTGCCACACAAGAGTCTTCTTCTCAGTTCTGCTGTCCCTAGCCTGGGGCTCCCCATATATACTGTCATTAGCTCCTCCCCAGGAGTTGACAAGTTCTAGGGTTCACAAGTTCTGGGGTTCACATGTTCTGTTTCTTAATAGACTTGATACAAGGCTCAGAAGAAACTTGAACTGAAACAAGGTGTTAATTCAATAGCTGAAACAAGGTGTGAACTACTTCTGTGCTTGCCATTACAGTATAGCATCCAGATTCTTAGAGGAAAAGTTGAGGAAGTTATAGGAAGCATAACAAAACTATACTAGTGGAGGACCTTAACCTTCCCCTCTCAGAACTTGATAAATCTAACCACTGAATAAACAAGAAAGAGGGTAAGGAGATGAATGGCATTTTACAGAAGTTGGATATGGTGGATCTCTGGAGAAAACTGAATGGGGATAAAAAGGAATGTATCTTTTCTTTGGGGTACATAGCACCTACACAAAAAATGACCATGTGTTTAGGGCATAAAAACCTCATAATTCAGTGAAGAAAGGTAGAAATATTAAATGCATCATTTTCAGATCATGATTCAATTAAAATTACATGTAATAAAGAGCCATAGAAAAATATACTAAAAATTGATTGAAAACTAAATGATGTAATCCTAAAGAATGAGTGGGTCAGACAGCAAGTCATAGAAATAATAACTTCATCCAAGAGAATGACAATAATGAGACAACATATCAAATCTTTTGGGATGTAGCCAAAGCTGGTCTTTGGGGAAGTTTTATATCTCTAAACTCTTACATGAATAATATAGAGAAAGAGGAAATCAATAAATTGAGAATGCAACTTAAAAAGTTAGAAAAAGAACAAATAAAAAATCCCCAGTGAAATACAAAATTATAAATCTGAAAATCAAAAGAGAGATTAATCAAAATGAAATTAAGAAAACTATTGAACTAATAAATAAAACTAAGAGCTGGTTTTATTTTTTAAAAACATGGCAAAATAGATAAACCTTTCATTATTTTGATTTTTAAGAAAAGGAAGAAGACCAAATTACTAGTATCAAAAATGAAAAGGGTGAAATCACCATCAGTGAAGAGGAAATTAAAATAGTAATTAGGAGCTATTTTACCCAACTGTATGCCAATAAATTTGATAGTCTTAGTAAAATGGGTTGTTATTTACAAAAATATAAATTTCTCAGATTAATAGAAGAGGAAATAAAATAGTTAACCCCATTTTGGACAAAGAAATTGAACAAGCCATCAATGAATTCCCTAAGAAAAAATTTCTAGGGCCAGATGGATTTACAAGTTACTTCTATCAAATATTTAAAGAACAATTAATTCCAATACTATATAAATTATTTGGGTAAATAGGTGAATAAGTAGTCCTACCAAATTCTTTTTATGATACAAAGATGGTGCTGAAACCGGGAAGAGGCAAAACTGAGAAAGAAAATTATGAACCATTTTCCCTAATGAATATAGATATAAAAATTTTAAATAAAATATTAGCAAAAGAGATTACAGCAACTTATCTCAAGGTTAATACACTATGACCCGGGTAGGATTTATACCAGGAATGCAGGATTGGTTTAGTATTAGGAAAATTATGAGCATAATTGACCATAGTAACAACAAAACAAAAACTAGCAGAAATCATATGATTATCTCAATAGATGCAGAAAAACTTTTGGCAAAATACTACACCCATTCCTATTAGAGAATAGGAATAAATGGAGTGTTCCTTACAATGATAGCTAGCCTCTATCTAAAACCATCAGGAAGCATTATATGTAATGGGGATAAGCTAGAAGCATTTCTAAGAAGATCAGGGCTTAAACAAAGATGTCCATTATCACCACTGTTATTCAGTATGGTTCTAGAAATATTAGCTTTAGCAATAAGAGAAGAAAAAAGAAAAGAAAGGAAATAGAATAGACAAAGAAGAAACAAAGCTCTCTCTCTTTGCAGATGCTATGATGGAAGGACTTAAGACAACTCTAAAAGACTCATGATGGAAAATTCTGTCCACATCCAGAGAAAGAAATATAAAGTCTGAATGCAGAACGAAGCATACTATTTGATCTTTTTTTCTTTTGATTGGTTTTTCCTTTCTCATGGTTCTTCCCATTTGTTCTAATACTTCTTTACAACATGACTAATGTGAAAATGTATTTAATATGAATGTATATGTAGAGCCTGTATCAGCTTGTATACTCTCTTGGGAGGAGGAGAGAGAGGTAGAAAATTGAAAATTCAAAAGTTTATGGAAGTAAATGTTGAAAACTAAAAATAAATTAGTTAATTAAAAAAAAAAGAAAGGCCTCAGAAGACTTACATGAAGTGATGCAAAGATGATGAAGATGATGAACTCATGTAAACCAGGAGAATATTGTACAGTGCAGAAATATAACCGTGGTCAGCTGTGAAAGATTTAGCTACTCTGATTATTACAATAATCCATGATAATCCCAAAGGAATCATGATGAAAAATTCTCTCCACTTGTACAGAAAGAGAATTGATGAACTCTACCTATAGATTGAAACATATTTTTTCACTTTTTTTCTTGCTTTTTTTTGCAACATGACAAATACAGAAATAAGTCTTTGTATGATTAAGCATGTATAATGGGTATTGTATTGCTTGCCTTTTAATGGGTGGAGGAGGGGCTGGAGGGAGAAAGAAAATTTGGAATTAAAAATGTTAATTAAAAAATTAAAATTACACTTACTTGGACAAATTTTGAAAACAATTAAAATCATGACACTTGTTAATTAACAATTAATTGTTAATTTTTGCTTATTTGGCCTTATATTTCACATTCCCCACTCAAAATAATGTTATGGAATCATAGATTCATAAAATTTCACAGCTGGAAAGAAACTTAGCATTATTCTACACACACTTTGTACAGGTAAGGAAAACTTATGTCAGAGAGAACAGATCTGTCTCATTCTAAGCTGTCATGATTAGTTTATAAGTCTTTAGCAAAAACCTCTCTTTACCTTCAGGCATCACATAACACTTTCTTTTGAACCTCTCTAATATACTTGTGTAATATTTTATATTTTAGATATTTTTGTCTTATACCTTAATAGATTCTATGCTCCATAAGGACAAAAACTCTGCCATATCCTAGCATGGTCCACAGACAGTAGCAACATAAATGTTTGTTGAAAGAAGCTACAGAGGTAGCAAGAGAAAGTGAGGTAAAAATGTATTATGAAGACTTCAGAAGGAGAGCTATTGTTCAAGGACTTTAGTTAGAGGAATAATGATGTAAAGTAACATTAGGAAGCAAGGTATATGCAAACCCTTCGGATGGAGAAAGTAGTCTCCTTTAGTCCATCTATGTCTATAGCATAATACCTAATTCTACACCTCTATCTCTTGTGAATGTTTGTTTACTGTCTTACAACTCCCCCATATTAAGTCCTTGTTTCAAACAAATAAATACTATTTTGCTTTTGTCATCTTGTTTGATGAAGGACTGGGACTTCTTATGACGGCAATATATTTCTAAAATATCAGGGTAATTTTCCTTAAGAATTTCTTGAAGGATGCTTTCTAAGTTCGTTTTTTGATCATGGCTTTTTCAGTTTTAATATCACAAACACAAACAAATCTTTCAGGAATTTGAACTTTCCAAATGATCATTTTCTCAAAGCCCAACTGAGAAGTTTCTGATCTTTTTCTTGAGATTATTTTAAGCTGTTTTTCTTTCACCTTGGTCTGGGTACTGATAAAAACATTTTATATGGCATCATAGATGTATGGATCATTGTAACCACGCTGATTCATTAATTCTTTAACAGATTCATTTTTTTATTTCATTGGTTTCACCATGCCAGCCATGTATATGTTTAGCTTACTTATAGAGCTCATCTGTAACTCCTACAGGCTACTTTCTTCTTAACAGGGCAATGCTGAATTATTATTTCATCTTTAATCATCATTTCTTATTAAAGTGATATTAGTGCTATGTTAGTTACTAGTTCTGGATAAATGATGATGGAATTGGAAGATCAAAAGGACTTTTTCTTCAAAAAGAGTAGAGAGAGAAACATTCCTTAAAAATTTAAAGATTTGGCAACTTCTATGAAAAATTGAGTTGCTCATTTGCTGTCAATCTCATAAAATATTCTTCAGTTTCCAGTAGTGAACTATTGTATCTTTAAAATTTTAATATATGACATTCATCTTATTTCTTGAAATATCTTATCCTATTTGCTTATAAATAAGAACCTTTTTTTTCTTTTTAATAGGTTTTAATAATATCACTTATTTTAACATAGCCTAGATTTCTCACTATATCCCTTTCATTCCCAGAGAATTATTCCTTAATTATTTTTTAATAAAAAAAGAGGAAGGGAGCCAAGATGGAAGCATAGAAGCAACAAGGTTCTGCAGTTCCTACATATCTACCTCAAATACCCATAAAATATGATTCTAAACAAATTTTAGGGCTCCAAAACTCACAAAAACACAGAAAAACACATCTCCTGCTGAAGGCAGTTCACAGTATGCTGGGAGCCAAAACCAGCCCAGCCTTAAAACTGTGGCTTGGTCCTGGGATGGCCAGGACAAGCCACAGCTGGAGCTTTCAGGAGAGTGGATCAGCAGCAGCTGTGGCAGTTTCCAGAATTATCAAGCCATAAGAAACAAAGACAAAGTGAAAGGTCAGTGGAAGCTAAATTTGGGAGAGAAAAGCAGTCTGGCTGAACTGCCTCCAGGGCAAGGAAGCAGCAGAAGTGGCGGCCTGCAGCCACCTTCACGTGGCTGCTTCAGAGCTCCAGGCCTGCAGACTACAGAGGGGCCGAGCGATCGTTCAGAGGCTAAGTGCTCTTGTGTTGAGTGGCCTGGATCTGGATCACGGTCTTGGGTGGTGGTCCTTGGGTGCATTTTCAGTGAACCAAAGCTGGTGGGGGCTGCAGTGATCTCCTAATAGCTCCAGCAGCTGTGAAAACCCCAGTGATTTGGGGCAGAGCTTTCCCCTCTGCAAGCAGAGTTCTACAGAGCTAAAAATTCAAGTAATTGACTGCCAACATGAGCAGGCAAAGTAAGCAAAGTAAGAACAGCAACTGAAATTTAGATTCCTTCTTTGGGGACAAAAAGAGTCAAAGCATTGAATGGGAGGAAGACAGCATGGTCAGAACTCCCACACCAAAAGCTTCCAAGACACATGAAGACTCCCTACTAGCCATAGAGCAGCTTAAGAAGGATTTTGTAAACCAAATAAGAGAAGTGGAAGAAAAATTGGGAAGATAAATGAGAATGATGCAAGAAAATCATGAAAAAAGAGTCAACAACCTTAAAAAATAGATTAACTCAAATGGCAAAAGAGGCCCAAAAAACCAATGAGTAGAAGAATGCCTTAAAAAGTCAAATTTGCCAGATACAAAAAGAATCTCAAAAGCTTTCTAAAGAGAATAACTCCTTCAGAATTAGAGTGGAGCAAATGGAAGTAAATGACTTTATGAGAAATCAAGATATTATTAAACAGAGCCAAACAAATGAAAAAAATAGAAGGCAATGTGAAATATCTCCTTGAAAAAAACCACAGACCTAGAAAATAGATACAGGAGAGACAATTTAAAAATTATTGGACTACCTGAAAGCCATGATCAAAAAAAGAACTTAGAAAGCATCCTTCAAGAAATTCTCAAGGAAAATTGCCCTGATATTTTAGAACCAGAAGGCAAAATAGAACTTGAAAGAATTCACCAATCACCACTTGAAAAAGATCCACAAAAGAAAACTCCTAGGCATTTTATAGATAGGTTCTGGAGTCCCCAGATCAAGGTGAAAATATAAGCTACCAAGAAGAAACAATTTGAATACTGTGGAAACACAATTAGGATAACCCAGGATCTAGCAGCTTCTACTTTAAAGGGATCGAAGGGCCTGGAATATGATATTCCAGAGATCAAGGGAGCTAGGATTAAAAACAAGAATCACCTACCCAGCAAAATTGAGTATAATGTTCCAGGGGAAAATATTGTCATTCTGTGAGGTGGAGGACTTTGAAACATTCTTGCTGAAAAAACCAGAACTGAAAGGAAAATTTGATACTTAAATACAAGAAGCATGAGAAGATAAACATGGAAAAGAAATCATAAGGATCTTATCAAAGTTGAACTATTTAATCATGCCAACGTGGAAAAACGATAACTGTAACTTCTGAAACTTTTCTCAGTATGAGGACAGATGAAGGGGATATGAATGTATATATATGTATACATACACATATGTCTATATAGGAGGGTTTATCTATGCATGTAAACACACATCTGAATATGTGTATATATGAGTGAATAGAGCACACAGGATCAATTGAATAGGAAGGGATGATACTCTAAAATGTGAAATTCTGAGGTGGGAGAGGATTAGAATGAGAGGAGACAGGGAGAGACAGAATGGGGTTAATCATCTCATATAGAAGAGGAAAGGGATAATTCTTACAATGCAGGGGAAGAGTAGGAAGGCAAAAGGGAAAGGGTCAGCCTTACTCTCATTGAATTTGGCTTAGGGAAGGAATGACATGAACTCTAAACTGGGTATCTTGTCACACAGGAGAGTGGGGGGGGATGAGGATGAGAGGTGGGATGTGGGGGGGAGGGCATGGTATGGGGGAGGGTTGCTGGAAGTACACACTTCTGTAAAGGCACAGAGAC
>CM053585.1:145540653-145596999 GCA_028646515.1 Pseudochirops corinnae
AATCAAATGTTAAAAATATATTATATATATATATATATATTATTATTATTATTATTATTATTAATATTATTATTATTATTAACTATATCCAACTGGGAATTAAGATATATAGGCACTGTGGTAGGGAGATCCATCTTGCCCTACAGGAAAGTCAGAAGGGTGAGGGGTGTTATTTTCTTCAGTCAGCTTGTTGACTCTCTTTTCATGATTTTCTTGCATCATTCTCATTTCTCTTCCCAATTTTTCCTCCACTTCTCTTATTTGGTTTTCAAAGTAGGACACAGGGGGTGTCCTATTAAGGACTTAGGAGAGAGCAGATTGGGGGAGGGATTCTACAGTGGGATTGCTGTTTTGAGGTTTTGTGTAGGGGAAAGATGGGGAGAAAATTTGTAACTCAAAATCTTGTAGAAATGAATGATGTAAACATGAAAATAAATAAATTAATTTATTTTTTTTTTAAAAAGAGGAAGAAAAGAAAAAAAATAATCAAACCAATCAATGCATCAATATATCTGATACAGTATACTATTCTCTGTAATCTATGGACTCTGTTCTTCACCCTTCTAAAAGGAATAGAGGAAGGAAGATGTGTTATGATATGTCTTCTTTGAGACCAAGATTGTTCTTTGTAATTTTGCATCAACTGCTTTTGAATATTTTGTAGAATATGTTTTCTCCACTTTGTGTAGAAAATATGTATGTAATTGTCTTTGCTTATTTTTCTTCGAATAAATTCAAGTCTTTATATGCTTCTCTGTATTCATCATGTAAGACCCAAGACAGATCTGATCTAACTTCTTCTGTATTTGTCTTTTTTTTTTGTAGTTTAGTTTTTATTTCATAATCATAAACTTAACTCTGTTGTCTAGCCAGACTTGTGGAAGGAAAAAGGAAATGAAATCCAAAGAATATTGAAGCAAGTGAGAGCACAAGGAGTACAGGGTATAAGAGCAGATGGGGTTTGGGGGTGCTCTCTCCAGCTACAGAGGAATGGTTTGATGGTTAAGACAAAAAACAAAACAAAAAAAAAACTTATGAGAGCTGTCCACCATCAGCAATAGTGATCTTCTTGCTGGTCTTGCCATCCCGAGACCCAAAACGCTCCATGGCTTCCACAATGTTCATGCCCTCTTTCACTTGGCCAAAGACAACATGCTTGCCATCCAACCAATCAGTCTTAGCAGTACAGATGAAAAACTGGGAGCCGTTTGTGTTGGGTCCAACATTTGCCATGGACAAGATGCCAGGACCATATACTTGTCTTCTAAAGTGACTTTTTGCATTTTATTGTCCCATTAGGGACTGTAATGTGGATGTGGTGTTCCTAGGGTTATTAAACATTAAACATATCTCATCAAAATATTGACCAAACTTTTCTGATTCATTTTTTTTTCTGTTTCCTTCTTAAAATTTCACCTACAAATACTTGGGGTGATTTAACTTATCTTCCCCCTACATTAGGCTGTCTAATGAATTTTCCTCTGTACCACTTTTTATCATTTTGTCAGGCAATATTACTTCTAATTTTCTACACTCTTCTTTGGTAAAATTTTCCTAAAGAGTTTAGTCTTAAATTGGTTTTGTCCTTGGTTGTCATGATGAAACCCTGCTGTCTTTTGATATGGAAAGAATGTCAGTGGAGTACACAATCATTAACTTAAATTCAAATGTTAACTAAACTAATTAAACAATCAAAAGGCACTTTGTAATGTCTGTTATTGTTCAGTCTATTTAGTCATGTTTTCTTCTTCATGACCCTGTGGAATATACTGTCCCTGGGTTTTTCTTGGCAAAGAGAATGAAGTGGTTTGCCTTTTTTTTCTCCAGTGTATTAAGTTAATCTGAGATTAAGTGACTTGATTAGGTGAGTGCCTGAGGCCAGATTTAAAACCAGATTTTTCTAACTGTAGACCCAGTGCTCTATCCATTGAGTCACCTAGCTGTTTCATTACTAATGTTTACTGTGTGTCAGATAAATAGTACATTGGTGCTACAGAAAAATAGCCTCTACCATCCAGAAGCTTACATTCTATCTGATGGTAAAGATGTACAAAGGTAAATGAATATAAAGACAAACTAATGTCAGAGAATGCATTAAAAATGATGGGAGGCAGGGGGCAGGGAGGTGACCCAGGAGAGGATCCCTGTATGAAGTAGAAAACATTGTATCTAAGTTGAACTTGGATAGAAACTAGGAAATCTCAGTTCAAGAGTGAGAAGGATACAACATTAACAGAAAAAAATATAGTACAAACAAAACTGAAGACAGAGTAAGCACTAATTGGAGATATCAGGGAATGATTTGTTAACTGAGAGAAAATATTCTCAAAGAAGTAATTTGCATTTGTATTTTCCTGTTATTGAGCTGCTTCATTTCACAAATTCATGTTGTAATGTTTGAATTTCTTTCAGTGGGTGATACAATAAAACCTTGGTTGATCAAACAGCTGTGTCTAATGATGACATTACATTTTTAGCAGCTGTAGTAATATACAATTACAATGGATAGTATATAGGAATTGTAAGACTGTTATATAATATTATCTTGTTTTGCTCCCATCAAAGTTATCCGAAGATAATCAATAGCTGTGGGGAAGCTCTTGCTTATCTTACTTTACTAAAACCCTGACCTTCCTGGAACTATGTTAATGGCCAGAGGGAACTAGAAAGGTAGGGGTATGGCACACAACTCTGACCTTAGAAGAGGTTAGATTCTAGTCAAATCTCAAGTATCCTCACTACCAATGCCTCTGTAATATACATATAATATACATATAATCTGCATATATTAAGGGAATGTAGCATATATAGAAGGAAATAAAGTGAGAAGTATGAGGAATGTGACTATCTTTGAGAAATTTGACTATATATATATATATATATATATATATACATATATATATATATATATATATATGTCTCTCTCTCTCTGTGTATATATATATATATGGAATGTAGAATATATGTATGGAAATAAAGTAAGGAATTTGAGGAATTTAACTAACCCTAAGTCTACCAGGAAGGACAGAACTTATAGATCCTCACTCCTGATTCTGTTTGAGTATGTACCTTACAAGCTACCCACACTCTTAATGGCTGGAAGCCTAACACCTTCCTCTGTACCACACTAAGTTTCTGAGTTTTTTCAGTGAGAAGGGGTTTTACTGTTTCAAGGGGTATATCATGTGGATCTTCTTAAGGGTCCCCAAAAATGAGAAGCAGTGGGCAGTGGAAACTTGTCTCAGACTAAGTTCCTGACCCTACCTGGAAGACCCGTGATCCTCACAGCCATCCCACATGGATTTTCCTAAGGTCCCCAAAAGGAGCAGTGGACCTGGAAGCTCATCAAGACTAACTTTCTGACCCTGCCTTGCAAGTCCTGTGAACCCTAAAAGCATGTTTCTCACAGGAAGTTATTCCACAACTCCAGTGAACTAATTTTATAGGGTCATGGTATTTACAAGTAGAAAGGTCCTATAGATCATATCTAGCCCCACCTCCTTATTATACTAACAAAGAAACTGGCCCCAGATATGTCAAGCATTTTTCTCTGGGAGCAGCATCTGGATGTCTGTGGCTATAATAAAAGTCACAAAAGTAAAAATCCTTATTTATGAAGGTATGAGTATTAAAATTTTAAAATGAGGTCATGTACTTCAATTTAAACAAATCATTTTTATTGTGGGAGTAGTGCTCATGGTGCCCAAAATATTCAGTTATATGCAGACCCTGACTACAGTGGAATTAAATATTTTATGACTTTTGACATCTATAATTGATAAATGTAATGCTTTTTTGTATAAGTTGAACTCTTTTCTCTCTTATCTCCCTCCATCCCTCTCTCTGTCTCTGTCTCTTTCTCTCTCTCTCTGTCTCTCTCACACTCTCATACTCTCACTCTCCCTCTCCCTCTCTCCCTCTTACTCTCACTCACTCTCCCTCTACTAAACTCAAGTTTTGTTTCTGTGACTCTTGAGACTTTTGTCTGAATGGCTTCCATATTTCTCACTTCAATCATCGGTTGCTCTTGCCAGTATTCAGTGTTGATATTCTACACTGTAAAGCATTCTTACTCTATTTGTTTCTCTTTGCTAGTCAGTTAGAAAAAATCTCTGCTATGACTCCCATACTGGGTGCTTTCTTTTGTATTCAGTGATATTCAACTATAGAGAATCAATGTCTTTTCTTTTTTTAAAAAATTTTAAACTTTTTAGTGTAAACATGGCCATTAGCAAAGACAAATAATTGAAAAAAATGGTTAATAATTAATAAAAACTTACAGATCTTAGTGTGTAACAAAATAGAGCCAAATGAATTAACATTCAGCAAAGATAAATTTCCTTGTTTTTATCTTATGTGTGTGTGTGTGTGTGTGTGTCCATCTGAGATTCTGCTACCTTTGGTTTTGTCTTCTTCATAGAAATCTTCTATTCTTTTTTATGTACTGTGTATTATTTTAGAAACACCATAATATTCCATTAAATCACTCAAATGGATCTGTGATCTCTTTGATATGGATGTTGTCTCCATTATGGTACATACAACCCATCTATGCCTGACCATCTTGTATGACTTCTTTACATCCTTTCATAAGTTAGCCACAAGGAACTCAGTCAGTGTGCTGGGGAATATACTGTCATTTGACCTCTCAAGTACACTAGGGAGGTATACTAGCTGTCTACTAGTTATCTCTTGATCTTTTGACATTACTGACCTATCTCCTTTATGAATATACCATAATTTATTTATCCATTGCCTTGATTTTTGTTATTACAAATAAAGCAATTATACATTTTTGTATAAATAGGCCTTTCTGTTTATGACTTTTTAGTGGAATGAGGATAAAACACTAGTAACTGAATTACTAGGTCAAAAGACATGAATTTTGTGTCTCATTGTATATTGCTGGTATTGTTTCACAATATATTTGGATCAGTCTGTTCTCACCAAGAATCACCTCCCTCTTCATGCTTCAAGGTCCTCCTCAGATGTTGCCTTCCTGAGCAGTTTTCTTGGATCCAAGTAAAAGATTATTTTTCCCTTTCAAATTTTCTTAATAGGCTTTTTTACGTATTTATTTTGTTCTTATCACCATATATATTGTATTATGCTTATTTGTGTATGAGGCATGCTCACTCCCCCTCCCCCCAAAAAACCAACCTCTCCACTCCTGTAGGTTAGAATAAAAGCTCTTTAAGGGATGATCAGTTTTTATCTTTGCATCTTTAACACTTGGCCCAGTTCTTTGCTGCATTCTAAGTATTGAATGAACATTTATTGGATTACTTTTCCTTTTCCTTCATTTATGGCCATTTCTCCTTAAGATATTCCAATGTGAGTTAATCCTTCCAAAATATATAACATATTTGTATATATACATGGAAATATATATTATATAACACATATAACATATGTGTACATATAACTTGAATAATACATATGTATGTGTAACATTATATATGTATAGTATTGTGAACCATCTCCTTGTAAATGGAACCCTTTATGATTTGTTTGTGAAATTTCTTATTGTTAGGCAAACTAATGTTAATGAACCACTGAATAAGATTAAATTGTTTGTCTCTCTTTCTCTTTCTCTCATACACACACACACACACACACACACACCATCAGAACCTTAGACTTAAAATTTGTATGTGTCATCACCTCTATCAAAAGAAAGATTCAAAGAAAATATCGACTAAATTCAATTCTCTAACACCTCTCTCCTTCATTTTGAATGTTTCCATAATTAAATGTTTAAACCTCCTAAAATAAGGATGAAATACCCATCCCAGGTCATCATAAATTATACAGTATTAATAGTCTTCAGTAGGAATGGATTTTCAGTGTCTTGCTCCTGAGCTGAGAACTCTGAGAACATATTGAAGCCATGTAACATTGTCAGAATATGATAGTGATGGTCTCTGATGTTAATGATCCAAATTTGGCTCTGTAATTTATTTATCGGTGGGCATATTTATTCTAAGCACTTAAGTGATGTCAGATGACTCGTGATCAAGGACATTCAAAATGACATCATCCTCAGGTGCTATTTTAATATTCAATATTTATCCTGCAAAGTCTAGAATATATATAATATCATGCACCTGTTTCAAATGAAATTGTTACAATAATATATTCATACAAAAACATTGCAATTTGTACTGATTTTTATCTTTAATAGAATATGATGACTGCAACACTATTTTTAGTATGATTTAAAAATAACAAGATTAATGTATTCCATCTTTATTTTGAAGAGCAGATGTTTGACACTTTGTAAATCTTAAAGCAAGTACAGGTAAAATGGTCAGACAATTCAGGAGAATTTCTCTGTTTTTTTCAAGTTAAAAAAACAGAGATTTGCTACATTCTGTGTTTTCACGAAACCAAGGACTGTAGTATAACGTGTAAATTACAAAATAAAAAATATGAGGTTGATAGAGTCTAGATCTGTGATTTAACTGGTATAAAAAGCTTCCCAATGAGGCAACTCTCTCTACTGAAGAAGGTCAGCCCCTTTTCTACAATATGTATTCTTGAAGAGTTGCACTGAGGGGTTAATTGACTTTCCCAGCGTCACATAGCCAATACAGCCTCACACTCAAAGATAAGACTTTAACCTATGTCTTCTTAGATTCAAGGCTATGCTCTATTCAGCATACCGTGCTACCCTCATCAATAGACTGGAATAATTTTAAAGTATAGATTGAGAATAATAATCAATTACCCATTCTTTTCCCATAAATTATTAATTCTCTTTCCATTCTTAAGGAAGCTTTCTTTAAGCCATCAGGAGTAAAAACCTTAGAGTTTTCCTTGATAGATTTTTCTCCCTCTCCACTACCATAGTTATGTTTTATAACCAATTCACTTATCTACTAATACTCTAAACCACAACCTATTGCTTAAATTCTTACAACAGCCTATTGATTTCCTTGTCTCCATTTCACCATTACTTCAATCCCTCTGGCACTTTGATGTCAACTTAATCTTCTCAAAACACTGTTCTGACCACACTGCTTTGCTATAAAAAGTCTTCTGTATTCCTAAATATGTACCCATATAGGTTGAAGTAGGTGAACTCTGAGGACCTTTTTCATCCCTGACATTACATGATTTTATGATCCAATGGGCAAAACCTCAGACTAATACTCAAAATCCTATTAATTCTACCTCTAGATGGACTTTTAAAACTTTTCTCTAGTGCTTCACAATGACCTATTCAAAACTGACCTATTTAGTATTTCCTAAATATATTCATAGTTTTACCTCTATCCTGTGATCAAACTAATTCCCTTCCTCTGAAAAATATCTAGAATTCCCTTCCTTCTATAGATTTTAAGCCCCTTGAGAACAGGGACCTTTTAATTTTTGTCTTTGTTTATCAGGCACATAGATCTCATTCAGGTGTAACTTTAAGAAATTAAGATAATGAAAGGGACAGATTATAGTTGCTAGTAAGATTGTATAAGACTGTCCTGTTGGATAGTGAAAAAACAATAAAGATATATGCAGTGATGGTTGAAGAAGTTGATAGACTGGGTGATGAGGTTTAACATCTTACTATTTTATAAAATGATCCCTCAATGGTTTCAAGATTGCATTATTTCCATTATATACTTATGTGCATATTTGTGTGGGATAAATTTCAGTTCTCTTCTTTGTCTTCTTAAGAACTATTTTTACTTCTTTATACTCACAACCAGGGACCATAGAATGATACAGCTAAAAATGGATCGGAACATTGGCATCACCTAGTTCCATACTCTGCTCTTATATATAAGAAAACTAAAGGACCAAGAAGCTAAGTGACTTGCTCAAAGTCATGAAAGTGGTAAATAGCAGAATCAGGATTTTAACCTGATTCTGTGATGCCAAATTTAGTGTTATTTCTGCTCTACCATGCTGCTTTGTATTAGACATTAAAGATCAACTATGGTAGTTCCATTGCCCCTTGATTGTATAAATAGGTAATTAGGAACTGGCAAATCTGTTCCATTTTCCATCTATGTGTTGGCATTATAGATTTATCTGTAAGTGTTCTTCAGGTTAATACTTAGTCATATCTTATGTCAAGTTTTCTTGAAATTTGTTTTCACTTTATTGATTTTGACTTCTTTATGAGATGAAGCTGTTTATATTCTTTTATCATTATCTTCCATTGTGTTTTATAGAAAACTTATGCATTAAACTTGGCTTCTTTTTCTGTTTGGAAAGATTAGCTCTTTAGTAACTAATTAATCTCCAGAGTTTGGCGACTTGCATATTGTGGAGACTGATTCATATTACTTAAACTTCTATTGGAAATGACATTTCATCTTTTTTGGGGGGGGCAGGGCATCAACAGATTATTTGAAAAGGTCAGGTTGAAGCTGTTCAAATTGTGTGTCCTCATCTTTACTTTTTCTTTCAATTTGTTGTTATTTTTTAACTTTTCTTAATTAAGTCAAGTGCCAAGTAGATTGCTCAATCTCAAGTGATTTCCGTGTTTCTGTTGACATCGTTTATTTTGTTTATTGTGAAGTTGTTAAAAATAATCAGGTCTTGCACCTTCCAATTCACTTCCAATTTTGAATACCTATTGAAGATATATGGGAAGGAGGTTTCTGAGTAGTCTAAGGCTTTTGCCCCTTTTTTCCCTCTAAATTTGGACTTTATTTTCTAGTTTGCTTTTTTAATCTTTTCCTATCTCTGGTTTTGAATTGAAGGCATCTTGTTTCTGAAAACCCAGAAAAGTCTCCAAAGTCATTGAGGGAAATGGGAAGGGAAAGGGAGAGAGAATAAGCATTTACAGAAAGGCTACTGCATGTCAGTCACTGTGTTAAACACTTTACAAAGATTATCTCATTTAATCCATGCAACAACCCTGAGAGATAGGTGATTTTATTATCCTTATTGCACAGATGATAAAACTGAAGTAAACTGAGTATAAGTAATGTGTCCAGGTTCATACAACTAGGAGATGTTAGAAGCCAGATTTGAACTCAGGTTTTCCTGAGTCTTATTACTGTCCAGTAGTTAAATGTGAGAAAAGGATATGGTTTTATCAGTGGAAATGTCACTAAAGAAGATGTACTAGCATTTTCTTTGTTGTTGAACCCTGGGAATTATGGGGCATTTCCATCTGACTTGCAGATGAAACACACACACACACACACGCACACACACACACACAACTATTCTAATTCTGAGGAAAGTCTCATGAGTTACAAGTATCATGTTTCCATGTAGGAATGTAAACAGTTCAACATTAATAAGTTCCTTATGATTTCTCTTTCCTGTTTGCCTTTTCATGCTTCTCTTCATTCTTGTATTTGAAAGTCAGATTTTCTGTTCAGCTCTGGTATTTTCATCAAGAATGCTTGAAAGTCCTCTGTTTCTTTGAATGTCCATATTTTCCCCTGAAGTATTATACTCAGTTTTGCTGGTTTTAATCCTAGCTCCTTTGACCTCCAGAATATCATATTCCAAGCCCATCGATCCCCTAACGTAGAAGTTGCTAGATCTTGTGTTATCCTTGTCGTGTTTTGACAATACTTAAATTGAAAGTTTCTTACTTACTGCTTGTAATATTTTCCCCTTGACCTGGAATCTCTGGAATTTGGCTATAGAACTCCTAGTAGTTTTCTTTTTGGGATCATTTTCAAAAGGCAATTAGTGAATTGTTTCAATTTCTATTTTACCCCCTGGTTCTACAATATTGGGGCAGTTTTACTTGATAATTTCTTGAAAGATGATGTCTAGGCTCTTTTTTTGATCATGGCCTTCAGGTAGTCCAATAATTTTTAAATTATCTCTCCTGGATCTATTTTCCAAATGGTTCCAGTGGTTTTTTCCAAAGAGATATTTCACATTGCCCTTTATTTTTTCATTTTTTGAATCTGTTTTATAATATTTTGATTTCTCATAAAGTTATTAGCTTCCATTTGCTCCAGTCTAATTTTGAAGGAATAAGGCATTCTTCTCTTCATTGACTTTTTGGACTTCTTTTGCCATTTGAGTTAGTCTTTTTTTTAGGTGTTATTTTCTTCAGTATTTTTTTGGGTCTCCTTTAGCAAGTTGTTCACTAGTTCTTCATGATTTTCTTATATCACTCTAATTTCTCTTCCCAATTTTTCTTCTTCTGTCACTTGATTTTCAGAATCCTTCTTGAGGATTCTGCCTGCGATCAATTCATATTTTTCCTGGAGGCTTTTGATGCAGGAATTTTGGCTTTGTTGTCTTCCTCTGGTTCTACATTTTGATCCTCTTTGTCACCAAGGAATGGTTTTGTAGTCTGATTTCTCTTCCTCTGTTTGCTCATCTTCTCAGTCAATTACTTGACTTTTGATGTCTTTGCCACAGCAGAGCTCTGTTTTCAGAAGTGGAGAGTGTTGTGTCCCATATTTCTGGGGTTTTGCGCAGCTGTTGTCAGAGCTTCTTCTAAGAACCTGCCTCAGAACTGTTAGGAGAGCTGCCTCTCCAGAGCCTCAACAAGTTCTGCCACACCAACGCTCCTTACCTGGGACTGCTACCCAAGATTGCAACCCACATCTAAGCAGGGCAAAGCAAGAGAATCCTGCCTCACCACCAACAGGGAGATTCTTGCAATGGTCATTCGGACAGCTGCTTGGTCCCCCCACTATCTGTGAGCCTGGAGCTTAGGAAGCAGGGGCCCCTGCAGCTGCTGCCATTCCCAAGGGTAGAGGCCGGACCACACTCTTCTCTCTCCCAGGTCCTGCAGAGTTTCACTCCTGATCTTTATCTTTCTCTTTGGGATTTATAGGTTGAGAAATCTGGAAACTGCCACAGCTGCCAGTGATTCAGTCCCCTGAAGTCTGCCCTGGCCAGTCTGTGCTGTTATGGCCCATCTAGGAGTGCATTCTGCCCCCACCCCAGTGTGATAGACCCTTCTCATTAGCCTGCCAGGCTGCCTTCAATGGGAGATTTGTTTCTCTTTGTCACTTTGTGGGTTCTGTACCACTAAAATTTGTTTAGAGTCATTTTTTACGGGTACTAGAGATGGTTGGGTGCGAGCTCAAACAAGTTCCTGCTGTTACTCTGCCATCTTGGCAGAGTAAATTAAATTCAAATGTGTGAGGCTTCTCTTGATCTTCCTAATTGCTATTGCCTTTTCTTCAGAAAATTCTTCCTATCTCACCTCTTTATGTCTTATGCTTAATTTTCTGTTTGATGCTATTTCTCCCCCTTCCCTCCTTAATAGAAGAGAATATTTCATTTTTGACTCTGTGTATTTGTTGCCTAGCACAGGACCTGGTAAATAGGAAGAACTTAATAAGTGGTTGCTGAATGAATCCATTGCAGACATGACTTATTATTTCTTAGAAGATAATTTGCTTTTTATTTTCTCTCAAATATTGTTAAATAACAATAAATATATGGATTTGGAAGTACAGTGGTACCTTGACTTAGGAGTTTAATTCGTTCCGTTACTGAGCTCATAACTCAATTTGCTCGTTTGTCAAATCAGTTTTCCCTATTGAAATTAATTGAAATGCTATTAATCTGTTCCAGCCCCCAAAATGGCACCCCAGTATCTTTTTGTTATGTGTTTTTAAATAAGAAAAAGTATTTATAAATAACAAATACTGTATAAAAACATAATAAAAGCGAATGTAAAGAAATGAACTGGTTTTATAAAGTGTATATTTACCTTGGATATCAATGACTTGAGCTAACAGAAGATACTGGCAGAGGTGGAGGGTGGAGGAGAGAGATGGAGGAGGTTAAAGGAGTTTTGTTTTGTTCTCTTTCAGTCACTTTCGTTTCCTTACTCTCTACACTCTAAATGCTACACTTTATCCCTGAACTTAATTGCTACAATATCTTTTTTTCCTTTCACTTAACTTGATTTTCTTCACTGGCAAGGTAAACATGTGGACTGAATGAGTGAGGCATAGGATGCTGGGTGGGCATTGGGTTGTAGCGTTTGCCGCGCCAACTAGCGCAGCTCATACCTCAAATTCTGGCTCGCAATTCAAAGCAAAAAATCAACCAAGTGAAAACTTGTATCTTGGAAATCTCGTAAGTTGGTGCACTCGTATATCAAGGTACCACTGTATTAGTTTTCTCTATCAGAAACCCACAACTATTTCAAAATATGGCAATATAAATTCTGGTGTGTGTATGTATATGTGTATGTGTGTGCATGTGTATGTGTGTGTTTTATTGAAAGTTTGTAGTTTTGGAAAGGGAAAGGTAGAGTATTTGACTCTTCTTAAGTTTCCTGGGCCCTTAACAATCCTTGAAGATGAGGATAAATGTCTTAAATTAGATCTGAAACACCAATTGTCAAGTGTACTTTCTAAGTCAGTGAAGTGGGTAGACAGTTTATTTATTGTGATCTCAAGGGTCCTGTTCTATTACATATATTAGTTTAAATCTTCATATAACTTTCTCACCTTAGCTGAAAGAACACTTGTCTACTTTAGATGTGATAGATATCAATCGTCATGTCAAAGTGATCTTTCAGGAGCAAACAGGCTGACTGCAAAACCAGATGTCAGGAAACCCTTTCTAGACTCAGAAATTAATCCATCAGTTAAGATAAAGATACACTCCAGGTTCACCTGAAAATTTCTTGTCATGTGATGCCTTCTGTCCATACTGTGCTTATAATACATATCCTCAAAAGTTATCCAACCCAAGGGCAGCAAAATTTCAGTTTTACCTAGATTAATGTTGTAGCTATTTGACACCAAAATAACTAGTATGGTCAGCCAATTAAGGGGAAAAAATATAGTTCTTTGTGAACATGGATTTTTTCCCCCACATCTTAGCCCATTATTTTATTATTGACTAGCCATAGACTTTGAAGCCACATAAATTTTAACACATGTTTTTATCTGATATGTAACAAGTGTGTAATGCAAAGAATACCAAGTTCCAAATTTTATCTGAGTAACTGGGAAAGGATATTTTCAAAAGAAGTAATGACAGCTGAAAATTCTATAAATTTTATAAGTTAAGACCCTCTAAGCCAGGCAGTTTTAACTTCTGTGTGTTCAGTGGAACTCTTTGGCAGTCTGGTGAAGTATATGACACAATTATCAGAAAAAAATATTAAAATAAATGTCAGAGGTTAGTGAAAATAAACAAACATCCATATGTATATATGTTTATATATGTACATACACAGATATATATATATATATTTTTTTATCATCCAAGTTTATAGACAAATAATCAATCCATGGACCAGGCTAAGAATCTTTAGGGCAAGTGAGCAATTTATTTACATGATGTCAGCAAAAAATAATATAATATTCAAATGATACATATAATGATATTAACTATGAAAAGTCTATAAAACCTCAGAGTTATAAGGACCAAATGACATAATGCACGTAAAGTATTTTGAAAACTTATGGTGCTATATTTACAAGTATGTTACATGCTAATATTTGAAATGACTCTACATGAAGGAATGAAAATAAAAATGTAATTCAGTACCATAATTAAATTAATATATTTTCAACTAATAAGGGTTTTTTTTGGTTGTTGTTGTTCTTTTTATCAGGTCATCAAGCTTGCCTTTGAAGAGTTTGAACTAGAAAGAGGCTATGACACTCTAACAGTAGGGGATGCTGGGAAAGTAGGAGACACTAGAACAGTGCTATATGTGTAAGTACATCTTCAAGATTCAACTTTTTGTGCAGTGAGTTTTAATGCTGTGCATAAGTTGGCATGTGTGTGATTACTTGAGAATTAAAAATGACTTTCAGTTATACAGTAATTTTATTAACAAGGGTGCCTGTAAGATAAGAGTTAAAATTCCAATATTGTGCAAGATTTCAAATTGTGTCCCTCTAATAGAACATAAGCTAAATGAGCTTAGGAAGGCAGAGACAATGATTTCTTCATTTTTGTGACCCCCGAAGCTCCCAACATAAGATCTTGTTCATGGTAGAATCTCAAGAAATCTTTGCTACATAAATGTATGAATAAATTAATCTTCTTACATTAAAGACATTGTGTTTCTATGATTAGGTTAGGAGGGATTAAGTGAAAGCAAAATGACAAAATTTAATGCAGCAAAATCTTAAATAAATCTCCTCGGATTATCATTTAACTAAAATCTAAAATGATATGCACATTTTTCTAATGTTATATATTTTCATATACTGCATTAGTAAAAGGATCATAGGATTATAGGTTTAGAACTAGATAATTCTTTAAAGGTCATTTAGCCCAACACTTCCTTGAAAAGATGAGCAAAATGTGAAGCCCAGAGAGATTAAGTGATTTGCCCGAGTTTATCTAGATCCTAAGTAATATAGCTGGGATTTGAACTAAGGTCCTTCAATTCTAAATCCTCTTTATATGACAAGTGTAACAGAAAAATTGCTGTCCATGGTGGCAGCAGTGTCACTTGTCACATTCATAGTGCCTGGACAAGAACAAGACTACCACAGAAATCCCCAGATTGCTATAAACATGAGGATACAAATCCTGACTCTTAAGTAACTGTGGGCTCACAAGTCATTTTACTTTTCTCACCTTCAGTTTCCTCATCTGTAAAATGGATATAATAATAACTGTAGTATTTGTGTTTACAGATCTTTGTGAGACTCAAATGAGATACTGTATTTAAAGCACTTTCTCACTCTTAAAATGAGAGAAAAACATATGCTGTGATTAGTCTCCCTATTAAAAGAACAGTAAATGGTGCTTTCCACTGCTCTCTGTCTCACTACTTTGAACTCTTTAAAAATGCTAAAAAAAAAACTAAACAAGAAACTGATTCAAACTGAGGTGTCTTTGGAAATGTGGAAACACAATTAAAAAAAAATTTTTTTTTGGTGGGGCAATTGGAGTTAAGTGACTTACTTGCCCAAGGTCATATGGCTAGTAATTGTTAAGTGTCTGAGGCTGGATCTGAACTCAGGTCCTCCTGACTCCAGGGCCAGTGCTCTATTCACTGTGCCACCTAGCCACCCCTTGGAAACACAATTTTAAGAAACTATATGAGAAAGCAAAATGTCTGGGGGGGGGGGGGGGGGAATCATAGTATATATTTATCATAAAAATGTTTCAGGAAGTTGCATCACTCATATTTGAATACAATCAGCAAATAATTTATGAAGGCCTCCTACTCTGTGCTAGCACTAAGGAATGTAATACAAAGAAATATAATAACTAGCATAGAAGATAGAGTGTTGGTGTCTGGAAGATCAAAATTTGAAGCCAGCCTCAATTGTTTACTTAGCTGTATGATCTTAGCCAAGTCATTTACTCTCTGGCCCTCTATTTTCTCATCTGTAAAATGAGCACAATAATAACATTTATCTCATAGGGTTTTTTTGAGGATCTAATGAGGTGAGATGTGTAAAATACTTTGCGAACCTTCAAGTACTATATAAATATTATGTTATTATCATCATTATAAAAATTAGTATATAGAATCACAAAATATTTAAGTTGGAAGTTTTAGTCCTGCCCAATGCAAAAATCAGCAGTACAAAATCCCTGACAGATGGTCATCTGGACTCTACCTAAACATTCATACTATTGTGAAGCTCACTGCATCCCCAGAAAGTCATTTTTAGATGACATTAAATTTTGAAAATTATATTGAGCTAAACTATAGTGAGTTGTGTCTCTGTAATATTCACCCTTTGGCTGTAGCAATCGGGGTATCCAATCCCTCTTTCATATGCCTTTCCTTCTATGGTAGTGTGTCCTTCCCCATTAGCCCCCCATGGGGCTCCAACTTGTGCAGCTTGTGTGTGAGCTGAAATTGGTTAGCACAAAGAAGGTGATTATCGTCCACCTTCCTTTTTCATATATATTGACAATAATGTGACGTAGTTCTATGTACTTTTTTTGGAATCTGTAGATTGGGTTTTAATGCTAGCTTTAACACTTATTAACCATATAATTATGGATCAACCACTTAACCTATTTGAGATCTAGTTTCCTATTCTGTGAAATGGGAATGATAATAGTCATGCTGCCTATTTCACAGGGTTGTCGTTTTTAAAAAAAGGGCCTATTAAACATTACAATACTATAGAAATATGAATTATTTTTGACATTGTCATAACTTGCTTTGGCATTGCCTTTTGTTCTCAGTTCTTCATAGAGAAATTCCAGGGGGGGAGAGGAACTGTTTGATTAAGGGAGAGGCAAGAAATAATTTGTTATGAAAACATGACATACACTCATAGACCTGATGTGGAGGGCCAGTACCAGATGAGAAAGGTGAGAGGTGACATAGGGGAAGAGAATTACTTGGCTGTAGTATGAATCTGCTTGCAAAATCCAGATTCTTAGGAGGAAAATTGACCAGTAAACCTAGGTGGAAGGATAAAGATGATCAGGAAATATGGTATAGTGAAAAGAGAAGTGGGATTTGGAATCAGAGAAACTGTACTTAAATTTTTGTGTGATCTTGGGCAAGTCTCGTGCTTTTCTTCTCTGTAAAAGTGGAGGCTGGACATGGTGATTACTAAAGTCCTTTTCTAAGCCCGTTGAAATATGCTTCCCACTGATCATAATGTTCCTATTATATAGCATGGGGAGGAGAGGCATAAAAGGAAAGGGCAGAAATTCCATTATTAGACCAAAGCCGTTAACTGTTTGCCTATCTGAACTGCACATGGGAGAAATCAGACACCCACAGGGCCCTATGGTTCTGCTCACACTGGCATGATCCTGATTTTTCTGTTACCTTGAAATATAAGAGAGTATTGTAGAATAGAAATATCCCTGGAGTAAGAATTTTAAGACTTGGATTCTAAAGCTGTATAAACATAGATGAGTCCCTTAAAACTCTCTGATTTTCAGAGCTTAGTGTAGTGCCTGGCAAACTTAATAAAGGCTCATTGATTTTACTTGACCTTCAATATTATCATCTGTAAAATGAGGAAAACATCTTCTCTGCCTACTTTATAGAGCTCCTGTAAGAATCAAAAATGAGATATTGTATGAAAGGTATTATTATTATTTGAAAATTGCCAACCCTTTACATCTTTTTGCTTGGCCAAAAATTCCAAGTTTTAGGAGTTTCTCTTTAAATGACAGGGTCTCCAGAAATTTCACTACCCAGGTTTATCCGTCAGTAATCTGTAACTATTTCTCTTAAAATTGGGTATCTACAGTGAAACACAATCCACCAGATAAGGGCCAGGGTTTAGGATAGTACTTTAAAGGGATAAATACAGAGGTGGAGGAATGAGGGACACAATTGGATACACTTTTTTGATGTAATAAAAATCTGCTGTGCATTACACATGGGTGATTATTTTGTAATAAATTGTATTCATATGTTACAGTGCATACTCAAAGTGTTCTCCGGACAGTAATCTACTGGGAATGAAATTTTCTAACCTTGCCTGGGGCACATGCATTGATGTAACTCCTCTCTAGTTGAGATCTGACCTTGCACAGACCCTGATGTGAAGGCTTTACCTACTATTAATGCAACCTCAGATTTCATTAACTTTTTTTTTTTGACCACCACAGCACATTGTTAGCTCATTTGGACTGTAGCTGCTATAGAAATTAAGAGGAAGAGAACACTCCTTGGTGAAATGGACAGGAAATTCTTGGAGCATATAAGCCTTAATCTGGGCCTGGAAGGGTGAATGGTCAAGATTTGGATAGTCAGAAAATGTGGACATTCTGGTTGGTGGGGATGGCATGAAGAAAAATTTACTAACAGTAAAGCAGAAGCAAGATTCAGGGAACTATGGGTAAGCAGGAGATGAAAGGGAGATTATGGAAATCATCTTTTTCCATTCTCCACCTTTACGAATGAGGAAACTGAGGTGACGATCATTACTTATGATCACACATCTAGGAATCATTAGATGCATATATGTATCAAGGACCTCTGACTCCTGTATTCTCTTTGCATTAACACAGAGTGAGTTCAGTTTAAGATAAAGCTTAAAAGGCAAGTGGAAACCAGATTATGGAAAACTAGGCTATTTTATCCAGAGTTTAGTGGACTGGACTTTAAGAAATGTCAGCTCTACTCCAAATTTTTGTCACTTGCCAACTGAGCAAGTTATCTGAACTCTTAATCTTTATAATGTAGATAATCATGTGAATTTTAGTAAGTAATTGAGAGCCAAGAGGGAGAGGGAGAAAGGGAAGGATGAATTTTTAGGAATTGTTGAATTAAGTTGAATAGTTTAATTAAGGAATAGTTGAATTAAGAATTAGTTTATTAATGAATATGTTATTAATAATATTTTGTTGCTTTTATTTCACATCTAATACTTATTAGCTGTGTTGCCTTGGACAAATCATTTCCTGACTCTAGGTCTAAATTTCCCCTTCTATAAAATAGGGAGCTGTATTACATTCCAGTTTTCAGTCTATGAACTTAATTAAAAATTTAACTTTTTTATTATAATTTTACACTTTAAACTCCCTTCAATCCTGTTTTAACTTGGCCAGCTATGTGGCACGGTGGATCGAATGTCAGGCCTGGAGTCAAGAAGACCTGAGTTCAAATGTGGGACACTTACTAGCTGTCTGATCTTTGGCAACTCACTTACCCCTGTTTGCCTCAGTTTCTTCATCTGTAAAATGAACTAGAGAAGGAAATGGGAAATTACTCTAGTGGAAATGGCAAACCACTCTAGTATCTTTGCCAAGAAATCCCAAATGGGGTCACAAGAGAGTTAGAACATGGCTGGAAACAACTAAAGAAAATGCTTTAACTCACAAGGAATATATAGACTATGTCTAAAAAAAAATGTGGCTAAGAAAATATTGTGGAATAGATTTGAACAGAACCTTTTCTTTTTTTTCCCTAGTTCTTAAAGTTACAGTGGCTATGAGCTTGAAATAAACTATTACCAAGTTTTCTAATGTTAAAAGTATAATTATATGCTAAGTCTATCTCAGTCATATTATATCACAGTTAAATTTCAATAAAGTATAGTTCTTTTTGTTTTAAGCCCATATTTAGATATTTAATCTTTTCTTAAATATATTCAACATGCAAAATGATAATTTAAATTTCAAACTCTTAAAACACAATTGATAAGACCACAGCATACTTTTCAGTGGTCAGATGTGTATATATAAATCCTCAAGGGGCTTTGGTTACTACTCTACATTTTTCCTTCATGTTTTAAAATACTTCACATCTAGGGTGGGTAGGTTGCGCAGTGAATAGAGCACTGGCACTGGAGTCAGGAGCACCTGAGTTCAAATGTGGCCTCAGACACTTAACACACACAAAAAAACTAGCTGTGTGACCTTGGGCAAGTCACTTCACCCCAATTGCCCTACTTTCCCTCCTCCAAAAAGCAAAAAATTAAATTAAATTAAATTTTAAAAAATACTTCACATTTCTCTTGCCACCACCCTAGTAAACATCCTCATTATTATTGGCCTGTGTTTTGAAAATAACCCTTTATCAGAGTTTACTTAGTACTATACTTTTTTTTCCCCTATCCAAACTATCCTTAATCTAGTTAACAGATCAGTTCTAAAGAACAAATCTGATTATATAACTTCTCTGCCCAAAAATATTTTATGGCTCCATTTTGGTCTTTACTAAATGGTAAAGTCTCTATTGGACCACAGATGCCATGAGGAACTAGTATGATTATTATTGTTGTTTGTCCTTTGTTCTCAAAGAGGAGGACCATGACATCATGACCATGACTTGCAAGTAAATCGGATTTAAGCGAGGGAGGGCTGTGCAAAGTCACCAGCCTCACTTCGTCCTCTAGAACAGTGGTTCTCAACCTTCCTAATGCTGTGACCCTTTAATACAGTTCCTCATGTTGTGGTGACCCCCAACCATAAAATTATTTTCATTGCTACTTCATAACTGTAATTTTGCTACTGTTATGAATCTATCTGATATGCAAGATGTATTTTCATTGTTACAAATTAAACATAACCCACAGGTTGAGAACTGCTGCTCTAGAACCATCTGGGTCCTGTGGCTAGATACAAATCAGGACAACAGGAAATGGCCCAGGATGCAGTGGGGGATCTTGGCCTTTTCAAGCTAAGGTCTTTAACAGATTTCAGTTTGACTAAGGCAGCACCAATTCAGTAATTAAGCCTTAATTTTTTAAAAAATGAGGCAAAGAAGGGCCTCTTAAAAAAAAAAAAAAGATCTGAGATGGAAAGACTCTCAGGGTTTCTGGCCCAAACAGAAATAATTGCTACTTACATTCACTCTGAGTCATCAGGGCCCAAATAGTGACCACTAAGCAAGAGTGGGCGGTAGGGGTGGAGCTTGGTCTAAGAGCTATTGTTGGCCAATCTGTGAGAACCAGAGTGAATTGGGTTTAAAGCATGGCCCTTAAGAAAGAAATAGATTTTTTAGCGAATGACTTTATATAACATATCATAGCCTACGAAACACTTGTATCACCATATCTCATATAAACTAAGTAGTACCCAGTTGCTAACTTACTGGGCAGTCATCTCTCCTATTCTACACTTGTCTAGTTGAATTTTTTAACACATATACAGGGCATTTTTTTTCACTGTTACATTTCAGTTTAGTAAACTGAGCTCATAGTTCATTGTTGTTAAATTGTTTTTTGTATCCTTTCTCTAATTTGAGTTATTTATTCTTCTCACCTTCATGTTTACAAATGTGTTAAGTATGCCATCTTTGCCTTCATCTGTGTTATCAATTAAATGTCTAATTGCACTGAGTCAAGAGTGGTGCACTCCCCTAGTGCCCTCAGAGGGGTTCCCAGTCTGGCAAAGCAAGTAAAACAGCTATTCAATAGTTCAAAAGATCTGTGGTTTCAAAAGTGCAGATACTCCTTCTATCAGTTGTTAATCAATCTTACTTTCCTTAGTAGATAAACCATGAATTGATGTAGTACACTTTCCTTTATCTAACCCCTAGGGGGAAAAAGAATTGATAATTGATCATAGAGTTAGTATACCAAAACACCTTAACAGTCTAGAACTATGAGTACAGTTTACTAAAGTGAAATTTCATAGGAAAAAATAAATAGTCCTACATGTGATTAAAAAAGAAATAATTGGGTGGGTATAGGATGGAGGTCTGTCTAGCCAATAACAAAGCAATTGTAATACAAGTATTTCATGGACAAATATTTTAAAGTAGCTACTTTTGTGGTGAACCTCTGAAATTTATCACTGTAGTGCTCAGAGAAGAGGAATGCAGTATATTTTAATTTTATTCTCCAAACATTTTTATTAAAGCTTGGTTGTATCTATCAGATCTTGGGCTTTGTGTCATAAATTTTGAGAACCTATGATCAACCTTCTAAAAACAGACTTATATGTAGTCACTTCCTCTTCAAATCTGGATTACTAAAATCTATATTCAAGGTCAAGATATGCTTTAGGACAATAGCTATTCAAAATCATAGCCCATCAGATGTTATTCAAATATTTTTGCCCTACCCAAACATTGGAATGCATTAACTCAAAACAAAGTCATTTAGTTAAATAAATTAATGATATAAATACGAAGTAAAATCGCTCCATAAACACAGGAGCAAAATGTCCCACAGACTCTCATGCTATGGGAAAAGAAAAACATGTAATCTGGACAAATAATGCTCCTTGGGCCATATCTCCACTAGAACTCCACACCACCTCTGAATCTGCCACTCATTGTTTCCCATGATTACAGCGACTGACAGAATCTGCTAGACTCTTTTATGAACTACTACTGCCACCTTCAGATTCTTCATTGACTTATAAGAGCTGTATGGACTCTTAACCTTAGGGAAGTATTGAAAGTTCTTTATGCCTAACGTTTACCTTTAGGATTATTTCAACTCTTTTGTAAGTCACACCCAAAACCCCTTTTAGCCAGCACAGAGTCCCTCAGGTCAAATATATCTTTTGAACTGCTTTTGTGTGTGTGTGTGTGTGTGTGTGTGTGTGTGTGTGTGTGTGTGTGTAACACACACACATACATATATATATATTTGTATTTCTGTAGATATATACATGCATGAACATATCAACAGACAGTGTGAAGTTAATAAACATTTTCTTTTGCTAGATTTCATGGAAATAAAGTGATCCATTCTCAGTATATACTGGTTGGCTTTATAGTGAGTCTCTTGTGACTACAATGTAATGCTGATAAAATACAAATCTCTGGTGAGCTACATACTGGTTTTAAAATTCCTGAAGTTGATAACAACAAAATGTCAAAGTGACTTTTTTTTTTTACCAAAATTTGCTATTAGGTGGTAGTTCAAATGAGGTTTGAACAATGCCTTGAAGGTTTTTATAGTTCTCAAAGGAGAGAGAATATATACAGTGAGTCTCCCTTTAGCAGTCTGAATTTATAGGCTCTGAGGAACTCTTAAGAAGTCTACAAGTTTTTTTCTAATGCGGTGAAGTTTAGTCAGCAAGGCTTAGTGTCGAAATCTCCATGAGAATGTCACTTTAGATATCTCATTTGAGAATTAAAGTCAACTAGTTTCTAGTTGTGATGGTTGGATGTTTGTTCCAATCGCCTAATCTTGAAACCTTTAAATTACTGTTAATTCTTTCCTTTTATCTCACCCCCTACATTCATTTTTCATCAAGTCCTAGAGAATGGCTCCCTAAAATTGCTGACATATTTCCTGTACCCTGATTGAAACCTTCACTGTCTTTTTACTTGTAACGTGTCAATAGTGTCCTTATCTGGCTTCCTGCCTCTAAAATGTTTTTCCTCCTGTAATACATTTTACAGTGTTGTGAGATCAATTTTCCTCATTCATACCCCTTGTCATATTGGGCTTCTGTTTGAAAATGTGTAATGACTCCCCATTGCCTATTGAGTAAAGTCCAGATTAATTAGTCTAGGGATCAAGGCCCTCAAAGTGTTACTTTTTCAGACATTTCATGCTAGTCTTTGTCACATATTCTGTACTACAGCGAAACTGTATTATTCCTTGAACAGGCTTTCTTTCCAATGTGTCTTGACTTACACCATTCCTTATGCCAGGAATGTCTTACATTTCCCTTAGTCAAAATCCTACTGAGCCTCTTAGGCCAAATATAAATACCATGTTTCCCATGAAGACTTCCTTGATCCTCAAGCTGGAAGTGACCTTTTCTTACTCAAAACCCTCCTAGCACTTTGTTTTTATTTCTCTTCTGCACTTACTACATGGTATTTTCCATTTTTAGAATCATTGAATCACAGATTTAGAAGCCACCTTTATACACAATCCTCCTTACTTTATTCTTTCTTGTGTTTTTTTCTTTTGATATGTCTCTTTTTCTACAAACACGATAAATATGAAAATATGTTTTGTGTGATAGCATATGTATAAACTATATCAGACTCATGATGAGGACCCTAAATTGCACAATGTGCAATGAGGTCATTGAGTCTAACATCATTTTATAGATGGAGAAACTAAGGCCCAGAGAGGTGAAATGATTTGCCCAGGATTACACAGGTAGAAAGCAACAGATCTGACAGCTAAACTCTTATTAAAGCACTATTCATGTGCATCATCATGGTATAGAGGTGATCCCAGTTTCTGGAACCTTATGCCAAGGGAGTCCAAGTTGATCATTGTAACTTGAGACAGCTTAATGTACTGTTCCAGATACTAACTATATCTGTCACTGTGTATGTGGTCAACCTAATTAAACTCAGAAAGGCTAATAACCAGAGGGTTAGGCTCCAAACAGTGGTTATTCACTTATTCACTCTTTCATTCCTTCATTTATCTATCTGTCTATCTCTCTTTTTTGACTAGAACAGCTCATCAAATGATTTTGTTTAGCTCAGCAGGGGTTGTGGATGGATAACCTTGGCAGATCATTGGGTGAGGGAAAGGAGGGAAGAAGTAAAGAACTTCTAGATTATAGCTCCTTAGGTAACTCTGATATGCCCTGCTAGATTATAAGCTCCTTGAAAGTAGGAATCACATTTTGTTGTATAGAATCACAAATTTTAAAATCAAATAGGACTTCAGTTAGCCATTTCTTCCCCCTCATATCTGAAAGGAATATGCACATCAGCATACCTGATGCAACCATCCATCCTCTACCACCTTTGAAGGTAGTTCATTCTAATTTTGTTCAACTCTAATTTTTATAAAATATTTCCTCATATCAAATCTGTTCATTAGTATAAACAGCAAATCAGTACCCTCTGATCCTAGTAATTCTCCTCTATATTTCATCATAATTCCTTCATGTATAATCTCCTCAAAGTTTTGGACATCCTTGGCACTTATTTCAGTGCCTAACACAAAACTGATGCTTAACAAATGATTGCTGATTTATTGATTGATGTATTCCTTAGATTCTTTTGTTATCTTGGGGTTAGACAGTATAACTATATCTCCTTCTCCTTCCACGAGAATGAGAACATCTTTAAAATCCTAATTTTAAAATGTCATCTTTCTTTGTGTAATTTAGAAATACAGTACAGTTGTCATTAGGAGGAGATACTGCCTTAACATTGGTTAAATTTAAAGGTAACCTGCTTTGAAGGAAGAGGTGTGCATTTCTTTGTTTTTAAAAATTAAGTGTTTTATCAATTATTTTTACCTTGTTTTGTTTTTACGTTACAGTTACATCCTAGTAAGTCCCTCCTGCATAACAAGAAGAAATGATTAAGCAAAACAAACAAATTGTAGCATTTACCTCTGAAACCCAGGCTTTTTCTGAAAATATCCCATGACAAAGAGGCAAACCTACTTACCTCATAGGCAATCCTTTCCATTTTTGAATAGCTACAGTTATTAGAAAGTTCTTCTGTATATTTAGATGAAATCTACTTCATTGTAACTGCCACCCCATTTAGGTTTGTTTTTTTTTTTAATTAGAAACAATAAATTCTTACAAGCTGCTAAATGGTACAGTAGAAATTATGGACCTGGAATCAAGAACGCCTGAGTTCACATTTGGCCTCAAACATGAACTCTGTGACCCTGGGCAATTCATTTAACCTTTGTTAAACTGAAATAAAATGTCAGTTTATTTCTTTGGAGGGACATGGGTGAGAGAGTGGGGTGGGTAGATAATAAGAGCACTTATTTCTCAGGGTTGTTGTATGGATAAAATGACGATATCTAGAAAGTGCTTTGCAAAACTTTAAAATGCTAGGTAATAAATAATAATAAACCTAATTCCTTTAGCATAAGAATTAACTTAATATCTACCAATCTTTTTAGATACTATGACTTTTAATTATAGAATATTAACTGTATTAAGGAAGTGCCACAGGCTACAAGGCATGTTTGCAGCAGAAAAATCACTGAATTTGAAGTGAAGAGATATGGGTTGAAATCCATAGGCTCTTAGATGTTGACTGTCATGACAGAATTGCTGGTCTGGGGGGCATTGTTATTCCCAGGGCTCTTGGACTCCAGCTCCTAGTCCGTCTCTTTCAGGGTCTAAGGAATGATGATTGCCAGAAGCTGGAGGTGATCTAAATCATCTTGCACATGGTGCCTCCTAGATGGATGCTGAGGGAATTGAGGGAATTAGGACAGAAAGTGATTGATTGTGGGAATTGAGTGAATCACACTCCCTTCATCGTGTGAATCAAATCTGGAGTTAGTTTAGTTCCCTTTCTATTCAATTATGGATCTAGTCCAACTTCTATCTTGTGAGAAAAGTTTTTTTTCAGTTGCAGGGATTGGGAGAAAAGGTTACTGTATTATTTGAATCTAGCCCTGCAAGACTGGGAAACTGAACCACCTCTCCCTGCTACTTAGAGATCCTTAATCAAGGATCTAAATTATGCTGACTAGAAATTCAGTCAGATAAAAAGATTAGTTCAAGGAGTTTTCTCACAGTTGTATATCTCAAGCAACCGGTATGTCTTATCTGAAAACTGGCCCTTAATCAGTTATTGTTTCCATGTTCCTTTGACTCTTTGCAGACCTCTTGTGAGGAAGTGGAGCAACTCTTTCTAAATTCAGAGAATTACATTTGTGTACTCTCCCACTCCCAACTTGGAAAGTCCCTAATCTTTCATCCAATTAGAAAGCAGATTAACTAATGTTTTGTATATATTCTCTTGATTCCAAGGCATTTACTTTTTTAACAATTAATTCAAGGTATATAGCATATAGACAATTTAGTGACTTAGTAGAAACTTCCCATGTAGCTACAAGTTAGTGAAATACAATTGTGATCCATTCCATTTTTTGACAAGTGGCATCTCACATTTGTTACCATGATTTGATAACCTTCTATAGTGAGCTTAGGTCATTCACTCCATTTCTACCTAGAAGTTCTATTTGTTCAGGTTAGGGTAGAACTGCTGAACCTTTTGCCTAGGGCCAAAGAAAAAAGCTGTTCTGAAATGGGGTTACCCAGAGATGCTGCTGTTTTATATACTCTAATAAAAGCAGTTACCAGAGCATCCAAGAGTGACCATGCCATATGGGAGCAATTAAGCATAAACATATCTCTGACCCATTTTAATATGCAAAGAATCTTGCATTTATGTCCAGTGATGCTAAGGAGAAGTGGGATACATCATCAAAGGTCACTGCATCCTTGAATAAATCCTTTAATATACTAAATATAGTTTATTAAATGTTACTGACTTCAAACCAGGTCTTATAAAGAATAATAACTCATATTTGTATAAAACTCTATGGTTTACAAAACACTTTCCCCCCAACTTAACCATTATCTCCTTTAAAGATGATGAAATGGAGGCTATGAGAAATTAAATATTATATGGCTTAGTAAGTTTAAAAGCTGTGTTTCAAACCTAGGTCTTTATTGACTCACAGATTTTGAAAGTTGGAACAAAACTCAGCGGTCATTTAGTCCATCCCCTAACTCAATCAATCATTAAATGAATAAATATTTATTAGGTTCCTGTTATATTCCAGGTACTCTGTTAAGTGCTGGGAATACAAATCTATTAAGCTTAGTAAAATTGGTCTAAGTCCACTTTGATCTGCTATGGGGGAAAAAGTCTTTCCTCAGGTATGGAAGGACCTAAATACAAATCCCACGTCTGATACTTGTGGCTTATGGAACCTCTTTAGGCCAGAATTTACTCACTTTTAAAATGAGTTTATTGGACTGTTTCTATAGTCCCTCTGCGTTCTAGATCTATGATATTAAGATTCTGTGATCCTATCTATGCAATCCTGTTCAATAAAAGTCCATGCTCAAGAAAGGTCTTACCAGCATATGTGTAACATACCATTCAATTGTACAGCTGAAAGGAACCTTAAAGTGTATCTAGTTCAATTCTTGTAGTTTATATGAGAAGACAGAGACTCAGAGGAAGAAAAATGACTAGTCCAAGGTCACGTGGCAAGTTTGTGGCAGAAATAGAGTTAAAACAGATACTTTGCTAATCAATCCCATATGTTTTCTCTATGCCATCCATACTTCTTAAGAAAGTTCAAGATTTAAAGCATACATTTAAAATCTCCAAAATAATTTTTAACTCATATGCATGAAGATTTCATGCATTTTAATACAGACATTTGAGTGTGGTTTGATAGTCCAAATCTCTCATTATCTTGATTAAAATTTTTATGCATTTATTTATTACTTAGTGCTTACATCATCATTGTGCAAGGTTAGCAGATGCAAATTTTAGGTAGTCAGAAAATCTCAGTAGAGAGAATGATGGCGTTAGACATAGGAAATTTGTTCAAATGCCATCTCCAACTGTCACAAATGTTTATTAGTGGTTCGACCATGAGCAAATCACTTACCTTCTCTGAGTCTTTCAGTTTATTATCTATAAAATAGAGCTAATCTCCATACATCTACCCCACAGTTGTTTTGAGGCTCAAACAATATTTTGTACATTTTGAAGCTCTATATAAATAGAAGATTTTTGTTTTGTTTTGTTTTTGGAAGAGAGACAGGATAGCCTTGTGTATAGAGAACTTCTGGTTCTGGTCCAGGAAGGAAGTCATGGGTTCAGATCTTGCCTCTATAAAATACTGGCGGTGTAGCCCTAGGCAAGTCACTTTAACCTCTCATTGCCTTCTGGCAGTTCTCTAGACCTAAATTCTACAACTTTTGCATATCTGCATTGTTTAAGGTTGCATCTTTTCTGAGAATTCCCAATACTAGTGACATCACATATCTGGTTTAAAAAAATATGTCTTTATTGTCTCTGTAGTAGGACATGTACTTTCTTCTGTTAGATAGTGTAAACTATATAACCCAGCACATTTGCATTTTTCCTTGGCTGACAAAAAACTCAAAATCATATGCAATGCCTACCTATGTCACTTTATAAAATCATGGAATAGGAAAAGACCTTAGGTCCAGCAGTTCACTCTCCTGCCTGAGCATGAATCCTCTCTAACATAACTCCATCTAAGACTCATCCAGATTCAGTTTGAACATTTCTCCTCCTTAAATTCAAAGACCTTAAATAAAATGGCTTTTTAAGTATTTTTGTTGTCATAATTTAAATCTTTAATTATTTTCTGTTACATAATTTCAAATGCAATAAAATGACCTCTAATCATTTTGAAAGTAAGGTCATAAGAATGTAAATTTAGAGAGAGAAGGATCTTTAGAGGGCATCTGTCTTATCTAGCCCTTTCATTTTTGAAATGAGGAAACTGAGGTCCACAGAGGTTAGGTCAAAACGTCACCAAAAAAAAAGTCACAGAAGTAATAATTGACAGAGCCAGGTTTAGCGTTTTTTTCCTATCCCCCAAAAATATTATTCAAAAATAAAAGGGTTCAGATAAGTATAGTTTAACTTCTTGATTTAATAGGGGGAAAATTAAATGGTCAGTTCAGCTAAACAGTGGTTCTCTAGCACAGCAGAACCACTTATTTTCAGATCAGGAGAGAACAGAAAGAGTATTAACAACAAGATGAAAAGTGTGTGTGTGTGTGTGTGTGTGTGTGTGTGTGTGTGTGCGTACTTTTAAATTGGTTCCATTACATACATAGAAGCAAGGCTTAATATATAATATATATTATATATATATATAATATATAATAATCCATATGTGCATACTTCCACACTTTACCATGAATGAAGGGATAAAGCAAGTTTTTCCCTTTTCCCTTTTTCCCCACTGTCTTATGGTATAAAAAGGTCCTTTAAAATGATAGGAGGGAAATTTCCAAGACAAACTTCCCATTTAATCTTCTTTTTTTTTTTTTTAACTTTGTCATAAAGGACTGATGTCAGACTAATGTGGTGAAGAATGAGACATCCTTTTTGGTGACAAAATCCTGTGAATAAGAATGCAAGAATAAAGCTTAGACTAAGATATGAAATGATTACACAGACAAAAATTTTAAGATAATCCACAAAATAATAAACTTTTCAGCAACTGGACATGTCATTGAAATACTTTATTTTTTTTTTCATTTTCTGCATGTTATTTGACATTTAATGACTGCTATTCATCTTCCTCTGAGGCATCAGGTGTTTTCCTCTGCCTGAGGTGGGAATCCGGGGATGACAGACAAATGGTGTGATGGATGGGACAAATCAGGGCTTCATATTCTTGGATCTACGTGGCTTCAAGCAATGCTTCCTATATGATTAGAGACATTTGTTTTGGTGAAATCAATTTTCTCCTCGACTTTTTTACATGCTTCTCTGTCAGGATTTGGAGTAAAGTCACTGTCTTTAGTGTTTCTTTTTAGGAGCTGGCAGGATTCATGACGTGACTTTTTTTCAATATACAATGGATCATTGTTACTTATACTTTGAGTGATATGTGCATTAACATTCAGAGTATATTAAATATTGCCAAATGCATTCCAGCTTTAACTTTCAGCTAAGTGACCAATGTAATGCAGTCCTTACGTTCTGCTAAAATATGTTGAGACATATTTAAAGAGATTTTGAGGGAGAAGTACAAATATGAGCGCATAAAATGATAGAACACCTGAACATATTGTGATATAATCAAAGCAATTTCTCAATTCTGAATTTTCTCCCTTTTAAGAGTTATCCTAGCACAGTTCTCTGCCCATTCTAGTCAGTGAATGAACAGACAAATGAATGAATACATGTGGATGATCGGGCATTATATCCAGAACATGGGTAACAGATTGTATCTGTGTTCATATGAAATGAATTTGAAAGGAAGAGAAATGAAACTACAGTTATAAATGCATTGTCAAATTCATCTTTAAAAACAGAATTGGATCTACCAATTAATATAAACTGAAAGTAGTTCTAGATTAACTGAAGAGAGATTGTACTAATTAAGCATGATTTTTTATAAAGATTTTTCATGCCCTTTGTAACATATAGGCAATCATAGGAAAATTGTTTCATGTGAGAATGATTGTGTTTTTAATTTTGTAATAATATCATATCTTTGCTTAACAGTAGACACAAATATTACATTAAGTAATATTGTTTGTCTTTCTATGCAGACTCACTGGATCTAGTGTGCCTGATCTTATCGTGAGTATGAGCAATCAAATGTGGCTACACCTCCAGTCTGATGACAGCATTGGCTCCCCAGGTTTTAAAGCTGTTTACCAAGGTATGACTATAGATTCATGGATTCATTAAAAATAACTTTCTTTTGAGGGTTATGTATTATATGTACATGTACATTTTTGCATACATGTGTATATGCATATATTTATTCCATGTATCACTCAACTTTAAATCTTTAAATTTACTTAGGGCAGCTTGGTGGTGCAGTAGTTGGAGGGCTGGTCCTGGAGTCAGGAAGACTTATCTTCCTGAGTTCAAATCAGGCTTCAGATACTACTGTGTGACCCTCGGCAAGTTTCTTAACCTTGTTTGCCTCAGTTTTCTCATCTGTAAAATGAGCTGAAGAAGGAAATGGTAAACTACTGTAGTATCTCTTCCAAGAAAACCCTAAATGTGATCTTAAGGAGTCAAACATGACTAAAAATGACTGAAGAACAACCGTATTCATGAATGATCAAAGGCTTTAAGGAAATTAATGAATGTGCTCTATTTATAGTGCTATTGTGAAGACTGGTCATTTGTTATGTTAATTGAAAATATTTTGCTTTATTAAGGAACTATCTTTTTTTAAAATACCAATAATGTAAAGTCACACTGGTTCCCATCTCAAGACTAGCTACGTAATTCATACATGATTCAAACACATCTCTTAATGATGGTCAGTAATGAGGTTCAGTAAGCTAGGATAAAGTAATTTCAAACAAAACATAAATAAATCCTATTACCAAGTCCAAATTCAATTTGTTATAAACACAAGGATAGCTATAGACCTATGTAGCTGAACATAACTTTTCTTTCAAACATAAAATGACTTTCTATAAATTTAAAGGAGACGTTCTTACTTAAATAATTGTCCATGTTAGTCCTAATTCCTGAGTTATTTAGAAAAGAAAGTTTGGAAATAGAAACATGTTGATAGAAATGTTATTGATTCTAAAATGTCAGTAAGGAGAGTTGAGTAGAAAGAAACATGTAAATGTTTCAAGACATGGTGAGCAAGTTAATACCAAAATCCCAGAAAAACTTTGAACTGAAAGATTCCAGTGGCCACCATATACCAAAAATAGATATGAAATACTGGTATTTAAATAAGCTTTGTACTGCCTTCACTGAGTTACAGTGGAACTGTAAGAGAGTCAGGATGTGGAGGACAAACAAAGCTGTGAGAATTTTACAGAAGTTTGGCTCTGGTATTTGGTGTTTTTTCTCATCTTGCTTGCCCTAGTGTTATGTGTACCCTTTATTGCTTTAATTCTTGGAAGGACAATTAGTCAGGAACTGTGTATAATGTCTTTGAGTTTTTTAAAGTTTTAAGTGGTGTATACTTAGGCTTGTGTTGTTGAGAGCCAGCATCATATGAAAAATTATCTGAATGAGGATGTTATGTCTTACTTGTGTGACCTATACTCTTCATTTGGCCTTTCATTACTAAGAAGTTCTCCTTGCAGTGGATATTTTCATGATATGCTAACAAAAGGAAAAGTCATAGAGGTGGGGCCTCCTTTTTAGGAAGCACTTCAGCCAGGGAGACAAACTGACGGACAGATTTAACACCTTCCCCCCATATCCCATTAATTCATGCCAATAGCAATAAAATGTAAGCTCTTTAAGACCGTGAAAAGTTGTATTTTTGTG
Organism: Pseudochirops corinnae; assembly: GCA_028646515.1. NCBI lineage: Eukaryota > Metazoa > Chordata > Mammalia > Diprotodontia > Pseudocheiridae > Pseudochirops > Pseudochirops corinnae. The sequence goes on from CM053585.1 coordinate 145,572,650, forward strand.
GAACAGTGCCTAACACATAAATATTTAATAAATGCTCATTTGTTGTTCAATTTTCCCAATGCTTAAGAACTCCAAATGCACGTATTCCTTCTTGTAAATTTCTCTATTCTGCTTAAATGATATAAAGACATAAAAATGGTAGAAAGATACTTAATTCTTCAATTTTAGTACTTTCATTCAGTCCATCCATTCTGATCAATCAACAGGAAAAGGAATATGTGTTCACTTTTAAATGTTTCTGTGGTACAGTAAAGACTTTTAGGTATTTCTGTGGCATTGTGAAATATAGATTAATAATCATATATTATAATTATTTAATACTTTATGGTTTATAAGGTATTCTTTATACATTGTCTCATTTAATTTTCATGGTAATTCTGTGGGAGTATGTGCTATCATTATATTTATTGACATGGATGAAGAAATTTAGGTTAATAAAGATGATGTGACATTATCAAAGTCATATTGATTTTTAAGCATTTAAGGAAGTTTTGAACTCAAAACTTCCTGACTCTAGATTCAGCACTCTCTTTACTATACTGTCACCTTTCAAAAATAACTCTATGGAATGACTTTGAACTTATGTAAGAATTTGTAAAAATAATAAAAGTAACATGGACTTTTATGAGGAATGTGGAAAATTCTGGAAGGACCTTTTTGTAATGATGTGAAGCAAACATAAACAAACAAACAGGGAGAAGATTCTGGGAAGATGGTAGAATAAGTAAAAAAATTACAAGCTCTTAAGATTTTCCCCTACAAAAGAGATGAAATAGCACCTCAGGTTGAATATAGAGTACTAAAAAATAAATAAGAGTAGAGGTAGAACAGGGGTCTTCTTGGGACAATGAGAGATCAGAAGAAAAATCCCAGGACAATGTTTGTTCTCTGTGAGGAGCAATACCTCCAGACTAGGTCATAGATCTGCTTAAACAATTAACAGCAAGTCTTGGGATTAGCTAAATTGAGAGGCTGCCTCTGCCACAGCCACAGGAGCTTTTATCCCTGGGACATTGAGGGGAGTTGGGTGTTTGAGCCAGGGAAGATAGATGGAATCTCTGGTAACAAGGAATACCAGAGCCAGCTAGGCTACAGAGATGTGGCAGGGGGGTGGGGTGAGGTGAGAAGGAACCAGCAGACGCTCAGTGAGTACAGAAGTGGTAGCGCAGGGACTTCTCTTGCAGAGGATAATTACAGGAGATTGGAGGTCTCCATTCAGGTTACAGGCTAGAGGGGACAACTAAAGGAGGATCTTGAGGCCAGAGGCACTGTCCTCCCATAGCCCAGGATTCAAGATGATTACAAAAACTAAGGTATTACAAATTTTTAAAAATTGCAGGGGCAAACAGGAAGGAATCTAAGCATAGAGAGTTACTGTGGGAATAGAGAACACTGGGGTTCATATTCAGAGGGAGATACTAGCAAAGAAACTCTTTAATACCCCAGAGACTAATATCAAATGGTCATCTGCCCAAAAAGAATTCATAGAAGAACTTTAAAAAAGACTTTAAAAATCAAATGACAGAGGTTGAGGAAAAACTAATATGGATAGAGAGAGAGAGAGAAAGGGAGAGAGAAAGATAATAAAATAGAACAATAAAACCCCCCAAGAAGATTGTTAAAAGAAAGCTAATGAATTATAAAAGGAAGTCCAGAATCTTAAAGAAGAAAATGACTCCTTGAAAATCAGAATAGGCATGGGGAATCCAGCAAAGTTATGAGATCATGAAATAAGAAAACAAAATATAAAGAATGAAAAATAGAAGAGAATGTGAAACATTTCATAAGGAAAACAACTAATCTGGAGAAAAAATCAAGAAGAGCAAACATATGAGTAATCAGACTACCTGAAAGCTACATAAAAAAAAAGAATCTTGATATAATACAAGAAATAATTTAAGAAAATTGTCCTGAAGTATTAGGAGAAAAGGAGAAAGTAGAAATGGAAAAAATCCACTGATCACCACTTGAAAGAGATCCTGTGAGAAAAATTGTTTTTTTTTTTAATAATTAAATTCTGAAACCCCCAGCTCAAAGATAAACTATTGCAAGCAAAAAGAAAAATAAATAAATATGGCATTGCTACAATTAGAATCACATAAGACCTAGCAGCAGTGACAGTAAAAGACTACAGGTCTTGGAAAACTATATATATTGAAGAGTAAAAGAACTGGGGTTCTAGTCAAAAATACCAAACCAACAAAGCTAAGCATAACCCTAAATAAAAAGAGAGGGGAACATTTAATGAACTGTCAGACTTTCAGAACTTTGAAAAAAAAAAGACCCTGAACTTAATAATAAATTTCACATACGAGAGACAGAAGAAATATAAGTTACATACCAAAGACTAATTACAAGGGACTCAATAAGGACAGACTATTTACCTTTCATGCATGTAAAATGTAAAACATATGTCTAAGATTGTTATCAGGAATTGGGTAGCTCATAAGAAAGATTGGGGTAGACCTATGTATGATATGACTTTAAAAAGTAAAACTGTTTAGGAACAGCTAAAAAGACTAATTATCTTATACTAATGAGATGTTAGAGGAAGAACCTATACAGAGGAATTAAATGGGGGAGGAGGGCTGTTACTTCTGGAAATCTGCTTTCATCAGGAATGGTTTCAAAAGGAAACAATACATATATATCTAGAAGAGCATAAAAGTCTTCTAAATTCAGAAAAAATAAAATGTCAAGGGGATAGGGAGGGAGGGAGATGGTAAAGAAGGGATCCCTAGAGGGGAGCGTGAGGGAATAGGTTAACGATGGGGGTTATAGAAGAATATTTAGATTAATTGGAATGGGTGAGTAAGGGAGGGATCTTTGGAGGGGAAGGTGAGGGAATAAGTCAAAAGGGTGTATAGAAGAGTGTTTAGATTTATGGGAATGGGATGATATGGAAGGAGTCCTTGGAGCAGGGTGAGGCAAAGGAATAGGAAGGCAACATAGAAGGTAGAAGTAGAGGAATTAGGAGGAATAGAAAATAAGAGATACATATATTAAAACAAAGATTAGAATTAAAGTTTGTTAGGAAAAGTATAAGTCTATATGTGTATGTTTACCTATACATATGTATGTATATGTATATATGTATGTGTATGTTTATATCTATATATAAATATATCCATGCTTAAACATAGTCTTTAGAGGAGAGGGGAAGAATGGGGGAAAAGAATGAAGTAAAAAGTGCACAGCAGAGAACAAAAGAAAACATAAGGAAGCAAGGACAAGATGGATAGCTCTCAGCACAATGTGTAGCATTTATTATATAGGCATTTTTGAAATAGAAATTTTTTACTACGTATTTTGAATTTTCTCTTACATTGTACTGTGTCCATAATATGCTTCTTTTTCTTTTCTTATTTTTTATTTAGTTTGTTTCTTTTTCTTTTATTGTGTATTTGTTTTAATAATAAAAAAGAAAATGTTAGAAAAAAAAATTGGGCAGTTCCAATATGGAGGGCTAAAAGCAGGAACTTGCTTGAGTTCCCACTTCAGACCCCTGCAATACCTATGAACAATAACTCTAAATAAATTTTAGTGCTAGAAAACCCACAAAGTAACAGAGAGAAACAAATCTCCCCCTGAAGGTAGTCTGTCGGGCTGATAGGAAGGGTCTATCACACCAGGCTGGGAGCAGACTTCAGGAGAGTGAATCACTGGCAGCTGGGGCAGTTTCCAGAATTCTCAACCCATACACACCAAAGAGAAAGTAAAAAGTCAGGGGGAACTCTTTTGGAATTGGATGAGAGAAGAGCACAGTATGGCCCCTGCCCCAAGGGTGACAGAGGTGACAGCAGGTGCAACTGATGCAACTGCTGCTTCTGGCTGCAAATCTACAGATTGTAAAGGTACTAAGTGGCCAACCAGAGGGTGTTTGTAGGAGTCTCTTTGCTGGCACTGAAGCAGGATTCTCTTGCATTGCCCTGCTTGGATCTGGGTTGCAATGTTGGATGGCCATCTAGGAATGAGGAGTGCTGCCAGGAGAGCTTGTTTAGGCTGTGGAGAGAAAGTCCTCGCAGTTCTGAGGCAGGTGCCTGGAAAAAGCTCTGACAAAAGCTGTGCAAAACCCCAACAATTTGGGACACAGCACTCTCCACTCAGGAAGCAGAATTTTACTGTGGCAAAGAGCTCAAAAGTCAAGTAATTGGCTGGCAAGATGGACAAAAGAGGAATTGAAATCAGACTATAGGATCCTTTTTTGGGGGACAAAAAGGATAAAATGATAGAACCAGAAGAAGACAACAAAGTCAAAACTCCTGCATCAAAAGCCTCCAAGAAAAATATGAATTGGTCATAGGCCATGGAGGAGCTTAAGGAGCATTTTGAAAATCAAGTAAGAGAAGTAGAGAAAAAATTGGGCAGAGAAATGAGAATGATGAAAGAAAATAATAAAAAACGAGTCAACAGCCTGACTGAAGAAAATAACACCTTAAAAAATATGCTAACTCAAGTGGCAAAAGAGGCCCAGAAAGCTAATCAGGAGAAGAATGCCTTAAAAAGCAAAATTGGCCAGATGGAAAAGGAATTTCAAAAGTTCACTGAAGAAAATAATTCCTTCAAAATTTTATTGGAGCAAATAGAAGATAATAACTTTATGAGGAATCAAGATATTATATATTATATTAATATAATATATATTATATTAATATTATTTATAATATTACATTATATAATATATAATATTATATAATATATATTATAATATATATAATATATAATAATATTATATATTATAATCAGATGAATGAAAAAATAGAGAGCAATGTGAAATATCTCATTGGAAAAACCACTGACCTGGAAAATAGATCCATGAGAGATAATTTAAAAATTATTGGACTACCTAAAAACCATGTTCCAAAAAAGAGCCTAGACATCACCTTTCAAGAAATTCTCAAGGAAAATTGCCCTGGTATTCTAGAACCAGAGAGTAAAATAGAAATTGAAAGAATTCAACTATCGCCTCATCAAAATGATCCCCAAAAGAAAACTCCTAGGAATGTTATATCCAAATTCCAGAGTTTCCACGCCAAGGAGAAAATATTACAAGTAATCAAGAAGAAACAATTTGAGTACTGTGGAAACACAATCAGGCTAACACAAGATCTAGCAGCTTCTACGTTAAGGGATTAAAGGGCTTGGAATACAATATTCCAGAGGTCAAACGAGCTAGGATTAAAACTAAGAAACACCTACCCAGCAAAAGTTAGTATAATACCTCAGGGGGAAATATTAATATTCAATGAAATAGAGGACTTTCAAGCATTTTTGATGAAAAAACCAGATTTGAACAGAAAATTTGACTTTCAAATATAAGAAGCAAGAGAAGCATGAAAAGGTAAACAGGAAAGAGAAATCATAAGGAACTTATTAAAGTTGAACAGTTTACATTTGTACCTGGAAAGATCATATTTGTAACTCATGAGACTTCTCTCAGTATGAGGATGGTTGAAGGGATTATATATGAATATATACATATATATCTATGTGTAGGTGGGTGTATGTATGTATATATGTGTGTGCATATGTGTGTACATGTATACATACAGGGCACAGGGTGAGTTGAATGTGAAAAGGTGATATCAAAAAATAAAATTAAGAGGTGAGAGAGGAATATATTGGGAGAAGGAGAGATGGAGAGATAGAATGGGATGGATTATCTCAAATAAAGGAGGCAGGAAAAGGCTGTTACAATGGAGGGAAAGAGCAGGAAGGTGAAAGGGAAAGAGTCAACCCTATTCACATTGGATTTGGCTTAAGGAGGGAATAACATACGGAATCAATTGGGTATCTTACCCTACAGGAAAGTGGCAGGGGGGTGGGGATATATAGGGGCAGATTGGGGGAGAACAGTGGTTAGAAGCAAACCCTTTTGAAAAGGGACAGGGTCAAAGGAGAAAATAGAAGAAATGAGGGGGATGGGATAAGATGGAGAGAAATATAGTTAGTCTTTCACAATATGACTACTATGGAAATGTTTTGCGTTACTGCACATGTATAATCTATATTGAATTGCTTTCTCATTAGTGGGGATGGGTAAGGAGAAGAGAAGGGAGAGAATCTGGAACTCAAGTTTTAGAAACAATTGTTAAACAATAAAAATGTTTTTTTGAATGCAACCGGGAAATAAGATATACAGGCAGTGGGGTATAGAAGTCCATCTTGTCCTACAAGAAAGTAAGGGGGGGATGTAATACCAAGCAAAGGCAACTTCCAAGGTTCGGATTACCAGCATAGTAAACCCCATTTATTCAGCAAACATTCACAGAACAGAAAAAAGTCAAAATCCAGTGTAACTTGTTCCTTTAGCAAGTTAAATTCTCAATTCAATCCAAGTACTACTCCACCCCTAGACAGCACATTCCTTTAGTCAGTCAAAAGTCTTTTCTCAAATGGAGATTAGTCTCCAACCATAAACAAAGTACATTCATTTGGTCAGTCACTAAAAGGCTTCCCACCTCTGAATCTCAAAAGGGGCAGGAGAACACAAAAGGCCATCTACCCTTAAGTTACAAGTTTAACTCAGCATTGAATACTCAGGGAAAGGTCCTTCTTTCATCTTCACTCTGAGACAAGCCCTCAGCAATCTCTGTTCCTGGGGAGACAAGGCTCAACAAAGCCATAGCCAGGGTCCTCATCAAGTCACTCTCTCCCTGTAGAACAGTCCCAGAACCCCTGAAAACATCAGCAAGGCCCTCTTCCAGGATTTCTGTGCAGGTACCACAAGAAAATCCTCCTTCAGGGCTTCTGAACCAACAGCCATGTTCCAGGACCTCTACAACAGCAGCACTGTCGTTCACCATCAGGTAAATCTGGCAAAACAACATCAAAAGAGACAGACAAAATACCGGCATCACAGCCATGCCTCCTCGGTCCTTGGCAGTTGCAGGTGGCAGTTCTCAAAGTCCTGGGCAGCTCCCACGGGTTCTCAGCTGTTTTTCAGCAACTCAGGCTCCATGATACTGGATATTGCTCTCCCAAAGTCCTTCTGTCCTTCTCTAGGCTTGGGCTTGTCTCCCAATTCACGGCTCCTCCCAGTTCAGCCCTCTCTCTTCACCTCAACAAGTCCATCCCACAAGTGGGATTCACAAGCTCTGGGTTTTAACACTCAATCCAAAAACCAAGCCAGTACAGGGGCATCTCCAAATTCTATTACCAATACAGGGGAGAATCAGAGGGGATATTAAAGAGGGCAGATTGGGGGAAGGGATATTCAGTATGCTTGCTGTCTTTGGGTGGGGGGTAGGAGAGAGATGGAAAGAAAATCTGTTATTCAAAATCTTTGAGAAATGAATGTTGAAAATTAAAAATAAATTTTAAAAAATGAAAAAAAAAACCCCAACACCACAACCCAAAGAATGGAGTATATACTATGATTTTTGAGGATAAGTGGAGGAGAATCATTAGACAAAAATTGCAATACTGATGTAGAAGATAGACTGATAAAGTATTAGAATACTTTATAACTTTATATTAAATTAAAATGTAAATAAATTTAGATTCTTGAATTTATTTTTAATGTTATGTTATAATAAAGTATGTTAATAATTAGGTTTTGTTAAACTCATTTTAATACTCTTGCTGATAACTTATCCTTGAATTATTTTTGCCATAATATTTGCATACACTGAGATATGCTTTTAGAAACTTATGACATTATAACTGAGAATCATTAATACAAAGGTTAGTTATTTCCCCTGAGCTTAATTCCCCTTATACTCAAGAGCATTTTTGTAGTGTCTACACTACACTACTACTATTAGATTATTCTTAAGGTATCACCCCAATGCTGTTTTAAGTTTCTTTATTAAAATTCTTGTGGTAAAATATCTTTGTGTTCTTCCTATTTGCTTCATTTGCTCTTGACTTCTATAAAAACGAATTGCTGGATAGTAGTTATTTTTCTATATGGACAGATGGTTGGATGTGATTGGAAAACATTTCTTATGAATGTAAGAAAAAATATTAAATCTTTGATGATAACTATCTTTCACATAATATTTCATTTGATACATTTTCATAATTTAAAATCATTTGAAGAATTGAAATAGCAATTTTTTTCACTAAATTGTAAATATACTTTTTCAGTTTTCAACAGTCATTTTTATAAGATTTTCTTATAATTTTTCTCCCTCCCTTCCTTTTCTTCCCATCCCCTCCCCCTACCACAAGATGGCAAGCAATCTGATATAGGTTATATATGTGCAGTCATGGAAACATATTTCCACATTAGTCATACTGTGAAAGAAGAAACAGAACAAAAAGGAAAAGACAAAAAAAAAAAAAAAGTGAAAATCATATACTTCAATCTGCATTCAGACTCCATAGTTCTTTCTCTGGATATGGATAGTATTTTACATTATGAGTCCTTTGGAATTGTCTGTAATCATCATATTGCTGAGAAGAGCTAAGTCAGTTATAGCTGATCAATTCATAGTGTTACTGTTGCCATATTCGATGTTCTGTTTGTGCTCATTTCCCTTTTTATCAGTTCATGTAAGTCTTTCCAGGTTGTTCTGAAGTCCACCTGCTCATCATTTCTTATAGCACAATAGTATTCTATCACAATCATATACCACAACTTGTTCAGCCTTTCCCCAACTGATGGACATCCCCTCAATTTCCAATTCTTCGCTGCTACAAAAAGAGCTTCTATAAATATTTTTTTTCATATAAGTCCTTTTTCCCTTTTTTTATGATCTCTTTGGGATACAGACCTAGCAGTGGTATTGCTGGATCAAAGGGTATACACAGTTTGATTGCCCTTTGGGCATATGAACAGCAAAATTATTAAGATGACCATGGAAATAATATCAGTTGCTGTGAAGCAGTACAAATTGATGAGTGTTCCCTGGGACTGACTCTATTTGAGAGCAAGATATTTCAAATGAAAATAACTCCTTTTTGGAAGAGAATGGAGAGTCATTGAAAACTATGCAATAAAGATCAAAGGAGTTTATGAATACTTTAACCTTTTTACTTTGAACTTAACAATTATTTCTTTAAAGATATCTGTATGTATGGATTAAACCTGTTTTCTGTGGAATACATTTTGTTAGGTACTGGATAAATTATATGGTTAGGATATGTGTCAGTAGAATATCCTCTGCATAGGCTCCTTGATCTCAGATTCTGTTTTTTGGACTATGAGGTTACTTTTACCACCATTTCAGTAAAGAGAAATTTTCCTCATGCTCAGTAAACCAAGCAGTACCCTGTACATATTAACTATAATGGAAGCATTTAGATTCTTGGGATCAGTGTTTTTACTAGTGGAACAATACTAGATTTTAATACATTATGCCAATCTTAGAAGTAGAGATCTAAGAATTTGAAAGAAGAAGAAGTACCAAAAAATGTCTTATTTGTTAATAAGTGTAAATTGAAAAAGTAGCAAAACTTAAAACATCTCTTATGAACCATTAAGGAGTATTTGAAAATATGAATCACTCCATTGCATTGTCTCTATGTCTTTTGCTATCTCTGATTCTGTTTCTCTGTATCTTTCTCTCTATCTCTGTTTATCTCTCTTTCTAGCTCTCTGTCTCCCCCCCCATTTTCATTTTGAACATTGTGATAAGCAATAAATGGTTCTCTTTCATTAATCACTTCACCTTTCAGAGTTCTACATCATTTTTAGTTGATTAAGACTCAGAGATGATAGGATCTACTTCCTGTGCCAAGAAACACCTTAGAACCAATTTAATAGTGTGGAAGCAACTTAGCAGCACAGAAGGAAAGGTCTATCTCACTGGAGTGGGAGCAGAGCCCAATAAATAAGCTATAGTGGCAGCCTGTACTCCAGGGGGCATATAGGGAGCAAATTAAAACAATTCTAAGTACCACCTCACCCCTGTCAGATTGATTCATATGCCAAAAAAGAAAAAGGAAAATGATAAATGTTGGAGGGGATAGGGAAAATTGGGACACTAATGCACTGTTGGTAGAGTTGTGAACTGATCCAACCATTCTGGAGGGCAATTTGGAACTAAGCCCAAGGGCTATAAAATTGTGCATACCCTTTTGATCCAGAAAAATCCAAAAGATTTTTTAAAAAGGAAAAGAATCCATTTGTACAAAAAATATTTATAGCAATTCTTTGTAGTGACAAAGAATTGGAAATTGAAGGGATGTCCATCAATTGGGGAATGACTAAACAAATTGTGATATGTGATTATAATGAAATATTGTTATACTATAAGAAATAACAAGCAAGATGATTTCAGAAAAACCTGGAAAGACTTACATGAACTGATGTGAATTGAAGTTAGCAGACCTGGGAGAGCATCACAGACCGTAACAGCTATATAGTAGGATGATCAGCTGTGAATGATTTAGTTATTCTCAGCAGCACAATGATCTAAGAGAAATCTGAAGGACTCATGATGAAAAATGCTATCTGCCTTCACAGAAAGAATCAATGTTGTCTTAATAGAGACTAAAGCATGCTATTTTTACTTTCTCTGTCTCTTCTTACACAAAATAACTAATATGGAGTTGTTTTACATGATTCCACATGTATGATCTGTATCAGGTTCTTAGTGTCTCAGGTAGGAGGAAGCTGAGGAAGGAGGGATAGAATTTGAAATTCAAAATATTCTTTAAATTAATGTTAAAATTGTTTTTAATATATTTGGGGGAGAATAAACTGTTGTTTAATAAAAAAAATGTGTGTGTGTGTGTGTGTGTGTGTGTGTGTGTGTGTGTGTTTCAAAGATGTAGAATCACCATGGATAGAAAAACTACTGGGATTTGAGTTGAAAAGACGCTAGTTAGGACATTGACTCCACCACTTATTTGTTATATCATCTTGAGTGAATAACTTAACCTCTCCTACCTTGTTCTATTCAATGAGAGGGTTTTGTCAGGGTCCAGTGAATTAATAAATATGTAAATCAGTTTTTACAAAAAAAATACAAAACAATATTGTATGGCAATAAGCCAACCCTGACAGGATTTATGTATAACATTGTTTGCTGTAAAAAAACAATTGTAATAACAATACTTCGTGATAAGCAGGCATGAATTATGTTTTTGAATTACTCAGGTGAACCCTTTATGAGAACACATGTAAGTAGCCTCAGTTACTCTTCAAAATAGTCTTCCTAATTTTTTAATCTCAGTTTACCTTAGGTGTCTGTGTGTGCACACATGCTTGAGCATGTCTTTAAGTAACCCCATTACAAAAATCATCACCACATTTAGATCTGATTAACACTCTTTTAACAGTCTGAGCAAAAGCAATAACTTTAGTTGTCATGGAAACATGGATCACTTTCCATCTCTATGGCCCTGTCTAACTCAAGGTTGAGGTGTCCTGGCAAGAGTCCCTAAATTAATTTTGTTTTGTCAAAGACTCGTGTTGTAAGGCTAAAAGGAAAAGAAGTTTACAAAGGAGAAGCTATTAAAAGGTACATTAAGTAAAATATGATATCCAAAAAATTAGATTTTTTTCTCTAAATTAGTATTTTGATGTATCCTATCTAGTTAGTCCCTGGGGGAAAATAGTGGATAATTGAGTATTAATTCAGATTCTTGATGTTACTTGGTTTAAAATAATGATTAGTAAATGAAATATATACAAATAAGTTAATGCTTGTTTTTATTCAAATTTGTTTGTTAGTCAGTTAGCATTTATTAAGTATCTGCTGTGTGCCAGATATTTTAATAAGCATGAGACATAAAAAGAAAGGCAAAAGATACCCACTGATCTCAAGGAGCTTATAGTGTAATGGCAAACTTCATACTCATATGGAGATCCTCCTTAATAATGAAATAATAACTAATAATAATAATAACATTATTAAAATGCTTTAAGATTTGCAAAGTACTTTTCTTAAGTCAACTCATTTGATGCTCATTATGTGTAAAATCAGAATGACTTCTATGAAAATATTGGTTTTATATCAACTTGGAAGAAGACTCAAGTACAATATCCTAGTAATGTCTTCTTGATTCTGTCCTTTTTAACTCTTTTGAAAAAAAAAACCAGTATCCTAGATTAAGGGATAGGAAGCATCCTTATCACATTTTTCAGAGGACACAAATCTGGGAGGTAGAGCTACATGCTAAGTGAAAAACTGAAAAATAGGGCTGAATCTATTAAGATGAAATATAATAGGGAGAAATATAAAGCCTCATATTTGGGTACATTAAATGAACTTAACACATTCAATATGGGGAAGACACATTTAGACAGAATTTTATCTGAAAGAGATCTTGGGGTATTAATAAACTACAGGTTCAGTATCAATTAGCAATGTGATGTGTTAGCCAAAAATGTTAATATAACCTTAGTGCCTATTAAAAAGAAAGAGCTTCTAGGTATAAGGAAATTATAGTCTCACTCTTGACTGGTCAGACCATCACTGAAGTGTATTCTGTTTTAGACATAATACTTTATGAAGGACATTAATAAGCAAATTCAGAATGGTGAGGTCCCTTCACTTCATGCTGTTTGATGATCACCTGGAAGAAACATGAATGTTTAGATTTTAGAAGATTCAGGGGGATATGATTATTATAGTACTTGAAGTTGGACACTATAGAAGAAGGAATAGATTTATTCTGCTTGGTACCAGAGCTCAGATATAGGATCATTCAGTGGAAGTTGCACAGAAGCAAGTTTAGATTTGAGATCAGGAAATAAAATTCCTAACAATTAGAGCTAAGTGGAATAGATTGCCCCAGTGAACACTGCACTCTGCAATATGACTCCTGCACTTGACAGTCTAACCAAAGTGATTTTCTCTCTACTTCAAAGACATGACACTCATTTCTCACTTCCATGTTTTTATATTGGCTTTCACTACAGCAGGAATACACTTCTTACTATCTCTGACTCATGAAGTCCTTCTCTTCCTTTAAGAAATTCAGGTACCATTTTCTGCCTAAAACATTTACTGATCCCCCATCAGTGACCTCTCTTCTGAACTGATTTATGTTATCAGTTCTATGTAATTTATATTTACTGACTTTATGTTACATTCATTTTATATGGACTTAAATCCCTCATTAGAATGTAACTTCATTGAAAGTAGAGATTGTTTCACTTTCTCCAGGCCCTAACACAGTCTGTGACACATAGTAGTTACTTAATAAATATTGAGTGATTTCCTAATAAATTGAGAGACTAACTGAAGCAATAAGATCACCCTTATTCTATATATTTTTTAAAAGCTAAGTGACTACTGTGCTGATTTAAGGATTATTTGTGGGAAGTAGGGATTAGACTGACAGCTCTTATCTCTTGCAGCTTTGAAATTATGTGAATTTCAGTTTATATGCTATCAAATCTTGCAGATGACAAAATACCAAGTTCTGTGAGGAGGAGGAGCTTATCAAAATCCTTAACATTGAAAGATGAATAATGGGGAGAGAGAAAGAGAGATGGGGGGGAGGGAAGGGAGGGAAGGAGGAAGAGACAGAGAGACACAGACAGAGAGAGACAGAGAGGAAAAGGAAGAAGAAAAAGATAATGAAGATAATGAAGATGATGAAGATGAAGATAGATGGCAGATAGACATAAGTGATAAGAACATAGGCAGAAGGGAAAATATTGAAAAAGGTGGGAAAATATGTTTAAGTATTATGAGATGAAAGACCAAGGTGTAGAACAGTGGTTCTCAACCTTCCTAATGCCACGATCTTTTAATACTCTTATGTGGGTGTATCTGCATGTGGGTGGACCTGCCTGGAGTCGCATAGAGGAGTGGTGTTTTGGTTCCTAAGGCTGTTGGAAATATGGCCTGTGACCCCTGTGAAAGGGTTGTTCAACCCCCAAAAGAGTAGCGACCCACAAGTTTAAAACAGCTGGTCTAGAAGATTATGCAGAAACCTCAGTTGTATATCATAACCACTGTCTTAATGAAGAAATTACAAAGCACTGAAAAAAGATTTCCCAAGGGTAATTTGATCTTTACAAATATGATGAGATATCTTTACAAATATGATGAGACTATCACTAGGATTCTTTTCAGAATGATGCTAAAAGTCAAGTAGTGTAAAGGTAGGTAGAAGTTTAGGTAGAGTGAAGGAACAAAATCAATATAAAATGATACTACGTGCAGTTGTAATAGCTCTGGCCTTCTAACTACTGATGATTTTAAAATGGGAAAGAGATTGAGGAAAAATAATTGACTTTGATTATCATTATTTCCTATGCAAGTTTACACATGTAAAACAATTGTTACAACAAAGAGGTCAAAATACAGCATAAAACAATTTCGTTATGAATTAGCCTCTTCGCCAGATGGAAATGCATATTGCCAAAGACAACACTTTTAAAATACAAGCATGTATTAAAATATTATTGAAAAGGATAGGGAGATAGGGTAAATAATGAATATTATCATCTCATTTTGATTATTGAGTCAAAAGAATTGAGAAGTGCAGTTGCCTATTATGACATTGATCTACCTTTCTTCTCTTCTTACTCTCATATTTTTCATGTGTATATTTATCTGTCTCTTCAAAAGGAGGTACTAAGCCTGAACAAATAGATATCCATTATAATGACTTAGAGAGTTTTTAAAAGCATTCTATTTAAGTGATATAAAGAGTAGAAAATTGAATCATTCAAAAAAGAAGAAATAGAATAGTTAGGTAAAAAGAAATGCTAAAGGGTACTTTAAAACAAGTTTCCAAGTAGAATTTTTCTACAAGGACAAAATGAGATGTAAGCCCAGAAGGAATTTATATGAGATCTATTTATGAAGCTGTTGACTGTAAAAATTGTTAGACACTGGAATGTTTAAAGACTTAAGAGTAAATATATATGGTTTAGAGCTAGTCTTACCTAGAGGCACACAGAACAGGTCAGGATTTTACCCTGCAATGCAGTTCATGTAGTAATAATTAAGGGTTTCCCCTGGGTTCCGCTGAAGAGAAAACTTTGACATTCAATGAAAGAAATTCCATGAAAGGATACTATTAAAACACACACAAACATGCACGCACACACACACACACACACACACACACACACACACACACACACACACACACACCCCTAGAATCTTTTGGGTTATTAGTTTCAAATCACAATACCTTAAACCCTCTTTTAACAAGTACCTTTCTGGAAAGCAAGTTATAGAGATCTTATAGTATAAAATGCATCTAAACATTAAGAAAATTCCTCAGGCGTACTCATATTTCTATATAACTTCTTTGCCAAGCTTCCTTGCAGAAGACATTAATATAACCTTTAAGTAGACTAAGTGCATAAACAAAATGGTTTAGTAAGTTTGTTGCTGCTATTGTTTTAATGGGATTCAAGGGAAAATAACTTTATGCCTCATTCAACCAGGTTAATTGCTTATTATGTGTATGTTAGCCTTTGTGATATGTCAGTGAGTTTGTTACTTTAATTACAGGATTTTAGCAATCAAATATTTACCTTAAATTTGACCAAGATTTTCTTAAACAAGTAGAATAAAGTGGAACAGGAAAACTATATGCCAATTTTGAACAAAGCATTTTGTTAGAGCCTTGTTTAATGAAATGTAGAACATTATCTGGAATGCCTGTGGTATGACAGCTACCAACTAGTATATAGAAATGGATAGATTAGTTGGCTAGCAAGAGTAAATGATGACACATGTATCACCCCCAATTCTGTACTGGTACAAAAGAAATGTTAGAAGTCCTAGAAGAAAGCCCTTGGCACTCAGAGTGGATCATCTATGGAAGATTTTCTATGGAGAATATGACCAAGAGTCACAAAAGATGGGAGAGAAGGTATACATTATCCATTTTTGGAGTGCTAGGGAGACTATCTATCTTCTGAGACCGCATATCTATTGAAATTTTGAAGCAGAATTATTGTTCCTTATTGCAAAGTTATATGTTCTCTTCAAGCACTGCCTTCCACACAAAGCTTTACCTAATCCCCTCTCTCATAATTGCCAGTACCATCCCTGCCTAAAATACTTTCTATTTATTTAAAACCTTATGTATTATATATATATATAAAGTTTTAAATATATATACACATACACACATATATATACACATATATACATATATGTTTTATATATACAAATACATACATACGTATAAGTATACTTCATCAAAATGAATTTGTTCCAATGAGAGAGAGAAAGAGACAGAGACAGAGAGAGAGAGAGAGAGAGAGAGAGAGAGAGAGAGAGAGAGAGAGAGAACACTATAGAGGTGATCACAATAGCAATAATTGAGAGAATTGATATAAAGGTAGATATAAATATGTTGATTCTAGTCACCATCAACCATTACACCAAGTACTTCTAAAGTTCATGGGCATCAGAGCTGTTGTCCATTCCAAATTTTGTCTGTCTGTGAATATGTATGTATGTGTATGTATGTTTATAATATGTATATGTATGTATATATGTATATATATTATGAATGTGTATACAGCATATAAGCAGTGTATATATATTCATAAGAAATTCAAAATACATTTTTATGTGTGTGCACAATAAATTTATATATGTGCATTACAGTAGCAGCATGAGTGTGTGTATATATATATGTATGTATGTATGTATACATACATATATATATATCCTTGCATATATCTCTCCTTACACAATGTAATTTCCTTGATAAAAGAGGTTGTTTCATTATTGTTTTAACACCTAGCAAAGTACAAGTTATATGGAAGGAACTTAATAAATGTTTAATGATTGGTTGATTCTGTATAGAATTACAATATTATTATAATGTATTCAGATGTATTTTAGTTATTCAATAGGATAAGGAATTAGTGATTCTAGTAGAAGGATTTTTTTAGGAGGGAAGTAAGGGTTGTTTTTTTTTTTTCTCATGATAATTTAAAAACTTGAACCAGAATAGGTCATTTTACCTTGCCTGAAGTACTCATGGTGTTCAATGGACTTTATATGGGCATTGTGCTGACAAAGATGCCTCAGGAATATATGCTTAGCATAGTATTATTTGATTCAAATTAAGAAAAACCAAAAAATTCAAATAAGTCAACACTAGCTGGTGTTAGAGTGAAAAAATAGTTTTATGTTGATTTGTTTTATACCCCAGAACAAATTGCATTAGGGTTGCTTAAAGTCATTGAAACCTTGCCTCAGTGGAAATGTGACATACCTTTCACATCATTTGCTGTAGTCTTAGTTGGGTTTTTTTTGGGGGGAGTCAACTTTCATAAGTGCATGATTAAAATGATCTAGTCTTAATAATTTGAAATAAGCCATTATTCAATATTTAAATTTGTCAGTGTGTGTGAGCAATGAGAGCAGGTGGTGAAGGTCTAGAGAGTATTAAATTCTGATGTGGAAATTTGACATTTAAATTCTAGGCTTAGTGTCCATTATCTTGAGCTACATCCTACATTCTCATTGTAGCATATATCCTTACAAATTCAGCTTCAACCTGAGAGTTAACTGAAATAAGATGAAGTGGAGATTATGTGGAGGTTAAGGGTTTGATTGCTGAAACCATTGTAAACTTGACTAGGAGTATTTCTCACTCTTCATCTTATAGGAAGAGACTAATTTACAAAATTAGTTCTTAGCTCTAAAAGGGTTGTTAATAATTCTGCAGTGTGGTCAAAAAAGCTTATGGAGTAATTCTACTTAGAAATATGTGATTTCTAGATACTGATTTGAATTGTTTGAGTGGAAAGTTTAGGTAATGTCCTTCCAAGACCTCTCTAATTATTGTTTCTGTTTTTTATACCCAGTTATACCCAGAGTCACCTCTTATCTTCCCATTGGGTGGTCATTTGATCATAAGATAATAGCTATATATATAATTTTTTTTTGGATGAGGAAACTGCAACCAAATCACAATCTTCCTTCCTCACCTCCAACTCTTAGAATCCTTAACTCTTTTCAAGGCCAAATATTCCAATTAAATTAAATGATTTCCACATGTAACTGGATAAACTGAGAAATTTTCTCTTTTTTCTATGGGAGGTTACATGGCATAATATTACTTTGTGTAACACTATATGTTACTGTGGATCATTAAATTTTTGAAACAATGAAGTATTTGGGGGTAGGGGACTAGGATCAAAGAAGAAGGCTAAGAATCCTTGTAATCAAAACAGTCTTTAGGTACAATTAGATACCATAGGTCAGGATATGGAATAGTTCTAAAATCTAACCAATTATTTACATCCAGGAGTCAGACTGGCACCATAATGGATAGAGTGCCAGATATGGATGCAAGAAGATTTAAGTTTTGGTTTTGTCCCATTTAATTGCTAGCTATAAGGTCTAGACACTTCAGATAGTTATCTAAGATTTATCTACATAGTCATCGAAAAGTGCAAGTAACTATTGATTAGAGAAATGCAAATCAAAACAACTCTTAGGTATCATATCACATAGGAAAATTATAAATGTTAGAGAAGATGTGGAAAATTGGAACACTAATTTATTCTTGGTAGAGTTGTGAACTGATTCAACCATTCTGAAGAGCAATTTGGAACTATGCCCAAAGGACTGTAAAAATTTGCATACTTTTTGACCCAGCAATACCACTTCTAGGGCTGTATCTCAAAGAGATCATAAAAATGGGAAAAGGATCCACATATAAAAAAAACATTTATAGCAGCTCTCTTTGTGGTGGCCAATAACTGGAAATTAAGGGGATACTCATCAATTGGGGAATGGCTAAATAAGTTGTGGTATATGAATATAATGGAATACTGTTATGCTATAAGAAATGATGAGCAGGTAGACTTCAGAAAAACCTGGAAAGACTTATATGAACTGATGCTGAGTGAAGTGAGCACAACCAGGGGAACATTGTACACAGTAAGAGCAACATTGTGCAGTGACCATCTTTGATAGATTTAGCTCTTCTCAGCAATGCAGAGACCTAAAGCAACTTCAAAAGACTCACAATGGAAAATGCCACCCACATCCACAGAAAGGAATATGGAGTCTGAATACAGATCAAATATTTGCTCTCTTTTTTTTGTTTGTTTAGTTTAGTTTTTCTTTCTTATAGTTTCTCCCATTCATTCTGCTTCTTCTATACAGCATGACTAATGTGAAATTATGTTTAATAAGAATGTATATGTAGAGCCTATATTGAATTACATGCTGTCTTGGAGAGGGTGGGAAGGGAGGCAAAAAAAATTTAAAACTTATGGAAGTTAGTGTTGAAAACTAAAAACAAATAAAATAATTTATTTTAAAAAGTTCAAGTGGTCAGAATATCATGCAATGAACTCATTCCTTGGACAATATTTGGTTGTCATTGATCTTTTATGTAATCTGGTTCATGTGGAGATAAGACACAAGAATAAGTCATTAATGAGTCAGTAGTCTGATGCTGAATTATAAAGGGGCTTCTATTGAAATTCACTAGAGATCTATTCTGTAGGCTTTTAAAATTTGTCATTTTTATTAGTGATGTGGATAAAAGCATAAATAGCATATGTATCAGACTTGAAGATGGACAAAGTTAGGTGGGATAAATGATAGGTTAGGATAGAGTCAGTATAACACCATACATGAGCAGTTTCTCAAAAGAATGCTACTGTGAACAGCTTTTAAGGTTCTGATAATACAGTAGAGTGAACACTATTTATTCAAGAACAAATCAAAGGAAAACATTCACAACAAATCAAGATACAATATACAAAATATTACATCTTATCACAGAAAATCACAATACAGTGTTCACAATACCTTATCATTAGAATGGCCACATAGTTTTCACCAAAGTGGTCACAATATTTAGAACAAAGAACAAAAGAATGATCATCTGGTATCCCCAAGGAGGTTTGCCTCTGTACTTAATCATTCAATCATTTCACAATACAAGTTAGGCTTCTACTAATGGGGCAACTAGATTAACTTAATCAGGCACTTTCAATTGCTAAGTATCGCTAATCACCAAATACAATCTTTAGAAAATACACAAACCCTCCATCAGTTAACCTAATCAGTTATTTATTCAGATTCACAATTACTAAGTATCATTAATCACTAAGTATAATCATTAGAAAATTATACAAACCCTCCACCCCTAGGTCTCTAGTGAACTTCAATTTCATCACAGCATTCAATATCCAAGGAGAGGCCTTTTCTTCATCTTGACTGAGGATAATCTTTCAGATTCCCTGGATCCCCTTCCATGGTCCCAGCTCCTACCTGAATCTACCAAACAGTCACCTGGATTCAAAGGCAGACAGCTCCCAGCTCCTTGTCTAGTCCTCTGGGCAATTCCTGCTACACACTGAAGTTCACAGAGTCCAGCACATCTCAAAATCTTCACAACTTCTGTTGCAGAGAACTCAAGGATTAACCAAGTCACAAACAAACAAAGTCTTAGCGTCCTGGTCATGCTTCCCCAGTCCTCCAGCATTTCAGCTGTCCTTAGGACCCAGAAGAAACCTCAGCCTTCCAGGTGTCAGCAACAGCTTGTCAGGAGCTTGTCAGGAGAAAATTATTCCAGATGCTCTCGCTCTCCCTCTCTCTCTCTCTCTCTCTCTCTCTCTCTCTCTCTGTCTCCCTCTCTATTCCTCTCTCCCTCTCTCCCTCCCCCCCCCACCCCCCTCTCCCACCAAGAGCTTGTTAGGAGGAAATTCTGCTTCTTCTACCTGCAGCTTATCAGGAGAAAATTCTGACTCTTTCTCTCTGGGACTTTTCTTACACACACACACACACACACACACACACACACATACACACTTCCTGTTTCAGCCAACCCCTTCCTGTTATATCAGCAATAGGAAACAGAGTTCACACCTGTTTCTTTCACAAAGGTTTGATTACTTACTAAGGGCTAAGTATCTGCTTACTTGACATAATAAAAAGGGATCTTCAAATTTAAATTAATTACCATTACAGTCAGGAACCCAAAAGGTCTTGAGAGGGTCCATCAAATAATATTAATTCTATTAAATATGCATGTTAGATCCTACAGTTGGTGTCAAATAGAGAAAAATCCCCACAATATACAAGAAGATAGCAGGATAGCTAGAGAGTATGTCCAAGAATAAAATGTCTGTGATTTTAGTATGCCAAAAGCTCAATTTGAATGAACTGTTTGATGTAACTAATACCAATAACTAACATTTATATATACCTTAAGTTTTATGAATTGCAGTTCAAATATTATTTTTCTCACTGTAGTTCTTTCAGGTAGGTGATGTTATTATTATCACCTTCATTTTACAGATGAAGAAATTGAGACAGACAGGCTCAATGACTTGCCCAAAGTCACATAGCTGGTAACTGTCTAAGGCAGGATCTGAATTGAAATCTTCTTTACCTCAAATCCAGCAGTCTATCCACTGCTACATTTAACAGCCTCTATAATATTACATGATTATGGTTACTCCTCAAAGCCAACATATTCCTAGTAGTATTTTGAAGCATACAGAAAAATGAATTGATGGCACTACTGTATTTTGTCCTGAATAAAACACATCTGGAGTATATTTTTTTAGTTCCAGGTACTGCATTGTGAGATGGACATTACTAAGGTATAGATTTCATCAAAAAAAGATGAACAAACAGTTCTCCAGAAACAGAATTACTAACTATTGACAGCCATGTGAAAGAATCCTCCAAATCATGGATAATGGGAGAAATTTAAATCAAATCACCCTGAAATTTAAACACACACACCTAGAAAATTGGCAAACAAAGATGACAAAAGATGGAATAGACAATGTTGAAGAGATTGTGAAAAAATAGCCACGCTGATATATTATTGGTAGAGCTATAGATTAATAAAAACTGGCAACTGGACAGAACCGAACACTAACCTGTGGGTGTCAGGAGCTGAACAAAGCAAGCTAAAGACAGGAGAATCAGGAACCAAATGGAAGTTTAATTTCGAAGTGAGGGAAATTACTTGCAAGCAAGAACTCATATACCAGAGCCCCATCTCTAGTGGGGATGGGGGCACTTTAGGTTCCATCCCTCCTAGTTCTTTCTCTGTAATTATATCACAAAGCTTGCTTGATATTAGCATTGTGATTGCAGTGATTAATTAGAAAGTCTTCCAGTTATTTAGTACTTAAAATTCCCTTTTTTCTGTTATGTTCCAGTTGGCTAGAATTATTTTCTTAATGTCTCTTATATCTGAGGAAACAGCAAGTATTATGAACATGAGAACCACATTTAAAACTCGAAGCTCTTCTCTTTTGATAGACCATGTTTTCCTTCACAAAAAGACAGGAATGAATCTGAATCATTTACTGTTTCTATATCAATGGCTTTATTCTTTCTATCCTTAATTAAAGAAAATTATTATCATCATGTACTGTGAAACAGAAAGGTAAAAAAGAAATAAGGGCATCTACATAAATGTTCCTTTCCCTAAAAGGCCAGCATGAGTGGGTGCATTTTGAAGTCAGTTGATTGAAAATATTTTCCCAAAATTTCCAATAAGTTGTATCATTTCTCTGAAATTCTTAAGAACACTATAAGTCAAGGAATTAAAAAAGTGTTACTCTTTTGCAAAGCTCTTTCCATAGTACCATCCTTGAAATCTTACATTTTTTATGCTGTGTAATTTTTAAGTCTTAAAGTATCATGCGTATCAGAGTATCTTGAATGTCATGGGAGACTACAAAAATTTGAGTTGCTCTTTGCCACTTCATTGACATATTTGACAGTAACTTTCTCATACTTTTAGAACTGAGTCTTTGCTTTTTGATTATTTTCAAAATGACCTAGGATATTCACTCAGTTTCCTTCATGCCTTTCTTTTTCATTTCATTTTTAAAAATTTTAGATTTAAATACTAACATTTAAATACACACACAAAAGAGGAAAGAAAAAGAAATACATTATAAAATTAAATATTGAAACAAATACAAAATAAGAAATAAATGCATGTCATGTGCATAGCAGAATGTAAGGGAGGATTCAAAATATATAGCAATAAATTTCCATTTAAAGAAAGCCTATGTAATAAATATTATGCATTGTGTTGAAAGCTGTCCATCTTTGCTTCCTTGTAAGTTTTTGTTCTCTGCTGCACACTTTTTACTTTGTTCTTTTTTCCCCCTACCTCCCCACCTCCCCGAGAAGGCTGCAGAGTACAGATGTGTATGTAAATGTGTGTATGAAACACACACACAAAGATTGACCTATACATATACATATATACACATGAATACATACATACATATTTAGATATATACTTCCCCTAGCAAATTCTACTCCTGATCTTTGTTTTTATGTTTGTGTGTATCTCTTGCTTTCTATATCTCCTGACTCTTCTATTTTACTTCTATCAGCTACCTTGCCTTCCTGTTCCCTAACCTACACCCCACCCCTCCAAGGAACCCTCCCTTATCTTCCCATTCCCATAAATCTAAACGTCCTTCTATATCCCCCTTTGAACTATTCCCTTACTCTCCCTTATGCTTTTCCTTCTCCCTATACCCCTAGTGTTTTATTTCTTTCTGAATTTAGAAGACTTTTATATTCTTCCAGATATGTATGTATTATTCCCTGTCAAACCCATTTCTGATGAAAGTAGGTTTCCAGAAGTACCAGTCCTTTTTCTGCATCTGATTCCTCTGTATTAGTTCCTCTTCTCCACCTCATTCATGCCTTTCTTTTTGAGAAAACACTTTGCTGATACCAGGAACAGACATGTCTCTTAGACTACAATTATACCTAGATATTGTCTTCATAAATTAAGTTGAATGCTAAAGGGTCTATAGAGTTTCATTTTATTTTATTTGTAAATTCTTGTTTTGATCATTGAAATTGATTTTTTAAAGTAAAAGGATTCAACGATAATTGCTAAACTCCACTTTGTGGAGGCATCCCTACAATATTTAATTTTAAGGGCCCTTTGTGTTAGAAGAATTTATGAAAGAGTATATCATAATCTACAGTGTCTCATTATGTTTCTAATCTTTGTTCTTTCCCAAATCACATATTATTAAAAGCTGCCAGGTTTTCTATGCTTATGTTCTCATTTAGTTTGTTAGTTTTCCTAACTAGTTTTCCTTCATCATTAATTTTCTGTATCTCTGGTTATTTCAATTTTTCTACTGCTTTTATGTTGATTCCTTTTTTTAAAATAAATTTATTTATTTATTTTTTAGTTTTCAACATTCACTTCCACGAGATTTTGAGTTACAGATTTTCTCCCCATCACTTTCCTACCTCACCCCCAATAGAATATAAAGGCAATTTTCCTTGAGAATTTCTTGAAAGATGATGTCTAGGCTCTTTTTTGGAACATGGCTTTCAGGTAGTCCAATAATTTTTTTAAATTTTATTTTAGTTTGCATCATTCATTTCCACAAGATTTTGAGTTACATATTTTCTCCCCATCTTTCCCCTACCCACCACCCCAAAACAGCCATCCCAGTGTATTCCCCCTCCCCCAGTCTATTCTCT
>CM053585.1:145597499-145611855 GCA_028646515.1 Pseudochirops corinnae
TGGAAAACAAGCCTGGCGCCACAGGCTCCACGTGACCACATTGAGCCTATTAGGGAACAAAGTATACTTTCAAATCTGGGAAGGTTCTCAGAGTCACATAGCCACTTTAGCAAAGGGCCTAGGGGCGGGGAAGATCTTCAGATTCCCATAACAATGGGATAAAGGTGTTCAATCAGCTATATAGCTCAGACATATACTAGCAAGCCAATGAAATAAGTTTAGAATTAAACAGAAACAAGAGAGAAGAGAATTGAATTTGGGCAACTGTACAGTGCTTTAATGGTCCCAACCTTCCCTTGGAACAAAAATCAATTAATTCAATATATATTTCATTTACAAAAAGTTTTATTGATGCTTTAAAAATCACTATAACTTTTTATTAACCACTCTCCCATAGAACTCATTCTTGCAACAAAGAAAAACATTTAAGAAAAACAATCGTATGTAAATATTTGTCTTTGTGTTTGTACATATATTTATACATAGTATACTAAAAACACTAAAAACATCACAGTAGAATAGGGTTGACTTTGGATTCTAGAAAGCTATGCTAAGGAAGGATAAACCCTGAAAAGTCCTACAAGTATAGAACAGCTGTGGGCATGGACTCAATGATAGATCATATGTCTATTACACACTGCCTGTATATCTTAATTCCCAGTTGGATGTAGTTAATAATAATAATAATAATAATAATAACCAAGTTTAAGTCTTGACACTGACAAATATCAGTTGTTTGACCCTGAAAAAATCACTTATCCCTGCAGTGCCCCAGGTAAATTTCTAACGTTTTAAGTTACAGATGAGTTGCCCATCCACATCAGTAGAGGGGGTTTCCATTCAGGAATTTTACTCCACTGCTGAAATCAGTTGGTAGCAAAATAATTTAATAAACATGGTGAAAGGAAAGAAAGTAAGCATTTATAGAGAGAGGTTTTGTTGTTCTTGTTGTTTTTCCAGGCACTGTGCTTTTACAAATTTTATCTCATCTAATCCTCACAACAAATTTGTGAGAGAAATATTATATTATTCCCATTTTTAGTTAAGGAAACTGAAGCAAAGAGAAACTATAATTTGCCCAGAGTGAGACAGAGATTACTTGTTCGAGATTTGAACTCAGATCTTTCTGACTCCAAGTCCAGTATTCTATCTATTGTATAAACACATACACATAGATGATCTCTAAGATTTCTTCTAACTCTAAAATATTTATCATTCAGAAATTCCATGAAGGGGTCAAAGATAATGCTATTCATTTGGTCTTGTTAGGCAAGGCTAATAGATTTGGCTCTTTTGCTCTATTATTTTTACCTGTTGGATACATATAAGATGGGCAGTCTGGAAAGAAAAATCAGTTGATTTAAAATGAGATTTAGTTCTGGAAATAATTTTACTCACTTAGTTCTGCATATAAAAAAGACATCTTCAAAAGAGAGTAGTGAAACTCAGAATGGAAGTTCATCTCTAATATCTATATCTATAACTATATATGTATATATATGCATATATATGTATATATATACATACATACACATATATAGTGTGTGTATAAATTCATTACCATTTCATTATCAACCTATATTCTTCTCAGTCCTTTCAAAGGGAGCATCATCTGATTTTTTTTACTTTTCTGTATGCTTTTATATTTAAAACTTAAGATTAAAGTCAAAATACAAGTGAAGAATATCTTCATTATTATTTCTGACTTTCAATGTAGAACAGCATGCTCATGAACCATCACAGCAATGAACCCTTTCAAAAAGCTTCAATTCATTTTTCTCACAGAGATAGCACAGATATTCCTCCCTTAAAATTTTCTCCAGATTACTTTTAAATTTATAAAACCCTGAAGCAATATTTCAAGCTCTTTTCAAAATATATTCTATAAACTTTGAGCATCTGCCTTGAAAAATAACCAGAGAGCATTTTAAGATAGGTTGTATCTGTGAATGAGGTAGGCCATCTCCATTAACTGCTGACCAACAGGCCAAGAAATTCAGCCTAGCTGAGGCACCAAGGCAACAAGAGGAAGAGATAAGAAGTCTGTGCCAAGCAAGTCAAACTACAAGCATCACTACCACCTTCTTCACTCTCTCCCATCAGATATTGATGGAGACAGCCCAAAACTCAGAACCCAAGAGCCTTGGAAACAAGAATGATTTTATCTCAGTACCCTCCACCATCGTCCTAGGAAGCCATGCCTGAGGAGGTGCCGTCTGGCAATTGTTCATGCAGGTGCTACAGCCACAGTTACTGAAGACTCAGAAAAGAAAGTTATTGGCACCAAACCTTGCATTAACTAATGGTCCAACATTAGATATGGATATCATTTTATCTATGGAAATGATGTTACAAATGCAGCAATAACATCTGCTTACTGCTCCATCCTAAGTACCATGTGAATTTTCCAACCAACCTGCAATGAAATGTGTGCTATATCACACTTTAGAATGGGAGGTCCCTAAGAGCAGGGACTGCCTTACTTTTCTGTGCATCCTTGGTGCTTAGTACAGTGTTCTGTACATAGGAAACAGTAAGAGTTTCATTCATTTATTCATTATAAACCACTATAAAATATTTGAAAAAGAAATATAGTATGGAATTTCTGATCCAAGGCTATGCTGGAGCTATCTTAAACTAGTTATCAGTCACAAATTATTAAATTTTCAGTGTGAACATTTACCTGACAGAAATTGGCATATGTTACCTACCTATCAAAGCTTGATTTACTATTCTGTTGGTCATTTAGACTTAAGAAAGTGATGGAGAAAATGTGAAGAATACAGATTAAACTTAAAAGTATCTCAAACATATTATTATTATTTTTAAAGTTGGCTGTTAAACATTTACCAGCACACATATGCTTTAGCCCCAACCCAGATCCGTATGACCCTGGTCAATTGATTTTCCTCTCTGTTACAGTTTTTTTTTTTAATTTGTTAAATAAAAGGTTTGAAATAGAAATGGGAGGAAATCTAATGTAGGGGAAAGGATTCTGAGTTTCAAGTTGAGGACCTAGGTTTAGATCTCAGGTCAGTTATTTTTTTTTTTTTATTTTTAGAGGGGAGAAGGTAGGGCAATTGGGGTTAGGTGATTTGCCCAAGGTTACACGGCTAGTTTTTTGTGTTAAGTGTCTGAGGTTGGATTTGAACTCAGGTCCTCCTGACTCCAGGGCTAGTGCTCTATTCACTGAGCCACCTCGCCATTCCAGGTCAGTTACTTATTCCTTACACGATGTTTGGCAAGTTGTTTTCCCTCTGGGCCTCAGTTTCCTCATCCACAAATTGACAGGGTTGGATTGTATTACTTTCAGCTTGCAATACAGTATTCTATGTTTCCTTCTTTTAAAGCTGATATTCCAAAATTCTGTTGTGTTATGCAATATGAAGGGAAAAACAATCGAAACAGGAAATAATCTGTTCTAACATATAATGTCCATGAACATAAGGTTTGTTTTTAACACTCCAAAATACTACTTTTGTTTTATGACATCTACCAATCTAATAAGCATGCTATTTATGCCTTCCTCTCATTCACTGAGAAAAATATTGTATTGAATCTTGGCAGTGCCCTGTGATACTCCACTAGAAACCTCCCTACAGGTCACCAAAAAATGATTACTTGATGAAAAATTCTCAATTCTCTTTTGTTAGGGAAAAGATAAGTAAATCAGCATAATGCTTAAGGGGTCAGAAAAAGAAATTCTGTCCAGGTTGATGGTTTTTATCATAATTCTCATGTATGAACTAGATCGTAGGTTTGCAGAATGATTAGGTGAGAAGATTGCCAACGTCCTTGTGAGTAGTATCTCTACAGCAGGGATTCTTTCCTAAATTTCAACTTTTAATTTGCTCTCTTTCTTCAATTAAATTTGAACTGCTAGAGGGAAGAAGGTTAATTTTTTTCTTTCTTTCTTTTTGGTATTAACTACACATTGTAAGGATAGTTAATGTTTTGTTCAAGTAAATGCTCAAGAACATGAAACGACAAATTTCTAGAACGTCAGACATGCTCACAGTTTGATGTAAGGGAGTTGATTTTTTGCCAGTCCTCAAGCCTATATGTCCTTGGTGAGTAAGAACTCCGTTCTCCACCCCTTCTCTCCCATCTGGCAGTTTGAGGGTTCTTGGGTTGAAGAATTATAGTAACTGGGTATTTACTATTATTTTTGGTTCATCTTTTGCATTTTAAAATATAATAACTCATGCGTACAAAGTAAGTTGGGGAAGCAGCCCCAAGTGAATGGTTGATAAATACAAACACAAAAATCCATCTTGAAGGCAAATATAGCTAATGATATCTAAAACTCAATTTAGGATTATTCCTGCAATAATCTCTCTTCTTCTCCTGGGAATATTTATTAATGTAAAGCAAAGAGAGATATCTCGACTTTTCCTTCAATTCACTGTTACCCAAAATCTATTAGGGTTATAATGACACTTACTTTGCTTGAAACAGATTAGTGGTATAGTGTATAGAGTACTGGGTCTAGAGTCAGGAAGACCTGAGTTCAAATATGACATTAGATACTATCTTTTGGCTTTGGCAAGTCACTTAACCTTTGTCTTGCCTCAGTTTCCTCAGGGACTTTACTGTTCACTGTCTGTTTTGACTTGCTTTTAAATAGGGTTTTGAGGGGATATATAAACTGCCTACCTTCCGTGGGAATCAAGTGAGATAATAGTTGAAAGTAGGTAATGTATTTAGTAAATGCCTGCATCCTTCCTTCCTTGAATACAAAAGACATGCCTTCACCACAAATGAAGATTTCCTAAGGTGAATCATTCATTCTTCTACTGGTGCTAATGCATGAAGTGCTCAATGTAAAATTCATTCAGTTTTAAAGTGGTTTAAAAAGGATACTTCCTTTTTTTCTTGAAAATTATTTAATCTTCTGTTCATTGTAAGAAAAATAGTACAATAAAAATGTAAATCCTGTACTTGCATACAGCTGGTTAGCTCTTCTAAGACTCAATTAGGATACTTGACCCAGTTTTCATTTTATTTATAAGAAACAGAGAAACTAATTAAAATTTTAAAAATTCACATAAATGAGTCCATCCATATGATTTCTCAATAGTAAAATGTATGTAAAAGTTCATATACAGAAATGAATATATACAAGAATGAACATAAGTGATCTTTCATGTTATTCACTGAGTACATTGAAGCTACAAAAATATCTTGGAATGTGGGAGAATTAAAGTAAATTAAAGCAATCTTCTTATCCAAAAATGGCACAAAACCTTTTTTGCATTTCTGAGATATTTAACCTCTTCCTGGCTTTAACTTGTCCCACAGAAACATTTGTATTTAACATGTTTCTCTTCCACTTCCCTCTTCTCCTCATTTGTCACTTTAATGTTCATCATCTGTACTGACTTGTTCTTAAAAAGGGACATTGAAGAGAAATAAAAAGCATAGAACAATATGTAGAAGGAATGTGTACTAGAAATACAAAAAGTACTATTGTGTTGTAGATGGTCATCAAATGAAAATGTGCAGACAATCTAATGTTTCTTTTTTGGGGGTGAAAGAAAAATTAGTAAAGGCAGAGTCCATTTAAAAATTGTCAACACTTTCTCTGACTCATTATTCATGCTCATTTGGGGGGGGCCTTTGATTTTAAATCCCTCAAAACCATCTATTGCCTTTCATCATCCTTTAGAATCTGGATTGTTCTTTTAAGGTTTTGGAGTGCCAATGGTAACCAACCAATCCTTTCCCTCAGTTGATAATGATAGAGAATTCTCTTACTAAGGAGAATCCTGCAGAGTTGGCTAGGCTCATGTGCTTTCTGCATTATTTTAAAAAGCAGATGGACATAGTATAATCAAAGTAATTTGTAGGAAGTAAAGGGAAGTAGAGCCTCGAGTGAATATTTCATTGTCTATAGAGATCAATAGCATAACCCTGGAAAATAGAAAATTGCCAAGACTATGGCCTATGCTTGTTACAATTATGCATAATCAGACTTAATTATGGTGTTCCAGGGAAATTCTCTTGTTCAAGTAAAATACTACAGTTGATTCCCACACAGATGTGACTTGTTTGACTAAAAACAAAAATAACCAACTTTAAGGTGTGTGCCATAGCTG
This sequence comes from Pseudochirops corinnae, assembly GCA_028646515.1. Lineage (NCBI taxonomy): Eukaryota > Metazoa > Chordata > Mammalia > Diprotodontia > Pseudocheiridae > Pseudochirops > Pseudochirops corinnae. The sequence continues at coordinate 145,603,598 of CM053585.1, forward strand.
AAATGATTCAGAAACAGCATGTTTTCTTGTTTTTTTCTTCTGCTTTATGTCCTTAATGTCCACTGGAAAATATCAAATTCTAGTAATAAATGGTACATGTTACCACAGAAGTGAATTGTTATGGCTACTCATCTTTTTCTTGTCATTTAAAGACAAGGAGAGTCTCATTTTTCAAGCTCAACTTAGGAGTTATCAAATTATTTATAAGCACTGCAGGAATTCAAGATTTCATTTGTAACTCTACACAGAAACAGAGCACCAGAAATCAAAATGACAGAGAATGAAGTTCATGGCACTTACTGTGACAGCCTCAACTATGACCAAGAGAGGGATCAGCCATAAAAACTGATTGGGGTGTGAGGAGTTTGATCTCCTACTTACTAAAGCAAGAGACAAAGATACATGATTTACCTGCTCATATATGCCTTGATTTTGCAGTCTGAAAGATCAGATTTAGTTCTCTGAATGAATTTGTGGAAGGAATACAATAAATAAGTTAAGGAGTTCTGGCATGGCACCATATTTGACATAGCATGGATCAACCAAATCTTTAGGTTTCAGAGTGTCAAGAAAGACCAATAACGAAAACTATAGCAACATTTCAATGAAAGGTCAGATGGATCATTAGATTATTCTAAATCAACAGAGGTCATAAATTAATAGATCTACCTCCATATCCATAGTTATACTATTACTGATCATATCTATAGCTGTATCTATTTTTATCTATTTATGTATAAATATATAAATATATATCCAATTCAATAGGATTCTCACAATCCAACTGTGGGATCCGGGGAGTTAAGAAACATCTAAATAATTATTTGGCAACTCACCGATCCTTCTTGGGCCTCTGAAATCAGCTAGAATTTTGATTGGCAATACTATATTAAAGAGAGGAGATGGAGTGTCACGTGCAAGGAATAGAAATAGATCAGTTTAACTATATTGTAGAGTAAGTGGAGAGGAGTCAAGTATAAGACTACCCAACAGGTAGGAAATGGTCAGGTTATAAAGAGTTTTAATGCCAAACAGGTAACTTTATGTCTTGAAGGTCCTAGGGAATCACTATAAAATTTATTCTGAATATATTGTGTTTGTATAAACAGTCCTTTGGAGAGAGCAACCCTCCAAGGCTCTCTTAGCATATTTCATCCAGGAAGAGAGGTATCACAACTATTAGACAGCTCTGGGATGGGCAGCAGGCTGGCGAATGATATATTTGTCCATAATCTGTTGTCAGGATGGCTGTGTCATTCTTTGTCACAGGTAGGACTATTGGAGTGGGGGTGGGGGCTAAAATGCAGGGACTAGAAGAAGTCAAATCTCATGATATCTGGTCTGGTTCAGAGCTCTTTACATCAAAGTAATTCAGTGGAAAAAAGGAAATATTAAGCAGAATTATGAAAGATGAATTATGGAAACAGATAGGAAAGCAATTTAAATTCTCAAGCTTAAAACAGGGCTAGAAGAAGATGGTTCAGTCATATTTTGGTCCAATCAAATATATTAGAGATATATTTTGGTATTGTTTTTACTGCAATCTGAATATTCACAGATGTGCTTATTTTAAGAGACTCAGTCTGAGAGAAAATTAGAGCACATTCTACCCAGAAAGAATAATTTTTTAAAAAGACATTAAGAACATTAATTAAAAAATGTTATTCACTACTTTTATCTCTTATTCCTTCAACATCTTAGCACCACATATTTCGCAAGTTTTTTTTTTCTGTTAGGCTATGACCACATCTAGAAACCTAAGTTAAAATAAGACCACGGACAGTTCTGATACTAGTAATGGTCAGAATCTAAGGTCCTAGTCAACTGGCAGCCATGGTTTGGGGAAATATCAAGGGAGGCAGGGGCCCTACTAGGAGGATATGACACGAAAACAGATAAATACATACATTATAATTTAAGAAGGGTTAGGAAGCACTAGCAAAAACTGTCAATAAAGTGATACCATATGATCTCAACTTTATTGGAAACTTGAGATTCTAAAGGAGACAAGAGGAAACAGTACATTAAAGACAGAGGGGAGTGCCTGTCTAAAAGGTATAGAGGTGGAAGATGCCAAAGTCAGTTAGGCTGGACTCTAGTTTGCGTAGGAGGATACTATACAAATGATCTAGAAAGATAGTCTGGAGATGAATTGTAAAGTGGTTTTAAATGGCAAGATAAGGAATTTATGTATGATTATATGTGTGTGTCTCTGTGTACCCACACAGATATCTCCTCCTTACTAGAAAGTCACTAAAATATCTTGAGCATGACAACAGCTTATGTTTTGGGGAGATTATTTCAGCATCTCTGTGATAGACTGATGAGAGGAAAGAGACTGAGGGTTGGGGTCCAATTAGAAGGCTGACCACCTGTCACTATTGTTTTTCAGAGATTATGATTAAACCCATTGGGGGATGGGATGAGAAGGAAAAGACTTCACGAAGTCAGGCTATAGCTATTAACTTGCTAGAAAGACTCATATTTAAGTTAATTTTCTTTGTTCTTTACATATCTTTCGATAAACATTTTCCATGCATAAATGCATAGAATAAATTGATGTTTATAAAGAAAACAAAAGATCTCTAAAAGAAAGTTAGAATGAGCCAATTTCAGATGTTCCTAAGATTGAAGCCTGGGTGGGAATTCAGTCATTTTTGAGAAGCCTCAACACTGAATCCAGTAGTACAACTGTGTTTCTGGGTCACAAGTTAAAATTAATATTATTAATAATAACAATAATATACGTGTATGGTCTATTTGAGGAAATATTACAAAATATCCATGTAATAAAAAAATTAATAAATTTGAGGGAAAACAAGGTATCACATAACATCATAGTATAAAGAAGTGTAGTGTGTTATAGTAGAAATAATGCTGGACTTGACATCAAAAACTCTGGTTTGTATCCTGGCTAGGTTACCTATCAATTGTATGACCTTGTCCAAATCACTTCCCTTCTCTTGGCTTCAATTTGTTCAGCTGCAGAATCTCAGAATTGTACATCATAAGGTATCAATTGTGCTTAATGAAAAGTCACCAAAAGTGTATAATTATGAATTATGCCCATCTACCAATAACTGTTGCCTAACTTACTATGATACTTCAAGGATTTGTGGGTTTTTGTTTGTTTGTTTGTTTTCCCATCACTGACAACAGTTTCTCTATTAATGGAGATAACAGTCTGTCTGTGCCTCAGTATATGGTCTTTGAAAATTGTTCTGGTAGAAAAATTCATCACCCTGCAGCCAGTCTGGTGATTGATGAGCTCTTGAATTTCAGTATCCTGGTCTTCACCCAAAAGACATACAGACTGTCAGAGAGCTGATAATAAAAGTCTTTCAGTAAAAATTATCAGAGTATATGGTCTGATGACATATCCCATGAGGACTATGGGTACCTCTGCGACACAATGTGTTATAAGAATAGGACTATAGTAGATATTAAAACAATTAATGTATTTATGTTTAGGAGGGGAGTAATTTTAATCAGAAAAAAAGAATTTGTATTATGCATCTGTTGATTTCATTAACTCTTTAAATCATAACATTCTCAAAAACCATGGAAATGAAAAGATAAAGGGTCGTTAACAATGAGCTATTTTTCTTCAAATTTGCTAATGAAACAAGAAAACAGTCCTGAGAAGCTGCTTTGGAGGATATGTGAGCTCTGTTAACAGGTGGAGTTCTCATGTCAAATCAATTGTTGTCAAAGTGCGAAATTAGCATCTGTTTCCAGGCTGTCCTGGTAAATCACACAGCTGGATAATGTCCTTAGAAAGAAGTAAATAAGACAGTAAAGAAGTTGGAAGCAACTTTATAGTGAAATAAAGCCACATTCAATGGAGGATCTGGCTAAGGGCGCTGGATATGCAACTAAAAGACCTAACATTTTCCTTTGTTAACACAGACCTCTCCTCAGGCCTGAATTTCATTATATTATAGTGACAGAAATCATTCTTCCATTACTTGAGATGGAAACTTAAGTAGACTTTATGAAACAATATGTAAAATATGATGAACAATGTCTATGGGGCTGTTTAGGGAGCTAATAAAGTTAAACAAACCATGGGCTGAGATCATTCAAAGGAAATTCAGATCTATAAGAAAGGTAAGATGGCTTTGAAAGGGAACTTTAGAGGTGAATTTTGCATTCATAGATTTCATCTGCTCCTGAATATCTCTCTGATGGTTAGGATTTTGAAGACAGAATATCTACTGGCCCTTAGCTAAATGTTGAAGCAAGAGAAAAAATCTTATTCTTCATAAAATATTCATCCAAGCACCATAGGATATTAGCAACACACACACAAAAATGGCACACTGGAATGATTATTTTACAGAACATGTTTTGGGGAAAAATGAAAATAGAGAGGGAAATTGTTTTTAGTATGCAATTTTACTGGGAAAGAAAGAATCATGAGCAGTAGAAATTACAGAAAATAATTACATTTTTCTTCATATCAGCAAACAGAATATAGTATTTTTGAATGAAAAAGTTTCTATCATTCCAGGTTGTTTAAATCAATGTTATCTCAAAGCACGTTATATCTTGTTTTTTCAAACTCCTCTCCACACCCCCAAGTGAAAATAAAATGCATATTTTTTTATCTCGATGGTTATAATTAAGTTACTTCACAGATTAATAGAACTTCAGTACCAGAAGGGATCACAGAACCAGTGTGGTTCAACTTGCACCTGATCAAGGAGCCACTTTAAACACTGTCAACAAATGTTATTCTAATTATTTAAACTTCTTTATTAAAACAATACATTTAATATTTGATATCTCTTTATCTCCTCAAACAAATACGATATTTGGAAAACATGACTATGTCCTCATATTTTTACTGTGGGAAGAGATGAAAAGAATTAATATTTAATTGGAATCAGAAAAGAGAGGAATAAATGACAACACAGACTTTAACCACAAAGATCCAGAGGACAACAAAACACCTGAATCTCTTATATGACACTCAGAAGCCAAGAACAGATTTTGATTTTCAAAAAAAATGTTAAATTTTAATAGCTTTACATATTTTAGAGTTCCTTTCTCAAAGTACACAATAACTAATTTTTCCACAGTATTTCAGGGCTATCATTTTGTACCCCACAAAAAAAATGTTATAATTTTTCTCTTTAAAAACCAAATTTCATTGTAATGGTTTTAAATGTACCTTTTTGGAATGATATGTTTGAAATCAACATTATATTAATTATTCTTTAATTCTGTTTTCTTATAGGTTTCTCTTTAACATCATTTAAAAAAATCTTAAACCATTAAAAAAAAAAAACCAACCAACTGGTTGTACTCAGAACTGGCAATAGTCAGACTTTCTCCCTTGATTCCTCTGCTAAATAATTAATGAAAGAGTTCATGCACCCATTCCCCGACCCCACAAAACATTTTCTGTGTATTTCATGATTCATGGCTACCAGTTGGATTTTGGAACTCTTCTTACAAAATCAAAGCATCCCATTGGAATTTTCACAAAAATGCAAAAAATAAAATAAAAACAACAGGAAAAGAATTTTATCTAGTCATATTAACTTATGTTTTAGGTCAAGTATTTACAGACTTCAAAGCTGATTTTATAAGAGTAATTGGTATTGTGCTAAATGATAGATAACAAAAAATAACAGATGACATTTTCACTATAGGGATACTTATAAGTTAGAAAATAATACCAGGTTATAGGAAGATTTTTTCTGGGATAGATAGAAAGGAGAAAAAGGTCTAAAAAGAATACTGAAAGAGGAGAGGAAAATGATAAATGATAGCTGTTATATATCATCAAAGTTTTATGAATCACTCATGATTGCAATACAGAAATTTGAGAAAGTTGTGATGGGAAGGTGAGAAACAACAGTGTAAAGGTGTGAGAAAAGTCATGTTAGAATAAGAATATCAGTGCTACACTCAGTATAAAGTTGGGTCTTCTACTGAAAGAAGTGGGAAGAGGGGTATGAAACTCTGCACTAGAAAAGCAATAATACTCACACAATGATGCTTCATAACATAGTGTATATACATATACATATGTGTGTTTGTAGAAATGCTTTTTAAATTTTATGTAATGAATATCATCCATTTTACTTCTGTGATATTTTCTGTCTCTTGTTTGGTGGTGGATAGATTTATGAGACAGAAGAGACTACAAGTTAGGGTCCAAGTAGGAGACAATTATTTTCCTTGTTTCTCTAAGTTTTTTTTTTATGGTGTCACTCATAATGTCTAAGTTATATAACTATTTGGAGCTTATCTTGCTGTATGTGTAAGATGTTGATCTATACCCAGTTTCTTCCAAACTGTCCTCTAGTTTTCCCAATAAGTTTGATAGAATAGTGAGTTCCCTTCCATTTTTCCACTAATTTCTTTAAGATTCTTGGCCTTCAGCTCCTTGAGTGCAAAGATGAATTTTATTATTATTTTTTCTATGTAAAGTGCTGCTTTGGTAGTTTGACTTATGGTCATTTTAACACCTAAACTTCAGATGATTAAAATTTATGCTATAAAAGTATATGAATTTTTTCTTCATCTGTTTTAGAAGAAGGGAAATTGATTGTCTTAATAGAAGTAAGCCATCCAGTACTAGGGATATGATACACATATGCTGATCTGACAACAGTTGGAGTATTATTTTCAATTGGGCTATGACATTTTAGAAAGTGCATAGACAAAACAAATCACAAAAATAGTAAGGTGAAAGGTTTTCAGTCTATACTTCTCAATGATCAATTGAAGGAATTTGGAATCTTTAGCTTAGAAAAGAGAAAAAAAAATAATGGGGAAATGACAGAAAGGGTATCAGGCATAAGAGAACTTAGACATACTTCCCTTGGCCCAAGAAGGGATGATTTGGATTGACGAGTGGAAGTTGTGAAAAAGAGAGAGAGAGACAGAGAGAGAGAGAGAGAGACAGAGAGACAGAGAGACAGAGAGACAGAGAGACAGAGAGAGAGACAGAGAGACAGAGAGACAGAGAGAGACAGAGTGAGACAGAGAGAGAGATTTAATTTCAACGTGAAAATAAAAAGAAAAAACAAACATTTCCTAACATTACAAACTGCTGAAAAGTAGAGTGGCCTAGTTTAAGTTGGTAATGACTTTTCCTTCATCAGAAACCTTAAACAGAAGGTGGGAGGATCACTTGCACATGAGGGAATTTCTCTCCTAGTAAAAGTTGAATTAGATAACTGAATTTCTTTCCAATTCTGTTAACTTGTGAATCTGTGTTGTGGAAGGTAAACCAAGTCATCATAACATCCTTGTAAAAAGACTAGGAAGCACCTTGTGGAATATAAAAAAGAAAGAGGTGAATGAGTGAGAAAACAAGATTGGGAATTATAGAATCATAAACTTACAAGAAATATTTGGGGGACAGTATCTATAATATAATCATAAATCAATTGTACCAACAACAACAAAAAGAGTAAAGATATAATTGATTTAAAAATAGCATTGCATGGTAAAAAAGGATTCATATCAATTCTATGTAAATTCTACTGCAATCAATTGATAGTATTGTTACATTAAGTAGTTAAAGGTCATAGTGTAATTGTAGAAGTATTAGTCAATAAATTTAGGTTTAATTATTGAGCACAGAGAGATGAGGGTGAAGATCATTTCAGTGAATAGGTAGTATCTGGAAGCTTGTCCTGAACTAATAAGAGGTGCTAGTGAGACTTGTCTGATACTATTTTTTTCTTAATAAATTAATTAATTTTCTTGTTTACATCATTCATTTCCACGAGATTTTGAGTTACAAATTTTCTCCCCACATTTCCCCTACCCAACACCTCAAAACAGCTGTACTACTATATAACCCCTCCCCCAATCTGCTCTCTCTTATGTCTTCCCCCTCGCCCCTCTGACATTCGGGGAGGGCAGGATGGATCTCCCTACCACACTGCCTGTATATCTTAATTCCCAGTTGGATGTAGTTAATGATAATAATAATAAAAATGTATATATATATACATATATATTTTTAACATTTGATTATAGAACTTTAAATTCTAGATTATTTCCCTTCCTCCCTCATCACCCACCCCCACCAGAAGGACAAGCAATTAAATACAGGTTGTACATGTGTAATTATGCAGAACATCTCCACAGAGGACATATTGTGAGAGACTGATTATATGTCCCTCCTTCCTATTCTGCCCTTCCTTGTTCTATTCTCTACCCTGTCCCTGTCCCTTTACAGAAGTGTATACTTCCAGGAACCCTCCCCCCCCCACTCTCCCCTCCCCTCC
>CM053585.1:145611955-145635372 GCA_028646515.1 Pseudochirops corinnae
CCCAATGCTCATTCCCATCCCTCCTACTTGCCTGTGTGGCAAGACACCCAGTTTAGAGTTTATGGCATTCCTTCCCTAAGCCAAATTCAATGAGAGTGAGGTTGACTCATTCCCTTTTGCCTTCCTGTTCTTCCCCTCCATTGTAACAATTATCCCTTGTCTCTTCTATATGAGATGATTAACCTCATTCTGTCTCTCCCTGTCTCCTCCCATTCTAATCCTCTCCCACCTCATAATTTCACCTTTTAGAATATCATCCCTTCCTATGCAATTGATCCTGTGCCCTCTATGTATTCATATATACAACATAGTCAGATATGTGTTCAAATGCATATATAAACCCTCGTAATTTGACATGTGTATGAACATGTATATATACATTTGTACTCCCTTCACCTATCCTCATACTGAAAAAAGTTTCATAAGTTACAATTATCATTTTTCCATGTAAATAGTTTATATTTATATATATATATATATCTATATAAATTTATATAAATATATATTTATATAATAAATACATTTCCATGTAAATCGTTCAACTTTGATAAGTTCCTTATGATTTCTTTTCCATGTTCACCTTCTCATGCTTCTTGTATTTGAGTGTCAAATTTTCTCTTCAGTTCTGGTTTTTTCAGCAACAATGTTTGAAAGTCCTCCACCTCACTGAATGACCATATTTTCCCTGGAACGTTATACTCAATTTTGCTGGGTAGGTGATTCTTGGTTTTAATCTTACCTCCCTTGATCTCTGGAATATCATATTCTAGGCCCTTCGATCCCTTAATGTAGAACCCGCTAGATCCTGGGTTATCCTAACTGTGTTTTACAGTATTCAAATTGTTTCTTCTTGGCAGCTTGTAATATTTTCGCCTTGATCTGGGAAATCCTGAACCTGGCTATAACATTGCTAGGAGTTTTCTTTTGGGGATCTTTTTCAAGAAGTGATTGGTGAATTCTTTCAAGTTCTATTTTGCCCTCTGGTTCTAAAATATCAGGGTAATTTTCCTTAAGAATTTCTTGAAGGATGCTTTCTAAGTTCTTTTTTTGATCACAGCTTTCAGGTAGTCCAATAATTTTTAATTTGGCTCTCCTGGATCTATTTTCCAGGTCAGTGGTTTTTTCAAGGAGGTATTTCACATTGCCTTCTATTTTTTCATTTGTTTGGATCTTTTTAATAGTATCTTGGTTTCTCATAAAGTCATTTGCTTCCACTTGCTCCACTGTAATTCTGAAGGAATTATTCTCTTCAGGGAAGCTTTTGAGATTCTTTTTCCATCTGGCAAATTTGACTTTTTACGGCATTCTTCTCCTCATTGGCTTTTAAGGCCTCTTTTGCCATTTGAGTTAATTTATTTTTTAAGGTATTATTTTCTTCAGTCAGGTTGTTGACTCTCTTTTCATGATTTTCTTGCATCATTCTCTTTTCTCTTCCCAATTTTTCCTCCACTTCTCTTATTTGGTTTTCAAAATCCTTTTTTAAGCTGCTCTATGACTTGTAGGAAGTCTTCATGTTTCTTGGAAGCTTTTGGTGTGGGAGTTCTGACTGTATTGTCTTCCTCCCATTTCACCCTTTGATCCTTTTGTCCCCAAAGACGGATTCTAAAGTTCGGTTGCTGTTCTTACTTTACTTCCTTTGCCTGCTCATGTTGTTGCCAATTGATTATTTAGCTCTGTGGGACTCTGCTTCCACAGGGGAAAGCTCTGTCCCAAATTGCTTGGGTTTTTGCAGCTGCCAGAGCTATTGGGAGACTGCCATTTTTTTTTTTTTGTAGCCCCCACCAGCTTTGGCTCACTAAAAACGCACCCCAGGACCACCACCCAAGACCATGATTCAGATCCAGGCCGCTCAACGCAAGAGCGCTCTAGCCTCTGAATGATCTCTTGGCCCCCCTGCAGTCTCTAGGTTGGGAGCTCTGAAGCAGCCACATGGAGATGGCTGCAGGGCTGCCGCTTCTGCTGCTTCCTTGCCCTGGAGGCAGTTTGGCCAGACTGCTTTTCTCCCCCAAATTTAGCTGAGTTCCACTGATCTTTCACTTTGTCCTTATTTCTTATGGCTTGATAATTCTGGAGACTGCCACAGCTGCAGCTGATCCACTCTCCTGAAGGCTCCAGCTGTGGCTCATCCTGGCCACCCCAAGGCCAAGCCACAGTTTCAGGTTGGGCTGGTTTTGGCTCTCAGTGTGCTGAAATGAGTCCTTCCTGCTGAGATGCCTTCTGCAGGAGATGTGTTTTCCTGTATTTTTGTGAGGTTTTTGGAGCCCTAAAAGGTTTTTAGAGTCATATTTTATGGGTATTTGACGTGGCTATATGGGAGCTGCGGAACCTTATTGCTTCTATGCTGCCATCTTGGCTTAAACCCCCCCCCCCCCAGATACTATTTTTAATGAGAATTTTCCTAAATCCTTGCTTTTACTTAAGACTCTTCCTTGTTTGTACACGTTCTTGAGTGCAAAGAAAGAATGATTCCTACATAAGTATAGAATGATATAACATTAATATAAAACTCCAGAAATCATTAAGATCATTCTTTTATCCACAATATATTCAATGATACATTGATATTCTCAGCAGTCACCAGAGAAGACAATAACCATCATGTCTTGATATCTGTGCTTTCCTTTCTCTGATTGTGCATACGATTCTCCGCGGAAAATACTACCATTTCTTCAAGCCCTAACTCATAGGTCAGCTCTTTGGTGAAACTTTCTCTGAAACTCCCTGATGGAAATGATCTATTTTCCTCTGAACTCAGATAATGTTATATTATATATTTATCTAAAGCATCTTCATGCTCTACTTTTTATTTTTGTAGTTTAGCTATTTGTGAGACTTTCCCTTATAGAATGGGATCCCCTTGAGCATCTTCTGTTGAAGTCTCCTCCTTGCTGATGCCCTCCAATGAATATGATAATCTTTTCCTCTTCTTGATTCTCAAAGAACTTTGCCTATGTCTCTCTTTTGGCTTTATATCAATTCCCCACCCCCCCCTTCATTCCCTGTATATGTATCCCACTTCTTTTCTACTAGATTACAATCACTTTGAGAGCAGAAATACTCCCTGTATTCAGTATATTGACAGTAGGGACTTAATAAATATTTGATGAATGGATAAATGAATGATTGGTGTAGGAGGGAAAGTTTTCTCATCTTCCCATTGCCTAAATATCCAGAATAGTTCTTTGCATATGGTAGGCTTTTAATAAATATTAATTGAAAGAATAAATGAACAGTAGTAAGACCACTCACTCTGAAACCAAGAGTCTAAGTTTAAAACTAAACTCTGCTACATACTGCCTATGACTTGGACTTCCAGGAGACAGCACATCTCTTAAGTTTTAGAATTCATTCCAGCAACTTTGAGCTAAAAAAAGCTCCTACTGGTGAACTTTCCTTCCAAATTTTTGCCTTTAGGGAGAGAAGTGGAAAGGGAATTAAAGAGCTGGATTTGGAGTCAAAAGACTGGTTTGCATTTTTGGTTTTGCTGCTTTTACTACCTGTGAAAATTTAGGCAAGGAGCCACCTCTCTGGACCTCATCTGTAAAGTGAAGGAGTAAGTGGGCTTTCTATGGTCCTTTCCATTTCAAAAACCCAGAAGCAGTCTTTGCTTTGTGGAAAAAGAAGTGGCTATGGAGTCAGATGACCTAGATCTAAATACAACCTCGGATTCCCCTTGTATGACCTTGAGTAAGATATTTCATCTCTCTGGCACTATTTCTTCATCTGTAAAAATAAATGTATTAAATTAAAAATCCTAGGAGTTCCTTCCAGTTCTAACTTTATATTCCTATTATCCTCTTTTGGGCCTGGGGCAGGTTCCTCAGTGAGTCACATTGTAACTCCCAAGCAGCAGATAATTTCTTAATCTGGACATATATGGCAAGACAAGTGGAAGACAGGATGTCTCTTCTTAATTGTCATCAACTGTCCTACACATTCTATCTCTGTCTTCCATTTCCAAACCTTAAGTTTCTCTGCATTCTGATTTCCAAAACTTAAGTCTCTCTGCAATTTAAGCTGATAAAACCATTATTCTTTTTGGTGCTTTAGAGTCATGTGACTCATAGAAGGGCTACAAACTACTTTTTTAAATGTCATGTACTGTTGCTTTTGTTCAGTCATTCAGTCATGTCCTGCTCTTTGTGCCCCCACGAACCACAGCACACTAGATTGTTCTATCCTCATTTATATTTGTTATTTCCATAGCACTATCAGTCTCAAACTCTACTGTTCCCCTCTCCTTTTTTCTTCAATATTTCCCCAAATCAGGGTCTTTTCCACTAAGTCCCATCTTCTTATTGTGTGGCCAAAGCATTTAAGCTTTGATTTTTGTGACCTTCCAGTTAATAATGTTCCAGTGAATAAACTGACTTAACATACGGGTATATTTGTATATACACACATATATAAACTATATATGTGTGTGTGTGTGTGTGTGTGTGTGTGTGTGTGTATATATATATATATATATATATATGTACCTACATATATATGGGCATATATACATATACATGTACATATGTGTGAATAGGTGATAATATAAAGTCTTGAGTCTTTCATACTCCTTTTCCAATTGTAAACCAGCCAGTTGTTCCATTGTTTCATGGTCAGTTCTAATTATTCTTCTTATGTCTGCCTTAGGAGACAAATAAGATAATCTGGTATTCCTCTCTCTTTGAGGACTTGCCACATTTGTTGTGATCCAGAGTCAGAAGCTTTGGTGTAGTCAATGAAGTTGAAGTATTTTTTTTTCTGAAACCCCCTTGCTTTCTCCATAATCCAGCAAATGTTGGCAATTTGATCTCTAGTCCCTCTGCCTCCTTGAAAACCAGCCTGCTCTTCCAATAATTCTCTATTTACATAATGCTAATGTCTAGTGTGTGTATTCTTATTAATAACCTTGATGGTATGTAAAATGAGCGCAATTGTTCAATAATTTGAACGTTCCTCGGCACTGCCCTTCTTTAGGATTGGCATGTAAATTGATCTTTTCCAACCTAGCGGCTATTGTTGAATTTTCCAAATTTGCTGGCACCAAGTGTAGCACTTTTATAGCATCTCTGTTAAGGATTTTGAATAGCTCAGGTGGAATTCCATCACCTCCAGTGGTTTTATTGTTGGCTATGCTTCCTAACACTCACTTGTCTATATTCTCTAGGTTGTTTGGCTCTAAATCAGTAACTATACTATCTTGGTTATCTATGATGTTAAGACCTTTCTTGTATAGTTCTTTTGTGTATTCTTGCTGCCCCTTCTTAATCTCTTCAGCTTATATTAAGTCCCTACCATTTTTATCTTGTATCATTCCCATTTTTGCAGGAAACTTTTTTCTTGATATCTCCAATTTTCTTAAAGATATCTCTTGTATTTCCCATTCTCTTGTTTTATTTCTTTGCATTGTTCATTTAAGAAAATCTTATCTCTCCCTGAATTCTGCAATCAGTTGGGCATATCCTTCCTGTTTTCCTTTCCCTTTCACGTTCCTTCTTTCCCCAGCTATTTTTCAAGTCTCACAGGGATGACGGAGGCAACAGTTGATGAAAAAGAAGCTATTCTGAGATGAAGAGGGAAGAAGCAGGTTTAAGCAATGTCAAGGTGTTCTGTGGAGATGGCGGCAGGCGGGAAGCCATAGGAAATTTGAGGAAGGATGGGAAGATTTGGAAAGGGGGCTTTGGGAGCGGGACAATGAATACATTATTATTTCTGTTGTTCATTCTTTTAGCCATGTTCAACTCCCCATGACCCCATGGACCATAGCTATCCAGGCCTTTCTATACTCGATTATTACCCTTGTGCCCACTCTCTCTTATCTTCTTCACATAATTACTCCCTTAGTTTTGTCTGACCAGGTGAAAGAGGCCATTCTTTGCCTCATATCTTACCTAGCCCTAAACGCTGAATGAGCATTGCCTCAGTAAAACTGAAACCTGGTTAAGACCTTAGGTTAAAAAGGTGAAGGTCTCCCACAGCACCTGGGACCATCTCCATTCTTCTTGATCTATATGCCACTGAACCCAAATGGATCCAGAGGAGAGAGTGAGGGTGGTAACTTTGCAGAGCCCTCCTTCGCTTAAATTCCATTCACTTACAAGTCATGGCATCCTCGTGATGCCATAGTCCCCCTCGAGAACAAAGGAAAAGCAACAAATGTAAAGCCTCACAAGCCAGTCATTTTGCTTTCTTGCTCTTCTTTTTTGGAATGTATTTTTTTGTTGTTGCTGCTGCTGCCTCCTGTATAATATTGTGAACCTCTGTCCATAGCTCTTCAGGCACTCTATTTACCAGATCTAATCCCTTAAATCTATTCATCACTTCCATTTCATATTTGTGAGGGATGTTATTTAGGTCATGCCTATATGTTCTGATGGTTTTTCCTGCTTTCCTGAATAATTCATCTGTTTGCTTATCATCTACAGGGGATGATTGTCCATAGTGCCAGGCTCATGCTGAATCCTTGATGACAGAACTGAAATCTAAGTTCCATTCGGCAATTATCTACGGTTATTACTACAGAGCTACAGAAGAAGGCCCTTGCAGGTTTCTAAAGCCAAATCTTTAGTTAAAGAAAATCACAGTCAATATACCTTAGGGTCTTTATATTGACGTTGCTTTCTTTCTCCTTTAATCAGAACATTGCACCTTTAGGATATGTTTAAACAGATAAAAGCACCATTTGGATTTCAAGGTCAATGCAAAAAATTATTTAATTTCCAGCAGATGTTCATGTACTTAATTGTAAAAATAAAGGTCAAGATGGTTTTATATTTTCCACTTTAAGTCTTCAAAGCAATTACTACATACATACCATACGTATATACATAAATACATATATGCACACATACATACATAAATATATATTTAAAACTGGTTGATTCAATATTGCTCATTCAAAATAGCTGCTACATAAAAGGAACTAGCATTCTCTACCAGTTAGGTTAAAATTTAATAGTGTCTTTGCTACAAAGGTTTCAAAATGACAAAGTTACTCTTACACAGTTTTTCACAGCAACCACAAGTCTTCATTTCAACAAACTGTAAATATGAGCAAAGTTATAAGAAAATAACATTTTCAGGATGCTCACAAATATCCTTGAGTCCTTGAACTGTACAAGAGAGAAGACACACAAATTTTCATGTGCCAATTTGCAGAACTGGCATGTTGCCGTGAACTGATAACATGCCTAAAAATTCCGAATTTCTCTCTGTAGTCATTCATTCATTCAAAAACCTTTGTTAAGCTTTCACTTTCTGAAACACAGTATGCTAGGCATTGGCAGAAATATAAAGATGAATAAGACACATTCACTGATCTCAAGGAACTTAAAAAAGAGTAGAAGGAGAAAAGTTATGTCTATGATTAACTAGGACACAAATCAGAACATGTGAAATGAATATGCAAAATACAAAGTCTTTTGAGCCCAGATGAGGGGATAATGCCTTAAATATGAGCTACCATTAAATAGTAGGTTTTCAAAGTGCTTTACATTTACTATTTCATTTACTCATTACAACAACACTCTCATATGACTGACATTACTGTTATTCTGTTAACAAATGAAGGGACTGATTCTAAGAGAAGCAAAGTGATTTGCCAAGAATCACACCTGTAGTAAATGTTTGTTTTGAACTCATATCTTACTGACCCAAAACCCAACATTTTATTCACCACACCATCTAATTACCCATATACTGCTCAGCTCCTTTCCAGATTTGGGAGTGGGAGAATGGAAGGTTTCATTGAGAAGGTGGCATTCCAGGTACATTTTCCTCATGGAAAGCAGGAAATCACCAGATGGAAATGAGGAATATAGCATCAGCAAAGGGAGAAAGGAGGAAGTCATAGCATATACTAGAGAGGGAGTGATCCAAGTTGACCTGAATATAGAGTATGTGAGGGGGAATAGAATAAGTGTGCAATGGTCCATCAACATGGTAGGAGCTTTAAAATAGCCATTTAAAAGAACTGAATTGTATGAAAGAAATATCTGGACAAGTTTGGATGGTTAAATCAGGGAAGAACCATGTATAAATATTTAGCATACTCTCCATCAAATGATGTATCAATCTACCAACAAAGAGAAGAAGCAGAAAGCAAACCAAGGAGGCTTTGCTGTGGTATAAGAGAAAAAGTGGGCTATTTGGAGTAAGGGGATCTGGGTATGATTTTGAATTCCTGCTTACTGACCCTGGAAAAGTAATTTCAATTCTGGATCTCAGTTTCTTCATCTGTAAAATGAGGGGGTTGGAGCAGATAATTTCTAAGGTTCCTTCAAGTTACAAACAGTGTGATTTATTTAGAAGAAACAAGGTGATGTAGTGAATCACTGGCCTTCGAGTGAGGTAGATTTGAGTTTGTATCTAATCTGTGATGTGAACCTGAGCAAGTCATTTCGGTGGTTCTCGTCATCAGTTTCCTAATCAGTGAGATGAGAGTAACAACCACCTTTCAGGTTTGTTATGAGGTTCAAATTAGGTAAGGAAGTAAAAAACTTTTTCAATATTAAAACACTCTGCACTCTGCAAATGCTATCTACTACCACTACCAACACCATCACAACCACTCCTGCTACTGCCCATGATAATATGGTTGACAGAGCCTGTCAGGTATTGAAGGTAACTGAATGTTCATTAAAATTTATCTCATTGGGCCTGAAAGTACTTAAGGGCTAGATGGCAGGATGATTGGTCGACTGATTTTATTTTTAAAAATTTATTATAAAGTTGAAAATCAACAAAAGACCATTTAAATATAGCATGATTGGGGCGGCTAGGTGGCGCAGTGATTAGAGCACTGGCCCTGGAGTCAGGAGGACCTCAGTTCAAATCTGACCTCAGACATTTAACACACATAAAAAACCTAGCCATGTGACCTCAGGCAAGTCACTTAACCCCAATTGCCCTACCTTTCCCTCTCCAAAAAATAAAAATAAAAATAAAAAACCTTGAAAAAATAAATATAGCATGATTTCTAAACAGTATGGTAGGGTGATCTAGAGTATCTAAGATAGGTGTGCAACCACATGCAATGAAGGAAAAATCTGAATTTTTAGGGATCCAGTCAAGACTATATTCAGTGGTCTGATTTGCAGACCACTGAGCAATGTCAGACAGGAAGAGCAGATGGGCTAGTTTATCATGCAACAATCTGAAGCCATGGTGTGCAATGGGACCAAAGGCATGCTGCCAATGCTTGTCTACAAAGCAAAGTCACCAACAGCGATCCTTTCTGTAAACAGTGAGGAACAAACTGTCAAAGCAAAGTGCTATCTCTATTGTGTGTATAGTGAGGAAATGACTGTTAATCAAAGTCCAGTCCAGCCAAGCCTAAGAAGAGGATGTTTACTTAAGGGGATCATCTTTAATCTCCAGGATGATTATATACACACACATACACACATACACATTCATGTATATGTGTGTGTCTACACACTCATATACTCGCATGCATATATATATATATATATATATATATATATATACAGATTACAATTGCTATTGTTATTGCTAATATCAATACCATGACAGTTTTTTAATCAATTATATGGTTTATGAAATCTAATACATTTAACAATATAAGTAAAATGTCATTTCTTTATATGTTCAGTAATGTGAAACTGCTATAAGCCAAATATCTTTCATCTAGCTGTGAATAGTTTATGTTTTAGGCGATTATGTTAGGGAGAAGCCAGGGGTATAACAACCATTATTAAATATACCCTTCCAATTAATTTCCTTCTTTAAAAGAAGGGTAATTACTCCAAGAAAAAACTCTTGGTTTGAATTTTTGGTTCATACATGTAGTAACTAAATGACCTTATTCAAGCCATTTGACACTCATACATCTTAGCCCAACTCAGGAAACATAGGCAAGAACTTTGTAATCAGAAAATACAACATAAATATCAGCTATTATTGAAATTATGTGCATGTGAAAAGGAAACAATAAAAAAGGCTCCCATTGAGAAGGCCTGAGGAGGCAGCCAAAAAAGCCAGCTTATTGCTCATTTAAAGTGTAGGTCTTGATTCTTATCAGTAGACTGGTTGTCATGCATCAAAAGCCTTCAAAGAATGAAGGGCAAACTCATTTTCTTTGCTTGATCCTTCTGGTGGGGGGGATGAGATTGTCTCAAAAATCAAATGCTATTGTGAGAATTTATCATAATATTGTTCAAGGGAAAAACTCATAAAAATCCTATCTGTTGTTCCCTTGTTATGATGTATCCTCCTCTCATGCCATCATTTACAAAGATGAGATAAGTACCTCAGATGATGGACTAGCTCTCAGCATTTCAAGCTGGTCCCATTACTGATGGTCACAACTAAGGAATTCTTATCTCTGGATAAGAGCTTGTTTTTTTTGTGAAGTGGTTCTTCTGGTAAACTGTAAAAATCTTACATTACCTAAAGAAGAATTCATTACAGAGTATTATTTGTGAACATAAGTTAAAATTCATCCAATTGTCCTTTGGGAAAATAAGAAGAAAAAATGAAACTTCTAACCTTTTATCAAATAATTAAACATTTATTAAACCCCTACTGTGTGCAAACACCTTGCTAAGAATGGGGGATACAAAAAGAGGCAAATCACAAAGCCTGTTCTGAAGGAGCTTACAATTTATCCCAGGACACAATATGCAAACAAATATGCATGAAACAAGTTCGAGACAGGGTGAATGGGAATAATTAAAAGAGCAAAGGTAATAGAATAAGGAGAAGTTGGAAAGAAGGCCTCCTGTAGAAGGTAGGATTTTAGTGAGGATTTAAAGGAAGCAAAGAAGGTCAGTACTCCATCTGCTATCTAGCTATGGAGACCCAGAGCCAAGAGATGGAGCATCTTGTTCATGGAACGGCCACGGGGCCAATGTCACCAGGGTGGAGTACATAATGGGGAGTAAAATGGAAGAAGATTGGAAAGGTAGGAGGGGGCTGGATTATCAAGGGCTTTGAATGCCAAACAAAGTACTTTCTATTTGATCCTAGAAGCCATAGAGAGTCACTGGAATTTATTGAGTAGGTAGGTGAGATGATCACACTTACACTTTAGAAAAATCACTTTGAATGGAGGAAGGATTGGTGCATGGAGAGCCTTGAAGCAGGTAGAATGATCAGCGTGGTGTTATAAGTGTGAGGTGATGAGGGCCTTCACTAGAGTAATGTCAGCGACACAGGAGAGAAGACAGACTTGGCAAGAGATTCAATGAGAAGTGAGTGAGATGTAGTGAGGATTACAGGGCATGGAGAGAGAAACATGAGTTTGAGGAACGGTTCTAAATTTGAGTTTAAGTAAAATGAAGATTAAATGAAGGAAAATAATACAAAACCTGAAAATATTTTGGAACTATAGCATGAAGAATTTCAAATGCTGGTCCAAGGAATTAGCATTTTATTCTAAGGAAAAAAGGACACTAAATCAGTCAGTCAGTAAGCATTTGTTAAGTGCTTACCATGTTCTAGGCTTCCTAAACACTGTTGAGGATAAAGAGATGACAAGGGGGTGGCTAGGAGAAGCAGTGAATAGAGCACCAACCCTGGAGTCAAGAGGACTGGAGTTCAAATGTGGCTTCAGACTCTTAACATAAAACTATCTGTGTGACCTTAGGCAAGTCACTTAACCCCAATTGCCCTACTTTACCCTTCCAAAAAGCAAAAAAAACAAACAAAAAAAGAGATGACAAAAACACAGTCCCTATATGCAAAGATCTCAGTTTCTTTGCTCCTCTTCTCAGACTCTATGATCCAGCTATACTGGGCAACTTATTGGTCTTCATGCATGATACTACATCTTCTGAATTGATGCTTTGGCACTTGCTTGTTCCCCAAGCCTTGAATTCTCACCCTCATCACCTCTGTTTTCCTGTTTCCCTGGTTCCCTTAAAGACATAGATCAAATACCACCTCCTACAAAGGACTGTCTTTGCTTGTCCTGTTGTTCAGTCACGTCATTCCTGTCTGACTCTTTGTGACCATAATTGGAGTTTTCTTGACAAACTCATTTTACAGATAAGGGACTGAGGCAAACAGGATTATGTGTCTTGCCCACGGTCACACAACTAGTAATTGTCTGAGGCTGGATTTGAACTTTGGAGTTTCCCTGACTCCAAGCCCAGCACTCTATGCCAACTAGATGCCCAGATTTTCTGGCCTACTCAGTCCCTCATTTCTTCCCCTATATGATTAACTTCAATGTACTTTTTCATATATGTATGTATATATATATATATATATATACATATATATACTCACATATATATGTACATATATAATATCTGTCTAGTTATATAAATATTAATATCCTCCATTGAAATAAGAGCTTCTTGAAAGCAGAGATACTATTTTTGCTTTTCTTGGTCTCCCTAGCACTTAGCATATTATGTGGTACATAGTAAGCTCCTAATAAAAAAAATTATTGACTGACTACCTGAAGTGGCTTAGAGATTAAGCAAAACATTTGGTTTTGTATTATATTGCATTCTTTTTCCTTCTAGTCAATGACTTTTCCCATTTTATTATTCAATTATACAAACAACAGTAATGAATGGGAAACTCCTACTTTTTTACCTAAACATTGTGTTTCCTATGTCATTCTTTGTCTACTGAATTCCAAGATGTCATTCTTTTTTTTTTTTTTACATATAAATTTATTTACTAAGATGTAATTCTTTAAGCTCCAATTCTTTAAGTCTCCCCAGATGTCCTCACATAAGAATATCTTCATGGTTAGGCTTCACAAAGCATTTTTTCTGGACCTCTTGGATGTACTTGCCTATGGATTATGTATTATATATTACATATTTGAGTTGGTGTTTTATCCTTCAAGTAGACCAGAGGTATCAAATGCATGGCTGGAAGGACACACTGTATCCTGTAACACTACTGAGTTGGGCCTGACCAGACTAAAATGTATTTAGGCAATATTTAACAAAATAAATAAAAATACAGCAGAACATAGATAATATTAATTTACGGTTTTCTAAGTCAATATGTGCCCCTCAAGGATTCATATATATGGTTTAGTGGCTCCCATTTCTATTTGAATTTGATGCTACTCATCTAGGTCATGTGACAGACCCTTAAAAAGTGCTTATTTAGGGGGCGGCTAGGCAGCACAGTGAATAGAGCCCCAACCCTGGAGTGAGGAGGACCTGAGTTCTAATCTAGCCAAAGACACTTGACACCCTTGCTAGCTGCATGACCTCGGGCAAATCACTTAAGCCCAATTACCCTGCTTTTCCCCCTCCAAAAAGCACAAAGAGCATGTCTTTCCTAAACTTATTATCTTCTCAGGTGCCTGATATTATGGTCTACACACAAGAAACGTGTGAACTACTCCTTATCTTCCTCATTACTGAAGAGTTTGCTAGGTAGTACAGTAGACAGACTGCTGGACATGGAGTCAGGAATACCTCATTTCAAATCTGGCTGCAAATACTTATCAACCATGTGACCCTGGGCAAGTCACTTAACTTCTGTCTACCTGTTTCCTCATCTATAAAAAAAAAGATATTAATAGCATATACCTCAGAGATTTGTTGTGAGAACTATATGATATAATATTTATAAAGTACTTTGTACAGTGCCTGTCATACAGAAGGTATTTAATCAGTCCTTTCTTACCTCCTTCCTTCTCCTTTTCACTGGATTTTTATATAAGGTTTGAATACTGTAATTGGAGGCAGCAATTGAATGATGTTTGGAGAACAGCTAGGGATTTTTCTTACATGTCCTCCAATTTCCAAAACAAGTTATAGGAAGAACTACTACAAATTTAATAATGTGATTTGAGATAAGATTTGGATAACAATATCTAAAAGAATTGCCATTCTTTAAATTCCTACTATGTCCAAACTTGTCCATCCTTTTCTAATCTCTTCTCACTGCAAACTGTGATGAACAACAAAATACAGATCAATATTCCTCAAAAATCATAGAAAGGTTCACTACCTTTAAAAAAAAAAAATTAGTGGTCCCTCGTTGCCTACTATATCAAAGCCATCTTTCTTGCCATGACATTCAAGTTATCTAGTTTCAATTTCTAATTTTTTCCTAGAACCACATTATTCTCTACCATAATTGGACAACTCACCCTTAGAGAACACCCATTTATTACTCACCTATGACAGCCCACTTGCCTTTGTTTATGCTATTTCTTCTCCACAAAATACATGTGTCCCCACCTTTCACTTTCAAAATCTTTATCTCTTTAATTCCTATTCATTCCAGCCTAACAAGTTGTAGAATATGACTGTGATAGAATATTACTATACTATAAGAAATGAAAAGCAGGATGGCTTCAGAGAAAAAAAAAACTGAGAAGACATATGAACAAAGTGAAGTGAGCAGAATCTGGAGAACCTTGGAGAAGGAAATGGCAAACCACTCCCATATCTTTGCCAAGAAAAATCCCAAGTGGAGTCAAGAAGAGTCAAACAAGACTAAAAC
Source organism: Pseudochirops corinnae (assembly GCA_028646515.1). NCBI lineage: Eukaryota > Metazoa > Chordata > Mammalia > Diprotodontia > Pseudocheiridae > Pseudochirops > Pseudochirops corinnae. Next base: position 145,626,395 of record CM053585.1, read on the forward strand.
AAAGGAACTGAACAATAGCAACAACTATAGCAATGTTGTATGATGATCAAATGTGAATGACTTAGCTCAGCTGTTCTCAGCAACACAATTCTAAAAGACTTATGTTGAGAAATGCTATCCACTTCCAGGGAAAGAAGTGGTGGAATCTAAATGTAGGTCAAAGCATAATTAAATTTTTTTGGTGGGTGGGGCTGTTTTCTCTTACAAAATAGTATTAAAATATATTTTGCAAGACTGCTCATGTATAATCTATACCAAAATGACTGACTTCTCAAGGAGAGGGAAGGGAGAGAATTTGGAATGTAATTTCTTTTTAAAAAATGAATGTTAAAATTGTTTCTACATGTGGAAGAAATGGAATATAAAAATTTCAAAAAAACAAAAACAAAACTCCTATTCATTCTTTATGGCCCAATTCCATCTATTGATCAGATTTGAATTATTTCTTATCCAAATCCTCTAAGAAACTTGCATTTCTCTCGTGGATATTTATTGCATTTAGTCTTGTACTATCATTATTAGATGCTTATTTTAGTTTCCTTCAAGTTAATTTACATGCTACATAAGAGCTTTGCTGATATCTCCCAGTTGTTGTAACTCTCTTCCTCTTGAAATTACTCTCCCTATATATTTTGTATTTACTTAGTCATGTACTATATCCTTCAGCATGAGCAAAAGCTCCTCGTAGCAGGTACCATTTAGTTTTTGACTTTGTGTACACAGTATTTAACAGTGTTTTGCACATAGTAGATGCTTAAGAAATATTTGTTAAAATGAACTGAATCTTCTTACTTTAATGCAAGTGTCTCAATGGGACTGAGCATTTATTTATACATTTTTTTTATAAATGAAAATAGCTAAGCTTTGCAAAGCACCATACATATGTTATGTCATTTAATCCTCAAAATAATCATGCAAAGTAAAACCTATTGCCACATTCATTTTACAGATGTGAATTTTACATTTTACAAGTAGAAAGTATCTGAAACAAGATTTAAAGTCAGGTTTTCTTGCTTCAAAGTCCAGAACTTTATTCACTGTGCCACCTAGCTGAATTCTCACTCTATCATTCTCTCTCTTTCTCTCTCTTTCTCTCTCTCTCTCTCTCCCTGTAAATGTATGTATGCATTTTACTCACACATACACACACACACATACACACACACACACACTTGCATTTGGTATATACTTATAAATGTTCGTTGAGCAAATGCAACCACTCTTCAAGACAAAGTGCATTTTGACTGAATGAAATGTTCTGATCAAACATGCTTTAGTATTAATTCTATGTCTTTTGTCTCCAACACACAGTCATCGTGAAAGGAAGCTGAAGATCTAGATGCAGATATAAAGTTAATGGAAGGAAGGAAGGAATGGGATGTTCCAGGTCAGAGAAATAGTACAGAAATGTTATGAAGCATGTACCAATGGGATAGAGGGAGGGAGGATGGAAGGGAGGGAGGAAGGAAGAAAGGAAGGAAGGAAGGAATACTAGAGGGAATGAAGGAAGGAAAAGAAGGAAGAAAAAAGAGAGGGAGAGAGGAAAAGGAAGGTAACAATTACTTATTAAGTGCTAGGCATTGTGCTAAGCTAAGAAAAGGGAGCCACACTGAGACCAGTTTGATTTTTTTTAATAGTGTTTTTTTCTGTATGCCCAGTTTTAATTTTATTTATTTTATTTTTCAATATTCATTTCCACAGGATTTTGAGTTCCAAATTTTCTTCTCATCTCTCCCCTACCCCCACTCCAAGATGGCAAGTATACTGATTACCCCTTCCCCCAGTCTTCTCTCTCTTCTATTCCCCTAATCCCCCCACCCTTCCCTGTACTTTCTTGTAGGACAAGATGGATTTCTATACCCCATTGCCTGTATATCTTATTTCCCAGTTGCACGTAAAAACAATTTTTTAACATTTGTTTTTAGACTAGCTTAGTTAAACAGAAGTCTCCACCTGAAGAACAAGAACTAACTTTGAATGAGTACAATGTGGTCAAACATCTATATCTATGTCTACGTCTACATCATCTTTATCTATATCCACATCTATAAATAGATCATCTACAGTTACATGTGTTTACATATACACATTTATATTTAACACAGTGATAACCTTATTTAAAGTGATATTTTGGAAGGCTTATCTGTTCAAAAAGTAGTAGAAAGAAAAGAAACTAGAAGTGGGGGATCAGTTAACATACTAATACTATAATCAAGTTGTAAATGAGACTTGGAATAGGCAGATAATACATTTATGAAAAGGTTACAACTTAGAAAACAAATGTTTCAGATGTAGTTGAATAAAACACTACTGAAAATAAAGTCATGTTAATAAGGCAAAGACAAAATTTTGAGGAAGGACATTAAAAAAAAGCAATTGCAATGGCAATTGAGGGAATATATTCCTAAAATGAAAAGTATAATTCAACCTGATGTTATAGAGAAAGAAAGAGCATAAAATTTAGATCTGTCACTTTGCCTCTAAAGAAGATTGTATATGGGGGGAACAATGAAATGACTGCTTGTACTGAGCATACCAGGGGGAGAATGAAAAGTAATGGAAAGCTATAAAATATGGTCTCAGAGGTGTATCGATAATTACATTTTTTTAAAAAAAGAAAGTGAATAGTTTGGAAGATAACAGTGAACTAGAAATTGACTAAGAACTAATTTCCAAAAAACCTTTATTTTTTTCTTTTGGAATGGAATTGACTGCAAGGAAGAAAAATAACCCAAGCCTTAGGAAGGAAAAAAAAAAACCTAGAAAAGTGAATGTACTCACCAGAGCATTGCTGGAACTCAGCAGATTTAGAAACAACTTGCCAGTGAGTGAGAAATGCTTACTTAGGAAATTATGCAGCCTGTGGGATTACAAGATTACTTTTCTTTACCTACTGAGATCCTGATATAGCCAGTCATCTGAAAGTTTTTTCAAACTAAAGCTCTGGCCTAGGGATGTCTACAGAACTAATGGCTGTTATATATGGTATAAAATAGGAAACATCAGGGCCTACACATAGTTTTGAACATTACACGCACATAAACACATGCACACATACACATGTGATATACATCCATATGCATTTAACTGGTGCCTTTAGGTTTTAATGACACCTTCACTTCTGACTATGCCCCCAGTTACCACATAGAGAACACAGCTCATTTTCTTACAATAAAGATAAAAAGAGTTCACCCAAACCAGACAACACACTTACCAAATGCAAGAGAATATGCAACAATAGCTAACATTTATATAACATGTAAGAGTTATTTACTATTTCACATGTGCTTTCTCTTTTTATCTTTACAACCATTCTGTGAAGTATCATCTTCCTCATGTTACAGATGAGTAAATTACAGGGCAGACCAGTAGCACAGTGAGTAGAGCTCCTGCCCTGCAGTCTGGAGTACCTGAGTTTAAATCTGACCTCCAACACTTGCTAGTTGCGTGACTCTGGGCAAGTCACTTAATCCTGTTTGCCTCAGTTCCTCATCTATCAAATGAGCGGGAAAGGAAAATGGCAACTTTCAGTATTTTTGCCAAGAAAACCCCAAATGGGTTCATGAAGAGTTGGACATGACTGAAACAAATTGATAACAACAACAAAAACTGAAGCTTGCCCAGGATGAAACAGTAAGGAAGTCTCTGAGGCAGATCAGGGTGTAGCTTAATTTTCCAGCATTCTATCCATTCTAAAGTACCCTAATGTTGTAACAAAAGGAGGCAAGTACATTTTTCATGTGATCTTGGGAGTACAAATTTGGTGGCTATAATTATACAGCCTTAGGCTTAATTTTTGCCATTTAAATGGTTGTAGTCATTATCTATACTTTTTTTCCTGGTTCTGTTTAATACTCTACATTAGTTCAAACAGGCCTACCTAGATTTCTCTGAATTCTTCATATTTTAGTCTCATACTTTTGTAATGTCCCATGGCATTCATATGCCATAATTGGTTTACGCTTTTCTCAGTCTATGAATATCTAGCTTTATTCCCATTCCTTTGTTATGAACATATTGTTGTAGATAGTTACCTTTTTTTAGTCTTTTATTTCCTTGAATATATTATATTTTGCAATAGGATATCTGAATGTGATTTTTTTTTAATTCAAATTTCATCCCCTCTCTCCCTCCCAGAATGATTGGATTAACCCATAGCCATAGCAACAGTGAAATGTTTGGCATTATCTTAAGATTCTCCCAGTTATTCTATGATGTATGTGAACTCTATTACCAACATTTGGAATATAAAGAACTAAGAAGCAGAAAGGTTAAATGCTTTGCTCAATGGTACACAGCCAAGAAGTAGCAGAGAGGAGATTCAAGCGTATCCCCTGACTCTGAAGGTTCAAATTCTTTCCAATACACCAGGCAATAATATATCAAAACTTATTAGCTAACAAAACTTAAAAGATTTTTACTTCTAAAGATTCATTAAATAGTTGAATGTAACAGGAAACTTGTGACAGAATTGCCCATAGCATTTGTTTAAAAGAATGTGCATGGTATCCATCTGTTAATATAATCAGGTAATATACAGAATTCACAATGTAACAAGCTATTTCTGTTCTCCAACTCAAAAGACATGGGTCTTAACACATAAAGTCAAAGAGGGAAAGTACCTAAAGGGGTGTAACTGAATAGGACAATAGGAGAGAGAAGTAGCCTGCTCTCTGAGAGTGAAAGAGAACTTGATATTTCTCCTGAGAAGCTTCTGGAATTGGAGTGGAAACCATAACCACTGGGTTAAGTGTGGTATTGCAAACCTCTGACTTTCATCAATGAACAAGGTCAGGTAACTGGGCAACAGTGTCCTCTGGTTGTTAATACAATATTCAGACTGCTTTTTCCCCATGTATTTCATGAATGCTTACCATGAACAAGGCACAAAGGCTAGAAGATGGGGGAAAAAAGACAAAATGAAAGAGTTCCTGTAGTAGAGAGCTTTGCATTTCACTGTGGGAATGGACACTGATAAGGCTAGTGTAAAAAACTGAAGAGAATAAAAATACTAACATGGAGGACTCTATGTCAGGAAATGCTTCACACAGCAGCTAGTAAATGAGTTGTGACATAAAAGAATAAAATGGCTTACAAAAGGAGTAGATGAGGTGGTTACCATTCTAGGAATGTATAAAAGTTTAGGCAAAGACATATAAGTCAAATAGGAAAAACACAGATTTAGAAATATTTGCTTGGGATATGTAGTTTATAAATGTGATTACTATTAAATAAGCCTGTATTGGTCTTAAGGAAGCAGACAGAGAAAGATCTTAAATGAAAACCAGCTCATCATTTCCTATACCACAGTAATATTTCAACCCAAGATGACCATATACCAGGTGAAGGACTTGCAAGAATCTTGCCAGCAATGAAATAGAGATCCCCCCTCCCCTGTGATTGTTACAGGATAATCAATTTCCTTTTTTTAATTTGAAAAAAAGAAGTTTATTTGAACAACAAGGTGTTTGACATGAAGGAAAAACTATCTAGGATCAATTTGTTTATACTAAGTTATCTCTACTGAGAGATAGAGATTGCTCTACATGAAACAGCTATGTACAAAAAAAAATTATAAAACTGTCCTTGGTTTTAAAATGATAAAAGGAAAATGATGGAATTATCCAAGCAAGGAAGCTATGCAAGGATTTTAGGGGTGATTTTTGTTGTTGTTAAAAAGTGACAGCAAAATAACATTACAAAATAAAGATAAATTCTGAATGCATATACCCCTAAAGGGGAAAAGGAGTATTTTCACAGAACTAGTTTATTTATCCCTTCTTCATCTCCATTTGATATTGATCAAAATTGTTTTGCTAAAAAAATACATATTATACCTGTGCACATACACCAGTTACTTTATATATAAAATAAAGGAATGGGGGAAGGGAACAAAGAAGAGAGAAAACTATGCTGCAGTAGCCAGGATGTAGATGAACCAAACCTTACTTTTCTGATCGTGTATGTATTGTTTTCCTTGGGAACACAGCTTGGCAGTAGAGTTGCAGTTCTTTTTTTTATCAAATTTCTCCAAGGGAACAGGGGTGGGGGTGGGGAAAATAGCAGTGGCAGGAGCAGGAGGAGGAGGAGGAGGAGGAGGAAGATGATGGTGAGGAAGAGGAGAAGAAAGAGGAGGAAGAGACAATCCATTTCTTTTACCTTTATAGAGACAGACAGTGGAGGCCCCTTGAACTCCTGGGCTAAGATACCAGACAGTGAAGTCTTTCTCAAACGAAACTGCCAAGCAATCAAACTCTACTGCAGAGAGCACAATTCAGATGGGCTGTTCAATGTTGTCTGAATGCCAAATGTACACTTGCCAAAAAGACAATTTTATGGAGAACTCACACAGGACAAGTGTGAAAAAGTGATACAAAGACTCTCTTATGGTCTCTCTTAAGAACTTTGGAATTGATTGTGTGACAAGGGAGACATTGGCACAGGACCTCTCAGTGTGGCATGACCTCATCAGAGAAGGTGCTATGCTCTATGATCAAAGCAGAACAGAAGTAGCTCAAAAGAAATGAGAGATGCACAGATTTAGAGAATCCACCCCAAATGTTCACACAAACTATTTGTGTCTGACCTGTGGTTGAACACTCCACGATCATATTGATCAGATCAGTCACAGACACACTTCACACACAGTAACTTGACTCTAGCATACTGATGCCATTTTGGTCCTCCTTGAGAATGAAGGACAGCAACCAACCTATTTTATTGGCAACATAAGAGCCCACTTTCAGCTTGGTCAAAACTTCTTCCTACAAGTATAGCATTACCTAAGTTCATGTTGTTGTTTGAGGCACCTGGCATTACTGGGGAAAAAATTGGAATTGGGGGCGGAGCCAAGTTGGCAGAGTAAAAGCAGGAACTTGCTTGGGTCTTGCTCTAACCACCTCCAATACCTGTCAAATATGACTCTAAACAAATTTTAGAGCTACAGAACCCACAAAGTGACAGAGAGAAACAAATCTCCCACTAAAGGTAGCCTGGCAGGCCAACAGGAAGGGTCTATCACACCAGGCTGGCAGCCAACCACAATCCCATGTGATCTGCACTGGCCCAGACTGGGGGCAGACTAGACTGGCCAGAGCAGACTTCAGGAGAGTAAATCATTGTCAGCTGTGGTGGTTTCCAGAAATCTCAACCCATAAACACCAAAGAGAAAGTAAAAGGTCAGGGGGGAAACCTGTTGATACAGGATGAGCACAATATGGCCCCTGCAGTTGGGGCAGCAGAAGTGAAGCAGCGGCAACTGCTGCCACTGCTGCTGTTTCCAGCTCCTCGCCTACAGATCATAGTGGGACAAGGTAACTATCCAGAGGGCATTTGCAGGAATCTCTCTGCTGGCACTAAAGCAGGATTCAGTTTTGCCCTGTTTGAATCTGGGTCACAGTCTTGGGTGGTGGTCCTGGGGTGAGGAGCACTGGTGTGGCAGAATTTGTTGAGGCTGTGGAAAGTCCTCCTCACAGTTCTGAGGCAGATGCCTGGAAAAAAACTGTGACAACAGCTGTGCAAAACACCAGCAATTTGGAACACAGCATCCTCCACTCAGGAAGAAGAGTTCTACTGTGGCAAAGAATGCAAAAGTCAAGTAATTGGCTGGCAAGATGAGCAAACAGAGGAAGCACAATCAGACTATAGAATCCTTTTTTGGGAACAAAGAATCAAAACCTAGAACCAGAACTAGACAACAAAGTCAAAACTCCTGCATCAAAACCCTCCAAGAAAAATATGAATTAGTCACAGGCCATGGAGGAGCTCAAGAATGATTTTGAAAATCTAGTAAGAGAAGTAGAGGAAAAATTGGGAAGAGAAATGAGAATGATGCAAGAAAATCATGAAAAAATGAGTCAACAGCCTGACTGAAGAAAATAACAGCATAAAAAATAGAGTAACTCAAATGGCAAAAGAGGTCCAAAAAGCCAATGAGAAGAATCCTTAAAATGAAGAATTGGTCAGATGAAAAAGAAATTTCAAAAATTCACTGAAGAGAATAATTCCTTCAAAATTAGATTGGAGCAAATGACAGCTAATGACCTTATGAGAAATCAAGATACTATAAAACAAATCCAAAAAAATGAAAAAATAGAAGGCAATGTGAAATATCTCATTGGAAAAACCACTGACCTGGAAAATAGATCCATGAGAGATCATTTAAAAATTATTGGACTAGGGGGGGCGGAGCCAAGATGGCGGCGTAGCAGCAGCAACATATCGCAGCTCTCACATAGCCACCACAAAATACCCATAAAATATGACTCTAAACTAATCCTAGAACTCCAAAACGCACACAAATATACCTTCCACTAAAGTCAGCTTGGCTACGAGGAACCATATCAGCACAGCGAACTGAAACCAGCCTGGCCTGAAGCCCTGGCTGAGCCCCGGGGGCGGTTGGACAGGAGGAGCAGAGGAGCCTTTGATTAGAGGCAGCTGCAAGCAGCGTTCAGAACTAGGTCAGTAGGAATTGTGAAAACGGGGGAGAAAAGCATCTGCCTAAGAGGCCAGGAAAGTGAAAGGCAGAGGTTTTGCACCCACCTCTACATTGCAGCTTCAGCACCGCGGCCTACAGACAGCAGGGGGACTAAGCGATTGTTCAGAGGCCAGTGTTCTCGCATTGAGCGGCCTGGATCCAGATCGCGGCCTTGGGCTTTTGGTACTGGAGTCTTCATTATCCAGTGAGCCAGAAGGAAGTAGGAAAGGGACCCAGCACCTTCCTGAGACTACGGCAGCCGGGAGGACCCCAGCGATTTGGGACAGAGCTTTCCCTTCTGGAATCAGAGCCCCATAGAGATTTAAAAATAAAAAAAAAATCACAGACTGATCAACCATGAGTAAGAATAAGCATAAGAAGCAAAGTAAGAACAGCACCCGAACCCTAGATTCCTTCTTTGGGAAAAAGAAGGATCATGGCAAAGAGAGGGAGGAGGAGAGTGCAGCCAGAGTACCTGCCCCAGGGGCCTCCAATAAAC
>CM053585.1:145635872-145686466 GCA_028646515.1 Pseudochirops corinnae
TTTTCAAAATCCTTCTTAAGCTGCTCTATGGCTAGTAGGCAGTCTTCATGTTTCTTGGAAGCTTTTAGTGTGGGAGTTCTGACTGTGTTGTCTTCCTCTCATTCCATGCTTTGATCCTTTTTTTCCCCAAAGAAGGAATCTAGAGTTCAGTTGCTTTGCTTCCTTTGTCTGCTCATGTTGCCAGTGAATTACTTGACTTTTTAGCTCTGTGGAACTCTGCTTCCAGCGGGGAGAGCTTTGTCCCAAATCGCTTGGGTTTTCGCAGCTGCCCAAGGTACTAGGAGGCCTTCTCTACAGCCAACACCAGCACTGTTCACTTTCCTCAGGACCACCACCCAACGCCATGATCCCAATCTAGGCATCTTAAGGCAAGAGCACTTAGCCTCTGAATGATATCTTGGCCCCCCTGCAATCTGCAGGCCGAGAGCTCTGAAGTGGCAACATGGAGTTGGCTGTAGGGCCACTGCCACTGCTTCTTGCTCTGGAGGCAAATGGCCAGACTCTCTCCCCCAAATTTAGCTGAGTTCCACTGAACTTTCACTTAGTCCTTGTTTCTTATGGGTTGATAATTCTAGAAACTGCTACAGCTGCCGGTGATCCACTCTCCTGAAAACTCCAGCCGCAGCTTGTCCTGGACTCCCTGTGGCCAAGCCGTGGTTTCAGGCTTGGCTGGTTTCGGTTCCCAGTGTGCTGCAATGAGCCTTTCCTCTCCTGCCTGCTGGGCTGCCTTCAGTGGGAGCTTTGTTTCTCTGTACTTTTGTGGGTTCTGGAGCTGTAAAATTTGTTTAGAGTCATATTTTATAGGTATTTGTGGTGGTTATGTGGGGAGCTACAGAGTTTTTCTGCTTCTACACCACCATCTTGGCTCCACTCCCCTAAAATATTTATTTAAACACCAGAAAGCCAAATCCCAACACCAGAAAGCCAAATCCATCATAGGAACAAAAAAATACTATACACAACAACTGTTTGGGCGTACTGCCATCTCTAAGCATTCCCCCTGCTAGGGCCTTCCTACAAACTAACAGTCATAGCTTGCTGCCTGTTTCTTCTCTCTCCCTCAGCTCTAACTACTCTGACCAACTTCATCTGAACTTTGCTCCACCCTACCTACTCCACCCTCTTGGCAAGCTCAGACTCCTGTGACTCAGGCTTCCATGTGACTTAAGCAGGTCTCATGGGCCTATTAATGGATGGGAAAGATCTTCCCATTTACATTACCATTACAACCTAAAGAACAGAATTCTGGTAATACTTTAGGGACTTTCCAAATTAAGACTGTGTAAAAGGATATTGTTGGTAAAGGCAGTATGGACTCATGACTTGATGACTGGACTTTGAGTCAGAAAAATCTGAATTTATATCCTGCCATCTGTATTTAATGGCTGTGTGAGTATGGGCATTCCATTTACCTCTCTGAATTTTAGTTTTTTGTTAAGGAAAATGGAAATACTATCCACAATACCAGCTCCATAGGGCTATTCTGAAACTCAAATGAGACTATCTATATAAAGCACTTTGCAAACATTAAACATGCTTTAGAAATGTCTCATTGCTGCTTAAAGGAGAAGTCTTCTCTTTATGTATCTTAAATCTGTTTTTTCCCCTCAAGTATAAAAAGGGCCTGAATATTAAATGGCACAGAAATGAAGAAACATAAATTTTCTCCCATGAGAGAAAAATTAAGAGCTATTTAAAACTAGACACCCTGAGTTTTACATATGTTGTAAGATATGGTTTTGGAAGCATTTATAAGCTTTGACTAGACAGTTAACCTAGCATGAGAGTATATAGCCTGTGGGAGGCTTGTATATTCACCTTGTAATATATGTTGTCAGAAAACAGGTGATGCCGGAGGACTACACTGACCTTGTATATGATTGAACGAGCATTAACATGTCTGCTCTAAACCAGCATGAGGCAGCTGACAGGTTTTCTGTCCCCCACATTTGAAAAGGAGTAATAGTTAGACAAATCCAGGTTACCTGTCAAACAATAATGATTGTTTATATTTATATAAGAATTGGGAACACTGCAAATGGCTTTTTTTTTCTGTTGCATTGTTCCAAAATTAAACAATTGAGATATTTCTGTATTCACTTACTTTTGCAAATGTAAATGCTTAAAAACTCTCAGATATTCATAATATTTTAATAATTTTATTCAACATTATTAAGTATCTAAAATGTTCAGATCAGTGTACTAGATGCTAGGGATATAAATGGGGGTGTAGGGGACATGAAAAAGAATCCTTGCCCTCAAAGAGCTTATATTATACTGAATAAGAATGAAAAATTTAATTCTAGAGCTATCTCAAGAACTTCTGCCAGGTTAGATAATGTTAGGGTAATACTACAGGCCCTTGTTGATCTTGCTAACAATTTGCCAAAAAGTTGGAAACCATCCATAGAAAGGCATTCAGAATTAAGACAGATATCAAGACCTTGGTATATATATGGGCATCAGCTGAAGGAATTGGGTCAGTAGACCCAGTTCAGATTTTTCCTTTGATGCTTACTACATGCAGGACCATGGACAGGTCACTTTCTGCCCCAACCCACTTCAGATATTCCCTCATTTATAAAAGGAGGATGTTAGACCAGATGGCTTCAAACGTGCTTTCTAATAGGAGATCTACATACTCTCCCTCCCATACTATCTTGTATTTAACTACTTTGTATACTTTATATTTATTCAATTTATATATTTACTACACACTTCTGTAGATAAGAGATGCTATATGGAGATGAGATAGATAATACATATATGATAGATATCAGATTGTTTATATAATACATTGTGTGTATATATATTTGTGTATATATGTATGTATGCATGTATGTATGTGTATATATAGAGAGATGAGCAGCTAGGTGGCATAGAAGGTAGAATGTCACACCTAGAGTCAGGAAGACCTGAGTTCAAATTTGGCTTCAGACACTTACTAGCTGTGGGATCCTGGGAAAATCATTTAACCCCATTTGCCTCAGTTTCCTCATCTGTAAAATAAGCTTGAGAAGGAAATGGCAAACTACTCTAGTATCTTTGCCAAGAGAACCCCCAATGGTGTCACAAAGAGTCGGGCACAACTAAAACATCTCAACAAAGACAAAAATTAGATATATAGATATAGTCTTCCTTATTAGAATTTAAACTCCTTGAAAATAGAATAATTGGGGGGGCGGGATAGAATTGAGAGAAATATAGCTACTTTCACAGTATGTCTACTATGGGAATGTTTTGCATAACTACGCATGTATAACCTATATTGAATTGCTTGTCTTCTCAATGGGGGTGGCTGAGGAGGGAAGAGAGGAGAAAATCTGGAACTCAAAAGTTTTAAAAAGATATGTTAAAAAATTGTTTTTACATGCAACTGGGAAATAAGATATACAGGCAACGGGGTATATAAATCCATCTTGCCTTACAAGAAAGTAAGGGGGAAGGAGGTAAAGAGAGGGGTAGGGGATATAAGAAACGGCAGATTGGGAGAAGGAACAATCAACATGCTTGCCATCTTGGGGTTGAGGTAGCAGAGAGATGGGGAGAAAATTTGGAACTCAAAATCTTGTGGAAATGAATATTGAAAACTAAAAATGAGTAAAGAAAAAAGTAAAAAGAAAAAAATTAAAAAGAATTTAAACTCCTTGCAAGTAGACCTTTTTTTCATTCTTTGTACTTGTATCTCCAGTGCCCAGTCCAGTACCTAGTACATAGTAGATGCATAATGCATGGTTATTGGCTGATGGATGGATTAAGTGAAAGTTTGTCATGTAGAAGAAGAATTAGACTGGTGTGTCTGACCCCACAGAGCAGAACTAGCAGCAATTGAGTAGAGGTTGCAGAACTCTTTATTTAGGTTCTATATAAGAAAACACCCCATTAACAATCAGAACCATTCAGGACTGAAGGGAGATGCTTCAGGAGTGTAATGGTAATTAATTTAAATTTGAAGACCCCTTTTTTGTTATGTCAAGGAAGCAGGTCTAAGTACCTCTGTGAAAGAAACAGAAGGTGTGAACTCTGTCTGCTGTTGCTGACATAACAGGAAGGGGTTGGCTGAGACAGGAAACCAGTGTGTGTGTGTGTGTGTGTGTGTGTGTGTGTGTGTGTGTGTGTGTGTGTGTGTGCGTGTGTTTATGTGTGTGTGTGTATAAGAAGAACCCAAGAGAGAGGCAGTCAGCTAAAGTCACTATATTGTGATTTTATGTGATAAGATGTCATGTTGTGAATATTATATTGTGATTTGTTGTGAATGTTTGCCTTGATTTGTTATGGAATAAATGGAGTGTTCACTATACTGTGTAATCCGAACCTTAAAAGCTGTTTACAGTAGCATTCTTTCGGGAAGCTGCTCATGCATGGTGTTGGTGATGGTCGGTTTCCTCTCTCTTCTTAGAGGTCTCAAAACAGAAGCTAGATTAGCCCTTGTCATGGCTGTCATAGACAAAGATTCTGGGTCATTTAACTAATATCTACACTAAGTAAAAACCAATGAATAATTTCAATATAAATGTGCATGGAGGGTATAAAGACATCTGTAAGACTTAGGAAGGTTGACCAGGAATGGATGAGTGGTGATCAGCATAGCTGGAGGGGATATTCATATTTAGGATCCATTTGTATATAGAAAATGGAGTATAATTGAGAGCTTGCTTCTGCTGTAATAGAGAAGGTATTCCCAAGTGGAATAGTAGCTCTCAGACAATTCTGACATTTGGTGTTGCTTCCAATGTAGCTTTGTGACATTTGAACATTAAAAACGAAAGAGCAAACATGAAAGATTATTATAAATAACAATATGAATTAATGTTTGAGTTTCTGATTTTTAAAGTGACAAAAGAAGCAACATGATTATTTAATTGAAAGAAAGGTGGTACTAGGGCTATATACCAAAGAGGTCAAAGAAAGATGTGAATATATACAAACATTTATAGTGGCTCTTTTGAATTTTAGTACTGGGAGTGGGGAATGTTAGTGCTGTTGACCATCTTTCCAGTTCCTAGGCTTGCAACCTAGAGTTATCCTTGACTTCTCACTGTCTCTCACCCCCTTTATCCAATTTGTTGCCGAGGCCTATCTATCTCACCTCTGCAATATCTTTCATATAGACCCCTTCTCTCCTCTGATACTTCTACCACTCTAGTTCAAGGCCTCATCACAATACAATTTCAATAGCCTCCAAAAGAGTCTGCCTGCCTCAAGTCTCTCCCCAATCCATTCCATCCTCCATTTAGCCACCAAATTGATTTTTTTTTTCCTGAAAGTACATGTCTGATCATGTTACCCACTCCCACCTCTCAATCCCAAATTCCAGTAGCTCCCTATAGCCTCCAGGAACAAATACAAAATGCTTTGTTCCTTCATAACCTAGTCCCTCCTACCTTTCCAGTCCTTTTATACCTTACTCCTCAACATGTGCTCCTTGGTCCTGTAACACTGGCTTGCTTTCAGGTTGTTCAACAAACAATACCCTTGATCTCTTGGCTCCAGTCCTTTCCTCTAGCTATCCCCCATGCCAAGAAAACTCTTCTTTATCAGTTCCACCTGCTGATTTCCCAGGCTTTCTTTAAATCCCAATTAAAATTCCATTACTTTTAATTCTAGTGTTTTTCTTCTTTTAATTATTTTTGTATTCATTCTGTGTATAACTTGCTTAGTATATATTTGTTTGCATGTTGTCTTTCTTTTTTGGGTGTAAGTTTTTTGAGGACAGGTACTATCTGTTGTATCTTTTAGTATCCCTAGGCACAGTGCCTGGCACATAGTAGGAACTTACTAATAAATGTTTATTGATTGTACTTTATGTGCATCTAGGCAGGTAAAACTATTTTTCTGCATTCTAGGAAAATCATAATTTAAGCCATTTCTTAAAAATTCCTGAGCAAAAAATATTAAATATGGAAATAACACATGTGCCATCAGATTAGATAGAATATAGGGATTCGAAGAGGTAAAGGTGAGGAAAAAATATATTCCAGGATGGAGGCAACCCGTGCAAGGTCAGTCAGGCAAGAGATATACAGTTTGAAGGAAGAGTTAGAAGACTACTTTGACTAAAGTGAAGAGTTGATAAAGGAATATAATATGAAATAATAATAGCTGGAATGAATATAGTCCTTAAAGTTTTCATAGAGATTTAAGAATAATATCTTATTTTATCCCAATTACCCTGGGAGTATTATCACTATCCTATTACAGATAAGAATACTCTGGCAGACAGAGGTTAAGTGACTTGCTCAGAGTTACACAGCTTCTAAGTGTCTGAGACATGTCATCCTTACTCCAGGTCTAGGTTTCTATCCATTGTAGCACCTAGATAACTCTTTATATACATGTCTCAAAAAGTCAAAAGAGTTATGGATTTAAATCCAATCTTTGCCCACCATAAAATAATTTTTCCTCTCTGAGCCTTGATTTATTTACCTGTAACTGATAATACAGCAATGGCTAGGTGGCACAGTGGATAGAGTAACTGGCCTGGAGTCAGAAAGAATCATCTTCCTGAGTTCAAATGTGGCTTCAGGAACTTACTAGCTGTGTGACCCTTGCAAATCACTTGACCCTGTTGCAGTGCCAACACAATATTAACAGCGCCATTGGTCACTATAAATAGGCCAGCATAGTGCTTGAGCACAAAATATAACAGACTCTCCAAATAGAAGACAGAAGCAAAACATTTATTCAGATAGCAGAAAACCAAATCCTCAAACCAGTAAGTCAAATACATCATAGCAACATAGAAATTAATGCACCACAACATAGCAGAGAGCCACAGTATCCTTTAGCCTCTCTACAAACCAACATAAGCCTGACTGTCACAGCAGGTGGCAAACACCAACAGTTACTCACAAGCCTAAATGTGGACGTATCCTCTCTTCCCACCATATCTAGCTGTTCTGACTCCCAGCTTCCTATGGGCTCTACCTTTCAGCAGACTTCTCTTACCGCAGACTCCATGTATTTTCCTTCAGCCTATTAGAGGGCAGGATATATTTTCAAAGCAGGGAAGCATTTGAATTCTTCAAATTCCCTTAGGCTTATTAAGGAGCAGAAAAGATCTTAAAATTACCATTACACCTTTTTGTCTCACTTTCCTCATCTGTAAAATGAACTGGAGAAGAAAATAGCAAGCTTCTCCAGTATCTTTTGCCAAGTAAACTTGAAACAGGATCATCATGAAGAGTTAGACAAGAATGAAAAAACAAAAACAAACTACTGAATGACCAAATGATAATACTCATATCTACTTCACAAGTGTGTTGTAGGATATTAATAAAATCATTATATAAAACACTTTACAAACTTCAGAATGTTATATAAATATTAGCTTCATGTAATAATAGTAACTATTAGAAACTAGGTTGCCAATAACAGTGTTAACTTGATCGTGACTCTGATGTCTACAAGATTATGGATTGTAAACTCATGAAAAAAATAGATGTCAATCAAGAAATGTCCATTGAAGGTATCAATACATAGTAATTTTACTGCA
Source organism: Pseudochirops corinnae (assembly GCA_028646515.1). NCBI lineage: Eukaryota > Metazoa > Chordata > Mammalia > Diprotodontia > Pseudocheiridae > Pseudochirops > Pseudochirops corinnae. Next base: position 145,643,368 of record CM053585.1, read on the forward strand.
AAATCCAGTAATTCAGCATGCTCCTCATTTAAATAAAAGAATACTTTTAGAAACATGGAGAAATCTGACCTTAATCTAACAAAAGGGGATCCATCTTTTCCTCTATTCTCTGGCTCATTATACCTCTCCCTTAAATTAGAATCCCAGGGAAAATATTTTAATTGAAACTAATCATTGGGTCATAAATAGGAACTACATAAAATGAATTAAAAGGATTTCATAGAAATGTTACTCTACATGCAAAGTAAGAGATATCATGTATACGATAGCTGTTTATTTTCTCCACAAAAGAAATGTTTAAAACACAAAATACTTAGTATTATATATGATAAAATTAGGTGTCAGCAAAAATATAGAATTGGCTAGTCAAAACTAGATCCTTTCTAATTTCTCTCCCCCTCCTGGATAGAGGAAAGATAGTCCTTTCCAGGTCATTTCTATCTCCGTCCTCTAGGGCATGATTGTTTAGTCAGCCATGTCTCTACACTGCTTTGGCCTTAGAGATTTGTTTTGCCATACTTTATTACAACAACTAGTTTGCTTTTAAACTACAGACAACATGATGGCTCTCAAGTTTATCTGGTCCCTTTTTCTGCTGTTTTATAGAATTTATATCAATAATCAACAAACATTAAGCACGTACTATGTTCTGGGCACTGTTCTAAGCACTTAAGATAATAAAAGAGGCAATAGAAAGACCCTGTCCGCCAGGAGCTTATAAACTAATGGTCACTAATACAATATCAGATGAACCATCAGTAATATAATAAAAACAGCAAAACAGAAGGTATATAAGTTTATGTAAAATACTTTTGGTTTTGAGCAGATTGTATTATAATATTTTTCTTTATTTTTACACAGTGCCTGGCACATACTAAATGCTCGTTGACTTGATCTAATAGTCAACAATCATTTATTAAGTGCTTATTATGTACTAAATACTGTGCTAGCCCCTGGGAACACAAATATAAATAGCTATAAAGACTATCGTTACCCTCACAGAGCTCAAATTCTAATTGGGGGAAGATAACATTTAAAAAAAGCGGACACATTGGGGGAATGGTGGAGAGAAAAGTGCACACTTTGAGGACATGATAGAGAAATTTCAGACTGCCTGAAGAAGAATGAGACATGAATAGCCTAGATGTCCTCCTTAAACAGATATTCTAGGGAGCCATCCAATCAGAGGGAGGGGAAGTAAGGGAAAAAACAAACCTAGTATAGGAACTCCCTTCAGACCGTGAAGAGATGGATGGAACCAGTAAGTAACTTCAGCTGGAGTCTTCTGATCTAAACTGCCTAGCCAGTAGCTTTTCTTGATCTTTTTTTTTTTTTTAATCTCAGTCTGTCCTTTACAAATCGTATATTAAATACTTTATGAACTCTCAGGTTCAACTCAAGTCTACCTTCCATTTCAAAAATTATGAGAGTCCTAAATAATTCTCAGGACTAAGAGGGAACACTTTTCTGTCTGACCTACAAATCCCAGGATGCCAGTCAGTTGTCAGCCCCCTATTACACATGCATTAACAAATATTTAAGATATGAAATATTATTCCTATTATTTTCTACTGGAAATGAAGAAGATTCGAGGCTTGTAGGATTGCTCAACAGATATATCCATTTCAACTCAGCACTGTCTGAATAACAACTAAAATAACATACCTAGATTGTCTAATATACATGGCTCATTCTCTTGGTAGGATTTTTCTTCTTTTCCATGTCATCACCTCCATTAAAGGTAGAAATGTGTAAATCAGGAGTTTTTTCTGGTAACCCATGCTTAAGAAAAGAGACATAAATCAGAAAGGGGAGCTAGGGTCTTGAGATCCAGTCTGTAGCTCACCTACAAAGCACATGTATTCATTGTAATTTTCAGGTCACCGCCATAGTTGCTATTAGGAAAAGAGAAGGGAAAAAAATATTTTCTTTCTCTACTTTCATCAGGAAATCCAAAGATCTGTCAGAATGGCGAGCCATACATTTAAAAGAGAAGAATAGGAACAGAAAATTTCTCTCTTTAAAAGCTACTGATTGAGTCTCTTTTGCTTCTGTGTTGCTAGTCATCTTTGACATTGCCCCCAGTGTTAAGTTTTTGGGGGTATTGAACAGGAACCTCTGATAATTTGTGTTCTTGACCAAAGAGTTCAAGCCTGGAGGCTTGAACATGGAGAAATGCCCAACCAACAGATCAGACTAAATGGAATTATCAGCAGATAATTCTTTTATTATCCTTCATTGCATTTATTATAGCTAGGTTTAATTTTTACCCATATTTGGAAGTTTATCTTTTTATTTTCCTGTTCAAAGTCATTCGTAACTTCCTGTTGCCCTTAGAAAGAATACAAAATCTTAAACCTGACCCTTTACTATCTGACTCTCAACTACTTTTCCAAATTTACTTCAGATTATTCCCTTAAATTAACTTCCATGTTCTTGCCAAACAGGCCTATAAGTAACTCTCCAAAACTGACCCAACAAATATTACTTCTTTGCTTTTGCATAGACTGTACCTCATGTCTTGAATGCACTCCCCCATCATCCGAGACTCTTGGTATCCCTAGTATCTTTCAAGGTTAATTTCTTGTATCCCTAGCACCAAGCACAGTGTCTGAGATGTAATAAATATTTTAAAATGTTTGGTGAACTGAATTTATTTATAATAACATTTTAATGAGTGGAATTTTGCTTCTCTTTATTGTATTATGATCTGAAGAAAATAAATATATTCACTTTTTTGAGATTTAACAAGAAGAAACTTACTCAGTTTAAACATTAAGCACACAGTGGATAAGCTTCTTTGTCTGTGGCTTATGATCTCAAAAACACATAAGTATAAAAATATTTACATTCTAGTATTAACAAAATGAATATGCATGTAGAAAATATGCTGAATGTGAATGAATTAGCAATTTTAACTTGCTTTTGAATAATATTCATGTAGCCATTCATAATTTTTAAAAAGAACAAACAAAGCAAATTGTGTAATAACTTTTTTCCCTTAAGTTTTAAATTGTGCTTAATTGTCTTTCTGTCTAGATTAATTGAAGATGTTAGCTTCCTAATGAATTGCATATTCTTTAGGAATTTCTTACATAAATGCATTTTCAAGTACTAAAGTTAATTCAGTTTTCTACTTTTAAAAGCAGGATGCTAAGACATATTCAGGGAGTGCAGATACTTCATCTTATTTTTGCACATCTTGTTTTCAGAGATTGATAAGGGAGGATGTGGTGATCCTGGAATTCCATCTTATGGGAAAAGAACTGGCAACAGTTTCCTACATGGAGATACTCTTACTTTTGAGTGTCAGGCAGCTTTTGAATTGGTTGGAGAGAGAGTTATCACATGTCAACAGAATAATCAGTGGTCTGGCAACAAACCCAGCTGTGTTTGTAAGTATCCTATTCAACTTCCTTTACACAGAAATATGTTTCCCCTCCCCCTAACTCCCACCCTCACCGCACCAACAAAGTAGCATTACAGGAGTTAAAGACCATTTTAATAACTATGGCTTCTCCACGTGTTTAATTTGGTAAAATGGAAAGAGACTGGCTCTGGATTCAGAAGACCTGGCTTCAAATTCTTCTTCCCTCACTCAACTGTGTGACTTTGGGCAAGTCTTGTAACCTTAACTTACTTCTATTTCCCCATCTGTAAAGTGAAGTTTCTGGATTACATGGATTACATTACATTCTTTCCATCTCTAAATCCATGATCCAAAGAATCACTACTGATGTTTCTTTTAAATTTTTTATTATCCTGATTTTTATCCCTAATTAAAATAAAATAATAGTTTTAATGTAAATATATGTTGAATAAAAAGTTCATTATGATCTTCCTCCAAACAGACTATTCCAACAGGACAGGCAGTATGACATAGATAGATGATTAGAGCTTAGAGTCAGAAAAACCTGGATTCAGATCTGGCTCTGATCCATGCTGGCTTTGCTCTGATCCATACTAACATGGGTTTATCACTTAACTTATCAGTGACCCTTCAAAACTCATTAAGACTTTCAAGTTATGAAAATGTTTCCACACTCGCAGGGCTCTGTACTGATGAAATCACAGTTTTGGATGTTTTTAATGTTGTAGTAATAACCATTAAATGATTCTGATCATGTGAATACCATCTATAAACATCTTGAGGATGTCTTTAAAATATATAGCTCAATGATGTTCAACGCTGAGGTCTCTAATAGTGAATGATTGGTAAGATGAGTTTCAATAATAAAATTAATGTTCAAACACAAAATTGATTTCTGCTAAGAAAAAATAGGTAGCATGATGTGCTTTCTAAGAGCACTGGATTTGGAAACAGACAAATTGGGTTTGGTTCACTGCTACCTATATTAGTAATACTTTGCATTTGTTTCGTGTTTTAAGGTTTGCAAAACACTTTACAAATATTATTTCATTTTATCCTCACAATAACTCTGGCAGATAAGTGCTATTATTATCCCTACTTTACAGCTGAGGACACTGGGGCAGACCCAGGTGAAGTGACTTGCCCCAGGTCATACAACCAGTAAATACCTGAGGCTAAATTTGAACCAAGGCCTTTATGCTTCCAGATCTAGACTTCTATAGCTGCTTCGCCTGTGTGATCTTAGGCTAGTCATTTTCACCTTCCAAGCTTCAATGTCCTTCTTTTGGAAAAGTTTGAAGGCACAGTGGAGAGAGTGCCACTTAAATCCAACTATGGCCTCAGATGCCAGCTGTATGACTCTGGCAAAGTCACTTAACCCTGATTGCCTCATCTGTAAAATGAACTAGAAAAGGAAATGGCAAACCACTCTAGTATGTTTGCCAGGAAAATCCCAAATGAGGTCAAGAGGTACAGAATCCCCAAGGAGGTGGTTTTTAACCTGTTTTGTGTCATGAACTTCTTTGATAATCAGGTGAAGTCTATGAATCCCTTCTCAGAAAAAAAAATGCGTTTAAATACATGAAGTAAAATACATAGTATTCCAGAGGAAATCAATTGTATTGAAATATGGTTATCTAAATATATTTAAAAAAATAAATTCATGGTATCCAGGTTAAGAACCCCTTCTCTAACATCTCTCCTAACTCAAAACCCTTCAAAAAAAAAAAATTCTAACATCTAAAAAGAATAAATTGAATATCTTATTTAAAGGCAGACAGTAGTTTGGATGTTATTTTGAAACAAAATATATTTGTTAAAATATAGTAGTATGACAAGTATAGGCAATGAGGAGAAAAACTAAATGTTATTCACTAAAAATTATCATTTTAATTTTTAAAAAATCATGGAAAACTTTGTTTTTTCTTCACAACAATTTTCTTTGAGTTTCTATTCCAGACATTCTATTATTCAATAAAACAATTTTATGGTATTTTTATTGGGATTTCTTTCTTCTTTCCTTTTCCCTTCCTCTCTTTCTTGCAGGAGAAATTGGTCTAAAATTGTGATGTCATATTTTTAGGAAATTCCTATTGTGAAAACTTTCTCTACTGATATAGATTGGTTATTAGTCTCTCTCTCATAACCTTGTAGATTTCAGTGACTTACACGTGTCAGAGGTAGGACTTAACCATTCTGACTCAAAGAAAAGATATCTTTCCACTCTACAATGCTGCCTCTGCTAATAAGTATTCATTGGTGTGCTCTGTTTAAACACCTTGAAGAATACATTTTTTAACCAAAATTTATATAGTATTTATCCAAATATAGGTCATATTTCCCTATTACTCTAAATATGACAAACAAAACCTAGATATTGGGTTGGGAAAATTATCTATTTCTCTACCTATCCATCCATAATTGTGGGTTTTTTTTTTTTTTTGTATATGACTACTTATATGTAAATTCAAAAATATATGTATTTTTGCACGAATATGTTTAAACATATGCATGTGTATATGTGTGTGCGTGCTGACATAGAGAGATTTTGTGACCCTGGACAAGTCATTTAACCTTTCATTTCTCTAGACAACTTTCTAACACTATAAGTTTTTGTAAAGAAGCCAGTCTACAATGATAGAAATAGTTTCCTCACCTGAGAGTTCCATATACTAATGAAAGTCTAATTTGTAGACACATAAGCAAATTATCTATCACCTCTCTAGGGTCTTATTTAAAGAAACTGCATTGTAGGCTGCCCTACAATGTCCTAGAATATAGTATAAACCCCTATATTTGGACCAGTGGAGTAATAATTATCATAGAAGAAAGGTGGAGAAATATAAAGAACTGATTTGAGCCAGTATTGAATTTTATCAGTTCTCTCTGTGTACACAAAATCAGTGTTTATGTGAAGTTACTTTAGTTGTCTTAAGCTAAGATTTTATATATATATATGTATATATATATATACATATATATATATTTAGCATTAATATTAGTTGTCAAAAGCTATTTTATTTTTCTTGTGGTCTGGCCTACTCAGGTTCCCCATTGTAAGGTAGTTCATAGTTGCTGTTATTGTGCAATATAAAAATACAGTGAAAACGCATTATGAAAATCCATGGAAAGGTAGACCTTGCATAGCTGGAAATTACTAATTCGAGTCCTAAAACAATCATATTAAAACCAGGACTTCTTGATAATTCTACATTATCTTTTTCATTTCTTAGTGATCTGTTTTATAGGGGGGGAGGTATATTTACAAATTAAAGTTTGAGAATGCTAGTTTTTTGTGTTTGTTATTTTTTACAGTCTCCTGTTTCTTCAACTTCACTACGCCATCAGGTATTATTCTTTCACCGAACTATCCTGAGGAGTATGGCAACAATATGAATTGTGTTTGGTTGATTATATCTGAGCCAGGAAGTAGAATTCATCTCATTTTTAATGACTTTGATGTGGAACCTCAGTTTGACTTTCTTGCTGTCAAAGATGATGGGATGTCTGATATATCAGTTCTTGGCACTTTTTCTGGAAATGAAGTACCTTCTCAGTTGGCCAGTAGTGGTCACATCGTACGCCTGGAGTTTCAATCAGATCATTCTACAACAGGGAGAGGTTTCAATATCACTTACACTAGTAAGTACTTCAAAACAGGTAGCTTCTCTGTATTCTTTTTGTAACAACAGTCACTGAAGTTCTAGGATGGCATGTCAGGAGAAAATAGCAGTGCAACCATGGTTGCTTTTCATTTCAGCATCATGCATTTAATGTCGACTGTGTGCAAGGTACCATATTACATACTAGAGATGCAAAGATGTTCTGAAGTTCTGAAGGAGCTTATAAAGGGCAATATGATATTGGCACATACAAGTATACTACAGGGTGGAATGTAATAGGGAAAAAGAGGTACAAAGACCTCGAGGAGAAAAAAAAAGAAGGGAAAATAATTTTCAAATTGTAATATTCAGGTGTGGCTTTACAGAGAAAATGTCACCTAAGCTTGCCCTTGAAGGAAGAAAAAAATTCACTGGGCAGAGATGAAGAAGGAATATTTATCAGGCCCAGGGGATGGCTTGCACAAATGAACAGAAGAAAAAGAAGACAGGAAAAAGTCAGGGAATAATGGTTAGCCAGTTTGACTGAATGGACCCAAGCACCTAGCATGGTGCCCAGCAAAAAATTATATATATATATATGTATAAATATATATGTACATATATATGTGTATATGTATGTATGTATTGAACTTTAAAAAAGTTCATTCAAAATGTTGAAATATATATAGTAATTCTGAGTATGAAGATTCTACATACATATACGTGTGTGAGAGACTCTGTGTGTGTGTGTGTGTGTGTGTGTGTGTGTGTGTGTGTGTGTGTGTGTGTAGAATCCTCAGTCAATGTAACTAAATAGAGAGTATAGCATAATGAATTGAGAACCCTCCTTGTAGTTAGGAAGAAGCAAGTTTGGTCTTGATGCTGACACATTCTGGCTGTGTGACTATGGTCAAGTCAGTTAATTTCTCAGTGTTCTAGGAAACTTTAAGCTTTACATTACAAAAAGTTCCAGATGTGTATGATGAGAGGTATTTTCAGACAAAGAAAGAGATCATCATACTGATGAAATCATAAATCTCTACTAAAAATAAAAATTCATGTTTAATAATCAAAATGTAATTTTATTTTAAGATTTTTGAAAGCTTAATTATTATTATTTTTTTTACTTTCCACTTAGCATTTGGTCAGAATGAATGTCATGACCCTGGCATTCCTATAAATGGAAGGCGTTTTGGTGATCGCTTTCTTTTAGGAAGCTCTGTTTCTTTCCATTGTGATGATGGCTTTGTCAAAACTCAAGGATCAGAGTCCATAACCTGCATCATGCAGGATGGAAATGTTGTTTGGAGCTCTACTGTTCCACGTTGTGAAGGTATATCTTTTCTGCTTTTTGATAAATTGTAAGTCTCTGCCATTCTGAATTCCTTTGAAACAAGGAGTTTCATTAGTAAGAATCCTTCTCAGTTGTTTTTAGTCAATGATTTGAGGGTTTCTTACCATCGCTAGTGGATCCACCCAAAGACTCGATCCCCAAAACAAAATTTCTGTAGCTGCTTTCCTTTTAGCCTTGTACTGTCAGTATCTATGTTCTGATGCCTCTGAAATGAGTAGAAAAGAGCTTTAAAAAGGTTTTAATTTGCTCCAAATAAATACAACTTTGTTGTTTTTCAAACCTTCAGTTAGAACGGTGTGTGTCCCTAGAACATAGATTGCAAAGGCTCCTCCAGGCAGCTTCTGCTTCTCTACTTCACCCCCAAGAATATTCTAAGGTTACAGTTTCAACGTTATGGTCCTCATTGCACTAACACTTAAGAAGTTCTTTGTTATGTTTATAAAGAAAACACTTTGATGAAAAAAAAATTATTTACAGAATTAAGATGTTGTGTTGTTTAAATATTCCAATCTAATGGATGGAAATAGCCTTTACATTTTACCTTGAAATATATGTAGTTTTTTTTTTTTTTACCTTGAAAAGCCAGCTATTATAATTTTAGTGTCTTTAAATGCTGGAAAAGAATTAGACATTTTGAAAGTACAAATATTGCCTTTTTCAGTGAGGCCATAGCCAGTATTTGTTTCCTTTGGTGTTCACAAATGGGTTTTTCATACTGATATTTAATTCAAATATAAAAGGTAAGCTCAAAAGTTTTATTTCATATGCTCAGTATTAAATTTTTAAAAATCAACTTGATGTCTGAAAATTGTGCTCTCTCTGAGTATTTAAATAATGGGTTCCTAACCTGGGTCCTATGAACTTAAAAAAATGTATAGATACATTGATAAATAGATAGACCAATAGATAGATAGATAGATAGATAGATAGATAGATAGATAGATAGATAGATAGACAGACAAACAGACAGACCTTTGACAATTGTGTTTCAGTATACCTGATTTCTTTTATAATCTGATCATAGTTTTATGCCTTTAAAAGCATTATTCTGAGAAATGTTCAGTAGATTTCACCAAACTGCTAAAAGTGTCCATGATACAAAAAAGGCTAAAACCATCTGCTTTAGATGATTATAACTATCTTCAAGAAATATAGGAGTTGGGGGGCTCTGTGGAGCTGACCTATGCAAAATTACCATTGAATTCAAATGTGAATTCAAATATCAAACTAGAAAATTCCTAAACTTCATTAGTAATGGATGGTTCTGTCACAGTCTTTGCCTATGATACAGTTATTTGCTCCAAGAAATTTCCTTCATCAAAGGAGAAGTTGGCCATTTTTAAACCAGATAATAATAATACTAATAGTGCTCTTTATATAGCTTAAGGTTTGCTAAGTGCTTTACATACATTATCTCCTTTAACCCTCATGAGAATTCTCTGAGGTAAGTGCTATAGCTATTATTATCTGCTTTTTTACATTGCCTCAGCTTTAAGGAGCTGGGAAAAATGAACTTCTGAGTGGTGTGTAACTTTCTCTGACTTGTACAACCAGCAAGTAGCTGAGGTGAAATTTAAGCCCAGATTTTACCTATTCATGCCTATGTTCCACCTATTACATTGGACTGTCTTTATAAAATATAATTTGACTTAAATAAAAGAAAACAGGCATAAACTGAAGATGAAAACTATTCTTTTGGAAATAACACTTCCTGAATTAGAATAAAAACTATCAGATATGTGCTTGAAAGTTCATTTTATTTCTAATGAAATATAAATGTATTGCCTTTCATCCTGCAATAGTCTTCTTTAATTTGAAAAACTCCTACATAAGAATCCTTCTTCTGAGGATAGGTTTGAATTAAGTGTCTCTTGTGCTACTATTTAGATTTTTTTTTTCTACTTTTGTGGAATTCAGCTTTGTGCAATTTGAAAAAAAAAGATTTGTTTTCAAATTTTTGACAGCTGCATATAAATTATCTGACAAATTCTGATGTTCAGTAATTCTTTTTATATAATAAAGAAAACCAACTTTTAGCATATCTATACATATGTATTATGTTCACAATGTAACATTCATGGACGAGTAAAATAATCCATCATATAATTTACTGTGTAATAACCAATTGAGAACTATTTTAAAATACCTACTGCATTCTAGTTACGATAAAGGATACACAGAATTATGAGAAACTTCATTGGCCATCGGAAAACATATGATGTAATTAAGGCAAATTTTTATTTTATTTGTTAAACTCTAGCAAATTAAACATTTTTAAAAAGTGACATCTGATAGCTGTTTGTACTTATTGATTATTATGCATGTGTTCAACTCATTGAACTTAGTTTTTTTATTTTTTTAATCCTTTTAACTGAATGGCGTCCTTTCTATGGACTTTCAGCTCCATGTGGTGGACATTTGACAGCATCCAGTGGGGTCATTTTGCCACCAGGATGGCCAGGATATTATAAAGACTCTTTAAATTGTGAATGGGTCATTGAAGCAAAACCAGGACATTCCATCAAGATCACTTTTGATAGGTAAGCATTTTTTAAATTATTGTACCAAAATTAAAAAAAAAAAGAAAGTGTGAGGTGAAATGTTGTAGTTAACGTGTAAGCTATACAATCAAGAATATTTTGATTCACTCCCTCCAACCTTTTCTATTTATTTTAAGTACATTGTGCTTTTCCTTACCAGAGCTATCTTTGACAAAGCACTTGGAATATGTCTTCACTGATCCATCAAAAAACTTACCACTGGAATTCACATGCACAGCACTAAGTGAAACAACTTTTGTTTCTCCTTGTGTTTTATTCCTACTGCACACAGTACTTCAAACATGCTGTACAGTAACTCCACACAGAGAATAGTGAGTGTACAGAGAGCTGTTCTCTACATTTTTTTCAGTGCCTTTCTGCATTGGGGATTTATGGTAAAGAAATATTTCCCCATAATTTACATTTACACCTTTGCCTAACTCTGATTTGGAAGCTATGGAGATCCATGAACACACTGTTGGTATTGTAGGACACATGTTAATAGACTCCACTATGTGTCCCAAAGGTTTGCAAAAATTCCATTAAGTTCTTCTCTTTGGGCTCATGTTCCACACTGGAAAAAATTGAAGACCAAAACATGATAGAATATCATTGCTATAAGTGATATTAAAGATGACTGAGTCCAATCTCATTTTAAAATTAGGGAACCTGACATCTGGATGGGTTCATAATTTGCCCAAGAACATACCAGGTTTCAAGTAACAAAGAGGAATTGATTAGCTTAGAAATGACCACATGTCCATGAATGATCACGGACATTATATTCTAAGGGAAAATTCCTATTGCCAGAATAAAACACGTAGTAAGGCTATGAAATCTGAGCTTTGATATTCCTCTATCCATACCAGTTTGAGAGGATTTCTTTTTCTGATGAAAAAAAGTAATTTGCTTCTGCATATGTAATGAAGGAAATTTTTAATTTATAAAGAGGTGTGAGGCTATGAATACAGAATATTGTATATGAATGAATACAGAATATTGTATATGTATGAATACAGAATATTGTATATACTGTCCAGTAAGATTACTGTGTTGATTGGTCCTATGTAATTTTTCTTTTTCAAGAAATGTTTCAGTGGAAGTGTTACAGTGAGACATGACTGTGGTATAAAAACAAAAGACGTCCATAAAATTTTTTGTACTTAAAGATATTTGGACTTTGGTTCTCTTATCCAGGGTCTAGATAACTATATTCCAGCACATGATTATAATATTTTTTATTTCTGTTGTGGACTTAATCAATAACAAACACCACTATTTCAGTATGCAAAAATGAACAAGACAATTGTATAAGAAATTGTGAAGTTTTGTTGTACATCATTTTTAAAAGAAGTATATGAATATATATACACATATTTATGTACTTCATGCATGTATATATATATATATATGCATATAAATACTTCCATGCTGAGATTTTATATCAATTTGTCTATTGGTGTATATGTGTATATATATGTATATGTATATATAACATATATGCATATATACATATATAATATGCATAGAAATATATGCACAATTTAACCATGCTTATTTGTTTTTTGGACAATACATAATAGTTTTTAATTTTTTTACTAATTAGTATATTAATAGAATTGCTTTCCATGAAATACCATTGCAGTCTGCAAGGTATAATATGTCAATAATCAATAAAAATTTAAATGTTTACTATATGTCAAGCATTGTGCTAAGGCACAAACAGAGATAAAAAGAAGTATATACTCTGTCATCAAGGAGCTTACAGTCTGACAGGGTAAGAGAATGTGCAAAAGAAGCTTAAAAAGAGAGGTGCAGGAAAAGATTCCCAGGGAGGTGGAGAAGTCCAGAGAAGTAATGCAGCTATTGGGAAACAGGAAAAAGACAATGTTGGACCCCTTCCTTAGATGGAGGTTTTAGAGGTCGTGACTCTGCCCTGTTCTGGGAACAAAGAATAAGGGGAGAGAGAAGGGAAGGGAAGGGAAGCGAAAAGAAGGGAAGGAAAGGGAAGAAAGGAAGGGGAGGGAAGAAAGAAAGGGGAGGGGAGGGGAGGGGAGGGGAGGGAAGGGAAGGGAAGGGAAAAGAAGGGCTGGTTTCTAATAAATTCAGCATATTTAAATAACTTGGTGAAAATCATATGCTCATGTTCTAATTATTGATGTTTAGTTTTCTATTACTTGTAATAACACAGACACGTTTTCTTTTCTTCTATCTGCTCTCTTTTTTCCCTAAGCATAGTATTTTTCCTTACATATCTGAATCCCTTTCTAAGATTTTCCTACCACGCGTCAGCCTTCAACAGCAAAATGCACTCTGTAATAGGCTACTGTTCATAGTCTCATTCAAAGAGACTTGCAGAAGGCAACATTACTTCACACACAAAGCCATGTTGTGCTGTGGTTACAGGGAAGCAAGATCTATGAACAGAAATGTAATTTCACTCAAATATTTTCAAATTGTGCATCAAGGTATTTAAGTAGAACTATATGTGTTAAGATGCCAAATGATGAAAATTTTCGGTTCAGCTTTTCTTATTCTGAATACTATCCAGAGAATCTGCCAGCTGAGCTGAGCAAAGTATTTGAAATGAAGTCTTGGTCATAGCTTTCACTAAAAAAGAGGGGGAAAATCTAAAAATATAAGAGTGAGAACAACTAGTAGAGATTTCATTTCATGCTTAGTCATCCCTCAAGAACTAGAACTCAGCAACCTGAGAATCACTATATCTTTAGAGGGGATACTAAAGACAAAAAGACAAAGTTGGCCCCCTTCTGTCACCAAATGTTTCAGTCTGTGACCTGGTTCAGGATCAGACATATGGTACTAAAAATATTTTTTTTTTCCACCTCCAAGCCACAATAACAAAGGTTAGGCACTTGTCTAGTGAAAAGAAAAAAAAACAAAAACAACTGTATATTTGTACTAAAAAGAGTCTGTAATTGGTTGGAAAGTACCTGGGCATTTTCATTGTAAAAAACCCAGCAGTGCTAATATCCTGTGAGGCTTTGTCAGCTTAACTCATTTTGTGCTTTAGATCTTCCTATATTCCTGAGCTAGAATTAGATAGGATAGATTTTTTAGAGGGTTAGTACCACAAAGCTTTTAAAGAATTCCTATGTGAATTTGGGCAAGCCACTTAAGCTCCTTGGACCTCAGTTTCCTCATTTTTAAAATAAGATGATTGGGTTCGGTGGTCCTTAAGGTCCCTTCCAGATTTAGTTCCGTGATCCTGTTATCTTTTTGGGCATAAGACACCAAATGAATCAGATTCTCATGATGAAATAAGCTATTAGTCCCTGAGAATAGGTTAGGCTTTTTCAGAAGCCGTGCGGGCTCTTCAGGGACTATAAGACACTATTTAGGAAATTGCCTCATTGCCCTTAAATGGTGCCTTCATTGCCTGGAATGATGCCCAAGTGACCAGAACCTTATATAAAAATTATGTTGCATTAGATTTTCTTGATACTTCCTGCAAGAAAAGTTAAGCATTTAAAGAAGCCTTGTTAACTTTTGCAAGTTAATAGAGCATCTTGTAGTCTCTGAAATACGTGTTTATCAAATGGCATCCTAATGCCCTGAAAGATTTAATGCGACTTTAGAAGACTCAGAAGGCACTTTTATAAAAATATTTATTTTTTTAAAGTACTCTTATAAATTCTGAACTTCTGCCTTTCCTAAAGATCTGCTGTTTTAAAGTTGCTTGTGGCAATGTAAATAGGTGATCATGAAATAACATTGTTAAAATTTATAGCTCGTGCTAAAAGCAACTTGGCATTTTCAGGAGTACTCTTGAAGGACTCCTGAATAGGTTAAACTATCTTCATTTTGAACATTTAGGTGGCACAGTGGACAGACCACTGAGGTTGAAGTCAGGAAGATTCATTGTCCAGAGTTCAAATCTGGCCTCAAATATTTACTAGCTGTGTGTCTCTGGGCAAGTCACTTAACCCTGTTTGCCTCAGTTTTCTCATTGGTAAAATGACCAAGAAGGAAAGGGCAAGCCATGCCAGTATCTTTGCTAAGAAAACTCCAAAAGGGGTCACAAAGAGTCAGACGCAACTGAAATGACTCAACAACAAGAAAAAAAATATTTATTTTTATCTTTTATAGCTAAAACAGTATTTTGTATTGGCATTTTAGCTTTTTAGATGACTGAGTCTTAGAATAGATGGAAGTAAGACATTTTCCTTTTAGACATAGAATTGTGTTCAATATTTCTGTTTCATCAACACAAATACTCATACCCATACCTGTCTGAAACCATCATTTGACAAATAAGAAAATGGAATCTAAGAGAAAGTGGGTAAGTTGCTTGTTTGCTTAGGGTCCGATTGACAATTAATGTTAGAGTTTATATCAGAATTTGAATTATATTATTTTTAATTATTAAGTACAATGGATAGAGTGCCAAGCCTGAAGTCAGGAAGAATCATCTTCCTGAGTTCAAATCTGGCTTCAGACACTTATTAGCTGTGTGACCCTGGGCAAGTCACTTAATCCTGTTTGCCTCAGTTTCCTTGTCTGTAAAATGACCTGGAGAAATGACAAACTGATCCACTATCTTTGCCAAGAAAACCCCAAAAGGGATAATGAAGAGTTGCAAGTAATTGAAATTACTGAACAACAAGAATCTGTCATTTGCTAGGTTATGGGAGTTACCAAGATTAAATAAAAAAAGTTACTGTCATTCAAAAAAAGACCAAAAAACAAATCCTTAAATTAATATAGCACTTTAAAGTTTAAAAAGTACGTACCTCACAATGTCTTTCTGGAAGAGATGGCACAAGTATTACAAATCTAACTTTATAAATGAGGAAATAGTTACTCAGAGACCAAATGACTCACTAGAAAATGAATGACTCTTTAAATGAGTCATTCATTCTCTGAGTCACATAGATGAGTGACTTGGCTCAAAGTCAAACTGCCTACGCTGAGATGACAACTCCCCACTAGTAGAATGTGAATTTCAGGACTTTGTGCACTCTTTACTAGAAAGAACAGTGAGTAGTATAGAGGAAATATCCTGATTTTAGCATTCTATCCATTGCACCAGATACTCAAATACTTGAGTATGTCCCTTCATATTATACTGTCTTCTTCCAGGAGAACACACAATTTTTTATACACATACATCATATACACACATATATATACATTTACATATATGTATACACATATATTCACATGCATATGTATGTATATATACACACATATATGTATACATATATATCTGACGTATCTATATATTTACATCCTGTTATGAATTATCTATTTCCAACTCAATCACATGTATGTCACAAAATCATAGGACTTAGAACTAAAAGAAATCTTAGATATCATCCCATCTCCTCATTTTACAGAGGAGTAAATTCAATATCACAGAAGTAAAGTAACTTGGCCAGGGTCACCTGGCATTGTCAGATTTAAAACCCAGAAATTCTGACTCCTGGTCCAGGTAACTTTTCCTATACCATACTGCCTCATTGTCATAAGCTTACCAAGATTCCCATCTTCTCACTGAAATTTGTTTTCATATTTTCAGATTTCAGACAGAAGTCAATTATGACACCTTAGAAGTTCGAGATGGACCAGCTAATTCATCACCCTTAATAGGAGAATACCATGGAACCCAAGCACCACAATTCTTGATCAGTACTGGCAACTACATGTACCTATTATTCACTACTGACAACAGTCGTTCAAGTGTTGGATTTCTCATTCACTATGAAAGTGAGTCTGTTTTGTTGTTGTTGTTTTCCTACTTGAATTTATCTCTCTAAAATGATGACAAAAAACCAGAGGCTAAAACATGGACTTTGTAGTTTTGTTCTCTTGTGTATTATGAAAATCTGCTAGTATTCTACTTCTGAGCTAATGCCAAAGGATTAGCAAAGAATCATAGGATTTTAGATCTGAAAAAGAATTCAGCTGTTATATGGTCCCAGCTATTCCTCAAAAAAAAAAAAAATATCTCTAAACTATTCCAACTAGTCTTTGCTTAAAGACCTTTCTTAAAATAGATATGCTTCCTGAATCAGACAAATCAACACACACACACACATACACACACACACACATATATAATTGTTCAAAAAGAATTTTTCCTTATCTTAAATCTAAAGCAGCCTTTCTGTACTTTCCACCTGTTGCCCCTACTTTTGCCATCTAAAATGAAGCACAAGTCTTCCAGGTGTCATACCTTCAAATACTTGAAGACAGCTATTATATCAATCATTCTGTCTTCTCTGAGCTAAATATCCCCATTTTCTTTAGTCAGTCCTAGTTTGGCGTGGATCAAATACTACTAGTGGCACTAGCTAGCTAGCTAGCGTGTACATAAGTATTTAAGGTTTACAATGGAGTGTGCAGGTTTCAGAGGTTTGGTGAACAGCATTGCATTTTCTCAGCTGGGTCAGAATACTTACATACATCAAGACTGTTTAATGAAAATTAAGGGGGAAATTCAGAAGCTGCTAAATGAAAAACATAAACTCCAGAGAATTTACCAGCAGGATAGTTGTCTATCTCTAAGAATGTAGTATTTAATTCCATCAAAAGTACAAATAAAGCTTAAAGAGATGTAGGATTCTTGACTCAGTAAGAAGGCAGGTAAAATTCAGTTTTATTCTGATAATAACAATCCAAAGTGCTTTTATAATGCCCTGAAGGCTATCTATAGGTCAAAGACCTGTGATGCATCTCGGCTACTAAATGCTGGTGGAGCCACATTGATTAGTCATAAGGACATGATCCTGCAGATATCGGCTGAACGCTTCTAACTGAAGAAGAGGTTTTGAATGTCATTAGGCTTTTTTTGTGTGACAAAAGACCTAGTGCTGATTCTATTCCAGCTAAGATTGAACAAGGTGGGGAGTCCATTGCTGATACAAAAACTGAAATTTTCTGGGTTATATGGCAAAAGGAGATTATCCCCTAGCAATTTAAGGATGCCTCCATTATCCATCTCTATAGAAAGGGAATAGGTTGTCTTGTGACAATCACAGTGGGTCTTTCTTAGTCCTTGTTGGCAAGATTCTTGCCAGAGTGCTCCTTAATAGGCTGATCCTTCACCTTGAATGTGGTCATCTATCTGAGAGCAAGTGTGGCTTCAGAAAGGGCCAAGGAATGGTTGATAGGGTGTTTGCTGCCTGACAATTTGAAGAGAAATGCCGGGAGCAAAACAGAAGTCTGTATACAATGTTTGTAGATCTGACTGAGGGCTTTGATACTGTCAGTCATGAGTATTTATGGAAAATTATGTCAACATTTGGTTGCCCAGGGAAGGTTGTCAGTATTGTACATCAGTTTCATGACAGCAGGCTTGTCCAGGTTCTGGATAATGGACAATCCTCCTGCACTTTACCAGACACCAGTGGAGTGAAACAAGACTGTGTGCTTGTCCCCATGCTTTTTAGCATGATCCTTTCAGGCATGTTCTCAAATGCCTTCAATGAGGATGAACATGGCATCAAAGTCATCTGCCACAAATAGTAAAATCTAAAGTTTGAAAAGGCTATACAAGCCAAGACCAAAATGGAAGGAGTGTTGGTGAATGATTTTTTGTTCGCAGATGATTGTGTACTCAGTGCAGCCTCTGAAGCTGAGATGCAACAAAGTATAGATTGATCTTCTGCAGCTTGTGATAATTTTGGCCAAAAAATTAACACCAAGAAAATACAGGTGCTCCATTAGCCAGCATCATACCATTCATACACTGAACCATTGGTTACAGCAAATGGAGAAATGTTGAGTGCTGGTGATGAGTTAATTTATCTTTTTTCCCCCCTTTCCCCTCACCCCCCAGAATTTATTTATTTATTTTAAGTTTGCAAAATTCATTTCCACAAAATTTTGATTTCTAAATTTTCTACTCATTTCCCCCCATAACTCCCCCCCAAGTTGGCAAGCATACTGATTACCCCTTCCCCTAGTCTGCCTTCTCTTCTATTCCCCCCATACCCCTGTTATCCCGACCCCAGTACTTTCTCATAGGGCAAGATGGATTTCTATACCTCATTGCATGTATATCTTATTTCCCAGTTTCATGTAAAAGCATTTTTTTAACATTTGTTTTTAAATCTTGGAGTTCCAGATTCTCTCCCTTCTTCCCTCCTCACCCATCCCCATTGAGAAGACAAGCAATTCAATATAGTTTATACATGTGTAATTAAGTAAAACATTTCCATAGTAGTCATATTGTGAAAGACTAACTACATTTCCCTCCATCCTATCTCATCCCCCATTTATTCTGTTTTCTCCTTTGACCCTGTCCCTTTTCAAAAATGTTTGCTTCTTCCTGCCCCCTCCCTCGTCTTCCCTCCCTTCTATTATCCTCCCCTCTTATCCCCTTCCCCCATTACTTTCTTGAAGGGTAAGATATCTGAGTATGTATGTTATTCCCTCCTCAAGACAAATTCAATGAGAATAAGGTTGACTCATTCCCTTTTACCTCCTTGCTCTCCCCCTCCATTGTAACAGTTTTCTGTTGCCTCTTTTATGTGAGATAATTTACCCTACTCTATCTCTCCCTTTCTCCTTCTCCCAATATATTCCTCTCTCACCTCTTAATTCTATTTTTTAGTTATCATTCCTTCATATTCAACTAACCATGTGGCCCTCTTTGTATTCATATACACACATATACAAATACATATATATATGTGTGTGTGCATATACATTTATAAATATTCCCTTCAATATCCTAACAATGAGAAAAGTCTCATGAGTTACAAATATCATGTTTCCATGTAAGAATGTAAACAGTTCATCTTTAATAAGTTCCTTATGATTTCTCTTTCCTGTTTACCTTTTCATGCTTCTCTTGCTTCTTGTATTTGAAAGTCAGATTTTCAGTTCAGCTCTGGTCTTTTCATCAAGAATGCTTGAAAGTCCTCTATTTCATTGAACGACCATTTTTCCCCCTAAAGTATTATACTCACTTTTACTAGGTAGATGATTCTTGTTTTAAATCCTAGCTCCTTTGACTTCTGGAATATCATATTCTAAGCCCTAAGATCCCTTAATGTGGAAGCTGCTAAATCTTGTGTTATCCTGATTGTATTTCCACATTACTCAAATTGTTTCTTTCTGACTGTTATAGTTTCTCTTTGACTTGGAAACTCTGGAATTTGACTATAATATTCCTAGGAGTTCTCTTTTTGGGATCTTTTTCAAGATGCAATCTGTGAATTCTTTCCATTTCTATTTTTACCCTCTGCTTCTAGAATATCGAGGCAGTTTTCCTTGATAATTTCTTGAAAGATGATGTGTAGGTTCTTTTTTATCATGGCTTTCAGGTAGTCTAATAAATTTTAAATTATCTCTCTGGGATCTATTTTTCAGGTCAGTTGTTTTGCCATTGAGATTTCACATTATCTTCTTTTTTTTTTTTCATTCTTTTGGATCTATTTTATAATATGTTGTTTTCTCATAAAGTCATTAGCTTACATTTGCCCCATTCTAATTTTTAAGGAATTATTTTCTTCACTTAGCTTTTAGGCCTCCTTTTCCATTTGGCCAGCACTGCTTTTTAAGGCATTCTTCTCCTCACTGGCTTTTTTGGGCCTCTTTTGCCATTTGAATTAGTCTATTTTTTAAGGTTTTATTTTCTTCAGTATTTTGGGGGATGTCTCCTGTTGACTCATTTTTCATGATTTTCTTGCATGACTTTCATTTCTCTTCCCTGTTTTTCCTCTACTTCTCTTACTCGATTTTCAAAATCTTTTTTGAACTTCTCCGTGGCCTGCGATCAATTCATATTTTTCTTGAGTTTGACTTTGTTGTCTTCTTCTGGTTCTATGTTTTGATCTTCTTTGTCTCTAAAGAAAGATTCTATAGTCTTATTTTTTTCCCTCTCTGATAATTTTCCCAGCCAGTTGCCTTAATTTTGAGCTCTTTTCCCAGGTAGGACTCTGCTTCCAGAGTAGAGAGTTGTGTGTCCCAAATTTCTGGGGTTTTGTGCAACTTTTGTCAGAGCTATTTCTAGGCGCCTGCCTCAGAACTGTGAGGAGGACTCCCTCTCCACAGCTGCCACAGGCTCTGCCATGCCAGTACTCTTCCTCATCCCAGGACTGCCATGCATGACTGCAACCCAGACCCAAGCAAGACAAAGCAAGAGAATTCTGCCTCAGCACCAGCAAAGAGATTCCTGCAATTGCCCTCTGATCAGCTTCTTGGTACCCCCACCATCTGTGGGCCTGGAGCTCCAGATGGACCTGCCACTGCTGCAGCTGCTGCTACCACACCACCTATGCTCCCTTGAGGACTGGGGCTAGACCATGCTCTTCTCTCACCCAGGTCCAACAGTTTTCCCACTGACGTTTAATTTTGTCTTTGGCATTTGTGTGTTGAGAAGTTTGGAAACCACCACAGCGGCCAGTGATTCAGTCCCCTGAGGTCTGCTCCAGCAAGATCTGTGCCAGTGTATCCCTTGCAAGACAGAGCTCTGCTTCCAGTCTGATGTGATAGACCCTTCCTGTCTGTCTGCCAGGATGTCTTCAGCTGAAGATGTGTTTCACTCTGTCATTTTGTGGGTTCTATAGCTCTAAAATTTGTTTAGAGTAATTTTTTACAAGTATTGGAGGTGATTGGCAGACAAGCTCAAGGAAGTTCCTGCTTTTACTCCACCATCTTGGCTCTGCCTCCAAGTTTGTTTATCTTGAAAGTATTACTTTCTAGTGACTTGCTCATTGATAATGAAATTGACACATACATTGACAGAGCTAGTTCAGTGACTGGTAGGCTCTGACAGTAAGTGTGTGAGAGAAGAGATATTAAATTAACAATTAAACTGAAGATCTACAGAACGAGTGTGCTCACCTCATTGTTATATGCCTGTGAAATAGGGACAGTATATCAGTGCCATGCCATTCAAGGACCTCCAGTTGCTTCCATTTGAATTATCTTAGGAAGATTCTGAAGATCACCTGACAGGATAAGTTACCAGACACTGAGGTCCTTTCTCAAATTAAACTGTTTAAAGATTGAAGGAGACTTCAAAACCTCCCAAAATGTTAATGTGTCCTCTATTCATGGACCAACCTAATGAAATCAGAGGGTCATAAAGTATGACTTTTAATTGATTAAATTATTGGCTGTGACAAACCATGAAACAGATAATATAGTACAAGTGATCCCAAGAAATTTGTTCTTGAGATAATCAGATAATTTGAAATTCTACCAGGATAGTTATCTAAAGAGTATTAGAAAAGGTCTAATTAATGCTAATCTGTTAATTAGAAAGCATTTATTAAACACTTATTATGTGTCTTGCACTGTGCTAGGCATTGGGGATAGAAAGAAAAATGGTACAATCTTTACTCTCAAAGAGCTTGTAATTTAATGAGGAAGACAATGTTTATGTGTAAATATATATACAAAGTAGTTAATACATATTCACATATATAACAGAAATATATAATCACTCATAAGTGGATATATATGGAGAGATATGGAGATAGATAGATAAATATATGTGTGTGTGTTGCATGTGTGTGGTGTGTGGATATGTATGGATAAATAACCTTAGAAATTTATGTTGTCATTTGGGAGAAGGCAGAGTATGATTGGTGTTTCCCTTTCCCAGAAACAAACTAAATTTAATTTCAGTATGTAATATATTTTCCATTTTTCAGAATCTTATACATGTTATCATACTTCTTCATCACTGTCCTACTAAATGTGTTTATGCAATTATACTTAGGAGGTCCCCAAAAGATTCATCTTCCAAACTGCTTAGCCAGGTATTCAAGGACCTCCAAGATCTAGTTCTTGTTTCAGCCTTTCAACCTATCTAGTTCTATACTAGTCTTGTATTTTATATTCCAAAAAATCCCTAACTAGCCAAATTATAACACTCACAGAGAAAATGTGTGTGAATCCTGGCTGCAATAATTTATTACTGGCATTACCCAGAAAAAATCATTTAATCTTCATTTAATCTCTTCGGGACTTTTTTTTTCTTCATTTGTAAAAAATTAGTCCTGTGATGAGGCAGCTAGGTGCCCAGTGTCTAGAGTGCTGGGTCTAACATTATTACTGGATTAAAATCTGTGGCCTTGGGCATGTCACTTAACCCTATTTGCCTTAGTTTCCCATCTGTAAAAAGAATTGGAGAAGGAAATTGCAAACAACTTCATTATCTTTGCCAAGAAAATCCCAAACCCCAAGAGACAGGTATGACCGAATGACTAAAGGACACTGTGTGGGATATGGGGACCCCAAAAATCCCCTACCCAAGAAAAAAGTCAGAGGCATCTAAAGGAAGGAACAGGAAGTTTTATTTTCTTCCCCCACAGGAAGAGGGCAGTCCTCTCCATGGCAGGGATCAAGGAGAGGAGGCACCTTATAAAAGACAGAACAAGAATTTATACCGTAAGGCGGGCAAGCCCCCTCCCCCTGGCTGTCCCTTCTCCCATTGGCTAGGACGTGGGCTCTCAGTCTTGGCACGAAATCTAACCCATTGGTGGATAACAAAGAAGCCCACCACTATCTCCTATTGGCAGGGAGGTGGGACAGGAAGCCAAAGTATCATCCATGGCCTTATTTGGTAAACACCAAAGCAAGGGAGGTGTCAAAAACTCCTGAAAAAGGGCCTAAAGCTTTTAAGGGTGTGGTATACAAGGGTGGAGGTCTAAAACTCCTGAAAGGAGCCTTATGCTGATGACAGCAAGGGAAGGGGGAAAGGGTCCTAGGTTGTGTAAACGCAGGACTTGGTCTGTCCAGTATTACAAAAGTCTGTCTCTGGTTTCTAGATAGTTTCTCTCCCTTCTCATTCTGAGGAGTCTTCACAGAGGGTACAGTGTACCCCACTCAACACCAGTAGTCCTCTGATGTTGAATTTATCCAGAATTTTTTCTCACTACCATTTCAAGTCAACAAGTATTTAATTAGCACTTAATAAGTACATTGTACATGTCTTACCTTGTCTATTTTATATTCTTTTCTCCCCTTATTGCATGTAGTAGTCTCCTAATAAGTTGAAAAAAATGAATGAATGAAAGAAGAAAAGAAGGAAGGGAAAGGTAATGGGAAAGGGACATGGAAAGGAAAGACTGAAAAAATTTGTCAGGCTCGAAAGAGCTATCAGCAATCTCTCTCTTTAGTGAAAACTTTAGTTTCATTATCACTGATTTTGAGACCTGAAAAGGACCTCAGTAGGCATCTAATTTAAACAATATAAGAGATTCCACATTATAGGAACCCCAATGGTTGGCTTTTAAATTTCTATTTGAAGATCTCCAAGGAGGGGGAAGCCACCACCTCTCAATGCAGTCTCTTCAATCTTTAGCCAATTCAAAGTATTAGGAAGTTGTGGGGTTTTTTTGTTTTTTGTTTTTTATTTTTTCTGACAAAGTAGAAGGCAAGAATGGGAAAGGGGAAGAGGGGAAAAAATGTGAAAATCTGGGGTTTTGTTTATTTATTTTATAGTGCATTGAAATGTATGAAAGAGCCAAAAACTTAATGTTATTTTTTGTTATACTAGAGTTCCTAACAAGTAGCAAAATGATTTTTATTGATGTTATTTTGTCTACCTGGGTCTAGAGGTTCTAATTTGAAGCCAATGGCTGATCAGGTAGGCAAAGGATAGAGAAAACAGTCTATTCACTATCTAAGCAAACCCTTAAATCAACATGAATTGTCAATATTACTGGTCAGTGAACGCATTTAAATTTTTTTTCTTCTTTTTTATGCTATGGTAACTGAACTGGTAAGCGCTTTGAGTAATTTTCTGCCCTAGAAACTGTTTTTATAAAAGCAGTTAAATAGATAGAGAAGGGATAGTATCTAGAGAAATCTAAATTTGCCCCCAATTAGTATTAAATTGGGCATACCTCACTGCATTGGATTGATGTGTCTAAATTTGAAATAGAGTACACATACTTTAGCTTGCATGATGAGCTTAAATTGCTTTTGTTTGGTTGACTGGATCCATTGGGTCAATCATTCAAGCAGTCTTCTACCCTAGATCCTCCAATTATGGGCATCCTGCCCTGAATAGAAATTAAAGATACTTAGAAGCTGTAGATATATAACCATGTTTCCAACAGTTTAAATGATATTACAAGATCTATATGGATACTATTTTTAAATGATGTTGAAATTTCCAAAAACAAAATGATATTGAAACTGTCAAAAACTTCCTCCCCAAATATACACAACATATATTTCAAAGTATTATGTTGCTTAAACTGATTTTAAAGTGGAAAAAAATAAGAAATTTTGTTTCTGTTTATCTTGTGGTTTGTCAATTTTAAGTAACAAAACATTTGCAAACTTGTAAGCTGTATTTGTTATTGTTAAGTTCATTTTAATAGATTTAGTTCTGTCCTTCGCCAAGAGACAAAAAAAGAGGGGTGGGAAGTGATAAAGTATAGATTGCAAACTCTAAGAGACCTCAGAGAACTATTTCATTTTATAGATGAGCAGCTGAGTCCCACAGAAGTAAAAGCACTTGCCTTAAGTCTCACAGATAGTGTATACCAGAGGAGGGCTTTGAACCAGAGCTCCCTGACTTCAAAGCAAGGGCTCTTTCCATGCTATTAAATCCTTGATTTTAGATGGAAGTATGCTTATTTAAAATTATGTTTTTTCAAGACCTTTCACCCCTTGCAATACACTGTCCTTAGTGGACATAGAGATATTAAACTACTAAAGGAAACATTCTTTACTTTCATGTAGTACTTTTGTTAGATTATCCTTCTATGTACCAAGAACTATGCTAAGTACTCAGGATACAAAAAGAGGCAAAAAAAATGCAAAAACAAAGGTGAAATTGACAGGTCTTGGCAATAGATTATTTATGGAAGGTTGGGGGCGATGAAAGATAATGAGGAGTGCAGAATGACTCTTAGGTTGCAAGCCTGAGAGAGTGTAAGGAGAGCAGTTTCTGTGGAGTGATAAGATTGGAAGGCAAATGGATTAGTACTAGAGTAGGTGTGGAGAACCTGCAGCCTTGTGGCCACATATGACCCTCTAGGTGCTCAAGGGCAGCCCTTTGACTGAATCTAGACTTCACAGAACATATCCCTTAATAAAAGAATTTCTTCTGTAAAACTTGGACTCAAGCAAAATGCCACATCCAAGAACCTAGAAGGCCACCTACATGTGGCCCCAAGACCTTTTGCTCCTCATCCCTGTGAGAGGAGAGAAAAAGGAGGCACCTATTATAGATGAGTTTTTATGAGCAGTTTAATTACAAAGGGCAGAAGAGATATAGTGTGATAGTAGAGACAAGAGGATGAAATGAGGATTTTTTCGGAATGGGAGAGACATAGGCATACTTGTAGGTAATAAAACCAGCAGACAGGGAGAGATTGAACATAAGTGAAAGTAGGGGGTTGATAGAGGAGGCAATCTGTTGGAGGAGACGAGATGGAATGGATTTACTGGAATAAGTAAAGGAGTTGGCTTTCATAATGAGTAAAGTCATTTCATATGAGATGGGTGAAAGAGGAGAGAGTAGCAGAAAGCATCTAAATGAGGAGAGATGAGAAAGAAGGGAGAAAGAGTAAGCTTATGGTGAATGGCCTCAATATTTTTTTGTAAAATAGGAAGCAAAATTCTCAGCTGAGAGAGTGGAAGAGGGGTAGTCACTAGAGGTTTGAGGAGGGATATCAAGTTTTGAAAGAGTTACCCTGGAAATTACAGGGATGCTCATCAATTGGAGAATGGATGAACAAATTGTAATATGTGATTGGGATGGAAATACTATTGTGCTATGAGAAATGATGAGCTCAGAGATCTTAGAAAAACATGGAAAGACTCGCACAAAATAATGAAGAGTGAAATGAACGGAACCAATAGAACATTGTATACAGTTACAGCAACAAATGAATCATTTTGACTATTGCAAATACCCAAATTAGCTGTAAAGGATATATGAAGAAAGATAGTATATGCATCCAGAAAAAGAAATGATAAATAGAAGTATATATAGAATAATTCTGTGTATATGTGTGTATATATAAATATATATATATATAATTAGTGTCTAATGGTAGCCATCTCTGAAGGGGTGGGATGAGGGTGGGAGAAAAAGGAGGAAAGGAAATTTACATGATAACTCTGCTGTGTATTTAAAAGGAGTAGGAATTTATACATAGTGAATTTGTGGTTTCATGAGCAATCATTGTTTTTATTGTACTATGTTATGGAAATGTTTGCTTTATTCCATAAATTAAAAATAAATATATTTAAATTTAAAAAAAAAAAAGAAAGAAAGAGCCACTGTGGAGAGTTAATAAAGAAGGTAGAGTAGAATTGTCCCAGTTGAGGTTGTATAACATAAGTTTTCAGTGGACCGAATCAGAACAGTTGCATGATTTTCTCCATCTTCATTCAATAGCACATGTGAAGGGAGCAAAAGATTAGAGTGATTCAAGACTGAGACTTGCCTGGGAGTAATCAGTGGTATGATAAGGGGGCTGGGGAAGAGGTGAGGGCAATATAAAATTTAATTGGTCCACAAAAAGTTTGTAGTGGGGAGAAAAAAAGAGAGAGGATAGTGCAAGGAAGATGAATTTGAAAAGAATTGAGGGGTCAAGGGTTTTGAAGTCATAATTTGGATGAATTGTAGGGTTTTATAAGGGAAGTCAGACTGAGAAGTGAAAAGTCAATAGATAAGGATATTTTAGAATTTTTGAATATAAAGGTGTGACATTTGGAGGTGATGGAAAGATCAAGGAAATAATTGTTTTTATATGTGACTAAGACTGGGTGGAGGTATGTGGCTCATGGTAAATGATTAGGTTGAAGAACTGAATAATTGGAGTTTTTGTGAGATAATCAGTCTGATGTTGAGTCCTTAAGTATGAGATGAGAGTTGAGGAGGAGAGAAAAATCATGAGCCAGATACCAAATACTTTGAGGAAACAAGGGAAATGACTGGGGTTCTATAAACAATGGCTACCTTGATTTTGATTGGGTGGTAGATATTAGTGTCTATGATGTCTGTGTGTCTATGTTGAGATAGAGCAGTTTTGGAGAAAGCCTGTATTGTCAGTATACTAGAAGAAATGAGGCACAGATATAAGAGAATGCTAACAAGAGATTCACTTGTATGTTCTTCTAGTAGGAAACAGGTGAATGAACTTTAACTCTTAACCATTTACGCTTCTCCTATTCTATTTGCCTATAGTTGATGTCTCTGGTATCTCATTGATTAGACTGGCATATACATGATAGTGAATAGAGTCTACAGAGAGATTTGATATGTAGCATCTTTATAGTGCTTTAAGGTCCATAAAGCACTTTACAGATATTATCTCAATTTATTCTCAAAATAAGCCTGGGAAATAGGTACTATTATTGTGTCATTTTTACAGATGAGGCAGACAGAGGTTAAGTGACTTGTGCAAAGTTACAAAGCTACTGAATTTCTGAGGCCAGATTTAAACTCAGATCTTGCTGACTCCAGATCCAGTTCTGCCAACTAGCAACTCTTATAATAATTTGATTTTTATAGTACTTTTAGGTTTACAAAACAATTTCTGACACAATCTCATTTGTATCTCATAAAAATCCTGTGAGATAGATGTTATTATTATGCCCACTTCACAGTTGAGGAAACTGAGACTGAGAGATGTCAGGTATCTTGCCTAGAAAGAATGGTTGAGGATGGAAGAATCAGTCTAGTCTGAGTGTCAGTGGGTTTGGGGAAACTGGATCTCACTCCCCTTGTATTGTCACTGGTTTATTATATTGAGAAGCAGAGTTCAGTAATGTCTGTGTCATTTGAGGGTCTTGTTGTTCCAGAGCCTCCTCAAAACAAAATAACCATAATTTCCTCCACTGATTAAAGTGGTACCTAGTGGCAAACATTAAGTGTGACAAAGAAAGTATTCCTTGAACAACAGAAAGGATTTTACCCTGGGAGGATGAGAGAATCAGAAGAACATTCCAGGAATGAGGGATGGAAATTATACTGTGCCATAATGCCCAACCTCAGAATATCTGAAAAACAATTTTATTTGTCACTGCATCTTAACCAAAGTCTGAAATAGACTATTGTGAGTTAAAACACTGAAACCCCTATTAGAATATATACAAACATAATTCACTTATTTCTCCGGTAACAGATTGTTACTCTTTCTGGGACAGAACCTGTATTTTTTTTTTTTTAATTTTCAAATCCCTTGTGCCTAGCATTGTATGAAGAATAACCGTAATAGTTTTTTTTTAGTGAATGTTTGAATGATAATGCAGATATTAAGCACTTAATTTGAGTCAACCTATTATATTAGTCTATCAGATATCATATATTCTGAAGAAAACCAACACATTCAAGGAGTCTCCAGAGCTACCCACAATGAATTCAACATCCTAGGTCCAGATAATGAAATACATTATTGGGTACCAAAAGAACCAACAGAAGAGATTTGCTGAGGCATCAAAGGTCATGGAATACTGTAGAATAAGAGAAGGCTGAGGCCCCCGTTTTCGGGGAAGGAAAGAGTGTTTTGTATGTAAAATGTAGGCCAGGAAAATTCTAATAACATTGTTATTGATGTTTTCATTATTGTTTTGGTTATTGTTACAGGTATGGATAGTGAATATCTAGAAAGGGAAGCAGTAGTAACAAAAAACAAGTGTGACTTCATCAAGAATAGGTCATGCTAAACTAACCTAATTTCCTTTCTGCCAGAGTTTTTCCATAGATCAGGTGACTGTTGCAGCTTGCCTAGCTCTTAATTTGACAAAATCTCTCATATCATTCTTACAGACAAAATGGAAAAAAAAAATACAGACGATAAAATTAAAGGTAGATTGAAAACTTGATTAAATGTTGGACCAAATGATTAGCCATTTATAGGCAATATAAATGTAGAAAGGGGATCGTAGTAGAGTGACCTAGCCCTACTATTTTTATCAACAACTTGGATAAAATTGTTAAAGTTTGCTTATCAGATCTATAGATAAAAAGAAAAAAAGGCCCAGAGGAATAGCAAACACATGAAATTGCAGAGTAGACATCTAAAAATATTTTAATAAGCTGTAATATTGAATCTATTAAGATAAAATTTAATAGGGAGGAATGCAAAATCTTATACTTGAGTTTAAAAATCCATTTAAAATACAAAACATATGGTATAGATATATAGCAATATAGCAATTTATATAGCAATATAATTTATATATTTATATAGCAATTCATCTGAAAGATATTTATTGGACTGCAAGCTCAATATAACTCAACAGTATGACATGGTAACAAAGAAAATTAATATGATTTTAGGATGCATCAAGAGAGGCTTAGATTTCAGAAATAAGAACTTGGTAATCTCCTGGTTAGATAACATCTGGAGTATTACGTTTAGTTCTACATGCCACCTTTTTAGGTTAGATATTGGTAGACTGGAGAGTATCTCCAGAAGGAAGAAGGGAGAAGTCTCAAGATGATGAAGGTCCTTGACATCATGTCATATGATAATCAGTTGTAGGAATGAAGGATGTTTTACCCTTCAAAAGAGAAGATGTAGAGAGAACATGATAGCTACTTTCATATATTGGAAAGGGTTTTCCTTGGAGGAAATGTTGTTTCTTGAAGCTTTGAGGACAGAATTAGGAACAATGAATAAATGCTGCAAAGAAGTAAATTCAAGTTTTATATTAGAAAAAATGACATATTAAGCATATGTTAAACATTATGAAACATTATAACTTTAAAATATGTTAATTAGCTATGTACAAGTCAAATAGGCCACCTTTAGAGATGGAAGTTTTCTTCACTGGAAGTTTTCTGTTATTGGTTAGATAACTTCTAGACTACAAAGAAGTCATTGTTTTTCAGGTATTGGTTGAACTAGACACTGCCTAAAATGCTTTCTGACCGAGATTATATAATCCTGTGAAGTGGGCCCAGGTGAAACAGAAGAGCATAGGTCAGTTCTGATGGGGTAGAGAATCAGGGGAAAATTTGAGTATAGAACTTTCCTAAGAAAAAGGCATTTGAAAATCAAAACCAGCAGGAGGACAGTAGGTCCCCAGATAGATGAGTGAATACAAAAGGGAACTATGGATGGGGGGATCAATAGACACAAAAGGGAAGATAGAGGAATATTTGATTTTCACTTCTGTTGACCCTTTATTGAGGGTCAGCCCTGCCAATGACTCTCCAAAACTTTAGCCTAAATCATCAAACTCATTGTTTTTAAGGCACAATATTTATCATTCATTCTTGTCCCATCTTTAGGCTAAAGAGAGATTATAAATAATCTGTGCTTTGCTCAGCAATTGATACTTCCAATCTATCCCTCACATAGACATACTTAAATTTCCTTTGTATTTAGGTGTGTAGCATTGCAAAAGGGACAGTCACATTACTCTTAGGAATTAATTCAGCAATAATACATTTAAGAGAAGTTAGGTAACATAAACTATGTGAATTTGTGAGGGGTTTTCTAAATTTTCTTTGTGACAGTTCTGAATTTTTTTTTTTTTTATCAAGTCCTGGTTGAAGTTCTGGTGATGCTTTCAGTAACAATGAGTCATCATTAACATGAAAAAAAAAGAAAGAAAAATATGTAGTATTCCATTCTAGGTTACCATTTTATTGCTTTATATTTTATTGTGCATAAGACACAATCTCCTTGTATAATAACCATTGAAACCCTAAAGATAGCAGTTTGTTTATTTTTAATTTGTGAATCATCCACAGCTTTAAAATCTACTTTTGTTTGTGTTGTATTTTAAAATAGATGGAAATGAATGTCATATTTTCATTTATTTAGAAAGTTTCAGATATTTATCAATAATGACTTTGTTATTACCAAAAAAAGGACAACCAAGAAAGGGATCTATAACATATCTATTGACATGCAAATAGAACTGTGATCATATTAGTTTAGATTTTTTTTTCAGTAATTCAGATAACAACCTTATACTCATCCTAAGACACATTTATCTATATCCTCTAAGAAGTTTTACATCAGGAATCTATCCAACATGATAGGTACCATTTTTTCTTATATTTCTTCCACTTTAAACCTGAAATATTAGACTATAAGGAAAAAGGCAAACAAGAAGTAAGGAATAGCTATTGGGGACATGAAATCACATATGCAAATATCTGAAAGAGGAAAAACAGAGAAATGACCCTCTAAGCTTGGACACCCTTGCTTCAGATTGATAACCCACACTAAGAACTGAAGCTAGGACTCCAGGGATGTGATATATGCAAATATGCACATATATACTTGCAAATAAATTGCATGATTTTTTCTTGAAATATTTGATTCTTTTTTTTTGAGGGGGGAAGGCAGGGAAATTGGGGTTAAGTAATTTTCCCAAAGTCACACAGATAGTAAGTGTGTCAAGTGTCTGAGGTCGGATTTGAACTCAGGTCCTCCTGACTCCAAGGCTGGTACTCTATTATTCACGGAGCCATTTAGCTACCTCAAAATATTTGATTCTTGATGAGTATTGTAAAGCTAGCCAACTTAAAAAAAATAAAACAAAAAAAACCCCCAAAACCCCAACTTACTTGCAACTCATGTAATAACATGCTTTAGCTCATAGGACATAAACTAAAACATGATCATTTTATGATCCAGGTCATTATTTTCAGATGATCATTTGTAGTATATATCAAGATTTTTTTTTTTTAAGCAAAATGTTTGCCATATAGTAAGAGAGCTAAGTGCTCTTTTCCTTCATTCATCCATTCTTGTCTCATAAAAAAAGAGCACTGATATCTATTATTTTTACTAAGTGGCTGTTAAAACACTATGGGGACAAACTGATAGAATGCAAATTTATTAAGTTGTTTTATTCTTTGTATTTGTATACCCAGTGCCTAACTCAGTGCCTGGCACCTAATGGGTACTTAATATATACTTGATTAATTATTAATCTGAAGTGTATTCATGGCTTCAGTTTAATTCACTGTAGCTTTTTACCCCATTTCTCCATGTTTATGTTGAGAGAGGAGGGAAAGTTACCTCCAAACCTCACTTATACTTTCATTATTATCTCATACACACACACATACACACACACACACACACACACACTGATACACTCATAAATACTACTTATTCCTTTCTGGGCCCATAAACAGATGAAGGGAGAAGCCTGGAGTTGAAAATCATGTTCGAGGCTCATAATCATGTTTTAAGCATTCCCACTTCCTGACATAGTTATATCGAGACTCTCACACCTTAGAGTGTACATTCTTAGCCTATTTTCTTTTGTGTTGTGGACCCATTTGAACTCTAGTGAAACCCATAGATTCCTTCTTATTTTTTTTAATTCCATAAATGAAGGACATGCTAAGCTAGTTATGAAAATAAAGATATAATTCTTTTCACCATCCAAGCTTGTGCAATCTATCACTCAGTAGTGATGGATTCCTAAGTTCACCACATGAATTCTACATACATTTTGTGAGTGCATGCACTGTATGATAAGAAGCCTTGCATCAGAGTAAAAAAGCAGTATTTCAAACATATATTTTATAATATTGGGCTCTTTTGCACTGAATGTCATTGCTCCCCATATCTTATAAAAATGCTAGTTGTCCATGTGAATTATAAATAGACTCATCTGACAACCAGTTAGTAATAGCTTTCTTAAATTCATTTCACCAAGGTATTGTTTCTTCCGTCTCCCATCTGTCTTTCACAAAGCTGTCTGAGTATCTTGCTAGGAAACAGGATGGGTAAAGCACTATTTACTCTTGAAAACAAGATTGGAGTTGGAATATTGCCTCACAGGCTTTGGAACTATATGACTTGAGGCAAATCATTTAATTTCTTTCATCCTCGGTTTCCTCATCTGTAAAGTGTGAATAGTAATAGCATCTACCCCATAGGGTTGTGAGGATCTAATGAAATAATATGTGTAAAGTGCTTTGCCAAGCTTCAAATGCTATATAAATGCAAGCTACAACTCTTATAATTGTTATATGTTTATCTCCTGCTCAAAAATTTCAGTGGCTCCCACATGGTAATTAAAGTCATACCCAGTGTGGTTCCCATTTACATTTTTTCTAACTTTATTTCATCCTACTTTGCTTCATTTTATATTGTATTCAGAGTGCAGTACCAGCTATTTTCTGTATTTGACACTCCATCTCTTACTGCCATGCATTTGTATATGATATCCCTCATGTTGGCATACTATAAATGCTTTGGTCGTATTAACATGAATATATCCAAATCTTAAGAGGAGCATTTTGCATGCCTAATAAAAATTAACAATAGAATGTAAGCACCTTGAGGAAAAGAACTTTTTGTGTTGTCTTTATTTCTCCTGTTGCTTCATGAATAAATTATAAATAATATTTACTAATTTTATTAATATCTTAATTTTTTCAAATCCCTTTCTTCTTTTACCTGTCTTCTTGCTAAAATACTTTCCAAAAAAGGGAAATAGAAAGGACAAGATAAGGGGAAAAACCTTCATAATGAAAATAGAATAAAAACCTGGATAAAAAAAAATTTATAATTTCATTTTCACTAACATGAATAATGCAGTCACTGATTCAAAGTTGAATGGAACAAGTGGAAAATTTTCAAGTGTATATATTTTATGAATGCTGGTTTTAGAAAGTCATTCTTTTTATAAATAGTTCTTCTAGCACTTAACATAGTGCCTAGGCATATGTTAACTAAATGTTACTAGCAAATGATACATAAGGAAGATAGTATGGGGGGAAATGCAATTTCTGAATTTGAAGAGATTAGATGTAATGACTTCTAAAGTCCATTCCTACTCTAAATCTGTGGTCCTATGATTCTTCATGGAAGTTTAAGAATTAAAAAAATAAAGATAATTAGCATGTCTTTAAAGAGTAGACAAGTTCATTTCAGCAATACCATGTTCTCCAAAAATTACTGAACTCATTGCCTCACTGTTTTGACATAGCTAAGAGTCCAAAATGAATAGTATTATCTTTCTGCTTTAGTCTCTAACTTCAAAGTAATTTTCTGTAAAGGCTTCAACTGTCTCTTTAACAATCTGTCATATATTTCACAGTGATGCGCCTTGCTGAGATATTGCAAGGGTTAATGAAGTAAATCCAATAAGCATGTTATT
The DNA here is from genome assembly GCA_028646515.1 of Pseudochirops corinnae. Taxonomy (NCBI): domain Eukaryota; kingdom Metazoa; phylum Chordata; class Mammalia; order Diprotodontia; family Pseudocheiridae; genus Pseudochirops; species Pseudochirops corinnae. The sequence goes on from CM053585.1 coordinate 145,678,270, forward strand.
TGGCAAAAGATGTTATTTGAACAGATAAATTTTAACCATTTTTCTAGAGTATTGAAAGGCCATGGACATATTTTCTCTGGGTCAGAGTATTTTATTCTTCCTACTAAAAAGTAAGTAGTGTCTTTTATTCATTTTTATTTGTTTGTTTTAGGTGTAACACTAGAGTCAGACTCCTGCCTTGATCCAGGGATTCCTGTGAATGGTCATCGCCATGGTAATAATTTTGGCATCAGGTCTACAGTGACATTCAGTTGTGATCCAGGATATACATTAAGTGATGAGGAGCCACTTGTATGTGAAAGGAACCATCAGTGGAATCATGCATTGCCAAGCTGTGATGGTAGGTAGAGCCTGAGCAAAAAAAAAAAAAAAAATTGAAGGTACAGAGAAAATAATTTAACCAGTAAGTTTCTGAAAGAATAAGGAAAGGGACTAAGATAGGAGTGGAGCTATGATTTCACTGGTATAAGAAACTCTCATTTGAGGAAACTCCATCTACTAATACAGGTTAGCGCTTTCTCTTACTGTCAGAGATGTAGTCAGACCACTTGAGTTACGTGGCTTGTCCAGAGTCATATAGCCAGAATGTTTCAGAGGCAGAACTTAAAGCCAGCTGGTCATGGCTTCATGTCCAGTTCTCTATCCGCTCTGCCATGACACATCTGGAAGCATTCATCTATTTAGCATCTAACCCAGTGGTTCTCAACCTTCCTAATGCCGCAACCCTTTGATATTTGTATGTGGGCGTATCTGCATGTAGGCGGACCTGCCTGGAGACCGATAGAGGAGCAGTGTCTCGTTTTCTAAGACCATCAGAAATATGTGTTTTCTTATGGTCTTAGGTTGACCCAAAGGGGTCGTGACCTACAAGTTGAGAACTCCTGAACTAAACAAAATATCTTGCTTTACATATTAACCTGCCTTATATTTTTTCCCTTAATCGTTATTCACATGGTGAAATAAATTGGACTTTTAAAACTGAGATTCCCTATGGCACAGTTTTCTCCAGTAGGCATAAGAACACTAGGAAAGAATGCAAGGCACAGTGAATTTTGAGTTGGAAGATTTGGCTTGGCTTCCTAGATTCCTTACTTCATGACAGTGGACAAGTGATTTCCTTTCTTTGAGTATCAGTTTCCTCATCTGACAAATGAGAGGATTAGGTCAAATGATTGCTAAGATCCTTTAGCTCTATTAATATTCAGCATAAAAGAAATAATATTTGGGCATGCCTCATTTAATAACATTTAACTGACAATAATTCAATGAAAGTTGCCAGTCAGTTCCATCCATATTATTCTTTCCAAAACCTAGATCACTTAGCCTACAAACTTTCTGACATATTTCATCTTATGTGAACCGGTCCCCTCTACTCCAGGTTCATCATGAGCTTGCTTAGCTTGCACAGGTCTATTTCCAACATCCCTCTAGTTCCCAGTCCCTCTTGTAGGGTAAGGGATTTCTTTACCTATTTTTTGCATATCTCCCTCACCTTCCAGTTTGTCTTCTTACCTGGAATACCCTTTTAAATAAAGGCAAATTAAATGCTATGTGAATTTTTTCTGTACTATTCTGCTTTATCTGTATATACTTTTTAATGCAGGGTTATATTGGTTATAGTAAATTAAGCATCATTTAAAAGTTCACATTTAAATTCATTTACATTTAAAAGTTGGGTATTATGTAATTGAGCATCTGAGGGCTTGATGAAAACAGAAAATAGGTGAAGAATTATGAACAGATGTTACCTGTCTTCAAATTTTCCAGAGAACATCCTTTCCCTCTCATCCTTTGGATCCAGATCTCCTCCAAACAAGATTTTAGTTGGGGTTGATGGAAGAAATAACTAGTACCTAAAAAGAGAGACAGAGAGTGAAGAAAGGAAGAAAGAAAATAAGTATTTATTAAGTGTTTACTGTATCGGACACTGTGCTAAATACCAATACAAGCAAAAAGATAGCCATTGTTTTCAAGTAAGAGGCAGGGGATAAAAGAAAGAGTCAAAAAGAGACAGGGAGCTTGTTTAAAATAAATCTTAGTTGTTTATTTGCTAAATACCAGTTCGATACATTGTTCTGGACTAAGTAATGACCCCATAAATGTAATATAATAATATAAGGTATCATAATATAATATCCAGTCCTTAGATTGGATCTTTGATTTTGTTGGTCTTGGGAACTCTAGGTTGAGGAAACATCTTCTACCAAAGCAGCTTTCAATTTAAGTCTTAGTTGCCTATAGCACCAAAAGATTAAATGAATTCCTTGCCCAAGGACTCACAGGCAGTGAGTATATATGAGAGGTAGGTCTTGAATTCAGGTCTTGGCTTTGAAAATAGCTTTCTATCAATACATCATGTAGTATAATGTAATATGATGACAATATTTTGATTCCTCAGAGTTGAGATTGCATCACCTAAAACTTTAATATAAGGTATATTTGTCATTTGAGTTGTCTGTCTCTTCATAAATAACCAAGACTTGTGTTTGAGACAAGTAAGATTTTAAAACTCTATTTCTCTTTGTGTAAAGAGAAAAATAATCAAAATTGTCATTTGAATAATAAAAACAGAATTAACAAGTAGTAACTGATACTACAAGTCACTTTACTTCTCTGGATCACAGATTCTTCATATGTAAAATAAGGGAATTGAACCAGATGATCTGTAAGGTCACTTGTAGCTGTACATCTTTATTGCCACATACTATTGCAAGAATTCAAATTTTCAAAAGCCAAGCAATTGACTTTTGTAGTATACAGGGACAGTGTTTATTAAAACCACATGTGGTAGAAATCCTATTGTTTCCAAAAATGTAGAAATAGAAGTAACAGAGATCTAGGTAATAATAAAAAAACACACATTGGTATTAATCACTGAAAACTTTGTCACCATAAAGAGCTATGAAATCTCTTTTAGGTTGCATTCACTAATTTTATCAAGCTTAATACCCTTCAGTGACAGTAGCAGAACTAAAGGAGAAAAGTTGGAGGAGTCTTTGCATGACATGTATTTTCACGTCATGCTTTTAATTTGATTGATTGATGAAAGTTCCCTTTAAATTTCTATTTTCCCTCTCACTTTGTTCATCCATTATCTCTCCTCTCTGTAAAGCCAAGCATGAACAGCTTTCCAGAGGAGTGCTGCTGTGAACAGCTTCAAGGTTCTGATTACATAGTATGGTGAACTCTCCATTCATTCAGTAACAAACTAAGACAAAACATTGACAAAAACCAAAGTATAGCATTCAAAATGTTATAGCATAACAAGTTATCACCAAAGTGGCCACATAGTTTTCACCAAAGTGATCACCTAATTTTAAACAAAATATTTCATTCAGTAAATCCTTAACTCAATCATCCTTAAGGAGCGGGCCTCTTTAAGGGACACAAAGTGCAAAAGTCAAAATTCTCCTCTCCTAGGCCACAGTAAATAAAGATCTTCTCAGTCAGCATTAGGTACCCAAGAAGAGGTCTTTTCATCTTCACTCAAGGCTGGCTCTCAGATTCCATAGTTCCTCTTCCAAAGTCCCAGCTCCTACCCAACTCTACAAAATTGTCACCTGGATTCAAAGGCAGGAATTCTCAGTTCCTTGTCCCGTTCCTCAACTAGTTCCTATTCCACACTGAAGTTCACAGTGTCCAATCCATCTCAAGTCTTTTACAGTTCCTGTTTCTGGGGAGAGAAAGCTTAAAAGAGCCACAATAACATTCATTCACATTGCGTGCACTATCATCCATTCACTCTCTGCCTGTGAAATGAACACAGAACCACAAACAAGGTATTAGAACTCGGCACAAATTGTCAGTACAGTACTAGGACCTCTGAATCCCTCCTCCAGGACTTCTGTAAACAGACAACTGGAAAATCCTCTTTCAGGGCTTCCAGTAAGGTCCAGGGCTTCTGTACAAAGTATCACAAACAAATATCAATACAGACAGAACAGACAACCCATAGAGTGCTGGGATACCACCAGTTTTCTCCTTCTTAACTTTTCCACCACAAGAGTTCTCTTCTCAGTTCTGCTCTCTTCTCAGTTCTGCTTTTTTCCAGCCTGGACCTCTCCTTATATATGGTCATTAACTCCTCACCTTCCTGTTGCATCAGCAATAGGAGCAGGTTCTAGGAATCACAGGTTGTAGGGTTCGCAAGTTCTACGCCTCAACAAAGACTTGATACAATCATGGGCAAGAACTGAAATAAGGTGTGGATTAAATAGCTGAAACAAAGTGTCAATTAAATAGATGAAACTACTGCTTTGCTTGCCATTACATTTCCTCTGTCAACAACCCACCTTTTTTCTTATCATACAAAATCTTGATATCTTTCCCTCAACTTTTTGCACACAACTAATGAGGTATTCATTTGGAAATTTTTTCCATTCCAGGCCAAACTCTTTTTTAAAGCATCAACATCTATAACTTTAAAATCCCACATGCTGTCAATATTAGTAGACATAACAACCAAATAACTAACTGAATTTTTGACTTTCCTTTTGTATATATAGGGGGTGATAGAGAAAGCAGCACCTCATAGTTAAGAGACCTCTTTATCTACATGCTGATGGATGAATGCTATTGGCATTTTATCAGCCAATCAATCAAGAAACATTTACTAGCACCTTACCATGTTCCAGATATTATTATAGGCCCTGAGGGTGCAAATTTAAAAATGCAATAGTCTCTACCCTAAAAGGACTTATATTCCTTTGGAAAACAGCATTCACACTTAAGTGCAAATTTTAAATATTTATAAATTTATAAATATATACCAAGGGGGAAATAAATGTGTTGTGTTGTGAAAAATTACTTCAGTCATAAAGACCCGGGTTTGTGTTACCCCTTTGTCAAGTGCTCACTTTGGGATGCTGGGCAAGTTATTTAACCTCTCAGTGCTTCAGGTAATTCTTTAAAATTAAGGATTATCCTTTTCGGAAATTAATTGCACCAATGGATTGCATTCTGTTCAACAAATTTTAAGAGAAAAAATATGTATACATATATAATCTCCTTTCTATTCAAGTGATTAATATATCAAACTACAAGGTTGCTCATGTTAATACCATATGGGCTTCTCTCCCTTTATGTAGGTGAAATTTAAGTTCATTATACTTTTAACACAGGATTAAATCTCAAAACTTTTCAATAAATGAACTTGTTTAAATGTCGTGTTTTCTCCAAACATTGGCCACCTATGGAATAACTCTGGTCTTCTGTGTTATTTTAAAGTTTACATGGAGTATTTCTTATTCCTAAAACAACCAAAAATGGTTGTTTAGCTGAGGAAATAACAAGTCTTCCTCTCCAGACATGAATTTATTATAAAGATTTCTACTTTGAGACATCCAATTCTCTCCCCTTTTTCACCTTTTCATTGGGAATGTGCAGACAAAACACCTGCTGAAGCACAGAGTCACAGTTATTCTGATCTTAGACTTTTCCTGAAGAGTTGTGAAGAAGGAAAGTTCAAGTTATTCTGGTGATTTATAGGAGGTGCTAAGGAAAAAAGCACTATTTCTCTCAACTTGGGAAGCATCTGAGAGTCATCACATTATCTCACCATTTGATATCTTTTTATAATGTCTTGAAAAAGGAAATGATATAATGCTATCCTAAAGTTCTGATTTGGAATAGCCCTAACCTAATTTGCATGTGTGTGTGTGTGTGTGTGTGTGTGTGTATGTGTGCATATGTAATGCCTTGGTGGTCCTGTCAGGCAAGGTTGAATATTAAATATGCTATTTCATCCCCGTCTTTGTTCTTCTTTCTACTTGGTGCTGTGAGAATTCTTTTGCATTTTGAGTCAGAGGTCTTAGGTTCAAGTCTTGACTCTGCCACTATTACCTTTGTGGCCTTAGTCATATCAATTAATGTCTCTTAGCATTAGTTTTTTTCAGCTGTAAAATGAAAGATTTGGTCTAGACAGCCTAAAAAGTCCTTTCTTCCTCTAAATCTATGATCTATGAATGCTTGTTGACCTTAGCATTATGACCCTTATGATTAGGAATGAATTATTTACCATTTCATGTATGGTACATTACTATTATCTGTCTAGACAGATTCTTGTAGTTAAATAGGACATTTTGTTTCTTTAAACATGATGACAGCTATCATAGCCCTCAACATACTAGGTGTTTCATATTTTTGATTGACCTATTAATGTTAACTTTTAAGAATTTATCAAAAAATTGACTGAACACAAATGATTTGATAATACCCAACTAAGACTTCCTCATATACCTGACATCCAAATCAAGAGGTAGCATATTATAACCGAGTACTGGACTTGACATTAGAAAGACCTGTTTTCAAATCTGGCCTCTGACACTTAATAGAAGTATCTAAATAAGACATTTAATGTTTCTGGGCCTGTGTTTCCACATCACTAAAAATGGAATAGTGCCTACTTTACAAAATAATTATAAGACAAAAATGAGATCAATTATGTGTAAAGATTATAATTATGTGTAAAGAGAAAGAATTTGTCCATATGTAAGAAAAAATCTTCTTAGCTATTAGAGCTTTCATGAATTAGAATAGTCTGCTATGAAAGGTCATGAATGCCCCCTTTATTTAAGGTAAATATAAAGACTAGTGGGTATAGAGGTGATTTTTAGCTAAAATGCCTATAGGTTTTTCTAGATGTCTTCTATTATATTTTCTATCTTTGAAATTCCATGAGGATAAACAACCCTTTGGCAAGAATATTAGAAGAAAGGTATCTGGATATTGGCTGGAATAGATCATAGGATTAGCAAACTAGAACTGGAGGGATAAACCTTAGAAGCCATTTAATTCGGAGGTATCAAATTCATTTCATTCTGACCACATGTTGCCGTGCATACTCCTGTGTGAGATCTGAATCAAACAGTTAATTTATGATTTTCTAAGACAATATCTTCCTATTTCAGTTTTGACACTCCTAATCTAATATATCCGTAAAGTGTCTAAAATGACTGGTTGAAATTTTAAAAAGATAGTAAGTGGTATAACATGAATACTAACCCAAGTCTACTGACTATAGATCCAGTACTCTTTCTACTTTATCAGAAACATCCCATGACTTCTGAGCTCTCTACAATTCTTAGCTATGCTTCGGTGAGGAAAATACAATCTCTGTCTCCTTAGAGAATTATAATCTAGGAGGAAGGATAATAACTACCATTGCTAAAATGGAAGGATTCAATTGCTCCATACCTTGGATATGTGGATAATAAGAGCTTCTGTTAGTTGTCATTAGGCTACATAAGCTTTGTCTTCTCTACTACCAATCTATCAAATACGTTGAGGGCAGGAGTGGAGCCAAGATGGCAAAATGAATGCAGGAATTCATCTTAACTCCTCCATGAATTCCATCAGTAACCTCTAAAAAGTGAATCTGAATGGATTTTAAAGTGATAGTATCCAATGGAAGATGGAATGTAACAGATTCCCAGTCTAGGAAAGTGCTCACATAGGACTGGGCAGGAGGAGTGCAGAGCATGTGGGGGTTGCACCAGCTTGGACCAGAAACCAGACCACAGCAAAGAGAGAGCAAGTTCCGGCCAGTGGTCAGCATATTCACCCACATTGGGCAATTCGAAGACTTCTCACCAAGAGACAGAGGATCTCTAGGGGCTGCATAAGAGAAAGCACAGGGCCTACAGCAGTGACAACAGCTTCTCCTAGGGCTATCAGCCCACAATCTGGATGTTTAAAAATCAACTACTTGAACTTCTGGGAGCCAAGGTGGCAGAGTAAACCCTAGTTGCTCTAATCCTCCTCCCTGACCCTGAAAACCCAGAGATTATTGCCCAAGTGTAAAATCCTGAAATAGTGGAAGCACCTGCAGGCTTGGGAATCCTAGAAGAAGAGTGTGACTGAAGCTGTGAAGAACCTGAAATGAAGGGTGGGAGGAGTCCTTACAAACCCCATCTCAGCTGACCAGCTGGAAGTCCTGAAGCCTCGGGGGTTGGAGCCAGCAAGCACTAACACAAGAAGCCCAGGTGTGCCTTAGGACAATCAGGGGAATCTGAAGACACCAGCTCCACTGACATTGAGCCTACCTGAGCTGTAGCACAGGGTCACTGTTATGGGAATCTGAAGATCTTCCCTGCCCCTAGGCCCTTTGCTAAAGTGGCTACGTGACTCTGAGGACCCTTGGATATTTGAAAGTATACTCTGTTCCTTAATAGGCTGAATGTGGTCACATGGAGCCTGT
>CM053585.1:145692467-145780799 GCA_028646515.1 Pseudochirops corinnae
CAAGTTGTGGTATATGAATGTAATAGAATACTATTGTGCTATAAGAAATGAGGAGCAAACAGGCTTCATAATAGCCTGGAGAGATTTATATAAACTGATGCTGAGTGAGGAGAGCAGAACCAGAAGAACTTTGTACACAATTACAGACACATTGTATGTGTGACAGCCACTTTGGATAGACTGTGCTCCTCTCAGCAATGCAAGGTTATAAGATAACTCTAAAAGACTCATGATAGAAAGGGACATCCTCATCCAGAGAACTATCAAGTCTGAATGCAGATTGTAGCAAACTACTTGCTCTTTTTTTTCTGATTTATTTTGTTTTGTTTCTTCTTTCTCATTGTTCACTCCACTGGTTATAATCCTTCTTTACAACTTGACTAATGTTTAATGTGAAGGTATTTGTAGATCCTATATTTGATTGCATGCCGCCATGGGGGTGAGGGGGAAAGAGAAGAAAGGGGAGAAAATGTAAAACTCAAGGGACTATGGAAAATAAAATTTTTAAATATACCTTGAGGGTCTCAGTCTAAGCAGGACTTGAACTCACTAAAAGCAGAAGTTTCTGTCAGTGGTCAGCATTTGTTTAATGAGAATCATTGATTAGTCTGAACCTCACAATATTACAGTATAAAATAGCTTTACTATCTATGTATAAAAAGATTATCTGATGTACATTAGTAAATAAGCACCAATTTTATAGAACTCTTTATGTATATGCAATTTGAGGGCAAGATGATTGAGGATTGAATAAAATCACTATATTTATCTTAAGGTAAGCTGCCTTCAGATATAGATATGCCTGACCTTTTACCCACACATACCTTACAGTGAGATCTCTTTGAAGGGTAGGAGGGATCCCCAACCCCTAATTTGTGATTATTATGAAAATTAACACTAATTATAGTACACATTAAGATTTTATACAACAATTACCTAGTGCATCCATGATAAAAAAACAAAATCCTCAACCTGGAATTTAAAGCCCTGCCCAATAGGGCTCTCAATTACCTTTTGCACTCATATTTCATATTATTCTCCTTTACCCACTCTTCATTCTATTCAATATGGCTTGTTGATAGTTTCCCATTTAAAATCATCCATCTTTTGCTTCTGTGCCACTGTTTTAATGGCCTTTCGTGTTTGGAATATACTCCTTCCTTATCTCTAGTTTGTGGAATCGGATAAGAAATATATGTAAAGTACTTTGCAGATCTTAAAGCTATTTGAAATATGAGCTTTTATATTATTATCATTATTATTAGAAATTACAGTTTCCTTGAAAGTACTACTTAGGTGCTATCTTCCTGACCTCTCCAAGTATTGGCACCGTTCTTGAAAATACTTTCCCTTTATTTTCACCTGTATACCTTTTAAATCCCCATAATAGAATATAAGTGCCTTGAGGATAAAGAGGATTTCCTTTTTTTTTTTCCTTTGTATCCCTAGCAATAAGCAGAGCAGGTGTTTGTACATAGTAGGTGCTAAATAAAGCCTTATTGAATCAAATGGATGCTGTATTTGGAAATCCAAAGAGTCTGTTATCATATATTCCTTGGCCTTTATTTTTTCTTTGTCACTTTCTGAACTTTCATTTACGTAAATCTATAAACTTCTTTTCCTAGTTGAGCCTTCTGTTACATGTTGAATCTTTTCTGTCTCATTAGAAAATCTTAAAGTGAGGGAAAGTTCATAATAAACCTGTTATTAATATGGTTTGGGATTTTGCATGAGTCCAGAATCTACAATAGAGGGAGGATAGGTGGCTCAATGGATAGTGTGCTGGACCTGGAGTCAGGAAGACTCGTTCTCCTGAGTTGAAATCTAGCCTTAAACACTTAATAGTTATATGACCCTGGGCAAGTCACTTAACACTATTTGCCTCAGTTTCCTTATCTGTAAAATGAGCTGGTGAAGGAAATGGCAAACCACTCCAGTGTCTTTGAAAAGAAAACCCTATGGACAGTGGTCCTTGGGGTCACAAACAGTCAGACATGACTGAATGACTGAACAAGAAGAATCTACAATCAGTTAGCCATCACTGGGTTGCATATGCTAGCTATGTCATCACTACTTTATCTCTCACATAGTTGCTTGATGTCAAGTGTGTAACTGTTCTGCTTTAAGTGTGACAAAAGATGCCTCAGCAAGATAGGCCTGCTTTGAAAAATGCATTGCTCTCTATAATGAAGCAAAGCTACAAGAATTTATTTTGTGATTTCATTTGGGAATACATAAATGACTTGTGATTTCTTCATAGTAATGGAGTTAACCAACGTAGGTTTTAAGCCAGCCATGTTCTAGTACTAGGGATTTGCCTGGAGGCATAGAGAGTAACTGATTTGCCCAGTGTCTACAGCTAGGAAGTGTCAGAGGTAGGAATTCAACCCAACTCTTCCTTATTGAAAACATAGAATTCTATCCTCTGGGCCATGGTGTCTCTCATGAATTTTTTTTTTACAGTTTTGAGGTATTAAGAAGCAATAAATAAACAAACAAATAAATAGATGTCTATTAACCATATAGCATTGTTATCTTTAATGATTAATGATTAGGTTGACCTATGGACAATTCAAGTATTGGAAAATCAGAATAGCAATGTGCAGAACTGCCTCTAGTTTTATGTGTGACAGAAGGGAAAGAAACCTTTGCAAGTGTCTTTTTATTCTTAAATATACTGTTTTCAACTGCCTGAATATGAGAATCTTCTCCAAATTGGCTCTGCTCTTAGTATACTGGCAAAAATTTCCAGATGCCCTTGGCTCTCATACTGTCTTTCTCTATCCTATGTGCTTTGCTCCCCTGTGCTAGAGGCATCTTCTGAACAGGATCTGGGTCAGTGAGAGGAGGTGAATGTTGGGAATAGAAAAGAGAAATTATAGCCTTAAGGATAACAATCACAAAATGTAACTGTTACTTGAGAAATTTCCTAGAATAGACTTGTCTGTGTAGGAAGAACTAAATTAAATTCAAATTACATACAAATATATATGTGGCCCCCTAACTGGAATGTCCCTAGAAAATGTTCTCGTAGAAATCAGTTTTAACATATAGACTATTGATAAGAAGTGAAAGTATTAGACTTTTCATTCCTGTCTAGCAAATCACATCCCTGCTGCCTATTTCCCAATTTATTTAAGAAAACAAAACCAAAAAAACCACACAAAAACAATCCTCTCTTTCCACCAATTACGTCATTTAACTGAAAGTGAAACTTAGTATATTTCTGACCAAAAAAAAAAAAAAAGGTAGGTACCCATCCTAGTGGATGTGTTTTCTTGTCTCAGTCTACTTGTTTGGATTTAAATACACTTAAAGACATTTTTGCCTGTAACATGAAGTGAATTCCTTGCATCAGTTGGAATGGGCAATATACTACTTCCTGAATTCTCTGCATTGCCATGTAAATGACTGTAACAATTTTCAAGTGTAGCTTGTATGTGTGTGTGTGTGTGTGTGTGTGCACATATGGGTGTCTGTATGTATGTATATGTATAATATGCATTTGTGTATATTTAATAGAATATCTAATGGCTTGGAAATTAGTGTACCAGGAGTGTGGTAGACATAGAATAAATATTAGATGTACTTTGAATGGCCTGAATAAAAGTTTTTGTTTAATTATTATGATACATTATTTAGAAGAGGCTCCAATCACATGTCAACAAGGCATGCTCCTTAAATGTTAGGAAGGAAGGAGGGATGAAAAAAGGAAGGAAAGAAGAAAAAAGATGAGGGAAGGAGGGAAAGAAGTAGAGAAAAGCAGTTAAGAACTTACTATGTGCCAAACTCTGTATTAAATGCTGGAGAAGATACAAATACCAAAATAAACACATTCTCTGCCCTCAAAGCATTCATATTTTAGTACAAGAAACAATGCACAAAAATGGCCAGAAAGGGGCATTTTGGTTCAGAAAGTTTTGGGGAGTATGAGTGATACTATTAGAAAATTAATACACCTCAGTTAGGAACAATGTCAGAGACTATTTGATTATTTTCCATGGTTCCAGAACTGAGTGGATAGGAAAAGGTAGGGAAGGATAACCTAGTACCCTCTAAGTGATTGGAGATTAGGCCATAGAGAAGACGGAGAGAAGGGAGGAGAGTAAAGCAAGATCAAGGTATTTCCTAAAACAGTGTTCCAAGACATGCATTTGCCAATTAGGACACCACGGCTCCTGGGCATAATCTCTGGCCTAGGCATTGAGGATGCTGTTGTGGAGGTATTTAGAGAGTAGGGAGTAAATAAATATCATACTAATAAATGGCTGATGATACAAGTCAATTGAAATTTGAGTTACCTAGGTCAAATCACCAGCAAAATATCAGTATAGCTAACTGTAATCTCTGCTTCCCTATTATTTTGATTTAATGGTTTTACAACATAGACATTTGCCTAGAGATGCTATTAAGGCACTTGGCCTGGCTCTTCTCTACAAAATATGCACATTAAAAAAAAAAAAAGACCATTGGGAAGGGTCAATGGTACAGTGAATGGAGCATCGGTCTTGGAGTCAGGAGGACCTTAGTTCAAATTCGGCCTCAGACACTTAACACTTAGTAGGTGTGTGACCTTGGGCAAGTCAATTGCCCTACCTTCCCCCCTCAAAAAAGGAAAAATAAAAAAAAGACTATTAATTAACAACTTTCTAAAAAACAATCTCAGGCATATCAAAACTCAAGTCTGTGGTGTGAGTGTCTAAGAAGGGAATAATCTTCATGATTTGTTAGTTAATATTCTTCTCCATGAAATTGTACTTCCAGAGTATGTTCCCTTTGTTTATATTAATCCTCTGGTAGAGGATTTGTAAAGTTTACTCCAAAAAAAATCTAATTACATGAATCTTATTCTGGACAGAAGAAAAGTTATCAGAGTACGACAGTTACTGATTTTGAATTGTATATTAATTTGGCTCATCCTAGAAGAAAATATGTAGTTGCTGATATTTGAAAGTAGAAAAATCTAAAGTGATGATACTGATGAGTGGTTAGGATTATAAAAGATATTTTGTGTTCTGAATGAATTTTATGTGATTTTTTTTTGCTTTTGCTTCATATTGCAAAGACTTGTTTATAATCATATTTTTGTTAACCTAGACTAGCTTAATAAGCTTCATTGAGGATAACTATATAATTTCATGCATGAATTAACAAAATCTTATTTAAATAATACTTGTGATGGACCTGGATATGCTGATTACTAGATGCAATGCACACTGTTGAAAATCATGTGAAAATCTTCCAGATGGCATCTCTTTCAGTGTCAGTTCATTTCTCCACACTCAGAAAGGAAATCTAAATGTATAGCCTCATTAAGTCATAGAATCTTGGCATTTTTTTTGCCTCTTCCCAAAACTGGAAAAGGATAAGACCTTAATGATTAGCTAGTACGTATTCTTCATTTTATAGTTAAAGAAATTGAAGCCAACAGTGGTTAAATGCCTCTCCCAAAGTCACATTATTAACTATTAACATAGCCAGTACTAAATCCCAGGCCTTGGAGTCCTAGTTCAATGATCTTTTATTCCATCAAGTCAAGTAAAATTTAACTGACTTTTATTTTTATTCATTAAGCAGCGTCCATCTGCCAGGCACTGGGCTAAGCTCTGCTAATACAAAAAAAAAAAAAAAAAAAACAGCAAAAAAACCCAAACAAACAAAATTTAAAAATAACCCCTGCTATCAAGAAGCTCGTGGTCTAATGAGTGAGATAACATGCAAATAAGTATGTACAAACAAGATACAAAGTATGGAGTGTAGATAATTTAAAAAGAGAAGGGCATTAGCATTGCGGGAAGTTGGGAAGGAAGGCTTCTTGCAGAATGTAGGATTTTAGTTAAAATTTGAAGGAAGCCAAAGAATGTAGGAGCTGGAGATGAGAGGGAAATGCTAACTCAAATTGAGAAAGAGAGAGACAGAGAGAGACAGAGAGACAGAGAGAGAGATGGAGAGACAGAGAGACAGAGAGAGAGAGAGAGATCAGACAGATAAGGAGGGCAACCAGAAGAAAGAATTGTCATCAATCAAGAAACATTAACTACTATGTTTGATGTACTATGCAGTTTTGGGTATACAATGACAAAAGTGAAACAATCCCTAGAAGAGGATACATTTTATCTCTCCATCACACTTCTCTACTCCATTACTTCAGGGCAGTTAGGTGGCACAGTGGATAAAGTGCTGGGCCTGAAGTCAGGAAGACTCACTTTCTGGAGTTGAAATCTGGCCTCAGACACTCTCTAGCTATGTGACCATGGGCAAGTCACTTAACTCAATTTGCCCCAGTTTCATCATATGTATAATGAGCAGGAGAAGGAAATAGTAAACTGCTCCAGTGTCTTTGGCAAGAAAACTCTAAATGGGATCACGAAGAGTTAGACAACTGAAAAACAACTGAACAACAATTGTGTCACATTACACTTGTGTTTTTCAAGTGATATGTCTACGTTTTCTTCATTATGAATTTAAACGATTTGATTTAAAAGAGAGAAATATATAAAACTGAGGGATGGCCTATTTTTTCTGGTTTTAGAGTCTGGAAAAATTTCAAGTGTTAAAAAAAGAAAATTATAAATTATTTGCTTTATATACATTCATTAGCATCATAAAATTGCAGTACTTGATAATTTAATGGAATTTAAGTCTCTAACAGTTGTATTCCTCTTCTTTGTCTTCTAAAATTAGCCTTTTTATCAACCCCTATTCCACATGATACATTTTATTATAGGTCACTCTTCTCTTGCTGAGGGGGTTACCACAGAAACCAGCTACTCTAGAAATTACAATCTGACCAGTGTAATTTGCATAGGCATGTATGAATTTTAATTTGGGCCAGGTTTACAGCTTTTTCTCTATTTGTGTGCTGTGTCTTGTGTAACCATTCAGGGTATTCCTGAATGAGTTGGTCTGCTGTAAAAAGCCAACATAAGTAAAGTTGATTTATCTGCTTTTGGCCCTAATGTAACATTAGATCACTATTTTTAAAATTTTGGCATGCTGGAAAACGTTCTTAAAGTCCTGTATACCATAACTAGCTATAAAACTCTAACTGATTGACATTTTTGCTTTCTTTCATCCAGCTCTGTGTGGAGGCTACATTCATGGGAAGAGTGGAACTGTACTTTCACCAGGGTTTCCTGATTTCTATCCAAACTCTCTGAATTGTACTTGGACTATTGAAGTGTCTCATGGAAAGGGTAAGAATGAAATAGCGTCTTGCAAATATTAACAAAACCATGTACAAGATGAAAACATGCTGTGGGCAAAATGAAATAAAAGTGTTTGTTAATCTGTGAAATAAGGAGGCACTTCATTTCATTTCCTGTAATAAATATATTTCACTCACGGCTATTAGCTTTGTTTTGTTGTTTAAGCTTTATTTGCCTAAGCCTAGATAGGTGATAGATAGATAGATAGATAGATAGATAGAGGAAAGGGACACAGAGAAAGAGAGAGAGAAAGAGAGAGAGAGAGAGAGAGAGAGAGAGAGAGAGAGAGAGAGAGAATTATTCCTTCAATGATCAGTGCCTGAAGAAAGAGTGGATACTTTCTCTTTTCTGAAGTTGTCAGTTAGCTGAGATTCATGCAAATTAATAAGAGAGATTGAAGAAAAGAAATCTGCCTCACTAAAATGGAAAGGAAAATAGAAATGGGGCAGAAAAGAAATAGGTACAATGGTTAATTAAAGAATAATTCAATATCTACATTCAACAGAGCTAAATAATAGCTAAGCAGATCTAGCACTTTGCCTTTCACAGTGTTAGTCCTTTGTAAATATTTGAGAAGAATTGAATTAAATTGAGAAGTGTAAACTAAAAATCTTGCAATGACAAAGCAATCCAGGAGCTGTTGTCCTTTCTGAGAGATCATAAAGGAATAGCCTTAAAAATTCTCTTGATTTGGCTCAAAAATGTTAATAACTATCAAAGGATCCTCAGTGTTACATCATGCTATAGTGGGTACATATTGAAGGGTGAATATACCCTCGAGGAGAATGAAAACTATGCAGAAATGTTGAGATAAATGTATAAAGATTTTTTTTTAAAAACTCCAGATTTTTTTATTGCAATACTCTGATTTCTTCACATTTTTGTTTGGTTAAAAAAATGTTATTACATAATATGCAGTCATATAAAGTTATAATTTTTACTTTATTACAGAAAAACCATGGATATCTTTCATATATAACAACTGAAATCAGGCTTTTAAAATGGTTGTTCATTTAGTGATATGAATTTAAACTTTGGGGCCCCAAGGACAGGCTTCCAAATGGGCATCCTTAGATTTTCTTGCGTAAAAATTAAAAAGACATCTGTGTCCTCCTTTGACTTTTATCTCTCATCTGTTCCTCCGGAGAATTTAAATGTTCTCACATAGAGAAATACTCAAACTTATATTAGTTTTGTTGGTCTGTCAAAGGCTATGTGACTTATGATTTTAGTTTAACATCCTTCCACAATTCTTGACTCCCACAGATAAACTTGACTTTGGAAATGTGGAAATTTTTCTCACAATCAGTCACTACAATTAATATAGTATTGCCTTTTCCCTGATTCTTGAACTTTCAAGTTTACTTTTACATACTAAAGAAATATTTCACTTTGAAATCCCTGGTGTTACTCTAATAACCAAAGGAATTATTCATTAGAACATCATTCTTTCAGAGTGAGAAAATAACGCCAGTGTTGTTGAACCTATCCAGACCAAGTGGAAGGGGAGGACATCTGACAAAAATTGATTGCAGTGTTATTTTTTTCACTGTAAAAAGGAGGGTTCTGTGAAAGGTTTGTTTACCCTATGAGCAGAAACAGTGCCATGCACATCACTGACATAGATATTGATCATGACTAGCATGAAAGAGATTGAGAAGGGGAGAGGATAGAACAAGAGGAGAGGCAGGATTTCTTTTTTATTTTGTCTTTGTATCTATCTGTCAGCGCCTTTCAGAATGCCTTCCTTTTAGTAAGTGTTTAATAAATGTTTGATTGGTTTGGTTATATTGGGAATAGGAATAATCTCAGGATAGTAACACAATATGGTAAATTTTTCTTTCAAATTTCCTATATTATGCTAATGAATCAGCTAATGAGAAGCCAATTTAATTTCCCATTGCTACAGCCTGACAGCTTTGGTTCTGAGGGCTTAAAAGGGAGTGGAAGTTGTCTGTTGTTTCTTAATATGTTTTAAAGGGTTCTCAAGTGCATTTCTATATGCTTATGAGAACTACCAAGTTAATGTTTATTCAGTCTACCAACTAGAATTTTCCCATATGGTCAAACATGCCTTCTTCTTCTTAACGGAGAGGTGGTAAACTATAGATGTGGAATGAGGCTTACATTTTTAGATATGGCAGATAGGTTGATTTATTTTTATTTGTTTATTTATTTGTTATAAGAGACTAGCTTTGTTGGAGGTAGAGAGAGAGTCTGTGTTAGTTGCAGTGGTATTTTGAATAATGAAAAAAATGTCAAGAAAACATTTAAAAAATAAATAAGTTAATAAATATATTTTAAAAACAATCACTGAACAACTACATGGTACAGTTGATAAAATGTCGGGCCTGGAGTCAGGAAGACTCTTCTTCCCTAGTTCAAATCAGACCTCAGACACCTAGTAGCTGTGTGACCCTGAGCAAGTCACTTGACCCCACTTGCCCCACTTTCCTTATCTATAGAATGAGCAGAAGAAGGAAATGGCAAACCACTCCAGTTTATCTTTACCAACAAAATCCCAAGTGGGGTCACAGAGAGTTAGCTACAACTGAAATGACTGAACAACAAAAACAATTCTAATCATAATTTTCCCAGCCAGAATTACACCCCAGTTTTGTTTTGTTTTGTTTTGTTTTGTTTTGGTAAGGCACATTACTACGGTGTTTATTCTTCAGCCTAGATATAAGCAAGCAGCAACTCAATCAGTTAAATAAACATTTATTAATTACCTACTATGCGCTTTGCAAGCACTTTAGTAAGCTCTAGAGAAACACAAAAATGAAATATCCCCTGCACTAAAGGAGCTTTCATTGTACTGGGGACAAACAACATATATGTAGGTAAATGTGCATATATATGTATGCCTGTGTGAGTACACACATGAAAGGCACCATGCTACAAAGAAGTTAAAGAAATGCCCTGTATTTGTTCCTTGACTTCTCTCAATTTTTTCCCTTTGGTCCAAAAAGGTGTTCAAATGATTTTTCACACTTTTCACCTGGAAAGCTCTCATGATTACCTGCTGATTACAGAAGATGGAAGTTTCACAGAGCCTGTTGCCAGACTTACTGGTTCTGTGCTACCCCATACAATTAAAGCTGGTCTATTTGGAAACTTCACTGCACAGCTTCGGTTTATATCAGATTTCTCAATTTCTTATGAAGGCTTCAATATCACATTTTCAGGTAAGGTGAACTGTTCTCTGTCAACCTTTGGCCCTGAGGTTTTGTGGGTTGTCATCTCTGAGGATAATTGAAGTTGAAAAGACAACGATCAAGATGTGATAAGCATAGGTATAGAATAGTGGTGGCTACTACTAGAAATAGAAAGAACATTGGATTTAGAGTAAGATGATTGAATTTACTCTAAATTCCTACTGTGCATGAGGCATCATAGGCTAGGTACTGGGAGATATAGTCAAGCAATCAATCCATAAATATTTATTAAGCAATGTACTAGGCCCTGTGCCAAATGCTGGGAGTAGAAAAAGAGACAGTTCCTACCCTCAAGGAGCTTGCAATCTAATGAGACAACATGCAATATATATGTATGCATACATATATACACACATATACATATATATATATATATATATATATATATATATATGAACAAAGCAAGCTATATACAGGTTATATTGGAAATAATTGAAAAAGAGAAAACACTGCAATTAAAAGGGTTTAGCAAAGGCTTTCTATATAAGGTTTGATTTTAATTAATACATAAAGGAAGTCAGGGTGGTCAGTAGTTGGGGTTTAGGAGGGAGAATGTTCCAGGACAGACAGAGAAAATGCTTAGAGATGAGAGATGGAGTATCTTGTTTGTAGAATAGCCCGGTGACCAGCATCACTGGAAGAAAGAGTATATTTCAGGTAAAAAACAAAACTGGAAAGGTAGCAGAGGGCTAAGTTATGGCATACATTAGTGAAAACTAAGAAAAATCAAAGTAGTTTTAAGAGTAAGATTATGCTAGTAACTGAGATGATTAGTTATATAAAACGATTATATAAGACAGTTATATAAAACAATTGTTAACCATTAGAACAGTCCTACAGTGAAATGAATTTGAAATAGTGAGATCCCTGTCCCTGAAGTGTTCAATGAGAGCCTGGATAGTGATCTCTCTGAGTTGTTGACATATCTAGCAATAAGAATTTGTAAAACACTAATACTGTGCCAGTTACTATGCAGGGTGCTAGGGATATAAAACCAAACATGAAACATCCCTTGTCATCACACTGTTTGGGAAAAATAGCAATATAGTTACATATAACCGTAAATATAAAATATATACCAAATAAATGGAAGGTATTTTTTTTGGGGGGGGAGGGGAATCCAAGAGAAGATGACTGAACAGAGTTACAGTCATGACTGCTTGGAACCTAGAGCACAGTGCTATACTGTAGTTATAGTTAATTTCCTCATTTATGAAATGAGTTGGTTAGTCTGCAAGCCTTGAAGGTTCTTGCCAGATCTTACTTTCTATATATCATGTCATAATTTCATTTGCAATCATTGATAGATTGCTTTGAAAATGTGTTCTTCAGTTGTCCTTTATGCATGTTCTTTGTCCTTAAGTAGATGATAACAGAGAGCAAGGATCACCTCTTCCATCTCTTCCCTTATATTATAGAGTGGTTAAAAAAAAATCTTGGAGAAAAAAATGCCTTTGGTCTTTCAGGTGTAAAAACCCAATTTTCAGGTGGAATAATAATCACAAATTAAAAACAGAGGAATAATTAAATAGCCAGCATTTATGTGGTACTTCAAACTTTGCAGATTGTATTACAAATGTTATCTCATTTGATCTTCATTAAAACCTGTGAGATAAGTACTGTTATTATCTCCATTTTTAACAGACGAGGAACCTAAGGAATATAGAGGTTAAGTGACTTGACCAGAGTCACACAATGTAGAGTTAATATTTTTTTTAAATCCTGTCCTCTCTGGTTATGATAATGTTTAGCAATGAATGATATACTTACTGATGGATTTTTGTGGTTTTTTGGTTTTAATTAATCAAATGCTGTAAAAAGTCCCCTATTTTTGAATGCAAAAGAAAGAAAAATCCTATATATGCTTTGGAAAACTTCATAGTTGCATAGATACTCAAAGTGGACTATGAGAAAGCATAGGAAATGACATTTTAAATGGAAATAAAATTAGAAGAAAAGCCTTTTGAGCAATAATGACCACAGTGTTTCCAGCAGCCGAACTCTGAATGAAAGTAGTAGCCCACAAGTAAATCAAAACATATTGACACTATAATGAGTGATATTATACTGTTAGAGTTCTTTTTTTTTTCAAAACTGCTTGTTCACTTTTTATAATCTCAAACAAACAGAATGCCCTTTGTCAAAATGAGTAATTTTTATTGAAAATAATAATTTGGGATTTCTAAGAGCTAGAACAGCTTTTAGAACATAGAAAGCCAAAGTGATAGATATTAGAGAGAATGGTAACAGCATGTGCCACCTGTGCCATTTTTATAGGGTTGGGTTTGGTAGTGTGTGCCCCCTGAGATTTGAATATGTCTCTGAGATTTAAAGTCTGAAACTTAGAGTAGTTACTACCAGATGGTTGCATTGATTGAATGTGAAGTAGTGACCCAAAGGCTCCTAATTTATTTAGATATTTGAGAAATGAGGAAAGAATTCACTCATGCAATCCTTTTCTGAATTTTGAGGGATTGTCTTATGGAAGAGGGATCAGATTTCTTCTGCTTAGTCACAGAAGGCAGATGGTTAGATTTAAGTTTAACATAAGCAGAAAAAGAAAAAAAAAAACTTCAGAATTAAAACTATCAAAATGGAATGGGCTGCCACAAAGTTAGTAGGTTTTAGGCAAAAGTTGGTTGTGTGACCACCTGCAACAGAATACATAGGGATGATTCCTATTCAGACCTAACTTAGACTAAATGGCCTCTGTTTGCCCTTTCAGTTCTGAAATTCTGTAATAAAATGGTTTCTAAGGTAATTTCTAGCGCTAGATTCTATAACCTGATGAATTTGATTCTACTGACTCCATACTAATATTTTTACATTTGAGGCATTTTTGAGATGGCAAATATTTGCCATTTGTTTAATGATAGAATATTCTTTTTTTTTTTACCTGTTCAATATTGTTTTGTTTTGTTTTTTAAATAGTGTTTTTGTTGCTTTTGTGAGACTCTTTATTATGGATAGCCATGGTGTAATATAAATGGAACTAGATTTTGAATCAGAAAAACAGAGACCTAGTTTTGGCTTTGCATGTACAAGTTATGGAACCTTGGCAAGTCATTGAAACTCTGACCACAAAGGCAGGATAGCCTGGGTTCAAGTCTCACTTCTGACATAAAAGGTCATTTTTTAGGCAAATCACTTAATCTCTCATTGCCCCAAGATATTATTTAAGGGTAAAAATTGTGGAACTAGAACTTCAGAGCTTGAGTTAGGAAGACCTGAGTTCAAATACAGCCTCAGATACTTTCTAGCAATGTGACCCTGGACAAGTCACATAGTTGCTAAATGCCTGAGCTGTAAAATGGGATCATAACATTTTACTTCACAGGGTGCTTAATAAATGATTATTCCCTTCCCTTCCTCTAGAGAGGGTTTCTTCCTCAAAGAGACACAGTGGAAAGAATACTCACTCTGGAGTCTAAGGTCCTAGGTTCAAATCCTGTTTCTGATACTTAATATGTTGTTTGAGCCTGGATAAGTCACAACCTCCCTGAGCCTTGTCCTCCTATAAAATGAAAGTATTGAATGAGAAGGCCTTCTAGCTCTATATCTATGACCTTGTAAAAAATAGTTAATATAAACTGTATGTAACATCAATTGTTTTCAGATATATGAATGCCTTCTAGTTTGAATAGCTTATCTGTCTAGGCTCTTGGTTATAACTTTTTCAACAGGTTTTATTTAGCGCTCAATTTGGCAAAGGGTGGAGTGGGAAAGCATTGTGTTGTTGAATGGAATCACAACAGCATATTTGAATCCCAGCTGTGACACTCCCTTTGTGACTTTGGACTTTGCTTAATTTCTTTTAGCCTTTAGTTTCTTCATCTGTAAAAAATGTAATTGGAAAAGACTATACTATTATAGCATGATAGGATCACACATTTGAAGTTAGATACTCTCAAAAGTCCTTCTAGCTTTAGTAGTATTAGTCTATGAATTTCATCCCAGGCCTGTCAAGATTTTTGATTTAGCAGAGTTTAAATTAATGAGGTTTTATTGATCTTTATGCAATTCTGTGTCAATTGTTCAATGCCTTGTATAATACTTTATACTTGATGCATTCTTATCAATTTTCACCAAAGATAGTCAGCATTTATTGAATGCTACTATTTGCTGAGTGTGTTAATATCAAAGATTTTTTTCTAAAAGACTCTGCCATCCTTAAAAGGTTTAAATCTATATTGCAACATATAGCACATATTAAAAAGGAAGAGATAAAGTGACAAGGGTAAAAGGAAAGTGCATTCATATTACACACACACACACACACACACACACACAGTCACTAAAGTCTTAGTGCAGTTTTTAGCTACTAAAGTTTTAAATTAACTAAGACTTTTGGGATACCTCTGTATAATGTGTGTATGTATAAATATATTCAGCAGAATCTTTTTCAGAGCTCTGATATTATACAACACCAGCACACACTTTATCCAGATAGATTGTTTTTTTTTCTACATACAGTTTTTTTTTCAGGGTACATAAATTGGATTACAGTATATCTGAATTCATATAATTCTGAATGAATGAAAAAAAATAGTTATTAAGTGCACACCAAAATCTGATATGCTTTGGAGATTCCAATTAAAAAAAAAAAGTTGTCTCAATTCTCAAAGGGCTCACATTCTAATGGGGAAGAAAACACATAAAGAAGAATGGTGGCTAGGAAGGGGTAATAAATAAGCAGAAGATAAGGGAGGAAGATAAGATAAGGCCTTTCCCTGTACTGAGACTGTTTTTCGGAACCTCCCGAATCTGTATGAAGACACCTGTACCAAGATGTTGAATACTTCTTGGGACATAACAAGTAGTTCCTACCTTAAAATACTTCATTTTACATTATAAATAGTATATGTGTTTCTTCTAGAAGGTATCTCTTTCACAGGTTGTTTGCTCATCATCACATCATGCTAAAATGTTTTATACATGAAAGAGCAAAACAAAATCCCATTAAAGTTTTAATGTTAGAGGAAAATGAAATTTATTTTCAAGATGCTTTGAGACTTTGCAGTAGTTAAACTTGATTTATGTATGCCCTCCTTATGATACTGTATGGGACTAATTTTCCTTAATTATCACAGGATTTAAAGTTGGAGATTACATTAGAAATTATTTCCTTTACCTCTTTTTCCAGCCCTTAGCACAGTACCTGGCACAGAACAGGTGCTTTATAAATGTTTATTGCTTGATTGTCCAGATCCCTCATTTTTCAAAGGGGAAAAACTAAGAATGCAGAGATGTGAAGTGAACCAGGTATTCTGATGGCAAATCCAGGGTTTTCACTATGTCCAGTCTTTCATAATTTTAAGAGCAATTCTCAGAGGAGTGTATGCTGTTTTGAGCATGGCACTATTGCCTGAATAAGTATAAAACCCTTAAGATAAAGCTCCTTTGATGTAGTCATTCTTGATTAGGTATATGGGATGATGAGGGCCTTGCATTGGACTTCTGATTTCTTTGAAGTAAGAAAGAGGTTTCCCAGAGAAAACTCTCAGTTACCAATGGATATCTGGAACTGGACTGCAATTTATAGAGTCTTAGGACAATTGCCTAGGGCATCAAGAGATTAAATGACTTGCCCCAAGGTCACACAATCAATATATATAAGAAACCTGACTTGGACCCATGTCTCCTCCATTTGAAGCAAGCTTTCTTGCTGCCTCTCCGAACAAACTTTGTTGTTTATTTTTTAAAAAATCTCAATATTTCAGTCAATTCTTATGTTGAACAATAAGTATAACTAAGGATAGGTATTATACACTGAGTTCAAATAAATTTTATGGACTGAGTTCTGAAATTTTCTCTTTGTGAAAGTGTGAGGTATTTATTTCTGATTACTGTTAGTTTTGTTTCCTTTTCCCATATATTTTCTATTTCTCTTCTTGAAACAGAATATGACCTGGAACCATGTGATGATCCAGGTGTTCCTGCTTTCAGCCGAAGAATTGGTTTTCATTTCGGAGTTGGAGATTCTCTGACCTTTTCTTGCTTCCCAGGATATCGTTTGGAAGGTGCAACTAAACTTACCTGCCTGGGTGGGGGCCGTCGTGTGTGGAGTGCACCTCTGCCAAGGTGTGTGGGTAGGTGGTCACATGATTTCATTTCATTCATCCAATGGGGGGCAGGACATGGCATACATCAGGATAGTGAAATTGTAAGCAGGCCTCAGAGAGCTATAATTTCCATCTCTGAACTTATAAAGATGAAAGAAAAAAGTCAGAAAGTAAATTGACTTGTAAAATAATTTGTGAAAATAAAAAGACCAAAGCTGATAGATTCCTTAGGAATAGTGAAAGAGAATATTTAGAAGTCATGATGTTGGGGGTGGAAGGGAAGTTGTTCCTCTCTTTTTAGTTTAGTTCCTTGGCAAAACAATAGCTACATATGCCCAAATAGCAATGTCATGAGAGTTCAAAACAAGCTTATTTGCTGTAGTAGGTGATTTCATGTTATTTTAGTAGAACTAGGCATTATTATCAGATTCTTCTAGAAAATGATTTTTTTTTTTCTCTTTGTGGAAACAGAGCTATTGAGAGTTGTGTTGTGTGATGGACAGTGTGCACAACATAAGCTCTATGAGTGACATAGGATGACTAAGAGGTTTGCCATGGTGTAATGAAAAGAAAATAGATTTGAAGTTGGAGGACTGGGGTTTGAGTCCCAGCCTAGCTATTTATTACCTATTGGGCCTTAAACAAGTCCCTTCCTCACCCTGGATCTCAGTATCCCTGTATATAAGATGAAGAAGCTAAACTACATAATCTCTAAGGTCCCTGTTAGTCCTAAATTCTGTGATCTAAATGTCTCATGACCCAAAGAATATAACCTGCCCACAGCCAGTCCATAATACGTAGTTACAGAATCTGACACTTCGCTATTCTGAAAACATTTGCTTGGGGAGATGGGTTTTCTTTTAACTTTTGTGGAATTTTGGAGTTAAAGAAAAAATTAACAATGAATTAAAGGAGTATTAAAAAGAAAATGAATACAGATTTATGCTTTTTTAAATCAGAATCATCACAGTTCAGTATTTAAATGGATATGTGATCTCATCAGTCTGTGTATTCCTTCCAGTGACCCAGATCACCTTCTTCTCTTGGGTTCCTCTCGTCCATCTTGACCCACAAATCCTTCAATGGGATCCTAACAAGCTGAGAACTGTCCTATGAGTCTCTTGACATCCTGTAGATACTGGTTGAGCATACAAGCTGACCACTGGTTATCTTTTGCTTTTATGTGATAACTGGCCCACTAGTCCAATCACACATTTCTCTGATGATATAATTTATGTTACTTGTATCACTTAATTCTTGGTTGACTATGTGTTACAGTCTACTTAAGCAGACCATATGCTTCTCCATTTATCTTTTAATAACTTTCAATTTTAAGTTTTTCAAAACTATCATAGTATTAAATGAATAATCATATTCCTTGATAAAAAATAGTCCCATTTCCTAATTTAGAGAATTTCTTCTATGTGCATTATCATGTAGGAGAAAGATTACTGTATTTACAGCCAAAGGAGCTAGGTTCAAATCCCAGCTCTGCTGCCTACTACCTAGGTGAACTTGAAATTTCTTACCTTGCTATGTTTCACTTCCCTTAGCTATAAAATGAGAAAATTAAATTAGCTAATCTCTTAGGTTCCTACCAATTTTAACTCTAATGGCTTTGTACTTAACTCTAATATCTAGTCTCATCTTTATTTATACTATTCAAAAATATCCTAGAGACATCTCATTAGAAGCAGGATTTTCTCAATTTTTACTTTTGACCTACACAATTGTTTTCAAATAGGGACAGTGGTGCCTTTCCTGGTTCTCTTTTAAACTATCAAAATTTTTATCATTTTTTTTCAGGTTTCTTTCTACTTGGTTTTTAAGGAAGGCAAATTTAAATTTATTTAAATTAGTGAAACACTACTACAATGCCATGGTTCCTTTTTGCATCTCAGATTTTATAAGGGTTTAACAGGCTCTGTGACTAATTTTATAAAATATTCAAAGTTACAGCTGCAGACTTTTACTTATCCTGTTACATTAAGGAGTTCTCTCTAATGCATGGCATGATTACAAATTATCTGTTGGCAATTGAAGCTGAATCCAATCTTGTGTTTTATAAGCAATTTGGGATCGTTTTCTACTTTTCTTCTACCAGTATCCTCATCAGATACCTCCCTCATCTGGGCATGGAGAAATCCTAGGTCTTGTCAGTTTCTGCCAAAGCAGTGCAAACTACTGGAAGTCCTACCAAACTAAAGAGGATTTAATGCACTTCTGGCAGTGAACTTTGTCTTTTTCCAAGGACCAGACCACAGAAGTATAAAATGGCCATTTCCATGTTATTAATGTTATAGGACATAACAATTCATTAAGACTACTAGTATTACAGTTACTAAGGCATGGGATTTTGTACCTGAGTTGGTGAAAGGTATGCATACATGAATGATATTATGAGTGTTTACAATATGAACATATTTTATACTGTAGCTATTGTTTTAAAGTAAAATAAAGAAGTATTTTATCATTTAAATACTACATCCTGCATGATAATTTTTCCAAATATTGTACTTCAAAATTTTGTAATCAGAGTTAGTTTTACCGAAATAAGCTTTCAGATACATGGATAGTTTAGAAAATGAATTAACTGTTTCTGTTGTTTTATTCTTATTTCATTTTAATTAATTTGTCTCCATTACTGAACTTTAGGTGGTAATTTAATCCTGATATTTTATTAAAAGTAAAGTATGCTCTTTTAGTAAAGGACATTTGATTTATTTTAAATAACATTAAATTTGTTACTTTAAAAATACATCAAAAGGAATTATTGATAAAACTTTAAATATCACAAAGCTTGAAATATTTCAGAATCATAAATAGTGGTAAGCAGATGGATTTTTTTTAGAGTTAGAAAGGACCTTAGTAGTTATCGAGTAGTTATCTTTACATTTTACAAAGGAGGCAATTGATGCCCATAGAAGTTGAATAACTTCTCCAAGGTCACATTTTTCTCAACTATTAAATCTGAATTCAATTTATTTCCATTTGTCTTACCTAAATTTTTAGGGGATATAAAGTAAAAATAAAGTTCTAGATTTAGATCAACTGTTATTTTACTCATAAGCAAATCACTTAACCCCTTAAGCATGTTTCTTCATCAGTAACATGAGGGGGTTAAATTAATATTGGTAATCAAGTACGTACCTTTAAGCTCTTATACCAGTAATCAATTTAGCAGATACTTAACCCTTAGTAACTTAAGGCTAAGTATGGAAGTTGTGAGCTCTGTCTCCTCTTGCTGACTTAGCAGGAGGGTGTTGGCTGAGACAGGAGGCCAGTTTATGTATATAAGAAGAGTTCTAGAGACAGAGAGACAGAATCAGGAATCTTCCTCCTGGTGGCTCCTGTTGGAGGAAGCAGGATTGTCCCAGCATCTGGGAGCTGGGCTGCTGGACTAAAGACCTGAGTTGGAGTTCTCTTGAGAGAGAGAAACAGAAAGAGAGAGAAACAGAGAGAGAGAGAGAGAGAGAGAGAGAGAGAGAGAGAGAGAGAGAGAGAGAGAGAGAGAGTTTCTCTCCCAGCATCTGGAAGCTGATTGAGAACTGAGTTGGAGTTTTCTTCAGACCTGAATTAGATGAAGGCCTCCTGGAAAGCTGCCTGGAAGACTGAGATTCCTTCGAGGTCCTAGGGCCAGCTGAACTGCTGGAGGACTGAAGAAGCATGACCATGATTTGCCTTTGTTGGTTTGTGGCTTGGTGGAACTTTGAGTTCCCCACAACAGAAGTGGTGAAGGGTTTGAAATGTGCTGGACCCTGTGAACTTCAGTGTGTGCCAGGCACTGCCCGGAGAACTGGACAAGGACCAGGGAGCTGTCTACCACTGAGAACTGGACAAGGACCTTGGAGCTGTCTGCCCCTAAATCCAGGTGACTGTTTGGTAGATTCAGGTAGGAGCTGGGACCATGGAAGGGGATCCAGGCAATCTGAGAGACCACCCTGAGTCAAGATGAAGAAAAGGCCTCCCCTTGGATGCATGATGAAATTGAAGATATCGAGGGGTGGAGGGTTTGTGTAATTTTCTAATGACTATACTTAGTGATTAATGTTATTCAGTAATTGTTAATCTAGATTAGTGACTGATTAAGTTAATGGTTGCCCCATGAGTGCAAGATTGATTATTGTATTGTGAATTGATTGAATGATTAAGTAAGGAGGGTTTCCCCCTTAGGGAAACCAAATGATTATTCTTTTGTTCTAAATATTGTGGCCACTGTAGTGAAAACTGTGTGGCCATTCTAATGTTAAGCTGTTATGAACACTATATTGTGATTTTCTGTGAATGTTTGCCTTGATTTGTAATGGAATAAATGGAATGTTCACTATATTGTGTAATCTGAACCTTAAGAGCTATTCACAGTAGTATTCTTTTGGGATTCTGCTCATGCATGGCGTTACAGCTCTAAGATTTTGTTCACAATTATTTTGGAGAATATTTATTCCAGTTCCAAAAACATATTTATTTCCTGACAAGTACAATGATATTTTTTGGCTTAGAATGATTTCATTAAATGAAGTCCAACTTGTTGGATCTTGAGCACTTAAAATACTTGTAAATTTCTGAGTACTTTATGCTCTTCAGATGTATAGTCCTTGACTTACAGTAGATATTCAGTAATGAATAAATGAATCTTGAATGATTATTTCACAAAATTTTGGAATTTGCGGATGTAAATGACTTCAAAGACCATCTTAGTTACAACTCTTATCTGAGCTTATTGGTATATTGTACCTGCTACAAAATTCTGCAGTCAACTTTAATTCACTTTAAGACCTCTAGTGAATGAAATAATTCAGTGCAAAGTTATTCTATCCTACTTTTGGAAAGCTCTGTCAGCAAGTTTTTCCTTATATAGCAGCCTATCTGTGGCCACTTGCCCAACTAGGAATTCATACAGGTTGAGGTCTCCAGAAGACAGTTGATAGTAGGTAAGTCTCAGAATCATAATTCGTAGAACTGCTGCTTAGAGCCCACGCTGATGTGTTTACCATGAAAAATTGAGTGAACAAATCTAATCTGTTGTTTGCCTGTCTTTCTCAAAGAGGACCATGACATTAGGAAGGTGATGCCATGACTTGCAAGTGAATTGGTTTTAAATGAGGGAGGGCTTTGCAAAGTCACCAGCCTCACTTTCTCCTCCAGAGCCATCTAGGTCCAGTGGTGAGATTGGAGATGGCCCCCATGCAGTGGGAAATCTTGGCCTTTTTACTCTAAGGTCTTTTCTAAGTTCTAACTTTGACCTAAGCCACACCCATTCATTGATTAAGGCTAGGTAAGAAATGAGGCAGTGAATGGCCTCTTTTACCTAGTTTAAAAAAAAAAAATCAATCTGGGAAGGGAAGAGCTTCAGGGTTTCTGACCAAAACAGAAAAAAATTATATTTACATTCACACTGAGCCTTCAGGGCCCAAACGATGACCACTAAGTGGGGCTTGAGCTGGGACCTCTTATTGGCAAATCAATGAGAACTAAATTGAATTAAGTTTAAGGTATTGTCTCTAAGAAAGGAATCTAACTGGTAAAACCCAAGATATCTTGCTAGGTTTCAGCTATTAAAATTTACATTCCTTTGCACAGAACAGGTCAAGGTTTGCTACCTTATATGGAGAGAGGATGTAACAACAATGCAATATTCAGAATGCCCATGGTGACTATAAATATGCTGGTATAGTTGTGAATCACAAAATGTAACAGGATCTCCACATGGAGGACAGAGCCAAAGCATTTATTCAAATACCAGAAAGCTGAGTTCCATAACCAGAAAGTCAAAGTCATTACAGTAGCCACAAAGTTGGTACACGTAGTTAATGTAGTGAACACCCACATTCCCAAGCCTTCAAAACAAAACAGGCTCCCTCAGGCAAAGATCCTCCTCTCCTCACTCACGGTAGCTGCTCAGCCTCCATGCTGCTTGCTCCCAGCAGGTCTGGCTCCCAGCAGTTCTCATTCTCAGCAGAAGTCCTCAGCAGAAGTTCTGGCTGCCTCTCAGAAGAAGTTCTGCCACCACAAGTTCTGTTCTCCAAATCTCTTCCCTCTCCAGCCTGGGCCTCTCTTTATATATAGTATTAGCTCCTTCCTGCCCCACACCTTCCTGCTACGTAAGCAAGTTCATCCCACAAGTTCTGGGTTTTAATACTTGACACAATTATGAACTTAAATTAATTGCTAAGTACCTGTTAGCCTGCCAATACAAGGGACATAGAAGATCTTCAAATTCCATTACCATTACAGAGGGAGAGAGAGAGAGAGGGAGGGGGAGGGGAGGGGAAAGAAGAAAGGAAGGAAGGAAGTTTTATTGCCCAACTAGAACTGACCAGTTGGGTCCATAATGGGGCAGCTTGAATCAAAAAGTTACTAAGTGGCTGATGATGGATTTGAACTCAGATCTTACTGATTCCAGCTCAAAACTATCTCTACTATGCTATCTAGCTGCCTCTGAAAGGAAGAAAGAGCAGTCAATTTTTCCCTTGCTTGATTGTCAGGACTAACTTTAAGTACTTCTGACTCCTATATCCATTAAGATTTGGCTTAGCAATCTCTGAGACAGTAGTTCTTCTGGTTCTGTAGCCAGTTAAAAGATTCTGTTATCATATACTAAAAGTCCTTTAACTGTGTATGACCAGAAACCAGCTTCCCCCAAGTTTCCATGTGATTTCTTTGACTGAAACCAAGTAGGGAACATCTATCCATGCTCCAAAGACTTGCCTACCATAGGGCAGTTCACCTCCATTATAATTCCATCAAGCCTAAATCAGCTTCTTTACAACTTCTATCCAATGCTCCTAGGTCTATCCTCTTCAGTCAAGTAGTCAAAATCTAATGCCACATTAATGTCACAGCCCTTTAAATATTTGACAATGACTATTATGTTATCCGTAAGTTAATTTTCTAGGCTAAATATCTCCAGTTTCTTTACTTGAGCCTTATGTAATATAGTCTTCCATTCTGTTATGCTCCTTGTTGCCATCCTCAGGGAAACTTCATCATCCTTCCTATAATATGGCACCTAAAATGTTCACAACATACTCTAGATGTGATACAAGGATGGAGTACCACAGAACTCGTACTTAATTCTGTACAGTTAAAATAGTGGTAAAGTGTGTTTGCTTTGTTGATCTGTTTGTTTAAAGAATTCTCACTGCTTCCATTTTAGGTGCCCATTAAATTATAGTGGCTATCTTGTGCTTCCCATAATGATTTAATACTTACTAAAAATATCATCTTCTGAGTTGTTTGTTTTTATTAAGGATGAATTTCCATGTAGTTGGTAGATATCCATTTCATCTGTATCTATACTCCTTTAAAAATATTACTTTGGTAATCATGAGCTGACTGAAAGGTACTAATACCTTGGGTTATTTAAAAGTAGATACTTTTAAATGAACATATGATCATAGATTTAGAACTCAAATGGACGTTAGAAGTCATATAGACATATACAAATGTAAAATACTTCTATTTCTTTGCCCTTGAGCTGTTATAAATACTTATCCTGCTGACCTATGAGCTTCTAAT
The DNA here is from genome assembly GCA_028646515.1 of Pseudochirops corinnae. Taxonomy (NCBI): domain Eukaryota; kingdom Metazoa; phylum Chordata; class Mammalia; order Diprotodontia; family Pseudocheiridae; genus Pseudochirops; species Pseudochirops corinnae. Next base: position 145,716,474 of record CM053585.1, read on the forward strand.
ATAAACAAGTGCATTCTCTAGTTTTATTAAGGGAACTCATTGTAAAGAAAAGGCATTATAAGAATGCTTTGTTAAAAAACAGCCCAACTGTTACAAGGATGCTATTATTATTAATTATTCATAGAGTATACTTGGTATCACACAGGGCAGAAAAGAAGACACATTTCTTTCCCTGGGGTTTTACAATCTATGTTATACTAGTAAGCAATTTGTACATAAAAACCCAGCTCTGTGATTTAAATTCTGGTAATATGTCTGGGTGCATAGATAGATAGTTAGATAGAGAGATAGAGAGGTAGAGCAATCTTTGTTGAGATTGGAGAATATTTTATAGCAATGGAAGACTTCTAGAGGAAGCAAATATCTCAAAAAATGCAATTTGGAAAAATGCAGAAAATGAGAAAGCAAGGAGTATTGGGATGATGGTATATCTGAGAAAACTAGTCAATCAAGCGTTGTTTGTGTAGAGAAAAGAAGCTGGGCAGGAGTCAGGGAACATGGTTCTAATCCAAGTATGACACTTACTATTGAAGCAAGCTTCTTGACTTCTCTAAGGTTGTTCCCTCATTTGTAAAATGGGGTTACTAATACTTGTAATGCCTTTCTCAGAAGATCATTGTGAAGAAGGCACACTATAAACTTTAAGATGGTGCATAAATGTGTTTCCTACACTAGGAGGAGAATGATAGAAGCTGTGAATAGTGAGAACAGAAAGGACAGAAGAATTAACAGTAGAAGAAAAGGATTTGAACCATTGCTCCAATTTTTATCTATGACTTTGAACCAGTCCTTGAGTGTCCTAGGCTCAAATTTCTCCTCAAATGAGGGAATAGTACTAAATGCCATCTAAAACCACTTCTTCTAGCACTAATCTTGTGCTTCTACAGGATTTGATCAATAAAAGAATGATAAATCAATTAGCAAGCATTTATTAAACACCTACTGTGTGCCAATGATTGTTATTGACCTCAAGGAGCTATGTTCTATTAGTGGAGAGAACATGTACATAAATAAACACAAATACATTTAATTATAATGATAACAACAATATCTAGAATTTATATAGCACTTTAAGGTTTACGGAATGCTTTACATGTGTTATTTCATTTGATCTTCACAACAACCCTATGACGTAGGCATTAAAATCCATTTTATAGATGAGGAAGTCAGGGTATAAAAGTTAAGAGATTTACCTTAGGTCACAAAGCTATTAAGTGTCTGAGGCAGGATCTGAACTTGCCTTCCTGACTCCCGGTTCCGCACCCTGTGTTTTGTGTCACCTAGCTAACTAGGTATGTACATATATGTACATACACATATGCACACAAATATATACACATACATATATTAACTATAGACACATAGAAAATATCAGGATTTTTTAAAAATTTAGAATGTAGTTTTAGACAGTTTTGAAGAAAACACAAGGGGCTGATTCTTAGAGACCAGAGTAAAAATGGAATGCATTCCAGACTCAGGGCAGGGCAGTATAAAAGCACAGAGATGGAAGAAGTGGCATTATATTTAAGGAATAGCAGGACAAGAGAAAAAACACGAGCATCTTCCTTAACATCCAACTCCATCTTTTCAAAACGATAGCCATTTTCCCAAAAAAGTTATTCCCAAGATCCAGAACTCCTATCTCTAGAAGAGAAGACACCCTCCTTCCTACTGAGTGAACAAGAGAAGTTTATATGCGTAGCAGTGGAGTGGTAGCTGGCAGAGACAGCAAGCAGCAGAAGTGATGGTCAGAAATTTCATTCTCCTTTACAGTTACCCTATAACTCGTGCAGGCAGGGGATTTGAAGTACCAGCTGGGATTTAAGGCCTTAATTATGATTATGAGTAAAGAAACTCTAGCTTCACACCTGAGAAGAAAATTGTTTTGTACTGAACAGGGGAATCTCTTCATCACTTCTTTGTCCCAGGTCCCTGGAATCCAATCATAAACCATGCTCTGTCTCCACTTATCCAGCAAGTGTTAGCGGAAGATCAGGTGATGCTTATGAAAGCAAGACAACATGTTTCAGGATTTAGAGAATTCTTTTTTCCTTCCTTTGTCCCAACCTCACAGATGGTTGATGTATTATTTAGTGTTTAACTCGAGCTGCTGTACTGACATGACGGTATCTAGTGCAGGGGGAAAAGTGGCTGTAATATAATTATGACATTTAATTACATACACCAGCCTGACATACATTTAGCCATTATAACTTTCAAAGAGGCCCTTATAATAAACATTGATAGTTATAGGAAGGTAACTTAATGAGCAGGAAGAATCTTTTTATTTGCTAAACAAACAAACAGCAACAAAGATAAGGTCACAGAAAGTTCAGTAAAGCAGTTCTCTCAACTACACCACAAAAGTACAGGATGGTGCAAAAAGTCCCTGCTCTGCTACATAGTACCTTTATGTAGGAATTTGCTGGGAAATGTTTAACAACTTGTGGCAGCAAGCACCCTAGCATACCCAGGATGGCTGCTAGCAAAGGTTCTTAGATATGCTTTTCTAAAGGAAAGCAACTCAAAATGGGTTAACAACCTTACTTTAATCAAGCATATCATTTACCTAGTTCAGGGGGAAAAGTCAGCACCCTGAACTTCAGAGAATACAAAAGAAGTTACAAGCAGACAAAAAAAATACAGAGAAAAATATCAGCAGACAGGGCTTCCAGCTGTCTGACCATTACATCCATACCTAGTTAGTCACCAGAGAGGGAAGCACCAACATCTGGGTTTTCAAATCAATGGCTGCCCAGGGTCTCATCTGGCCAAATCACACAACTCTTCCCAAAGTGGGCCCCAAACAAAACCTCACATCAGGGTATATATAGCCTTGTCCTGGGTCAGAGAATGTCACAACCCTCTTGACCCACTGTCCAATCACAAAGTAACAAGGTGTGGGCATTTCTGAAAAACAAGCTTCCAGCCACAATCTCCATGTGACCACATTCAGCCTATTAGGGGGAAGGTTCTCAGATTCACTTAAGCCTATCAAGGGGCCAGGGGGCAGGGAAGATCTTCAGATTCCCATTACACAACTGGATGAGGATGATAGTGGGGAGTATCATAACACACTTTTAAGTTTAATCTGTATTAATAACATTTTCACCATCAGTTTCTTCAATCTAGACAATCAACAGGAACAAAAGTAAATCAAGCTCTGATTTGTAGTATTTGCTGATTTCTGAGGTGTAAAAACATTGAAAATTTAACAATCAGCTTTCCAAATATTCAGAGACTGGTTTCAGCAGGCTTCTCCATGTGCAGTCCTGGGTAAGCCATTTACAGAAGATCTGGACTTCTAGAGCTCAAAGCTAGAAAGATTTTGAGATCATCTAATTCAGGGGTCAGCAACTAAAAATGAAAAAATAATTCTTAACTTTCTGGAAACAGATGGTGGAATGTATTTGGCTTGCAGGCTATAGTTTGCTTATCTCTGATCTAGTTCAACTACTGACATTACAGATGGGGAAATTTGGGTGATTTATGTGCCATATTATACAGGTAAGGAAGTAGCTGATCCAGGATCTGAAACTGAGGCCTTCTCACTCCTTTCTGTACCACAATTTCCTAACTTGTAAAATGAGGCAATTAGAATAGATACTATCTAAAGTCTCTTCTTCTTTTATCATATCATGATTTATGGTTGATTCTTTTTTTTAAATCTGATCTATAGAACTCCTAATATTAGATGAAAATGAATTGTTGGGTATTCAATTTAAATTAATATTAATTGCATTTCCTTTAAAAATATTTTTCCCTTTATAAACTTTTATCCAATTCACAGAATGCCACTATTTATTCTTGGTACATAGCCTAAGGAGATAAACTGTTCTGTCTTTTTAGATGCAAGTTTTGCTTTCGTTTATTAGGAGTTTTGAAGAATAAACACAGTTGCTTAAGAAAAAAAGAAGTCAGATCCCACAAGGTCCATACATTGTCCTGTGTCCTAAACAGACAACACATTCTTTATTGGCTTTGCAGAAAAACACTGCAAGAAATCAAAATTAAAACAAGAATATTAAATAAATATTTTATTAAATAATAAAATTCAAATTGTTGTCTTTGTACAAAAATGTTGTTCTAGACAGCATTCTTATTCTGTGTGTGTACAATTGAACCCTTGAGTGAGTAAACTAGAATCCTTGCCACATTATGTTAGAACAATACCGTCATTTGTAAGTAGGGCCAATGCTGACAAGACCTCTCTGACACATTTTTATGTGCCTGTTGGTCTGGCTGGACCACCTTTGTTCAAATAATCTCTACCTTTGTTTCTAATTATTAAGCAACAAACAAAATCAAGTCATAGAACATATTTAGGCAATGAAAATATAGTGGAGAGTAATTATTTCCTCAGGAAGGCTTTTGCTTGGAGTACTACTAGTTGAAAATTACCTGAAAATTTAAGAATAGAAAACACCGTGCCACTTAACTGAAAAGAAATATAAATTAATTTAATTATTAGACTTCCCTAGTGACCCTGTTTCCCAATCAGGAAGTTCAAGTCAGCAACCTTTTTTTAAGGATCTGTGATGTCTATGTAGTAAGTGGAGAGAGAGTCCACCTCAGGGTCAAGAAGATCTAATTCAAGCCCTAGTTTCAAAACATTGGCTTTGTGATCCTGAGCAAATCAATTAACCTCTTGCTGTCTCAGGCAGCTCTTAAAAACTGTAAATTATAGAGATTGGCAGAGAATGTTTCTTCACCTGAAATTTCCTAAACCAACTCAAATTTGGTTTGTGTACACATATACATACATGTATAGGTTTTTGTATATATAAGTATGTATGTCTGTCTCTATACACACGTGTGTTCATGCATATATGTATTTATATATGTATAAGTATGTTTGAGTGTGTATATGCACACGTGTATTTCTACAAGGATTATGCTTTTCTGGGTAAAAACGGAAATGAAAACTTTCCTTCCATTTAAAAAATGATGTCATGATATTTCATTTCTTATGGTAACTTTTCTCTATGCTTGCAGTTCCATCAGATTGTGTCATCTTGTTAGCATTTTGAGCAAAACTTCCACTTCTCTCTTTTGTTAAAAAACAAGTAGTAGTGGGGTTGGGAATATAGAGAGGGGTAAGAAGTATCACATTTTTCAGAGGTAGAAAGGACCTAGGAAATCATCTTGTCCATCCTCTTCATTTTACAGATAAAAAAAAAAAAATAAACTGAGACACAGAAAGTTTAATTCACTTTCTAAAGCATAAGAGAATTGGAATCCAGTATCAAACTCTTTAACTCTAAATCCAGTGTCTTTTCCATTACACAAAGAGGAATTATGTTTAAAAGTTAACTTCAATGAAAATACTCAGTCAGGTATGAGATGAGTAAGATAACCCCTGAGATCTCTTTCAACATTCCCTTTGCTTTTTTTAAATATAAGTTTATTTTTAGTTTTCAACATTTACTTCTATAAGTTTTAAATTTTCTCTCCCCTCCCTTTTCTCCCTCCTCCCCAAGACAGCATGCAATCCAATATAGGCTCTACATATCCATTCCTATTAAACATCAACATGCTATTTTCTATTTTAAAAAATATTGCAAATATAATCAGAGAAACATGTAACAAATTTGAGGTAATCTATCTTAGCCTCCTCTATTTATACATGGAGAAACTAAGGTTTAAAAGGAGGAGTGACTTTCCAAGGTTACAAATGAATTTGTAGAGCTATTTTCATTTTCTCTTTAACTAAAGGCTGTTTAATAGACCTGGGAGCTATTTAAACATTCTTTTTTTTTTTCTCATGGAGAGGGAAGAGAGCAAAGCACTTACTGCCATTCAGTCCCCAAAATATAATGTAAATAAATGCTCTGCTATAATAGTTTAGAGTCAGAGAGTAAGTACTAAACATTTGAGGTCAGGACCAGAACGTAACAAAAAATAAGAAAAAACCTTTTCTTATCAGGAGACTTGTAGAACCCAAAGGTCTTTGGAGATCATTTAGACCAAATCCCATGTTGTAGGGTAAGACAAAAAGTGATTAAATGACTTAGCCAAAGTCAACACATGGTCAGTTTCAGAACCAGGTCTAGAACTCAGGTGTTGTTTTTCCTGCTATTGTACTCTTTTCTTTACACCATGAACCCTCCTAGGAATCAGGGAAAGGAAGGGATAAACAGAGATAAAAGCTTGGAAATTGTAAGAATGTAGGAGATTATCTGTGCTTAAATTAATATTTAAACTAGCATTATAGTCACCAGGGCTTTGATGATCCATAGTGCAGTAATGGGTTTATTAATTTAGAAATGCAGTGATACAGCAGAGGGTGACCATAAATTTGGAATAGTTATTTTATTATGTATCAAAATGGCTAATTCTTTCTTTGAATTCGTTTTTAATGTCCCATTTTCTTTAGCTGAATGTGGAGCAAGTGTTACTGGAAATGAAGGAACATTACTGTCTCCAAATTTTCCATCAAACTATGACAACAACCATGAGTGCATCTATAAAATTGAAACTGAAGCTGGAAAGGGAATTCATCTTAGAGCCCGAAGCTTTCAGCTCCATGAAGGAGACGTGCTCAAGGTAAATGGAAATTCAATTCAATGTCCTTTATCTTCTTTCTTTAAATATTTAACAGTATCTAGTTGTTTTTTAAAAAGCTATTGTAATTTCCTTTGAAAAGTTTTATCTAATAGAAAATCTGGGTGTCTGTGTAGCACCAATTCAATATGTATAGCACCTATGATCACAATAAACTGTGACTATAAGTATTGCATGACATTTGATCACAAAATATATCAATTTCTCCATATACAGGATAGAACTGAAGCATTTATGTAGCCACCAGAAAACCAAATCCCAAAACCAGTAAGCCAATTCCATCATAGTACCAAAGATTTTCAGAAGTCATAGTAATGCTGAGAGCCACAGCATCTTTCAGCCTTCCCACAAACCAATACAAGATCAATATTTACTCACAAACCTATCTCCTTAATGAGTGTCCTCTCTCCCCCACTGTCTCACTAGCTCTGACCAGCTTGCTGTGGGCTCTGCTGTACCCTTCAGCAAATTCCCTCCGTCACAGGCTCCATGTGATTACATTCAGCCTATCTGGGGACAGAGTTTACTTTCAAAGCAGGGGAGGTCTTCAAACTCCCCCATAGGTCTATTAAGGGGCAGGGAAGATCTTCAAATTCCCATTCCCATTACAGTCCTAAACCACTTCTGTTTATATTCTGGATAAATAGGACTTTTACTTTTAAAAGGGTGCTACATATTTTCTCTTTCCTTTCCTATTTGGTTCCAGGCTTTCCTATTTATTCTCACAGCCACTCAATGTTCACATATTAAATGGGCATTTTCTAAAAGCTCCATTTCCATTGGAAATAACTCAACTTTGTAACCTTTCTCACCCTAACCTCCCTTTCTGTGGTTCTTGCTTTTGAGTCTGATGTCATACTACCCCCTAATTTGCATATTCTAGACTTCAACCAAACCATTGATCATCCTTCAAATACATTTTGTGCTTTTCCCATTTCTGTTTTCAGATTGTTCCCTTTCCTTGCAATATCTTTCCCCCTTGACCCCATCATTTCTTCTTTTTGATAATTAGTTCATCTCCAAGACTCAGAACAAATGGCAAATGTTTATGAAGGCTTCTGGTGACCTGAACAGCTACAAGTCCATTCTTCCTCATTTCCTATACTATATTTAAGATAAAATATTATATCTTATATGTCTTTGTTATCTCTCTGGTACATTATAATTAATTGATACTTAAAAGAATTTTTTGAAAGAATCTCTGATTTGGTGAGATTTTAGGGTTTAAGCTCTAGGAATTGGTAAACTATGAAAAATGCACCAATAACAATGACAAGTTGCCAAAAAAAAAAAAAAGATGGAAAAACACAATAATGTTCCTGTTACCTTTCCATTTCTGAAAAATTCATAATGGAATTTGTCAGTGGAATTCTTGATCCTGTTAGAAGTCAAAAGCTATTCATGAACTAAAACATAATTCTTCCTTCTAGTTCTGTACTTAACAACTTTTCTTGTTCTATTTCACAATTTTGGAAGACATTTATTCCAGCAACAATCAGAATTATTCTAATATTCTTTCCAAATCTCATGCTGGCAATACTAAGGACTGTAATTAAGAAGTTATTTTCATGCCCTAAACCATCACAGTTCCCACTATCCTGGAGTTGAAAGACTCGTGCTAAGTATCTCTTGCCTGAATTCTTTGATAAGTATCTATTCACTGAATTCTTTGATAACCTAAAATTTGGAAGTCAATAAGAATTGAGAGAGAAATTTGAAGTAACTATTAACTGAATGCCAGAGCCAGGTGAGTGATTATAGGTGCCAAGAACAAAAGAGGGGTAATTATTAGTGGGGAATAACAAAAAGAAGGGACCTCTTCATATGTGACTGCATGTAGTTTTAACCCACTGATATTTAATAAATGTCCCCCCCAACAAACCCCACATATAGCTATTAGAAAACTGTCTTTAAACTAAAATATTTAGATGATTAACATAATCATTTTCTTTTAGAAATGCTGCCATGCTTCTATCTCTGTTTGGTCCATGTGATTTTCTTACGGTTCAGTGAAGTCTATTGCAAATGAAACTGTAATTTGTTTCGTATTTCATTGACTTGTTCAGAAAACACATTATATAAAATTCTAATCAGATATTAGAAGTCAATCAGTATATAATAAATAAATAAAGTAAACAATATCAGACACCTTCCATCCCATGATGTCTTTGACAAACTGCAGTAATTGCCTTGCAGAAGGAAATCAAGAAGCTTCAGGTCTCCCTTGTTGCTCCCATAGAGACCTTCAAACTATTCACCCAGGGCTTTGTTTACATAAAGTAAAACATCTCAGTAAATGAATACGGAGTCCATTCTGGTAATATAGAGATTCATAGCTGTGGGCTGATCTCTCCTAAGTTTGCCTCATGTTAGATGCACTTTAACTTTGGAGTGTTCATACCTTTGCTTTGTAATCATCATTGTGACTGTGGCTCCCGAGCCATTGTACCTGTATCCCCAGTATCTGTTCTTTATGTTGCACACCCTTTAGCTGCATCTTTGTTCTTATCATACCATAGAAATCTGAGGGGAATTTCCCCATAGATCAGAAGTGCCTGGCTGCTTCCATTCTTTCAATTCTGCCAGGAGGAAAAGGGTGTGCAGGGGTGCAGCACCTTTTCTGCTTTCTTTTTAATCATCTTCTCATGAAGAGTTGGGAAGAACTGAAATAACTGTACAATAACAAAAAGTATATAGACTTTGAAGAAAGATACATTTTAGTTCAATGTAAATGAAAAGTTTTTACAAATTAGAGTTGTCTAAATATGACACTGGCCACTCCACAAAATAGAAAGCAACCTGTAAACATAAGTAGGGACTGAATTTGATATTATATTATGATGTGATATTTATATATTATATTGTATCATATCATATCATATCATATTATATTATGTTATGTTATGCTATGTTATGTTATGCTGTGCTATGTTATATTATATTAATTTTTAAAAATCATGCCTTGAGAGTTTGAACTAGGCTATTTCTAAGTCCCCTTCCAAATCTAAGACTTCATCATTTCAAGTGATGATGCCTCATGAACTTTTCCCCCAAATCACCAGAATGTGGAAACCATTAGGAAAGATGTTTCTGTGGTACCTTGTGAATTTATAATTATCTAGGGGCTTTTTTGTTTGTTTTCTCATTTGAACCAGACCTGTGATTTTATTGGTATGAAACTCCCAGTGAGGAAACTGTCTCTAACAATGTGAAATGATAGCCTTAGAAAGTTGCTTGGGGCACAGCAAGTTTAGATGACTTTACTCAGGGTCACACAGCCAAACCATGTCCAAAGTCAACCCTTTTCTCTTCTATGGAGGCCAGTCTCTATCCATTATGTCAACTCAAACTACCATGTATAATTCTGGCCTGCAATCTTGGGCCTAGGGAGGCAGTTTATTATTGTAAAGGATTTGGAGTCAGAGAGGATAGGTTAGAATCCCAGTTCTTCCCATCACTTACCTGAATGATTTTGAGTAAGTTGCTACATCTGAGTTCCTTCTACTATAAAAATGAGAGTGTTTAAATAAATCTTTAAGAGAAAATATTTAGGGGGATAGCTTGCCGAGTGAAAAAAAGCACTGATTGGAATAAAAGGATGTAAATTCAAACCTTACTTCTGATGCTTACTATTTCTGTGACTTGATGAAAATCATTCCATTTCCCTCGGCCTCATGTTCCTCAGCTCTAAAATTAAGGGTTTTGTCTGTTTGTTTATTTTTTAACCTCTGTGGTCCTTTATTTCTAGATTAGTTGCTATGTTTCACTGGTGCCTCAGGGTAAAGCCAGCTACTTAGGGAAGTTCAGGTGTACATGTATAGGATCAGTTATCTGGATTCACATTTGGGATAATTAGGACATGTGTATGAGCTAACCCTTGACTTCTGGTGCCTAATTGCTGCTCCCTGGTGGTTTTAAGTATTGATTCATAATATAGCTTCTGGCACCAGGCTATGATCACCCAAGAATCTTCATACCATGTTACCATATTAAGGTTATATAGATTGAAAACCTGGACCAGTCTGCAAGTTCTGAAGGACTTGGAGGATAAGGATGAATGTTTCTGGCTATCCATTTCTCCAGGGACTGTCATCAATTACATAATGGATGCCCATAAGAAAACCCTCTTCTCTTCAGATCTGGATTACTCAGGGTAGCTTTAGGCCTTTTGGAACCTAACTAGAACAAAATATGAAAACACATTTCTAATATGGAAGTTTACCAGCTCTTGGTAAGTAGCAAGAAATACCTAAAGGGATTTGACTCAGTGTCATCCCATTCACACAAACATTAATCCTAATGTACTGAAATTGAATGAAATATAATAAACCCACATAAAATGTGTGTTGCCAGATATGCTTCTGAGTTTTATTCTTGGGGGAAAAAGAGAAGTATTTCTGTTTTCTTCTCTAGGTGTGGAGGGAAGTTCAAAATAAAACAGGAAAGGTGCCCTGGATCCATTCAGCCCCGGGGACGTTGACATGATTATGCCTATTTGGAAGAAGGAGCATTTCATCCTTTTTTGCTGAGAAAAGCTATATGCTCTCTAATTTTAACAGTCTCTCAATAGAATGCCACACATTTGTTGATAGCTTCAGAGAAGTCTTCTCCTCTCCTGTGGCTCCTTGTCAATGAAAGAGGCAAATCCATGGATAACCAGTTTCTACTTGGCACTGTCCCTTTGCCAATTACATGCAAAAAAATTACTAAATTTTGCCAAGATGTAAAGAGATATATTCTGGCAACAAAGATGCTTGCTAGTTTTAGCAGAAAAGTACCAAGCAAGCCATATAGCCCTGCCTGGATGCCTAAGGGAGCTTGGCATTAAAACTATCAGGATCTGAGTTTCAGAGTCTCCTTTTTCTTTTTGAGGATTCTGGATTTTATGTTTGATTGAATTGGGGGTCCAGAGTGTCATATTTTCAAATGCAATGAGGCTCTCAGTTAATCAGGGAAAATTGATATTTCATTCATTAAATTTAAAGATATGCTTAAAAATCATATACTTCCACTGAAATATGAAAGAAGTTTAAATTACTTTACCCCTATACCAGTTGTCCCAAAATTTCCCACACTTACAACGAGAGTCATCACATTAAGCAATTGAAATACCTGGTTCATAGTAAGCACTTAATAAATATTTATTGAGTTGACTTACTGACTCCTACTTTGTCTCATCTTCCTCCTTTCTATTAACCTTTCTCCTCTTCTTCCTCCATTCTTTCTTTTTTGTCCTTATTTATTTATTTAGATGTTATTGTTTTTTTGATAATGTGAGGGAGAATCTGTATGATTTCATTAGTGTGTAGAAAACTCCCTACAGATGGATAACTCACCTGAGACTTTTAGAAAATTTTCTGGATTGCTGAGAGAGGTTTGGTGACTTGCCTCCCGTTACAAAGCTGGCATATGTCAGAAGCACAACGACAGGGTTTGAACCAAAGTCTTCCTGATTTGGGGGCAGCTAGGCGGCACAGTGTATAAAGTGCTGGATCTGGAATCAGGAAGACCTGCGTTCAAATGTGATCTCAGACACTTACTAGCTGTGTGACCCTGGGCAAGTCACTTAACCCTGTTAGCCTCAGTTCCGCATCTGTAAAATAAACTGGAAATGGTAAACCATTCTAGTATCTTTGCCAAGAAAACTCTAAATGGGGTCACAGAGAGTCCAACACAACTGAAATAACTGAACAACAATTTCCTAACTTCAAGCTAAGACTATCAAGTACAGTAATCTTTCTCCCCTCCTCTTCACCATCATCAGCATTATCAGCATCATTTAAATATGTGATTAGGGTTGAAAAAGTAAAATTCACAGACACTAAAAAACTTAACAGTTTGAGAATGATGTTCAAATTTTACTTCCCTCAATGTATCTAGTCCAGAAATTGTTGATTCAGAGTCACTCATTTTTAGGTCCCTCTGTTATAATGACTTGCATTTTATCTAAATGCTTGGCCCAAGTATCGTCTGGAATAATAAAGTCAATTTGCTTTCAGGATAAAAGAAAACAGTCTTTTCACAGAGCCATTTTCTTTGGTCTTGTTTTTGTCAGGTCTGTCTCTTTTCATGCCCTCCATCTACTTGAACAATAGTCACCACAATTCTTCAGTATGATAAGCCAGCAACAAAGAATACAGTCAGCCATAAAAAATTTTTAAAAATGGGAAAAAAAACTGCTTTATCCATATAAGTAGTTGCATCATGAATCAATGTTGTGTAGAACATTTTAGGAAAAATAAAAGCTATGATGTTAAAAAGGTTTTATATGTCTGGGAATGGGGATCTGGCTAATTTAAACCTTATAATAGATACACAGATTCCATAGGGCACTATTTGTGGACATCATGGCCTTTAACATTTTACTCAGAAGGACAACAAATTTAGATTTGGAAAAATCCAAATCAATACTAATTTCACTACCACAGAACCAGCACAGTATACATAGTCAAAAGCATGTTCCCATTCTGTAACTTAGACATTTTAGAAGCAAAGTAGCAAATGTGGCTTATTTTAACCTAAATTCATCTTTTTCAGGAGACTTTCTACAATACATAAAGTTGAGTAGAGTTTATTTCAGAACAAAAGTGCATCTTTCCTTAACCTAGTACACAATGGTCTATTTCTTTTATTTAGAGACCAAGTTATGTCATGCTCAGGATCTGGGAAATGTGATAGGCTGGAATCAGTACTCCACTCTGCTTAGAAAACATTCATACAGAAGAAATGAAGCAAAGTTTTTTTTTTGCTTGTTTATTTTCTTGTCCCTCAATGGTGATTTCAGAGAAGAAATCCATGACTGAGTTGTCACAAGTCTTCTCCATCTTTCCTTCACTTGGGGGAGGAAAATAAGTAGGATTGAATGGGGGAGGGAGGCTGGAGGTGAAAAAAAGAATAAAATGAAAAATACTCAGAGGAAAAGCAATTATAGGAACTTAGCATTAGAACTGAAAAGCCCTTAGAGGTAATCTAGTTATCTCTTCATTTTATAGATGAGGAAATTGAGGCCCAGACACTCATGCAAGATCCAGAAGAAGCAAATGGCAAAACTAGAATTTACACTAGGGGTGGGTTTTGAAACAACGTCTTTGATTCCCCATCAAGCGTCCTTTCCGTTTAAGTACACAACTTTGATAAAATCTTAGATCGTAGACCCATGGGAAAATAACAATTTATCACTTTCATTCTAGTCAGATTTTCATAAACTACAAACATGCTGAATTCAAAATGACCTTCTGTCTTAGGCTGTTAAGAGAATATGTTTGCTTTTCAATGTAATAGCATATCTGGAACATGAACAAAAAAGTTGTTTGATGACTTCAAGACTTCAGTGTAACTCATTGATATCGTACTCTCTCCAAAAATGCAAATCACACTTTATCCTGTTCTCCTAGTATTGGCCTGATCCTATTATTCATGTCCTTTAATAAATTCATCACAGGGGGCTTTCCAAAAGTGATGGGTTCATTTTGGAGTTCTCTTGAATTGCATAGAGAGCAATGGATAATGGAGATAATGGAGATGCTTTGCAAACTTTAAAATGGCTATTTATGTAGATGCATATGTATGTGTGTGTGTGTGTTTTATTTTTTTCAGTCTCATTTTTCTATTTAAGATAGTGTGCACCATTTACTGAATAGTTTCTCATTGTAATTTAGTAAAGACTGAAAAGTGTTTGTTTTGAAGAACATTTGAATCTCTTATCATAAGTCCATGAAACAAAAAACAAAAGCAAATGAAAAGTGAGTTACAAGTTGTTGCTGTTTTTTTAATTAGGTTTTTGATGGAAAAGATAGTGCCTCACGCCCTCTGGGAGCCTTTTCTAAAAATGAACTGATGGGATTGATCCTCAATAGCACATCTAACCACTTGTGGATGGAATTCAATACAAATGGATCGGACACTGAGCAAGGATTTCAGCTAACCTACACAAGTAAGTGCCATATATTGAATATATTCTAAACTGTTTCATTGTAGTGGTCCATACCTGTGCTAGTTATTTGGCAGAATTAACAAAAAAATGAATAAAAAGAATTTGTTAATGGCCTCAGGAGTCAAATCACATTTTAATTCTGCACTCAGTTGAATTGGCAATGAATTTAAACATGTTAATAGAAGCAAATATTTTGTACTTTTGCACATTAGGGAAATATTAATACATTAGGACTAGAATGTCTTATACTATAAAAAGAGGCCAAACAATATATGGGTATGACTAGATTGCAGATCTTATATACAGACAGAGACTTTTTAGAGCAGTGGTTCCCAACCTTCCCAATGCTGCAACCCTTTAATACTCCTATGTGGGCGTATCTGCATGTGGGCAGATCTGCCTGGAGATGGATAAAGGAGCTGTGTCTCAGTTCCTAAGGCCATCAGAAATATGTGTTTTCCAATGGTCTTAGGTGACCCGTGACCCCTGTGAAAGGGTCATTCGACCCCCAAAGGGGTTGCGACCCATAGGTTGAGAACCACTGTTTTAGAGGATAAGAGATTTGGAATAAATGCTTGATATCAGCAATAAAAGTCAAAATGGCATTCCAGTAATTTACAAGAAAAATCAGATTTGAGGGGGGAAAAAAAAAAACTTTGAACAATATGGTAACAGTATTTCCACATTTTTTCTTTCAGAGGGAAACTGTGTCAGGATTTTCAGATATTACACATATGGATGATTAATTTGCAGGCCAGGGTTCAATCATTTTATTGAAATATTCAGATTTTGCAAATGCTAGATGCTTAGCTATGCTTAATATTATAAAGTAGAATATAAGCAATTATTTTAAATGTGTTTGTTGGATAACAAAATATTATAACTAGAATACTAAAATCTTTTATACAAATAAGAAACCTGAAACTCATTGAGGTTGAGTAATCTTCCCCTTTGTGGTCTCTGTGCCCCAAGAAGTCCCAGGGAACTTTATATCTACTGAAGTCATCAATCCAAAATAAGGCCTAGGCAAGCTCTAATCCCCTGAGGCTTTTTTTTTTTTTTTTTCCAAAATAAGGTCGGACATTTCTTTGTGCTTACATGGAGAAGAATGATGGAGAAGGTAACATGACCATAAGAGATCATAAATACCCAGCAGACTCCTTAACTGTATTTTTAAGCGTAGTTTTAACCTAGAGAAAAGAAACAAACAAACCAACATGACTTGCTGTTTCTTTGCTTTGGAGTTTATTGAATATGACAGTTGACAAAATAATCTCTTATGTATCTCAGGAGCTCCAAGTTGAGACAGAAACCTCATAATTTAGACAGAAGTCACCAGCTTCTTGTTCCCTTTAGCATTCATTGATATACCATTGATCCCTTTTCTACGGTTTCCCCTAATAACAATGTAGCACACATATAAGGATGGTATCATTGTTATCTTTTTCTAGCTGGTATTAATACTAATTAAGCTGAAAATGTGAACAAACTTTAAGCAACAGGAGAACTTTGTACTTAAATAATGCCCTCTTAGAAAGTGAGAAAGAGGAGTCAGGTACCAAATTGTCAGTAACTCATTCTAAAATGGAAAGTCAGCAACCACTTATAGCTTAGAAATCAGAGGCAGTTATAGTCCATGGAACTGTAGCAATAGCCCCACACCAGATACAGAAACTCAATTTTTAGTCTCTCAGTGTTTAATCTACCTGTTTCTTGACTCACGTCCCATACCAAAGGGAAAACTGACCACCTACCTGCCACACATGAATCTCATTCTAACTTTCCTATGTTTGCTCATGTTTGACAACGACTTAGAATTTTCCTCTCCCCTTCCTTCAAGGTGAAAGAAAAGCCATTGGCTTTTTCTTGGGGAAGTTATATGTTTCACTGTTACCAGTAGTTCACTTATCATTGCTGAAATCCTTACTTCTGTCCACAGAAAATGGTCTCCATATGCCTGATTATATATGTATCTACAAAATACAAATGCGTATGTATACAAAAAAATACAAAAGATTGATTGTGGGGAGCACTATTAATTAGTGGATGTTATAAAAGGCTTTATGCTGTAAGCTGAATTTGATCTGAGCCTTGAATAAAACTCAAGATTTTAAGAGGCACAGGTTAGGAGGAAGGGCATTCCAGGTATGGCAAAGCCAGTACAAAGGCACTTGATAGCCTGATTACACCTTGATAAACTAGGTAAAAATAAATTAAAACCTTGAAGACTAGGAGTGAGGAAGGGGGCAGTATCTGTGATGAGAAAATCATTACACTAAATGAAAATTATTTAATATTTAACTACAATTAATTTTTAATAAATTGATGTAAGATGTCATAATTGATAGAGTTCTAGATTCAGTGTCAGGAAGATCTGATTCAAGTCCTACATCAGACACATTTAATAACTGTATGATTATATAAGTCATTTAACCTCCATGAGTCTCCATATTCTCATCTGTAAAATCACATGCATGTGATCTGAACCCCAATACGTCATCATCCAAGCCCCATTCTCCATCCTCCACTACCCATTTTTTATTCCTATCTCTCCTAACCTTTTCACTCCAAATTCCCAACCAAACAATACCCACCCCTTCCACTGTGCCCTCTGAAATGTCTATGCCATTAGAATCAAATTTCCCTTTATGCTGAATCTTTTCTTCTCCTATTCCCTCCATTTTCTAGTAACTATTCACTGATGACCTACATAACATCCTTGACCACCCAATCCAGTACTAGCTATAGTTTTATTCATTCTCCAAAGCTCACTGGTTGAGGCAAAGGATTTGGAATACACCTAATCCCCATTGTTATTTCCAGGGTCACTCACATTTATTCAGTAACCTCTCCTCCTTCAAGGTCCATATAGTTCACATCTCTCACTCAATCAAAATAGTTGTAACTATTATCAACAGATATCCAGGTTACTTCCCTTCCTTTCTCAATAAATTTGATATCTAGCTCACAAAATTTCTCTCCTCAAATTCTTTTTCACATTAGGGGACTTCAAACTATTATTGACTCTCCTTCAAACATCATCATTATCTTCAATCTACTCCCTTCCCATTACTACTTCTCCACCTTACCTCATTCACACAGGGATGGTCATATCATAGATCTTGCCATTACCCAAAAATGTACCACATCCATGTTTAAGAATTCTGAATTCCTCTCATCTGACTTTTGACCTTTCCCTCTGACTTGTCTTACCAAGCCTTGATCTGTCCACACTGGGACACCTCATACCTCAATATTTCAGTTGTCTCTTAGGCCTTCACCCTTGCATTAGCCTTTCTTTCCTCTTTTCCTCATCTTGACCCTCTGGCAAACCAGTTCAGCACTACCTTATCCTCTTTTCTTGAGTCTCTAGCCTTATCCTGTCTCTGACTGCACCTTGTCAAGCCTCAGCCATGGACCTGCCTCTTTTAATCCTATACTTATGCTGGTGAATGAACGTGGAAAAAAATTATGCAACTATTTGTAGCACCAACCACACTGGCATGCCCAGGATGGCTGCTAGCACAGGTTCTTAGATCTGCTTTATAGGAAATATAGCTGTTCAAGGGGTAAGCAATCTTTTTTAATCGCATTCATTTGTTCAGGGGAAAAATCAGCACCCTGAACTTCAGAGAAAATACAAAGGAAATACAGAGAAAATACAAGCAGAGAAATAAAGACAAACAGACAGGACTTAATGTCTGAGAAATTAGCACAGATCAACAGGAAGATTGAACTCTCTGACCAAGGGTAATACATACCTAGTTACCAGAGAGAGAAGCACCAACATCTGAGTTTTTCAAAGTTGAAGGTTTCCTTAAGGTCTACCCAGAGTCTCATCTGGTCAAATCACAAGAGCATTTTTCCAATGAGTGAGCCCCAAAGTAATCACTAACCTCAGAGTATATATACTCTTTTTTAGAGCCAGAGGGTATCACAACCCTGGTGACTCAGTGCCTAATTAGAAATTAACAAAAGATGTGAAAGTCTTTCTGCAAGCAAGCCTCCCCTAAGCAAGCTTCCCTTAATGGGCTCCATGTGAGGCCTATTAATGGGTGGGGAAGATCTTATATCCCATTAAAATGACAACATTCTAGTTGGATCCACCACAACTTTATGTTATACAATCTCAAATGCGCATTCATTGACACTAGGTAATCTTTCTACACCTCCCTTACCAACTCACTATCCCATTCTCAATAACTGCTTTTCTAGACCTTCTCATGCCTCCTTAAACATCCCATGGCTTCCCCTTCCCCCGCCTTAAAGGCTGCTTCACATTTTATGGGGAAAAAAACAAAACAAAACAAAAACAAGGTATTCATTGTGGGCCTACTTCTTATTAAGACTAACCCCTTTACCTATAATCTTTATTATGATCAGTTGTTGGAGGAGAGCTTTAGTGGAGAAATCCACTGTGAGGATACTGGAGAAATATAACATAATATTTCATATTATTATTGAAATGTAGTATTATCCAGCAGATAGAGGGCTGGATTTAGTCAAGAAAACATTAGTTCAGGTGTTACCTATGGTCAGTCCAATGTGTTGGAGACCTTTATCTTATCCTCTTGTCATTGAATGGATAATAATTAATAGTAATAATAGTAATAATGTTTCTAGAGTGTTTTAAGGATTATAAATCATTTTACATGTTTTCTCATTTGATCTTCACAACAACCCTCTGAGGTTAGGACTATTATTATCCATATTTTACAGATGTAGGAATTGAATTGAAGAAGTTAAGTGACTTTGCCAGGGTCACATAGCTACTGAGTATCTGAGGCATGATCTGTGTTTAGTTCTCCCGGACTTCCAGGCCAGGACTCTCCCTATTTTGCTACCTAGATGCATCCATTCAACACTTCGCTCATGCTATAGGACCAGACCATTATTTTATCTCTAGTTAAATATTTCTTTAATTATATTCTTTATATAACTTCTATGTCATTCCTAATGCTTAATATGTTGCCATTTACTCAAGGCCTACCAAGAATCTCTTTATTGTTCTTGGATAAGCCTCCATTTTAATTTTAAAATGCATATATATGCACACACACACACACACAAAGATATATATGTGCATATATGTGGGTATAGACATATGGGCATGTATTTATGTACATATATAAATGTTTGTGTGTGTGAGAGCATATAAACCAAAGCAAAGAAATTAACTAACTGGCATGATCATAAAATTGTGAGCTAGAGTTATGAAAATCAGACTTATTAATTTGTAGTCATACCACATATTCACCCAAATGAGTAATCTAAAAAGTAGAATTACCAAGAATATAATCATCAAGACCAAATAGGCTATATCATCCAATTTGAAAATTAAAACTGAACAAATAGATATCAGTGTGGCACTGAGAAATTAGCTGTGCAACAAATGTGGGGATCAGAGGAAAGATACAGGGTATTGAGTGAGAAAACTATTGGAGACCCAGATATGCCATTAATTAGCTATCTAACTTTGAGTTACACATTTTCTCTCTCTAAGTGTCAGCTTCCCTATCTTTAAATAAAGGAAATGAGCTCTGATCTCTAAGATCTTTTCCAGTTCTAACATTCTGTGAAAGAGAGTTGATATTATCAAGGACCCTGTTTCATAATTCATCAAGGGCCAGGGCTGGAGGGAGGGGTGACATGTGTCTTCCTCACCTCTTTCATGACAATAACTGTTAGGGTTATCTCCATCTTCATATGGAAAGATACAATAAATTGACAGATGCCCAAGTTTGCCTAATAAAAAGTTGATAAATTATAGATTTTAAGTGGAATCTTCTAATCTAAAAATCATTTATTAAGCATTTCTAACTTGCAAAGCACTACACTAGATAGTCTGAATTCAAAACAAAACAAATAAAAAGATCTTCCCTCAAAGAGCTTATGTTCTGTTGGGAAAGAGAAATGTAAATAGGTATATACCAAGTAATTTGAGAAGGGAGAACACAATAACAACTAGCAGGATTAGGAAAGGTATATATGAAGAAGGCAAAGAATTCTAAGAAGAAGTACATTCTCAGAATGGTTAATAACCTGTGGAAAGGGCAGTAATAAAGCACCAAGTATGAGGAATAGCAAGTAAGACAGTTTAACTACAACATAAAATATGTGAAAGGAAATAATGTGAAATAAGCTTGGACAGGTAAGCTAGAGGCAAAATACAAGGGACTTTAACTGTGAAGTTTGTATTCTTAGGGAGTAAGTAACATGATCAGATGTATTTTAGAAAGATTGTTTTTGCAGCATTGTTGAGGATGTATTGAGTGAAAGAGAGATTACTGGACTCTGGGAACCCACTTAGGAGGTTGTTAATATAGCCCAGCAGAGAAGTAGTAGTAGCCATGTGAGTATAACAATTGAACCAATGGGATACATCTTTTTTTTTTTTTACAGTTCCTCTTTATTTTATTTTATTTTATTTTTTTATTGGTTTTTTTTAAACTTTTGTTTATTTTTTGGTTTACATCATTGATTTCCACAAGATTTTGAGTTATAAATTTTCTCCCCATCTTTCCCTTACCCACCACCCCAAAATAGTGATCCCACTGTACACCCCTTCCCCCAATCTGCTCTCTCCTATATCCTCCCCCATCATCCCTCTGACTTTCTGATAGGGTAAGATGGATCTCCCTATCCCAGTGCCTATGTATCTTATTTCCCAGTTGTATGTAAATAATAATAATATATACGTAGATATTTTTATCATTTGATTTTAGAACTTTAAATTCTGGGTTCTTTCCATTCCTCCTTTGTCACCCACCCCCACTGGAAAGTCAGGTAATTCAATACAGGCTGTATATGTGTGGTTACGCAGAACATCTCCACAGTGAGCATATTGTGTACCACTGATTATATTTCCCTCCTTCCTATCCCCCCCACCTTGTTCTGTTCTCTACTTTGTCCCTGTCCCTTTACTGAAGTGTGTGCTTCTAACATCCCTCCCCCCTCACCTTCCCCTCCCCTCCATCATCCTCATTCTCATCCCCTTCCCCTCTACTCTCCCATAGGACAAGACAATGGGATACATCTTGTAAAAGTAGAATCGAAGATTTAGAAGCTTAAAAGAGTATCAATTTATATCTCTTTATTTCAAAATAAGTGTTTTAAATAAGGATAGTTGGATTAGGAACTGATCTCTCTAGGCACTGAAAAAGTACTACAGGCATATTAATTACTTGGAGTTTAAAAAGTGAAAACACATACACACACACACACAGTCCTATAGAAACCTTTCCAGTGCAGTTGTTCCTTTTGTGAACTATTTCTTCAACGCTTCAATACATCTATGATCCTGTTGATTTTAGAAACACTACAGAGAATCTGACAGTGTCCCTCTACAAATATGTCAAATAAAAATGTTTTTATCTACATGAGGTTGTCTATTTCTGCCTCTAAAATTAAGCATCAACTGATGGTCTGTGGTAGTTAGGATCCTTTCATTTTGTTTTGCATTAGCAAAGGTTGGGGGAGCAGAGAGAGTAGGACAGGGGAAGGAGGATCTCCAATGACAACTGATTTCATAGCAGATTACAGTATTTTTGGTAGAGAAGAAAATTAAAGCCTAGAGAGTAATGAACTTACTGCTGCTGCCTTCTTGATTTCATTAATATATTGATATACTTCAAACCATACCAATATTAAAATCCCTGTTTTACATGAGAGAGTCTGGATGTTAAGTCTCACATTTAATGAACAATTTTAAACATATTCTGAACACTGACACTGTCACACTTTAAAACGAGAGTTAGGAATATTGTAAGCATTAAATTTGTGCAGGGCTGAAGACAATCAATTATCTGAAAATGATCTTTAAGGTGAAGAGTCTGGTAAATGAGAAGCTATAATTTCTTATTCCTTGTAATCACGACTGAAGGAGAAATAATACTGCCAAAATAGAATGATATTATCTCTTTTTCCTCCTCAAATATGTTGAGAGTCATGGTGCATCTTTCTGATAAGGATTCTTCTGGTTCTTTAAGCAGAAAGATTATAGATTTATGTATACTACATGTTCATTTTACAATTAATTACTTTCTTACCTGACAGTTTAATTTTTGAGGCTCTAGAATGCCATAGTAGAGTTCTACTTGATATTTTCTGGAAACTGGTTTTGTGTTCAAGGCATTTACTTATTTTCCAATGTCTAAGGTATGTAATTTGTAATATTTGTTGTATGGAAGGAAAAAGGCAACATGGTGTCTTACATAGAAGTTTTTGGGCCTGGAGTCCTAGGTTCCAGGGCATGTTTTTTCAGCCCATGTTTAATGAGTGACCATGGTCAAGTTCTGTAAGCTTTCAGCACCTCTTGCAAAGTTTTCTCGTGCCTCTTTTATGTGAGATAATTTACGCTATTCTATTTCTCCCTTTCTCCTCCCAATATAATTCCTCTCTCACCTCTTTGTTTTATTTTTTAGATATCATCCCTTCATATACAAAGTTTTCTAAGGCCTTAAGTTTTAGAGGAAAGTTACTGATTGCATTGCCGAGCATGTTTTGGGGAGGTTTTTTGGTTGTTTGTTTGTTTTGTTTTTGCACCAAGAATTCCCTACTGAGAAGAAAGTCTAAGAGGTCAAACCATAACAACAATGAAATAGATTAAATCAAACAAAGGACTTTTGGTGCCCTGTCTGGTTTAGGATATATCCACCTTTATGTTATATCAGGTTTTAGGGAAAGCCATTCATTGGCTGTATGGCCATGGGATACAAGAGTAAACAGGTAAGGATCTAGGTGGCAGTGACTAGAGCACCTGTGCCTGGAGTCAAGAAGATTTGAGTTCAAATCAAGAGCCTGTTACTTATTAGGTGTGCCCAGGTAACCCTGGGCAAGTCATGTAACCCTGTTGGCCTCCTCTCCTCATCTGTAAAATAAGCAGGAGAGAGAAATGGCAAATTACTCCAATATCTTTGCCAAGTAAACCCCAGATGGAGTCATGAAGGGTCAAATATGAATGAAAAACAAAAAAAAGCTCACACGTGATTATTTTAGGAGAAGGGAAAGAGTACCAACACGGGGGCTCAAGAATGACTTCTAGGAAAAGATGGAATGTGGGCTATGCCTAGAAGGAAACTGGTGGTTTTCAATGCAGAGTAAAGTAAGAGAACATTCCAGGGAAAGGTAACCGTAAAAGACAAAGGTAGTTGATGGGGAGCACGAGTATGGGGAAATTTGTCTGGAACATAGAGTGCGTGAAAAGTAGTAATATGAAATAAGCCTGGAAAGACAGACCATCTTGATTGTCAAAGCTTTCTTGGGGAGTTTGTACTTTATCCTGAGACAATAGGAATTACTCCAGTTTCTTGAACAAAGGAGTGACACAGAGGTTTTAGGAATTTTTTTAAAATTGGATAGGATGAATTGGAAAGGGATGGCACTGAACACAATAAGAGAAATGAGATGCTGAACAAACCAAAATAATTTTTATTTTACTAAGAATTAGGGTGATAGCTAGATGTATGGTGTTATTTCAAATTCTCCTCATATGATACTATTATTTTCTATTAGTTAATAAAATTCATGAAGCAATGTTTTTCTATTTTGATAACTATTATGCTCATTATGTTAAAAATGAGATTTTTTCCCATTCTTTGACAACCTAAAAATCACTTTATAGAGATGTTTAAAATAAGAGTGTTCTTTTTTTTCTTCTTGGATTCTGTCTTTACAGGAATATTGTTGTTTGGATTCTTTCCTTTTAGATAGCTCTTTAGAGAACTCTGTATTGTGCTTTTAGTCACAAGTCTTTGTAAAGGAACTCCCACAGAATTAAGGAGGTCTTGTTTAAAATAAAAAGTGAAGTCTGACAGTTTTGTTTAAAAATGAACACACTTGTGTTTTTCCTGATTTTTTAAACTCTTTCAGAAAAGCTTTCAGTTTATAATCATTCAGAGATGTATCAGCAGAAGTAAAAGTAAGATGAAACAAAACCATGATTTAGAGCATCAGCAGGATATATTTTTGTATGTATTGGAAAGTTTTCAGGGCCTGTGTGGTTTCATCTTTACTTCCTAGTCCCCTTCCCCAACCCTAATTAAAAGCTCACTTGCTGAGTTTCCTGCCCTGGTGGTTGAACGAGGATGGTACCACCTCGGGCATCCCCCTTAGCTGGACTTGCCTGCACTTTTCTCTCACCAGCAACAAGACAATATCCGCCAGCAGAGAATTGTTAGTCTAATGCATGACACACATGGCTTAAATTAATTTGTCAAGATGCGTAACCTTAGAAATGACCTTCTGTGAAAAAGGACAATTTTGCAAAAATTCACGAAGAGCCATGGTGAATGTGGCTCTAGTAAGATAGTATTTTAATAATAACTGTCATATTTACAGAACTTTAAGATGCTTTTGTAATGCCAGCTCTGTGATAAAGGTGGTGGAATTATTGATCCTATTTTACAGATAAAGAAACTGAGGCTTGTAAAGATTAAATTAATTGCTTACAAATGTGAGAGCCAGGAAGTGATTCTCAGACTAGGTAGGCCCAACATTTTTTTTCTACTAAATATTTTAGACTTTCATCATCTATAGTCTGTATATTACAATAGCTTCCTAACTAGTCTCTCTGCCTCAGGTCTCTCCACTCTTCTAAGACATCCTCCATAAGGCTGCCAATATCGCTAAAACGTAGATAGGTCTGACCTTGTCAGTGTGCTGCTCAGGAAGCTCCGGTAGTTCTCTGTTGCCTCCCAGATCAAATATGAAACTCCTAATTTGGTATTCAATACCCATAATGTGTAGTGCCAGTTTACCTTCCAAGGTTGAATACTCTATTTTACAGATAACAAAGAGGAGGTCAAAGAAAGAAAAAGACTTATTTAGGGTCACCCAGCCACCTAGTGGCATAGCAAGAATTTTGATACAGACCTCATGGCTCTCTGTCCAAGATTCTTTCCTCCACATTCTGTTACATATAATATTAATCTTATAATTATAATAATTTAATCAGGTTTCTCCTAACCCATAAACTCCCCAGAAATATAGCCCACATTCTATATACTTTGTAGGTCAGAATCCTTGCAAAATTATGATTAATAAGCTTCCACTTTTAAGTTTAGTAGAGTGCACAGTTCAAAAGAAAGGCATTGCAAAAAATCCTTCCTTAGGGCGTGCCATCCTCATAAGCCCTTCTTTTTTTGGATTTCATCTATAATTAATAAAGTCATTGAACTTCATTTTTTGAAAGAAAAAGTAACAAAAATGTTTTATCTTCATTGTCTAAACAGCTCAAGAAGCTTTATGCAAATATTTAACAATTAAGTAACAATCCAATATTACATTTGTGAAAAACTATACACGTGACTTATATCAAATTGCTTACTGTCTTATATCAAATTGCTTACTGTCTTAGAGCGGTGGAATGGAAGGAGGAGGGAGAAAATTTGGAACATAATTTTTTTAAATGAATGTTAAAATTCATCTTTACATATAATTGGAAAAAATAAAATACTATTTTAAAAGGTATTTAGTGAAATAGCATAATAATACTGTGATAGAATAAGTGATAGAATGCTCTTCCCCATAAACATTGAAGCTCATTCTTATGCTGATACATACACTTTCCACAGAAAGAATGAACTCACTTAGGAGGTGTTAAATAAAAATCCCTATGAACTGCTAAAAGGGAAGAAACCCCAAGTCCAAAAGGGGTGCCTGGAATGAACCAGAGACCATTCACAGTTTACAAAGATTATAACTACACCTATTGCCTGAGAAAACGCTTGCAAGCTGTAGCAATGGGACAATATTCACATCTGCTCAGAGGGGAATGGAAAAGGGTGAGGTATTGATACATGTTAGATGAGAAGTGAGGGTCTAAGGAGAAGATATCTGTAAATGCAGTAAATCAGAAAGCAGGAAGATTGCTGCTTTTCAGATAAATCAGGAACCAAGATGTCTGTTTCCCCTTGAATATGTCAGGAACTAAGAAGCTTGCTTTTCCCTCTGAGCTGGTCAAGCAAAACTGTTTTCAAAAACTCCAGTCATCTCTGAGTTCAGCTAAAGTTTACTTCACAAAGGATCACTGGTATGTTAAGCAGCCCTGGGAATCAGAAGTCCTGATTAGCTAGTTGTTAGGCTGTTCCATTGTCTGGTTCCCCTGTGAAAAAGGGAAACTCAAGAATATATATATATATATATATATATATATATATGCCACATGAGGCATACATAGGACTTCTCAAAAGCAATTCTATTGGTTTTCACATCACTTTTATTGTAAAAACAACATTACAAAGTAGGTAAGGATGGGTAATTTCCTCAACCTTAAACATGAGAAAATCTGAGGCTCATACAATTAGAGTGACTTGAGAACATCAACTAGAGTTAGTCAGGTTTTCTCACTTTAAAAAAATTTATTTTATTTTTTAATTTATAGAATAAAACACGTCCATGATATATAATAAAATTATCATGTAAATTTATTTTATTTTATTTTCCCTTTTTTCCTTTTTTTCCCCTGCATCCTAGAGTTGACTACCATTAGGCACAAATATGTATATATGTATAAAATCATTCAATACATACTTTTATTTATTATTTATGTCTCTGTATGCAGATAGCTCCTTCATAAGTCTTTTGCAGTTAATTTGGATATTTATAACAGTCAAAATGACTTATTCACTCAAAGTTGTTCTTAAATCATTATTGTTACTGTGTACAACATTCTCTTGGTTCTGCTCATTTTGATTCTCATTATTTCTTGAAAGTCTATTTATGTTTTTCTAAGATCATTGAGCTCATCATTTCTTAAAACATAGTAGTATTCCACCACAGTCATACATACTTTCTACTCCCACAAATGGCATTTTATTAATGCAAAGAGCAACACAAATTATTCAGATGGTGTTCACTTATAGGGAAGATCCTTGATGTCTTTCAGTCTCAGTGATGGGTTATTACATTCTTAAGTGGCATACCTATATATTTCTATCTTTAAAAAAAATCCTTCCTTAGGGCGTGCCATCCTCATAAGCCCTTCTTTTTTTGGATTTCATCTATAATTAATAAAGTCATTGAACTTCATTTTTTGAAAGAAAAAGTAACAAAAATGTTTTATCTTCATTGTCTAAACAGCTCAAGAAGCTTTATGCAAATATTTAACAATTAAGTAACAATCCAATATTACATTTGTGAAAAACTATACACGTGACTTATAATACAAGTAAAAATATGAAGAGACCCAATACAAAATGTATTTTAAAATATGTTTATATAAAAGTATTTCTATAAAAAATCATTTTAAAATATTACAAGTGGCCACTTACTGTGACCAGCACAGTTGTATGGCCTAGCAACCAGCTGAATAAAAGAGAGACAGGGATGTATTCAATACTCTGTTTATTACAGAACCATTTCATACAGAGCCAAGATACAAGAATATCATAAGGCTTATATTCCTTATAGCAGAAATTCTTAAATAACCAGAATGCAAGGACCCTCCTTTGGAACTGACCACTCCCTACCCCAGCTCAAGGCTAATTATTCATTAAGACTTTGTCCTAGGACCACA
This sequence comes from Pseudochirops corinnae, assembly GCA_028646515.1. NCBI lineage: Eukaryota > Metazoa > Chordata > Mammalia > Diprotodontia > Pseudocheiridae > Pseudochirops > Pseudochirops corinnae. The sequence continues at coordinate 145,744,487 of CM053585.1, forward strand.
TCCAGAGGCACAAACAAGCAGGGAGTCACAAATAAGACTTGCTAAATACTCTGAATTTTCTTTAGTTATTCATAGGACCAATGGAGGCATCCATCCAACAAGATTATGCTCCTCCTGCATATCTGCCTTGTGACCTCATAGAAGAGGGGAGCATTTCCTTACTGGGGCCAAGGGACCCCTGAAAGTCTAGTCTAATACAGCCTTTTCCTTTAAGTAGGAGGTCTCCTCTGCAATCATATACAGATATAATAAACTTGACATATTTCATGGTTCTATATGATCCATACAGACTTAAATACAGTTCTTTGCCTCTTTATACAATGCAATATAATAATCTAAGATAAAGTCATTAGAAAAATATGGACTTTTAAAAACTTATTTAGAATTCAGGTTGTAAATGCATAATCTAGATATTATGGAACACAGATTTTATTTGTACATATTTTTAAAATTCATAATGAAGTATTGGATATGGTACTTATTCTAGCTAAAATGGAAATGAATTTAATACCACCTTAGAGTGAAATAATATGTTATATGCTCTGCATGTATTTTGATGTACAGAATTTGATTCTGTGACCTAGGTAAAAATGTAAACAGTAGAAATCTGTAGGACATTGCCAGTTCTTAGGTCCTAGCAATTCAGAAACCTAACACTAAGCCCTTAACACATCTACTTTAGAGATTAGTGTATAGAAATCCCAAATATTTGATGGTCTAATAAGTGATACTGTAAACATGGTCAAAATCAACTACCTTGTAAAAACAAAATTCAAGTAATCATTGCATATTGGATTTAAAATGAGAATGATCAAATGATATTACTGTGGTCACTATATATGTAAAAATTTATTAAAAGCAGACCCCTACATAAAGATGGACTTGACTTTTGTAAAAATGTTCAGCTGCTCTTTGGTTTCATCTAGTAATACTGATAGGATCTGTAGATGCTGAATGTCTAGGTAAATTTAAAATATACTGGTGAAATGTGTCTCTCCTCTTTTCATTGCAAATTGCCTAAAAGGATAGTCAGCATTCTCTGATTAGGCTCTCTTAGCACTTATTCATTCTTCAACTCTTCTATCTCAGAAGGAAAAAAAAAGAGCCAGGTGTAGGTGTATTTCTCTAACTACAATTAGCTACAATTAATATGGTTTCTGCTTCTTGCCCCAGTACTGTAGTCTTTCTAGGAACAGCTAAGTGTAGCTTGTTGCTAGGTCTCCCACATGGACCATTGCTTGCCCCCTAAAAGCAGCAAGTTACATAAAGTATATTTATTACAAAATATATAAGGAATAGAAGTGAACAGGTAGGAAGTAACAAAAGTCACAATACCAACAGAAGTCTCAATAGTGTGAATGAATATAGGAACTTGAATAAAGTCAGTGTTTATGTTTCCTTTTGTGGCCTACTTCCCCTAGAGTCTTGGCACAAATCTTCTGGAATGGCCAATATACATTGCAGGTCTGATGATAAAAATGATAGTTCACTAGGAACTGAAGTTTTACAAAGAGTTTTATATGCATTATATCATTTGATCTTCATAATAAACAAATGAGAAAGATTCAGTTACATCATTCCTCTTTTGAAGAGGGAGAAGCTGAAATGAAAAGAGTTTAAATGAATTGCCCTGGGTTGCACAACTGATAAATGTCTAGGGCAGGATTCAAACCCAGATCTTCCTAATTCCAAATCCATCATCTCCTTCCACTATTACAGCATTCTGCCTCTTCAATAATAACATATGATTTGAATATCTCATAGGATTATTATGAATATGAATCAAATAACATATGAAAAAGAATTTTCTATACCATAAAATATTACATAAGTGTAAAATGTTATTTCAGTTATTGTTTTCTGTAATAGTTATTGTGAATAACTGGGTTGGAGTAGAAATACCTCCCAGTTGGAGTCAAGAGAGAACTGGTTGTGAAAACCAGTTGATTCTGAGTTACTGTGTAACATTCAGTGAGTCATTCACCCTCTCCAAGTTTCAATTTGTTTATCTGTAAAATGGGAATGAAAATGTTTGCACTATTTATTTCCCAGGATTTCTTGGAGAAAAGTGTTTTTGTACACTTTAAAATACTTATAAATATGAACTGCCACCTGACAATAGATTGTTGATTCAGAAAACAAGCCAGTTAGAGGTGGTTAAAACCAAAAGGAAGTTTTAGGGATCATTCAGAAATCAGTTATATCTTTAAAATAGGTGCAGGACTTCTAGTGAGAAACTCCATTCCAAATAAATTTACAGATGATATTGCCATGGTCAATAAATTAATGACTTTTTTTGAACCATTGGGTAAAGAGAGCATCTCTGCTTCTCTAGGTTCCTCCTTAGCCATCCAAAAGGCTCATTCAGTCAGTACCAATCAGGCTTACAACTTTTCCACATTAGATGGAACCAGCTAGAGCTTATATTGTTTCGGCCTTTATGAATTTTAGTTTAACTCATTGCTATGAAGAGGCATAGTTCAGGGTATTCTAATCAATTCAGTAGATAAACTTTGGCAGAAATGGCAGTAGGAGATGCCTTTGCTTTTGCCATAGTCAGAGTAGGATTATTAAAAACAAACAAAAACAGCTGTTCTGTAACTGAGCAGACTTCTGTCTTTGAAGAGTGACTGATATAGTTTGAATCCTGATGCTTTAAGAATTTGGTATGTATGGTGTTAGTTAATAGAAATTTTGAGGGAAAAATGAAGATCAATTAAAGGCTAAGGTTGATAATAGATGAAAAACTGAGTTTAAAAGTTAAATTCAGACTCAAAATAAAAAATTGGGTTGAATTGGAGTCAAGTTAAATACATACTGCAAATGCTGCAGAACTTCATGAAGAACTTGGAAACTCATTCATATTCAGTGACTTAGACACACAGGAATCCAGTGGCTTTGCCTTAGGCCATTTTGAGCACCTGAGCAAAATGAAAACAATGATGAATAGAAGCTGCCTATTGTGTTTTTTGGTAATTGTGTTATAAGACCTATTGAGTCTGAAACTGGTTAGAAACACAACACAACACAACATGTGTTATAGGGAACATAAGTGTCAGGATTTACTAGGAAATAACTTACTAGTTTGAATTAGGTTTTGGTTTTGTTTTTTTTATTTTGCTAAAACACATTTCAGACCTATGTCATATTGATTAGTTTCAGTTTCAAATCTAAATCACAGACAATAGAGTGGAGAAAGAATTCAGACAATTTTCCTGTATCCCAAGTGTTTGAAGAAGGGAGTGTTGATATTTCAATATTTTAGTCATTTATTATGTTCCCATAAGCAAAGCAATGCTTAATAAGATTACTGTGTATAAGTGCTATGAACGGATTACCGGTTTTCAGAGCTCTAAGCATAAAATAAAGATATGCAGCTGCTAAGGTAGGGTTAATTATTTAACATTTTAATCATTCAGAAATGTTAAAGGATAACTACATCATCAGCATGAATAGCAGCATTTCAGTGCAACAAACATTTTAAGCACCTACTATGTACAAGGTTATTGGCTTTTGTTGTTGTTTAGTGTTGACCACTAGAAAAGATTTGGTTAAAGAGACAAACAGATAGTAATGTAAAAATTACACTATTTATTCTTTATTGTTCCCTTAAGGATAGCATTACTTGGGCAAGGAGTCAAGCGTTAATTCTTGACTGATGAACAGAGAAATTATAAGACTTTTGTACATTTTTAGAACTATCCCAGTTCAGGATGACTATGTCACAAAACTTTATGACTTCCATTTGTTACGATCTATATGTGATACAGAGTTCCTTGATTTTAAATGCAAATTGACAACTACCAGAGCAGGGTCTATTTACATTTTATGGTCTCAGGATGTCTGTTTTGCTCTCATGTGGAGTAAGTCCCAAGATAAGGGGAACCTCACCTCTGGTCTTTGAAGTTGCAGACACAAGGAAAGGCATTTTTAATCAGAGCAGTTGGTTTGATTAAATCAGACTTTAGCTAAAATATGATATTAAATGATTATCATTAGTCATGTCTGACTCTTCATGACCCCATTTGAGGTTTTCTTGGCAAAGATATTTAAGTGATTTGCCACTCTATTCTCCAACTAATTTTATAGGTGAGGAAACTGAGGCAAATAGGGTGAAGTGACTTGCTCAGGGTCACACAACTAGTGAGTATCTGAGGTTGGATTTGAACTCAAGTCTTCCTGACCCAGGCCCAGCACTCTATCCACTGAGCCATATAGCTGCTGCAGATTAGAAGTTAGTTAATGGAAATACAAGAAAAACAAAACTATCTTTTTCCTCAAGGAGCTTATATTCTACGAATCATTTTTCATTTCCTAGCACATTAGATATTTAAAAGTATTAAATAGAGAATGCTGATCCATGTCAAGATACCCAGAAGCATCCCTCAAATAATATATTAGATATAGTCTCTTTAGAGGATTTATGTAAAGATGAAGTTTACACAGTAAGAGAAAGTGTCGATGAGTCATAATATGCACCTGTGAAGGGCATAGCCACCTCTCTAATTATAGAACAGTTGAAATATTGAAGTTTCTGAACACTCAAGTGACTGATATCAGAAACTTTGTTAGGAGGAGTCAAAATAGAAGGAATATGCTTTAATTTTTTTTAACCCTACCAATACTCTAATAGATAAATGAATCATAAAAAGGGAAATTATGAGGTTTATGAAATTTGGTTTTATGAAAATTTTTTTCACTTTAAAAAAGTATTTTCAACTCTGTTCCTTTAAATTATAATCTCTCATGATGTGTACAAAATGTGACTTGATTCATAAACATTTAATTTAGTAATTACATTGTATGTGTTAAGCTCTTCTTATGGGTTCTTTGAGATGCATATAAGAAAGGATTAGCATTTTTCATGTTCATTATGCAAGCAGTAAAGTAAGAAACAGTCATAATTCAATATATAAAATCTGCATTATTTAATGAATGAAAGTCTGTGATGAGATGAAGAAGCAAGATAAATTTATCTCTACTAAATTCTAGAGAAGTGACACTTTAAAACATTATCATTTGAAATATACCTGTGAAAGCAATACCACATTAAACTAGCACTTATTCATTCAAAAAATATGCATTATGCACAGGCATTGCAAAAATACTACATTGAGCTTATGTGAACAGATACAAAGTGAAGTAAACAGAACCAGGGGAATGTACAATGTGTACTACAATAAAATAAAAAAGGACACTAAAGAGAAGAATTCTGAATAGTTATAATAACCAATTTCGGTCCTTAGGAAAGATAATGAAATTTTCCTCAAGAATCTCATTCAAGAGGTGGGAGATTATGGTTATAGAATGTTGTATACGTATCATATCTATTCTTCTTTTCAAAGAATAGTTCAATTCAAGGTACCAGAAGGCTACACTGGAGAATGTCTTTGATGTAAAAAGAAAAAGCATCTTTTAAAGTTATTAAATATATATATGCACATAGAAATATATAGTACACATAATATAAATGTATGTTGTGTGCACATGCTCACATATTATTCTAGATTCTTTAACAGTCATGTACCTTAGTATGGATTCTTATCTCAAATCCTTTTCTATTTATCAACTATTTGAAAGCAAGTTTTGATGACAGGGAAGAAGATAAGATCACAAAAGTATGAGAGATGAGGAAGAAACTAGAAAAGGGTGTGGAAGAACAGTGAAGATATATTACTGATCTCAAAATATCTTTATAGCTAGCCAGGGGCCTCAAGCATTGTTGAAATATGTATATGTGTGGTGGTTGAAAGATTAAATGACTGAGAAGACAGAGGTTTGAGCTTCTGGGCATATCTGTTTATTAAGCAATGTATGCCAATTACCTAACAAATCAGAATGAGGCTCCTTCCTCAGCTTAGTAACGGATCCTGAATACAGGGAGAGACAGACTTTTATGTTAAAAACAATCAAATACAACCAATTAATTAAAAGAAAACAGTTAGGATACAACATTAGGTAATATGATTTCTAATTGGAGCAAAGATTAGGGATTTTCTAATTTGGGAGGGGGAAAATGAACAGGTACAACTTATTGAAATGTGAAAAAGAGGTATGACATATAAAAGGTTTGAGAGACATACTTCCTTGGCTAAGTAATCATTTTATTAATAATGCTAGCAGATAAATAATAAAAGGGGTCAGTGATGCCCTTGAATGCCAAAGATTCCTCATGAAATCCACTCAGTGCTTACATGCCCTTGGAAGAATGAGTGTTCCTAAAGTTGGCAGTTAACTCTGATTGGTTGACAATTAATTAGAAGAATCAATGTTATAATGAGAGGCGTGCTTATTCTAATGTCTTGGACAAAGAGATTTAGCTCCTATTCAGATTACCCCAGCCTAGAGCAAGAGTCTACTCTTCTTAGACCTGGCTGAGTGGAACACTGGGAGCCAGAATTCACTTTAGATTAAATTCTTTGTAAGGTTCTGTAGTTAAGTGGGATCTCCCATCCACGATCAAAAAGCAATCTCATCCATCAACAATGTCCTTCATTTCAATGCTCTGAACAACCTACAGGTTCTAATTCAGTAACTGATAATTAATATAAAAGAGAAGTAATCATTTTTCTAGGAGCTGCTCCACTTCCCTCAAATATCTATGAACAATCTAGGGAATGTGAAGACAATAACGTGTTAATCAGTACAGGACCAGTTTGGAGAAAAGACATGGATTGCTTGAGATAAATAATTGTGAGAAAACTCCTTGTACCAATCTTTGGGTCTGATTCGGTTTCTGATCAGCATAACCAAAGTCCTTAGTTTTTAAAGGACTCTAAACAGCAGGTAGAGATGGTCCAGCAGTTTTCTTCTACTTCTCACAGCTGAAAAAAAAGTTTATTCACAAGACAGAAGTTGGACTACACCTGTAACTGAATGGAAAAGGAATGGAGCTAGCTCCAGATTTGAGCCACAAAATGGAATCTAGTATGGTTCACTCAGTTCCCACAATTAACCACTTGCTATCCCTAAACCCCTCAATTCCCTCAGATATAGTATTATCTCAGGCATGACTAAATTAGGTGACAGATTAAATAGATAACTCTTGCACCTTCCTACAAAAGAAAAGAGAGAGTTTACTTATCCAAAGGTAAACCTAAAACCACTACTGTGTTGTAGGAGAAGTAACTGAGTCTTCCTTTCTGGACCTCTCAGTTCCCTTTCTGGGACAACTTCTGGGGTTTGCCATTCTCCATGATGTTCTTTCACCCCATTCCCTGGGTGCACAAGATGCTTGTTGAATAACTGTAGGTCTCCCTTCTACAATGTCTCACCCCAGAAATTCTTTCTTTGGCCCTACAACATTTTCTGTATTATTCTGTCCTGTCCCCAGTCTACTCCCTACTTAAAAAAAAGTCATATACAGAGGCAGCATTTGAATTCAGTTCATCTGACTCCAAATCCAATATTTTTCCCCCTATAGCATGCTACCTTCTGTAGGACTTTGGTGTAGAGTAATCAGTCTGACTATTACTTATTGGCAGATGCTAACAAATAGAAAACATGAGACTATCATTCATTAAATAATGATGAAGAAATTAAGGTCATGATTATAAATTAGGCTCCAATCAATCCAAAATATGTCATCCTTATAAGAAGACAGACAGACTAAAACTATGAGGTTTCTATACATGACTTCTAGAGTTCTTTCTAAGTCTGCAATTCAGGATTGGGTTAAGTAGCAACATGGTTTGATTTTAAAGACTCTAAAAATTTCCTTCTTAAATAAACAAAAACATTTCTAATATCTTGCTCATTCCTGAAGTTGCATAATTAGAGAGCCGTTTACTTAGCTTAAGCTTTTCTTTTCCTTTAAAATATAAATACCCTGAGGAGATTATAGCAAAATGGAGAAACACTGTATTTCAACTCAAAAGACCTGGTTTAGATCCCAGTTTTGCTGTTCATCACTTATGTGACTTAGTCGAGTCCATTCCCCGATTTGTTCTCATATGACCATTGCAACTTCTTATACCCAAGATCATGTTCAGAAAGTACTTAATCCAGTAAGGCTGGGGACATACATTCTGAGGCCCAGACTTTTAAAACTCTTTATAAGCTGTTCCCTTCCTACCTTTCCAATTTTTCATCTTTTCCCCTCCACATACTCTATGATACAATGACTCTGGCCTTCTTGTTCTTCACACAAGGCACACCTTCTCCTGACTTCATACATTTTCACTGGTTGCCCCTTATGCCTGAAATCCCCCCCTCCCCTTTTATTGCTACATTCTTGCTTCCCTGGATTTCTCTAAGTATCAGGAAAAAAAATCCTGCTTTCTGGATGAAGCCTTTTCTCACCTTCTCCTCCCCTCCTCCCCATCTTGGTGCTAGTGCTTTTCCTCAGATCATCTCCAGTTTATCCTGTATATGTCTTCTTTCTGTAGAAGTCTTTGCGTGTTATCTCGCTCGCAGGGACTTGTATAATAGTTGTTGTTTTGTTTTTGCCTTTCTCTGTATCCCTGGCACTTACCGCATAGTAGGTGCTTAATAAATATTAATGATTTAATCATCCTGATTATTAGCCTCAGATCCCCATATAATGCTTCAGTTTATCCACCTTCATCATATCCTTTCTATCCATTGCTGTTAATTGAAAGTATACAGCTCCTCTCCACCTCTCCCTCTTGCTTAGGGAACTATAATTAGATCAACACTACCATTGATACTGGAAAACCTGTGTCAGTCAGCTACCCAGTGATTTTACTTACCATACCTATGACTTCTAAGTTTTCTCAGAACAAAATACCCTTCCCTGGCCTTCTACTCTCCTATATGTGTTGTTAGATTTTGTATCTGTAACCCCAGTGCTTGACCAAGACTAAATACTGAATAGGTGTTTTAATTAATTCATTTGTGATTCTGTCACCTTTAGTCATTTATATTCTTATACAAATACATTTATACAATTCTTGTTGAGACTGGGATTTAATGAGGAGGAAAATATAACAGGCATGAAAAAATGATGCCTGAACATGGGATAGAGTAGGAAAGGTCATTGAAAGAATTAAGGTCTGTTAAGAAAAACTACTTCACAATATTTCCTGACCAAGAAGAGTAGAGAAACTTCTCAAAATATCTGTATTTCAGCCTGTGTAATTTTGTGTCATGCTACTTTGTTTTAAAGAAAGATCCCTGTGCTAACTCAAATATATGTTAGAAGTTATAAAAAAAAAACAACCTACTAGTATCAATAAATTAGAGTGTTAATACCACCTTTGAAATATGTATCTCAATTCATTGACAAGAGATGAGAACCATTAATCACTCAATAATATATTATTAATTTCAACTATAAAAATAAAATAATAATTGTATGAAATAATATTGATATGGAAGAAAATCCCTTTCCGGAGGCAATTTTAATTAGATCTAATAATTTCAGTAGTTGTTAGAAGTGATCTGTTTCTATTGCTATAAGAAAAAAAAAAGAAAATATTAGAATTCTTCCACTGAAACCTGACCTGCAAATACTACCTCCTCAAATCTTATTTCAATGTTAACATCAAGAAGAGCAGAGGTGTATCTCATCTGTTCTGCTCTGCAGATTTTGTCATAATCATAGAAAAGGAGGATTAAAAGATGACTAGCCTTCAGTCCCACAGGACTTAGTGCCTTTTTCTATATGTATATTTAAATGTCTATGTTAAAATGCAAGAGGCAGTATCTTGGTTAGAAAGTGTTAGGTTAGGAAGTAGGAAGACTTGATTTCAAATCCTACCAAGCTCAATGTTTGGAAAGCTCCTAAATAAAGTATGGGAGAAAACAAGTATTAAGCTGCTTATCAGACTGAACATTTACAGAGCAGTTGTGCTGACCTCATTGTTGTATATCTGCAAAACCTGGACAGTTAACCAACACCATGCCAGAAAACTGAACACCTTCATTTGAATTCTTTTAGGAAGATTCTGAAGATTACATAGCAAGATAAGGTACCAGACACTGAGGTCTTGTCTTGAACAACCAAGCATTCAAACTCTCTTGCATAGAGTGCAACTCTGATGGGCTGGCCACATAACCTGAATGCCAAACCCATGCTTACCTAAAAGACTATTTTTCAGAGAACTCACACAAGGCAAGTGTTCACAGGACATTAGAAGGAGTGGTACAAGATCACTCTCAAGGTCTCTCTGAAGAACTTTAGTATCAATTGTGAGTCATGGGAGATACTGACACAGGACAGCCCAGCATGGTATACCTAGATCAAAGAAGTGCAGTGCTCCAGCAGTAAAGCAGAACTATAGTAGCACAAAGGAAATGTGCAAATCTAGAGGCATCTCTATCCCACGTGTTCAAATGGACTATTTGTGCCTGACCTATAGCAAAGCTTCCGAGTTCACATTGGATTGATCAGCCACAGTTGAACACACTGTACCTTGACACCAACATTATATCATTTGTATTCTCCAAGTACAGAAGGATGAACAACAGTTGTCTTCCTGGGCTAGTCATTTTATCTCCTTTTGCCTCAAGGCAACTCTTTAAGACATATCTGCAAATCATGGCTGGCTTGGGATCTACTTTGCATTCTTAGAAAGAATCCCCACACCAGTGGATCCTCACATGGAAGAAATCACAGTTTCTTCCTGTATCTGTATATGGTAAAAATCTATGGGTGAGAATGAAAAAAACAATGTTCAGAAACATTCCAAGAGATTTATTTAAAATACAATTGACTATGATTTGCTTTATATATTTCATCGCATATTGGGGGATTTAAACATTCTGAATGTGACCTCACATTTCTTGGCTACATTTTTATAATAGTCATATCCTAAATACAGCTACATTTTTATAATAGTCATATCCTAAATTCTGGCTTAAGAAATATGTTATATAAAGAAATAAATTAATAGCACTTCAGAAAAAGAAAATCAGAATGACTTGGTCAAGATATAAATAGATAAATCAAGAGTTTTACCTCTCTATGAAAGACATACTTTTGAAAGAGAAAGGATACATTGGGGTAGATATTTCAAGGATAAAAATAAATCACAAATGAATAGAAGAGAGATTGATGAATCCCAAAACAATAAGATTGAAACATTACTAAATTAGGAAAAACATAGAAATATGATAGAATTAATTGGATGTATATGACAAAAACAATTGTGGGTATATAATTTTATTTTAATTTTATAAAGCAGACAGATATGCCATTAAAGAACCAAAATAGAGAGGAGTTAATAACATTGGTTTGGAATGTACTGATGATGAAAAAGCCAAGACCATTGGAGAATAGAGATAAACTTAAAAAAAAAAAAACCAACCACAAATAAAGCCACTTTAATTCAAGAAGGAAATTAGTGGATCATGGAAAAGTATTTTGCCTGTGAAAACTATGTACACAAAAAGTTTGCATATCAATGGGACCATTAAAATAAAATATAATGCCACAGCTAAGGAAACAGGAATCAGAAATATGAGAAAAGGATTTAAGGCATATATGTAAGGAAAATAATGAAGAAAGGCAAGAAAAGTAACCTGAAGCATGGGAGAGTAATATAATTCCATATTTCTTTTTTTTAACGTTTTTAAAATTTTAGACAAATGCTAAAACTTAAATACATAATAAGAAAAGAAAAATAAGCATTGTAAATTTAAGTATTAAACTTAAATATGAAATAGGACAAGAAAAAAGTCATGTGCACAGCAGAGCATAGGAGAGAATTCAAAATATATTGCAATAATTTATCATTCCAAGAAAGCCTGTGTACTAAATACTGTATGTTAGGTTGAAAAAAATGTCCAACTTTTCTTTGCTTCCTTGTAGGTTTTCTTTTATTCTCTGCTGTGCAACTTTTATTTTGTTCTTTTTTCCCCTGTTCCTCCCCTCCTACCCACCACCCCAAGGCTGCAATTGAGCTTGGATATACTTATAGGTATTGATATACACACACATACATATATAAACATATACTTTCCCTAAGAGATTCTGATCCCTAATCTTTTTTTTCGTTTGTGCATATCTCTTTTTTCCTAATTCTCCTAACTCTTCTACTTTACTTGTACCCGCTATGTTACCCTCCTATTACTTAACCTACCCTCACTCCAGCAATCCCTCCTTCGCTTTACCATTCTCCTAAATCTAAACACCCTTCTATACCCATCCCTTTTAACCTATTCCTTCACCCTCCCCTCTCAAGATACCTCCTTTATCCTCTCACCCCTCCCTAACCTTTTAGAGTTTGATTTCCTTTCTAAATTTAAGAGACTTTTATACTCTTCTAGTTGTATACATATTTCCCTCCCTTAAACCCATTCCTGATTAAAGTACATTTCCAAAACTAACAGCCCTCCACCCCCATCTAATTCTTCTGTGTTAGTCCTTCCTCTTGCACCTCATTTGTATAATTACTCTTTTAACTGTTCTTGAATGGTTTTACTTTTTAAAGTCGTATCCTATTCCAATTTTATCATAAGCTACCCAATTACTAGTGACAATCTTAGACATAAGTTTTGCACTTGCCATACATAAAAGGTAAACATTCTATCATTATGGAGTCCCTTGTAATTGGTCATTGGTATGTACCTCATGTTTCTCTTGGTTCTTGTATGTCAAATCTTCTATTGAGTTCAGGGTTTTTGCTGACGCAGGCCTAAAACTCTGACGGCTGATCAAATGTCCATTTTTTTTTCCATTCAAAATTATGTTTAACTTTGCTGAGTGTGATATTTTTGAGCAGAGGTCCGGTTCTTTTGCTTTTCAATATATAGTATTGCAAGACCTGCAATCTTTTACTTTCACCAACACTAGGTTTTGTGTGATTCTAATTGTGGTACCATCATATATAACTTGTTTTTTTCTTGTTGCTTATAATATATTGTCCTTGATTTGGGGGGTTAGGGGTTAACTATAATATTGGAGTGAGTTTTCCGTGTAGGATCTCTTTCGGGTGGTGATTGGTAGATTTTTTCTATTTCTACTTTCCCCTCCTGTTCTAATGCTTCAGGACAATTTTCTTTAGTTATTTCTTGTATTATTGTATCAAGTTTCCTTTTTTGTTTTTCAGAACTTTCAGGTAATCCAATTATTCTTATGTTTTCCCATCTATATCCATTGTTTTTCTTATGAGATGTTTCACGTTCTGTTCTGTTTTTTCATTCTTTATATTTTGTTTTTGTTTTTTTTATTCTCTTCATTTCTTATAACTTGACTGGCTTCCCCTTTCCCAATTCTGATTTTCAAGGAGTCATTTTCTTCCTTAAGATTCTGGATCTTCTTTCCTAATTGGTTGACTTTACTGTCATAATCTTGTTTTTCTTATATTATTCTTATTTTTCTTTTTAATTTTTCTTCAATCTCTCTCATTTGATTTTTAAAGTCTTTTTAAAAGTTCTTCAATGACTCATTTTTGGACTGGTGACCATTTAACATTACTTTTTGGGATAGAAGAGGATTTCTTTGCTTTAGTGTCTGAAGACAAACCACAGTCTTCTCTATTCTTACAATAGCTTTCTATGGTTGAATTCATTCTCCTTTGCCTGTGCATTTTGTTAGCTTTTCTAATCTCAGTTGTTTATAGGGTCCTTTTTTCCTACTCAAATAAAAGAAACCATAATTTTAAAGCAACTTTCTCAAAAATATTTTATTAACCATATATGTTATAAAAGTTTATCTGGTTAATAAGTGTGCATATCTCTTTCTGTATACACATATATGTGTAATACAAGAATCTATGATTATACTAGTAAGTAATCTTTTTACTGATATAGTGTGCCACCTCCTCCTATTGCAGCAGAAATATTTTTTTTTAATTTACTCATTTACTTTTAATTTACAAGATTCAGTTCCACAATCACTTGAGTTTCAGATTTTCTCCCCTCCCTTTCCCCCCGCCATGGTGGTGTTGCAGCAGAAATATTTTTTACTAGTAGATCAATGTATTTTCTTTTTCTTTGTTATGAATATCCTATTAGAGTATTATTCCTTGTATTCTATATTTGTTCAGACAATTCTGCAAATTACATGTTGGAAAAGAGAGTTTCCAGAATCATAACCTGTAAGCCATTTTTTTTACAACAGATTTACTTACTGGCAGAAATATCACTGAGGTAAAGGATGCTCTAGAAAATTTAGATTGTTTCAGTCCTTCTTCAAATATCTCATGGGCAATGAATATTTGTATTATTAAATATGCTCTTTGCCTTTTACAAAGAAGATAATGAAAAACACCTTTACCATCACTGTCAAAAAAAAAGAGAGTACAAACTCAGGTATGACAAGTTCGTTGTCAGCATAAATACAAACTAGCCTTTAACATTACTTGCAGATTTTGTGCTTCATACATTAGTATTTTAAACAGAAACTTTAAGGTAAAGCTTTTATCTGTATAGCTACATAGTGTGTTGTCACAGCAATAAAGAAAAACAACTTGCCTTACTTCTAATGAGATGATAAAATCCTAGAGAGAGCTAAAAGCTTCATGTAGAAATCTCTGTCCCTGAAGAAAGAGGCTAACAGATTGCCCTTCAACTGATTCAAGGTGAAGATACTATACAAACAGGTTCATAAATCCTTATTCCATTTCTTGGAGGGAGGGTAGTACAAAGTATCATTATGACCTTCCTTATAAAGAAGAAAAATGACACCAGGTAAAGCTAATTGATTTACTCAGTGTCCCGAAGCAAATTAGTGATGATGATAAGAGTTATCTAAATCTCTTGATTTCTAACTGAAAGCTCATCCACTCAGCTGCCTCAATAATATGTACATAAGCAGAAAAGATAAAATATGTCATATTCATTGCTTTAAAAAGAATTGAAGGAAAATATAGAACAACAAAATGAACTTTCAAAGTTTTTGACTGATTTGATATTTTCATAAACATGTTAATGATGATTTTGAGGTAGCTGTCATTGATAAGGCATCTTTTGGCATAATTAGAAGAAATGTTAGATTTTGTTCTATAGATTTATTCCAGTTTTGGCAAAAAGTTTAACCTTCCTGCTAAAGTTAGCATGTTGTTAGCTCATTTTCTGATAATATAATAACTCATTCTTTCTAGATATTTCTTCCATTTCTGATTTTTTTTTCTATTTTGTGCACTTTGTATTCAATTTAATTGTTGTATAATACTGTATATGGTGCAGGTCACCACACAAAATGGATGAACGTAGAGAAAGGCAACTGGAATGGGTAAGCAGTTGGGGCAAATCACAAATAGCCTGAATGAGGTGAATACAAACTTGTTCTTACATATTACTTGAACCAAAAGGAAACACTTGATATTTAGAGGAAATTATTTTACGATAAATAAAAGGAAGTACTTTTATACAGAACAAATAGTAAATATTTGAATTGTTATCATACGAGATAATTCAAACAAAAATAAAATTAAGTTATGAAAAAGATTTGGATTTTTTTTAAAAACTGTTTTTGGCTTGAGAAAGGTAAAATAAAGGTGTTTAATAGAAAGTCACAGGAAAATGTAATAGAGAACCTGCATATCTTTGAATATTTTATATAACCAGGTACATATGGAAAATACCAGGGCACTGAAAGAATCAGTTTATTCATGTGCAAATGAAATCACTTCTGAAGCCCGTTTTAATTCTGGATCTATGATCCTGTGATCCTAAGAACTTATGATTATGAATCCCTATATGCTGCTAATCTTTGAAAAATTATGGAGAAGAGGAGAACATAGAGAACAGCAGAATAGCTCATTTTTTTAAATGAAAAGAGTGGATTTCTAAAATTATAGAATGATGAACTTGTGTTTTTAGCAAAATTCTAGGACATACTAATAGAAGGATTTTTTTTTTTTGAGTATTTGGAAAGCATTAAAAATGCAGTGGTATTAAAAACAGGTGATATTTAGCTAATTGCATTTTTATAGCGCTAGTAGACTGGTATATTAAGGGAATTCAGTAGATATCATTTACCTGGATGCCAGAAAAGTATTTGATAAAGTCTTTTATATTATCTTTGTGAATAAGAGGAAGAGAAGTAAAGTAGAGAACAGTCTTAAGAGGGTTCTGAAGACATTTAATGACTTTTAGAATTGTAATGGAAAGAGTAGTGGATTTGCAGTCAACAAAGAAAGAGATTTGGTACCTAGATACAATATTTTTAGCTATTCCTGAGCCACAGTTTCTTCATTCATAATGTAGGGATAATGACATCTATTCTGTTTACCTTACAGTGATATTGTAAGGATCAAATGAAATAATGTGTTATTTATTTAATTTTTTTAATTATTTAAATGTAAATTATTCTTATTAATAGATCAATGCCAATGTAGAAGGAGCATCATGATGTGATATCTCTGGGGATCTGTCTTTAGCCATGTTTTACTGCATACTTTTATAACTGACTGAGATAAAGATGCAGATAGCATGTTTATAAAATTAACAAATAATATGAAGCTGGAGGGATAGCTACCATGTTAAGACATCAATCAATGTAAGTTTACAAAAATATCACAGAAGGCTAGAATCCAAAATTGGAATGGAGGAGGGAAATTCGTGTTCAAGTGTCAGGCACTGTGCCTTATAAGCAATTAGAATATGAAGAAATCAAAAACAGTCCCTGCCCTCAATAAACTTACTTTTTTTTTTCTTTAACGTGTGCACTTTTATTTGAACTGGTCTTAAGTCAGTGTACAGGTAAAGCTCCTCCCCTCTTCCAAGTACTGCACCAATCTCAAAGCTCGCAGGGAGACTATAAAAGTCCTCATTCACATCTATGTTGGGGGCAGGGAGAGAATTTAGGGGGCCATTCGATATGGCTGACAATTTTTAAAAAAGGAACGAGTATTAAGGTGGAAGATACAAAAAAATTTTTTTTAAAGGATTACATAATTTACATTTAAACCAATATACCTTCCCCCATACCCCTTCCCCATCTGGGTCTTTGTTACATCGCTCCTTTGTTCTAGCAGAGGGACAGCCTTCACAGAGGCTTGTAACTCTCTAACAATGCATTATATGATATTTGGAATGACTATTTAAAAAAAACAATTACAATCAGAGTCCTGAAGATGCACTGTAGAACTTTGGAGATGGTTTGCTTCCAACATACTTAAACTGCTCATCACCTTCACCATTCCAGTTTTTAAATCCTGAGTCAAATGCCATTAAAAAACCCAAACCAAAACCAAATAAAGCCATGCCAATCTCATCTCTTTTTTTGGGCAATTGTCATGTCATCTCGTCACACTCTTTGAACAAAAAAACAAAAACAAAACCCATAAACAGTCCATTTAGAAGCATTTGTGGTGGACAATGGAGGGCCCAGATTCATCATACTCCTGCTTGCTGATCCACATCTGCTGTAAGTTGGAAAGAGACGCCAGGATGGAGCCTCCAATCCAGACAGAGTATTTGTGCTCAGGTGGGGCAATGATCTTGATTTTCATTGTGCTGGGAGCTGGGGCTGTAATCTCCTTCTGCATCCTGTCAGCAATGCCAAGGTACATGGTGGTACCACCTGACAATATGGTGTTGGCATGAAAATCCTTACAGATATCAACATCACACTTTGTGATTGAGTTTGAGGTAGTTTCATGGATTCTACAGCATTCCATACCTAAGAAAGATGGTTCTGGGCATCAGAACCTCTCGTTGCCAGTGGTGATAACCTGACCATCAGGGAGCTCATAGCTCTTTTCCAGAGAGAAGCTGGATGCAGCAGTGGCCATCTCCTGCTCAAAGTCTGGGGCAACATAACACGGCTTTTCCTTGATGTCATGTACTATTTCCCTCTCAGCTGTGATGGTGAAACTATACCCCCTCTTGGTCAGGATCTTCATGACCAATCAGATCCAGATGGAGAATAGCATGGGGAAGGGCATAACCTTCATAGATGAGCACAGTGTGGGTCACACCATCACCAGAGTCCATCACAATACCAGTGGTACAACCAGAGACCTACAGGGACAGCACAGGCTAGATGGCAATGTACATGGCTGAGGTATTGAAGGTCTCAAACATAATCTGAGTCATCTTTTCTCTGTTGACCTGGGGGTTCAGGGGGCTTCTGTGAGCAGCACCAGGTGCTCTTCAGAGGCCGCATGGAGCTCTTTGTAGAAAGTATGATGCCAGATCTTCTCCATGTCATCCCAGTTGGTGACAATACCATGGGGTACTTCAGGGTGAGAATCCTCTCTTGCTCTGGGCCTCATCCCCCACATAGCTGTCTTTCTGGCCCATATCTACCATCACATCCTGATGTCTGGGGCACCCAACAATGGAAGGGAAGACAGCTGGACAGGCATCGTCTCCTGCAAAGCCAGCTTTGCACATTCCAGAGCCATTGTCAACAATGAGAGCAGCAATATCATCATCCATGGTGAACTTTGAAGTGGCAAGTTTAAACCCTTAATAGAGAGAGGAGGTGGTGCCACACCTGGAGGCAGGGGGGAGGCAAGTGCAGGCTGGGTGGAAGAGCTCACAGCTGCTTTCTAATGGAGGATACGTTACATAAATAGGCACATAAAAATGCAGAATAATGAAAGGTAACCTTAGATGGATAGTACTTGGACTAGATAACTTGAAAAGACTCTTTCACGTCGTTGGCCCTGTGTTTATATGAAATAAATTCAGAATTCAAAGGCACTGAAAATTTCTTGTGAAGTTAGGGGCATATCTCCAACTTTTAGGGATGAGATGGTAAAGACAAGCAAATACCAGGCTGTTGGACTTTCCAAATTAGAATTTGGCAGATCTTTTGTCTAGCTCACTTTCATATTTTACTTAAATGTAGTAAGTACTTTGCCATATGAATATCCCAGTAAACGTTTAATAAATCAGAATTTTAGAGAAAATTTGTAAAATATTCACACATTCAAGTTAATGGCAGCTCATTTATTTAGTACCTTCAAGTTTACAAAGCAGCTCACAGCAAGAGTGTAAGGAAGACAGCATCAGGACTATACCAATTTTACAGGTGGAGAAACTGAAGCTCAGAAAAGTGAAGTGATTCTTCTATAGTCATATAGTTAGTAATGATCAGAGGTAGACATTGAACCAAAGTCTTTTAATTCTGAATCAATCAATCTTTATTAAGTACCTACTATACTCCTAGCACTGTGTTAAGCATTGAGCATGAAAGGAAGGCAAAAACACTGCCCTCAAGGAACTTCCCTTCTAATGGAGAGACATGTAAATAAATATGTACATACAAGACTTTTAGAGAGTGGATGAAAATTAAGACCTTCTAACAAAGATAGATTTAATCTGAGACCTGAAGGAAGCCAGAAAGATAAGAGGTAAAAGTGAGGGATGTCAGGATTCCAAGCATGAGGAACAGGAGATAACAAAGGTATAGGAGATGGAGTGTTATATATGAGGAAAAGTTAATAGGTCACTAAAGTGGGATCTAGTGATTAGTATAGTGCTTGGTCTATATTAAGTACCTAATAAATGCTTGTTTATTGACTGGATTGTAGAGTGTTTGGAAGGAATTGAAGTCTAAGGCAACTAGAAAAATAGGAAGGAGCTTGAAATTGTGAAGGGTTTTAAATATAAAGCAAAGGATTTTATATTATTTTATTTGATGATGGAGGTACTCTAAGAGGGAGCTATTTAAGTGGATTGAGTAGGGGGAGTGACAAGGTCAAACTGGTATTTTAGAAAAATCAAAATAGAATAGGAGACAGATTGGAATGGGCAGAGACTTTTGTTGTGGCAGGAAAAGCAATTAGATGGTGTAATGTTAATGGGATTTAAGATCTTCCCAGATCATCAGTAGGCTTCACTTGGAGCTGATTAAGGGAAGTTTGCTTAGGGGAGGCTTACTTGTTGGAAGGCTTTTACACCTTTTTCAGAATTTCTAGTTATGTACTGAGTCACGAGGGTTGTGATGTCTTCTGACTCTGAGAAGTGTATATATACTCTGAGTCAGTATTTTGCTTTGGGAGCTCACTTATGAGAAGGATCTTGTGATTCCCTGGTTGGGAATCTAAGTGGTCATATGTTCAGAGATTCCTCACTACTCAGATGTAAAGGCTCTCTCAATCCAGGGATGTATGTAAAGTATACAGTTGATTCAGGCAGTTAGAGCCCTGTCTGTCTTTATTTCTCTGCTTATACTTTCTCTGGTATTTCTCTGAAGTTCAGGGTGCTGACTTTTATCCTGAACTAGTGAATGTAATTAATGTATTTAATGTAATTAAAAAAAGATTGTTGACCCCTTAAACAGCTATCTTTCCTAGTAAAGCAGATCTTAGAACCTGTGCTAGCAACCATCCTGGGTATGCCAGTGTGATTGCCAATACAGATGGCTATTGCAATATAGCAGGAAAGAAAAGTGCTAAGGGTATATTAGGTAGTGAATGTGAGTGGAGAGGAGGAGACATATTTAAGGGATAAAGGAAGAAATGACAAGATTTGACAAGAAATGATATTTGTGTGCTGAGTGCTAGTGAGTTGAGAATGGTATAGAAGTTTGAGACTTTTTGACTAGGAAGATGATTGCGAACTGACAGAGAATATTGAAAAAGTGAAAGTTGAGAAAAGGAAAGGGTTTACAACAATGAGTTCTGTTGTGGACATGTTGAATTTTAGATGTCTGTGGGAAATGCAGTTCAAAATGTCCAAAAGATGTTTTGTAATATTGAACTAAAGCTCAGGAGAAAGAGTAGTGCTGCATATGTAGATGTAGGAATGATCTAGGTAGAGATGATAATTAAAAGAATGAGAGCTGATGACATCATTAAGTGAAATAATATAGACATAGAAGAGAAGGGGATCCAGGGCAGAGTCTAGGAATATACTGCCCACAGTTAATGGACATAGTATGAATAAAAAATCAGCAAAGGAGAAGAAGGAACAGTCAGATAAAGCAGAGGAACAAGAGGAGAAACCAGTGTGATGAAAACCTGGAGAGAAGAAAGTATTTAGGAAGAGACAGTGATTAATAATGTGCAAGGAGGCAGAGAGGTCAAGAAGAATAAGAAAAAAATTGTTAAATTTGGCAATTAAGAGAACATTGATCAACCTTGTAGAGAACTTTTTCAGCTGAATGATGGGATTAGAATCCAGAATGCAAAGTTTAGAACAGAGCAAGAGGAGAGGAAGTAGAGAGGCAACTAGTGGAAATGGCTTTCTTGAGCAGTTTAGCTGACGTAAGGAGAAATTTGGGATTGTAGCTAGGAGGGATAGTCAGATGAAGAACAGGTTTGTTGTTCTTGTTTTTTTTAAATGTCCTTGTTTGTAGTCAATAGGAAAGGTGACAAGAGATATGATAGAAGATAGAGGATGTAACAAGGATGTTAATGGGAACAATTTGCCAAAAAAAGACAACAGAAGATAGACTCAGGGATGTGAAGGAGAAGGGCCACTTCACACTAAGAAATATGAGTGAAATAAGATAGAGTGGGGGACTATGTGCTTAAAAGTGTGGATTCAAAACTAAAAATGGTCCTTGCCTTCAAAGGCAATTATTGTATTCTTTTAGAAGAAACATGCACACATATAAGTAGATAAATAAAGCTATATAGATAATAGAGACACAAAATAAATATAAGATCATTTTTGTAGTGTGGGGGCATGAGGGAAGACTAGGTAGTTGAGGGGATCAGGAAAAGCCTCATGTAGAAGGTAATACTTAATCTGATATCTGAAGGAGGCCCCAGATTCTAAGGGTTGAAGGAGTTAATTACAAACAGCTAGATGGTGCTTTGGGGGCTCAGCATGGAGTCAGGAAGATCTGAATTCAGATTTGGCTTCAAGTAGGAACTAGCTGTGTGACACCCTAGGCAAGTCACTTCACCTCTATTTGCCTCAGTTTCCTCATCTGTAAAATAGAGATCATAATAGTACCTCTCCTCCTGTGTTGTTGTGAGGATCAAGTGAGGGAGTAATTATAAAGTGCTTAGCATAGTGTCTGGAATATTATTATTACTATATAAACATTAGCTATTATTATAATTAGAAATTATTCATTCTAAACATAGAAGAAAGCCTATGCAAAAGCATAAACATGTAAGATGAAATGTTAAGTGTTCAAGACAAACAGTACAGCCTTTTTTTTTTCTTTCCCCTCCCTCTAGGAATTGAATGGGGGAGTAGAAGCTTGAAATAATGGAAGTAATTTTGAGGAAAGCCTCTAACCCTGACAAAGGGAATAATTATTTCTTACTAAGTAAATGTTTTAGGAGCACTATTGGTAATGGAAATAACTCTGTATTTGGAATTAATATGCTATGCAATTAGATCAAGTGTTATAAGTGAATGTTGCGGTTAATGAGAATATTGAGCCTGAAAATTATAGTGACTTTGGTCCTTAAACAGCATGCCCTTAAACAGCATCCTAACAGTCATAAATGAAAAAAAAAAAAAAAAAGCGTGTTAGTGGTTTAAAATATTTTATAATGGGGTTGGGGGCAGACCTGGAGATGCCTGAGGCTAGTGCACAGGTTTTGAATTTTCAGTATATCATGAAACTTTTGGTAACACAATGAAACCTATGAACCCCTTCTTTAGTAGGTGATGCTTCTAGTCCCCATCTCCCTGAAAATCACAATGACATACTATTTAAAGTATTCTAAATCTTAAAAGTGTTTCTAAAGAGTGGCTTTAACTACTGAGATATGTATGAGAAATCTTTTGGAATAATTTTCAGAAACCGACATCTTATTTCACTTTTTATTCTGCTCCATCCCCCCACCCCCCCACCTCAAATGCCCAATGGAACATTCTGGGGAAGGGATTTGACAAAGATATATAAATGACTGGATGTAGGAAGAAATTTCTCCTTCCAACTGAAAACCACAGGGAATAACTAAGAATTCTTTTTCATAAATTACAAAACAATAACTTGAGAAGTACTCAAAAGCAGTTATAATTGACTTTGAAAATTTCACCATCTCCCCAACAAGCAAAGAAAACCTGTGATTCTATGATCTCAGATCTTAAAGATATCAAAACCGAAATTCTAATTAATGTGCCTGAGGAGAGTAGGGAGGACTAGGAAAGTAAAAGAGATTGAGAAAGCTTCTAAAGGTCTCTATTTCTTGACCCCAGCTGGTTTAGTGGCAAAGAATACAGAAATAGGAATGACCTTCTGTTGGCTTACTTGCTATTTGACACCTCATTTCCTGGCCCTGTGCCTTTATACTGGCTGTCCTTGATCTCTAGAATGCTCTTCCACCTCACTTCTACTACTTAGAATCCCTCATTTTCCTCAAGACTCAGCTCAAGCCAACTTGTGCATGAAGCCTTTTCTAGTCCCTAAGCTGTGAAGGCAAAACTACTTTGTGTTCATTTTGTATGTTTCATGTAATATGCTATTTTTATGTGTTCTTATTGTCCCCACTGTTACAACATAAGCTCAAGGGAAGGGATTTTTTTTTCAACTTTGTTTTTATATCCCTAGTGCTTAGCATAGAACATAGAACATAATAAATACTTAATAAAGGCTTGTTGATTAATTCATTGAAGTATCCTTTAAAAGACTAGTCAGAAATTAGTTTAGTATTCCAAATCACTCCTAATTAAAATTAGTTTACTTAGAGTGCATTAGTATTGATCTAACTTTTTCTAAGGAGAGGGAGAGAGGTGGTTTAGAAGAATAAGGGAAGGTCTGATTTGTCACAAATATAACCAAAATTAGTTTGTAATTTTTATCCTTTTCTTCATAGTCATTTTTCTTTATTCATTCATTATTCAAATATTTATTAAGAACCTACTAGTATGTGCAAGAGGCAGCCTAGCAGAGTGTATAGAGAGCTGGCCTCAAAGTCTTCAAGGTCTGGGTTCAATGCCCATTTCTGACCTACAGAAATCACTCACTGCAGGACCCTGAAGAAATCATTTGAGTTGCCCAATGAAACTCTCCAAGATGAGAAGTTTAAAGAATGAATGATGTCAATCTGCTTTGGCAGTGTGAATCTTCTTATTGAAAATTCCCTATACAAATGAATCAGTGATCTAGTACCTGTCCCTGGGTTGTGAAAGAATAAACTCACCCATAAAAGAAAAGCAGATAGTAGAGTGGATTAAAAAATAGAATCCTACAATATGTTGATTACACCAAGCACATTTGAAATAGAAAGACTCACAGGTTAAAAGTAAGGGGTTGTATTAGAATCTATCATGCTTCAGCTAAAGTTAAAAAAAAAAAGCAGGGGTCAAATCATTATCTGAAACAAAACAAAAGCAAAAATAGATCCAATTCAAAAGGAAGGAAACTATATCTTTCTAAAAGTTAACATAGATAACAAAGTAATTGCAATACTAAACATGAGGTCGCTGGATCCAGATGGCTCACGAGGAGAAAGTGAGGCTGGTGACCTTGCACAGCTCTCCCTCAAATCAAAGCCTACTGCAAATCACTTCATCATTTCCCTGATGCCATGATCCTCTTTGAAAACACAGGACAAACACAACCTGTGAGTAGTCGGAGCTGCTTGAATTGGGGCCCAGCTAGTTGAGACTCAGCTCATTCTCTCCCTTTCTCTCTCTCTCTCTCTTTCTCTCTCTCTCTCTCTCCCTGGCCCTGTCCCTCCCCCTCTCCCTCTTCTCATCGCTCTCCTTCTCTTTTTCCTCTCCAAAGGAAGATAAATTTTCATGTCTAGAAGCTGCCCACTTAACTTGGGGTTTAATGGCCAGAGGGTCCTTCCTTCCTCCAATCCATCCAATTCACTCTTAAGCTCCAATATAAACCACAATAGCTCCACTTAATGACTGTATTTTGGGCCCTCCTGCCCTAGAATGAATGTCAATGATAACTGTTTCTCTTTTCAAAAGCAAGCCTGAGGGTCTTCCCCTCCCAGCTTGATTTTTTTCTTTTCTTCTTTTTTCCATTTAAAGGGGCCTATTCACTGAATGGGCATTACCTTACTCCAAATGAGTATCTGAAAAGGCCTTTACCTAACAAGGCCAGGATCTCCCATTATATCCTGGGTCATCTCCAGTCATCTTGAAGAATATCAGGTGACTGGATGAAGATGTCTCTGGAGGAGACCAAGATGCCTTGGTCCTCTTCGAAAACAAAGGACAAACACAACAACAACAATACTAAACATATATAAACATTTGGTACAAATGGCACAGCATCCAAATTTTTAAAGAAGTTAAATGAGTTACAGTAGGAAATAGACAGTAAAACTATACTAATGGGGGACCTCATGTTTCTTCTCTCAGAACTAAGTAAATCTAACCAAAAAAGAAAGGAGACAATCCCAAAGGACTCATTATGGAAAATGCTATCCATTTCCAGAGAAAGAAATGATGGAGTCTGAATACAAACTGAAACATGCCATTTTTCACTTTCTTTTTTTTTTGGTTTGTGTTTTCCTCCACAAAATGACTAACATGAAGATTTGTTTTAGATGATTGCACATATATAGCCTATATCAGATTGCTTACCATCTGAGGGAGACATGATGGAGGAATGGAGAGAGAGTTTGAAATGCACAACTTTAAAAAACAAATGTTGAAAATTGTTTTTATATGTAATTGGGCAAAATAAAATGTTATTTGAAAAATAGAGTAAAAAGAACCCTGGAATTGAAAAGAAATAAAAGAATCCACCTATGTTGCAGAGGAAAGCTGACAAGAGTTCCAATGGTGACCATTAATTCATCAACATCCTGCTAGTTGTACTCTTTAGGCAGTAGTAATAGTTTCCCAGGGGTATTAGGTTGATTAAATTTGTAAGCAGAATAAAAACTTGAAAAGTGTATATTGGAACAATGGTTTTCTTTTACATTTTTAAACTATGGTGTGGTAGTGTTCCTAATCTTTCATTACACCAAAAACACTGGAAGGGAAGTACAAATAAGTTATATTTTATCTTTGCTCGGTATCATAAAATGACACATTCTTAGAGTTAGAAAGGACAACAGATGTCATCTGATTCATACTATACTAGAAGAGGAAGCCTCTATACAATATCCTAATCCAATAGCTTAGAGAATTGTGAATATCTTATATGTTAATACTTCAGTGAATCAGTAACCTCATGATGTGGCAACTCCCATCTCTTGGACCAATTATAACTTGTTCCTTCCCTCTCATCCTATAAGAATCTAATCTATGTTCTTCCATGAATCTTTTAATGAGGGAAGGAGGTGATAACATGATAATCCTTTAACTCTTAAGCTGTTATATTCACATTAACAGAGCCTATATGCTCTCCATAAATTATCTCTCACTCTTGCTACTTCTTGCATCATATATCTCTCTGGCAATATTGTTAATAAGACTTTTCCTCTCTAATGCTTTATTGGTAATGTATTTAGCTCACTGGTGCTTATAATACCTTTTATCTTTTCATCACCTTTAACTTTAATTCTTCAGACACTGGATGCTCTTTAATCCATAGTCATAGAAAATCATCAGAAGAATAGTGTTAAACAGATTAATTTTTCTTTTTAATTTCAGCAAAATATTTAAGAATATTGGGCTCTTGAAAAGCATTATGCAATTTTCAGAAAGCTGTCTGGCCTGTTCTTCTTCTATCTAACTAATGATTCATACCAGTGTATGAATTTGTGCTGATTTATAATGATAGGCTAGGTCTATGTGTAGTTGTATATCATAAGTCTGCATACCACATATTCACTTGTTCATGAATGGGTCAGCTGAACTCATTTGAGTGATTATGCATCTAACTTAGGGGACTTTCTAATGAGCTTGATGTAATCATCACAGTGTCATTTCCCATGTAGCTGCACTCCTTCGAACTTTTCCATCATGCCACCAAAAATGTTTTCATCCTGTTAAGATCACATCAGACTTGGTACTCAACCTCATCAGTACCCTTTGCTGATGAGACCTCTCAAATTATAGGGCAGGGTGGAGAACTCTTCCATTTGAGATGGAGCCCAGGTCAACCATCTTTTTATTTTCCAGCAGGTCAGAATTCTTCATCATTCCCGCATGCCAGGCATCCCTCCTACTTCTCAGCTACCCCTTTTCATCTTTCTTTTGTATGTTGCTTTGCTTTTTTTAAATTGTAAACTCCTTGAGGGCAGAGATTGTCTTTATTTTTTTACTTGTATCCCCAGAACTCAGTAAAGTGTCTAGTACATAGTAGGTGCTTAATAAATGTTCATTTACTATTGACTGACCAACTAATAGAGCACGTAAAAGATTTTAGTATCTTCCATTGGTGTTTGCACTAAACATTCACCATGATAGTGAAAAATACCTATGGTAGAGCCTATTTGATACTTTGCTTTATATAAAATTCAGAGAGTGGTTAAA
This sequence comes from Pseudochirops corinnae, assembly GCA_028646515.1. Taxonomy (NCBI): domain Eukaryota; kingdom Metazoa; phylum Chordata; class Mammalia; order Diprotodontia; family Pseudocheiridae; genus Pseudochirops; species Pseudochirops corinnae. The sequence continues at coordinate 145,771,646 of CM053585.1, forward strand.
ACTATTTTATCCCTATTGGTATATCTTTTAAGGACTCTTGAATATATAATCCCAGGGTGAACTGCCTGATCTTGTTCAGTAATAAGGATGAAGTTAGGTCAGGCATATAATTACCCAATGTTAGAAGATATTCAGGGATAATGCCAACCTTCCTCTTGTTTTCAGAGAACTAACTACCTTTCTCTCCAGTCTCACCCTTTGTAGATAGCAGCACTTGTCTCATTTGCCTCAGAGTTTTAGTGTTTATTTGTCCAATCCAAATCTTGATTTATGATATTTCTACACACTGATAAAATTGTGCCCTTTCTCCTATTCCTGTTGAATTTTAGTGGAATTTTCTGGGAAAAGTATGGCATAACTCTGTAGGGTTCTTTGACCATAACAATAGGAAAAATAAATAAACTCAAATACATCAAAGCACTAAGTGTGGTCTGGGCATCCACAGTACCTTCCCAGACCAATAAACTATGCCCACCTTGCTTCAACAGGCAAGCTGAGACACAGGTATTCAACAAAACACAATTCAAAAGATAAAATCCAAACTTATTTTTTCTTCTATAGGCAGGCTGAGGTACCTACAAGGTGACATGACTCAAATGGTCATTCTATGTTTTGGCCAGTTCCTATTGTTAGCTGTCTTTTTGTACTCTCATTTTGTTTTTAAGGTATTTTTCACTACTCTGAATTTGACACCAGTACTATGAATATCTACTTACACAAAGAATAGAAATAAAGGATTATACATGCAAAAACAAATTTCCTTTATGTATACCTTATTTTTTAATAAAGTCAGTACAGTACCTCCAAAGCTGTCCCACTTTAGAGATATCTCTCTCTAATCATGTGTATTCTTTTCTTTAAAAAATTTTTTTCTAATACTGTTTTTATTCATTCTTAGTTTTCAACATTTATTTCCACAAGATTTCAAATTACAAATTTTCTTCTTTTCTTTCCCCTACCCCCCACCCCAAAATAGCAAGCCTACTGAATACCTCTTCCCCCAATCTGCTCTCTCTTATATCATCCCCCATTCCCATTCTAACTTTCTGGTAGGGCAAGAGGGATTTTTATACCCCAGTGCCTGTATACCTGTATATCTTATTTCCCAGTTGCATGTAAAAAAATGATTTTTTTTTAACATTTGTTTTTAAAACTTTGATTTCCAGTTTCTTTCCCTTCTTTCTTCCTCACCAACCCCCACGGGGAAGATAAGCAATTCAATATAAGTTGTACATGTGTAGTTGCACAAAATGTTTCCATAGTAGATATATTGTGAAAGACTAACTATATTTCCCTCCATCCTATCCCACCCCCGACTTATTCTATTTTCTATTTTGACCCTGTCACTTTTCAAAACTGTTTGCTTCTAACTACCCTCTCCCCTAATCTGCCCTTCCTTCTATCATGCCCCCTCTCATCCCTTTCCCCCCTACTTTCCTGTAGGGTAAGATACCCAATTGAGTGTGTATGTTATTCCCTCCTTAAGCTCAATTCAATGAGAGTATGGTTGACCCTTCCCTTTCACCTTCCTGTTCTTTGCCTCCACTATAACAATTTTTCTATTGCCTCTTTTATATGATATAATTTACCCTATTCTATCTCTCCCTGTCTCCACTCACTGTATTCCTCTCTCACCTCTTAATTTTTTTTAAGACATCTTCCCTTCCTATTAAACTGATCCTGTGCCCTCTATCTATGTATACATGTACACATATATACATACACTCACATATGTATTTGTCCACACATACACCCTCCAATACATACATATAGATGTATGTATACATCTATATGTATATATATATATATATATACACACACATATATATTTTCTTCAGCTATTCTCATACTAAGAAAAGTCTGATGAGTTACAATTATTGTTTTTCCATGTAGGAATGTAAATTGTTCAACATTAATTAGTTCCTTATGATTTCTTTTTCCTGCTTACTGTCTCATGCTTCTCTTGCTTCTTATATTTGAAAGTCATATTTTCTTTTCAGCTCTCATTTTTTTCATCAAGAATGCTTGAAAGTCCTCTATTTCATTGAATTACCATATTTTTCCCTGAAGCAGTATACTTGGTTTTGCTGGGTAAGTGATTCTTGATTTTAATCCTAGCTCCTTTGACCTCTGGAATATCATATTCCAAGCCCTTTGATCCCTTAATGTAGAAGCTGCTAGATCTCATGTTATCCTGATTGTGTTTCCACAATACTCAAATTGCTTCTTCCTGGCTGCTTATAATATTTTCTTCTTGACCTGGGAACTCTGGAATTTGGCTATGATATTCCTAGGAGTTTTCTTTTGGGGATCTTTTTGAAGAGGTGATCAGTGAATTCTTTCAACTTACATTTTGCCCTCTAGTTCTAGAATAGCAGGGCAGTTTTCCTTGACAGTTTCTTGAAGGATGATTTCTAGTTCTTTTTTTGGTCATGGCTTTCAGGTAGTACAATAATTTTAAAATTATCTCTCCTGGATCTATTTTCTAGGTCAGTGGTTTTTCCAGTGAGATATTTCACATTGCCTTCTATTTTTTCATTTGTTTGGATCTGTTTAATAGTATCTTGATTTCTCATAAAGTCATTAGCTTCCAGTTGCTCCAGTCTAATCTTGAAGGAATTATTCTCTTCAGCAAGCTTTTGAGATTCTTTTTCCATCTGGCAAATTTGGCTTTTTAAGGCATTCTTCTCCTCATTGGCTTTTTGGGCCTCTTTTGCCATTTCAGTTAGTTTATTTTTTTAGGGAGTTATTTTCTTCAGTATTTTTGAGTCTCCTTTAGCAGGCTACTGACTTGGTTTTCATGATTTTCTTGTATCATTCTCATTTCTCTTCCCAATTTTTCCTCCATTTCTCTTACTTGATTTACAAAATCCTTCTTGAGCTCTTCCATGGCCTGTAACAAATTCATATTTTTCTTAAAAGCTTTTGATGCAGGAGTCTTGCTGTTGTTGACTTCTTCTGGTTCTATGTTTTCATCCTTTTTGTCCCCATAAAAGGACTCCATGGTCTGATTGTGCTTCCTCTGTTTGCTTATCTTACCAGACAACTACTAGAGCTCTTTGCCATGGTAGAACTCTGCTTCCAAAGTAGAGAGCTTTGTCCTAAATCCCTGGGATTTTTGAAAATGTTGTCAGAGGTTTGAGGAGGGTGCCTTTTCTACTGCCACCAGAAGCTCTGGCACACTGGCATTTCTTACCCCAGGACCAGCACCCAAGACAGTGACGCAGATCCAAGCTGGTCAAAGCAAGAGAAATTACCCTTTGAATGTTTTGTTGGTTGCCCTACAATCTGCAGGCCAGGAGCTCCAGAGACAGCCATGCAGCTGCACCTCTGCCACCTCTCGCCCCAATGGCATGGGCTGTACCAAGTTCTTCCATCACCCTGTTCCAACAGAGTTCCCCACTGACCTTTTACTTTCTCTCTGGCATTTGGATTTAGAAGTCTGGAAACCACCATAGCTGCTGGTGATTCACTCTTGAAGACTACTCCAGCTGGTCTGGGCTTCTGGTTGGTGTTGCACTGGGCTCAGCATGGCTCATGCGGGACTGTGCTTGGCTCCCAGCTCTGTGTGATTAACCTTTCCTTTGGACCTGCCAGGCTGGCTGAAGTGGGAGATTTATTTTTCTCTGTCACTTTGTGGGTTCTGTAGCTCTAAAATTTGTTTAGAGTCATATTTTACAGATATTGGAGATGGTTGTGGCAGGAGCTCACAGCATTTCCTGCTTTTTCCCCGCCATCTTGGCTCCACCTCATGTGTGTTCTCTTCTGAATTAAAAAAAAAATACTTCAACACATTTCTATCATATGTCACCAGCCCCAAGTTTTCCATGTAATAACTAAATAAATTTGTTTAAATAAACAAACACAAAATCTACCTATTGACCTTATCTACAGAGGCGTGCCTTATTCTGCCTGTCTATTCTTTTAATGCTATCTAGAGATGGGAACTGTATTGCAGAATTGAACCTATGGATCAATGATTATATTGCATTGACTAGATCTTGAATTTTTCAACATTTTTTTATTTTTACAATGGTATAATCATTGTATAAATTGTTCTGGTTCTTCTCATTTCCCTCTTTATTAGCTCATAAAGTCCTCCTATGTTTCTCTGAAGCCTTGTCTTTTATCTTTTCCTGTGGTGAAATAGTGTTCCACTACATTCATATGCCATATTTTTTCAGTCATTCCCTAGTTGATGGGTACTCTCTTAATTTCCACTTATTTACTACAACAAAAAGTGATGTTATTGGTTTGTAAGCTCAGTAGTTGTATGCCTTTGACTATAGTTCCAAGTTGCTTTTCAGGCAATGAACCAATAATTAACATTACCATTAATAAAACTGCCATACACTACCACCACTTGATCCTCAGCCTGCTAATGTCCAAATGATATGGTCTACTTATTGAAATGTTATCATGGGAAATTGCATGGAGAAGAAAAAGTGAATTGTTTCTGTGATAATGGTCACTTCTTTTCATTTCATTTTACCTCCTTGAAATATCTCACTTGCAAATCTTTAACACTAAACCCTAGCTGATCCCAAATCCAATCATAACCTCCATTTCGAAGTATTATAACTTAGGCCCACCTAAGGTAAATTTTTTATACATAATGTTATTATCTACATGAACACTTGTTGGAGAAAAGTCTTCAAGCCAGTATTTTGCTCTATTCAATCAAATGCTTATTTATGGGTCAAAAACTTTATGCCCAATGAGATTTTACACTTAGCCACTTGTGTGGAATACAATTGTTTGTTCTGCTGTAGGGAATATCATTTGGGCTCACATCTTACATCTTCATGAGAAATTATGTATACATTCTTTTAAAAAAAACTTACAGATAAGAAAGTAGAATATGGTTTGGTACCAAGGGGTATTCCCTCTTTTGGGGGTAATAATATGGTCTGTGATTTCTCCCCCCAACTCCGAGCTTCTATTTTGAGTACTTTGAGCATTGACTCCTCTGTACCCTTAGAATTGAATTGCTTCCAACACAAAGCTCTTCTGTGTATACTTGATCCAGTACTACCACTCATCCTGTCTTTGTTTCCTCAATGTCTTTTTCATTTTATCAAATTTCACTGTTTTTAATTTTATTTTTAATTCATGGAATGAAATAAGTATTTCCATAACATTATAATAAAAATATGATTGTACATGAAACTGCAAATTGTTATTGAAAATTCTTTTAGAGTTTATCTTAGTATTTCTTTTTCCACTTTTTATTTTTTTCTCTGCCGTCCGCTTTTGAGTTTCATCTTCTTAAAAGATGTCAGGGGTTTACTTAGGTAAGTTTCTCATCAGCTCTACATTTTTCTCCTGTCTTTTTCTTACCTCTATATGATGCAAATTTGTTCATCAGCAGGAATCATGGCATGGTAAAGGACTATATATAGAATCAGAAAGAGTGGCATTGATTATTGATAAGAATTCCATACCAGTAAACAATAATAATCATAATAAATTTTACTTCTGACAGAAACCTTGGGACCAAAGACAAGTCACATGACCTCTCATTGCCCCAGGCAGATTTCTAAAACTATAAGTTACAGTTACATTTTGGGTCTTCATTGGTGTAAAGAATTTACACACCAGAAATTGGCTAAACTGATGAAATCACAGTTCTAGATTTACCCCATTCTCCACACTCAAACAACACAAATATATACAAACAACAACTATAACAAGAGATTAATCATAATTTTCCAGCGAAAGGAGCTATGATATAGTGAGATTTAGAATCAAATAGAAGATTGGCCTCAAATTTAATGAAACCTGGCCTGAGGTGTTGCCTTGGACACATAATGAATATGATTCAACTCTGAGCAAGGTTTCTAAGTGTCAGAGGGAATTCTCTAAAGATTATACGTTGGAAAATAGTCATCTCTCTGATTTAGAAGAGGGAGTTACCTCATTGAGACAGTCCTGTGTCAATAAAATTACAACTCTAGCCCTCCATGCCAACATGGGCAATTCAGAGCCAAAAGCAAGTTGTATGCAGCTGAAAATTGAGTGTACTAAAAAAAAGAAAAATGATAATTTTTTAATATCCTTTTTCTACTTTAGGTAAATAAATGTTCATTTGCTAACTGTTTGATGGATTGTAAGTATCTCATTTTTTTGGTCTCACATCTGAACTACCAGAATTATTGGGTAGTTTAGGTTTGACATAGGTCATCCCTCATCTGTAACAACATTGATTAAGCTCTGCTTAAAAAAACCAGTAATCAGTTCTCAATGTCTCTTATAAATTTTCCTTAGAGAACCATTAACAATTTGTTTAATAGGTCAAGGTAGAATTGCCTCAACTTAATCAAAAAAAATTTTTTAACATTTATATTCTTTGTAATATGGTACTGATCTTGAGCCTTCCTCTAACAAAGCAGTCTATTTCAGAAATTAATTCCCTATCAATAACCAGTCACTTTCTGTCCGAATATAATCAGTTTTAATTTTGTGCCTATTTTGGTGTTCGCCATGTCAAGTAGCTGTTGATTCTTCATGAAAAACATATTTGATTGATAGATTTCAATGTAATCTGCAAGTTTTTGTCATTGCTTACTCCTGAGTGGTGTTTTCTAACTGTTTACCATTCTTCTTTGTGTTCACATTTTCTTGGATGTCACTAAATATTAAAATATATGTTGATTTAATTTAGTTGGAATTATAAAGTTTTTTATGAAACCTTTGTGCTTATGCTCAGCAGCCAATGTTGGCATATAAGCTGCAGTAATCCATATGATGGTTCTTTTGTAACTTCTTACATTCATTATAATTTAAGATGTTGTGTCCCATAAAATAGTGTTTCTTGTTGACTTTTGACATATGGATCCATGATAAAATAGAATTTGTCAAAACTATTTTTTTTTTCTTTTGCTCCTCCAAGGAGACTCTCTGATCCAGTCTTCCATTTAGTTCCAAATTCTTTTTATTATCTGATTTCATTTATAATGACAATATGAATATTATAATATTATTGAAACTTGACCCTGAACAATTTTTAAAAAGTAATTAATAAGATTGCCAAATGGACAACAGAAATCATACTGACACTAATGTAATAATTTCATATAGGAAATTACATGCCACAAATTATTTTACACAACAAGGAGAGCAAAAGAGACTAGAAAGCTCCTTTGTCAACAAACATCAGGTTTGTTTTTCAAATGGTGAGATATAGCTTCCAAAGGCAACACTAGTTTAGAATATAAACTCATTTGTAAAATCTTACAAAGAATAATGATGGCTATTTATCAGAAGTATCGTCTCATAAAGAAGAGAAAAGCAGTAAAGAGTGAAACCAGTTTGAAATAAGAAAAGCATTCAGTAGAGGACCATTGTGAGGGATGGACCTTGATAAAAGAGGTCACATCAAATGAATTAGAAACGAAGATAGAAAGTGCCTTTCATACTTATAAGTGAAAAATCCATGACCAAAAAAAGGATAAAGATGATTATAGAAGATAAAATGGACAATTTTTATGACATAAAATTTTGGGGGGGCAGAGTCAAGATGGTATCATAGAAGCAGGAAAAGTCCATGGCTCCCCCCATAATCACCTCAAATGCCTATAAAATATGACTCTAAACAAATTTTAGAGCTACATTACCCACAAATTGACAGAGAGAAACAAATCTCCCACTGAAGATAGCCTGGCAGGCAGAAAGGAAGGGTTGATCACAGCTTGCAGGGAGCAAAGCCAGCCCCACGTGAGCCCACGGTTTTAGCCCCAGTGTGGCCCAGACCAGCTGTGGCTGGAACATTTGAGAGAGTAGATCACCAGCAGTTATGGAGGTTTCCAGAAATATCAACCCATAAATGTCAAAGACAAAGTAAAAGGTCAGTGGAACTCTGCTAAATCTAGGGGGGAGGGAGTGTGGTCTAACCCCTGCCCCCAGAGTGAGAAGCAGTGGAGGTGTAGCAGCCCTGCAGCCACTTCCATGTGGCTGCTTCAGAGCTCCTGGCCTACATATCATAGGGGGACCAAGTGACCATTAAGAGGCCAAGTGCTCTTGCCTTAACCTGCTTGGATATGGATTGCTATCTTGGGTGGTGGTCCTGAGGTGTGTGACCAGTGAGCCAAAGTTGGTGGGGGCTGTACAGATGGCACCCTCCTAATAGCTCTGGCAGCTGGAAAAACTCCAGAGATTAGGGACACAGCTCTCCTCTCTGAAAGCAAAGTTCTACTGAGCCCAAAAGTCAGGTAACTGACTGGCAACACGAGCAGGCAAAGGAAGCAAAACAAGCTCAGCAATCCAACTTTAGATTCCTTTCTTGGGGATAAGAAGGATCAAGGTGAGGGGCGGAGCCAAGATGGCAGTGTAGCAGCAGCAACATATCGCAGCTCTCACATAGCCACCCCAAAATACCCATGGAATAGGACTCTAAACCAATCCTAGAACTCCAAAACGCACACAAAGATACTTCCCACTAAAGTCAGCTCGGCTACGAGGAATCATATCAGCACTGCGAACCGAAACCAGCCTGGCCTGAAGCCGCGGCTGTGCCCTGGGGGCAGCTGGATGGGAGGAGCGGAGGAGGAGCCTCTCTGGTGAGCGGATTAGCAGCAGCTGCGAGCAGCGTTCAGAACTAGGTCAGTGGAGCTTGCGAAGTTGGGAGGGAGGACCAGTCCAGCCAAAAGGCCTCCAGAGCAGAAAAGTGAAAGGCAGAGGTTTTGCACCTGCCTCCGCATTGCAGCTTCCTGCCCGCGGCCTGCAGACAGTAGGGGGGCTAAGCGATTGTTCTGAGGCCAATGCTCTCGCATTGAGCAGCCTAGATCCAGATCGCCGTCTTGGGCCTTGGTTCTGGAGTCTTCATTTTCCAGCAAGCCGGAAGTAAGTAGGAAGGGTCCCAGCACTTTCCTGAGAGCTATGGCAGCCGGGAGGATGCCAGCGATTTGGGACAGAGCTTTCCCTTCTGGAAGCAGAGCCCCACAAAGATTAAAAAAAAAAAATCACAGACTGACCAACCATGAGTAAGAATAAGCATAAGAAGCAAAGTAAGAACAGCAACAAAACCCTAGATTCCTTCTTTGGGGAAAAGAAAGATCATGGGAGAGAGAGGGAGGAGGAGAGCACAGCCAGAGCGACCCCACCAGGGACCTCCAATAAACATGAAGAATGCCTTAAAGCTAGAGATGAGCTGAAG